>CM060913.1:293234955-294434955 GCA_030737875.1 Allium sativum | reverse complement strand
TATAACTTGGGTAGCAGCGACGCATTGCTAGATGCCAATCATTGTTTATGGTTTTAATATGATTTATAACCATTGCCAACGTTATAATAACCTATAGGGTCACACAATATGGAGCATTATAATGGAGAATATGTTTTGAATGAATAAAATATCAATTTGTTGATATTTTATTTGAAGTTGAAAAGGTATTCGATTGGTTCCTTTTTAGGGTTAGCATTTATTATTAAAAGGGATTTTATTCCTTTTTATAAGGGATGACTAACAATATAAAAGGAAATTTGGTATTGACCAAATTGTGGGCCAATCACTTTACTTTCTCAAAAACCCTATAAAATATATGGTGGCTAGCACGACTTCTTCATTAATCTTATCTTCAATCTGATCGAAGATGAGGATGCTTCTATGGACACCGGTAGAGGGCTAGCACTTGTTGGCCTAATCGATTCGAGGATAGCTGTCATCTTCGTCAGATTCATGGATCGCGAGATCAAAGGTATAAAATCCTAATCTATTAAGTTTTAATATACTGTTCTTGCAATAAATCTTTGGTTTTAACTGTTAAAATACAAATTGGAGTTGCTGATTTGATCGCGATTTTCCTTCAATGGTATCGGAGCATAGGGCTTGCAAGATATAGTATGTTGAACTCTGATTTAAGCTTACGAATGTAGGTTTCGTATAATTGATAGGTCGAAATAAATTAGGGCTTTTGAGTGTTCAAATTGAAACAAATTCCATAAAGTGTTATGAACACTAGTATTGTGATAACCCGTAATGTAATAACCCGGAAAATACGAGCCAATTTAAAATTTTTAAAATGGTGATTTCAAAGGAATTTGAACCATTGAAATAGAATATTTCAATAAAATAGTGAATTAGGAATAGTGAGTCAGTTTGAAAATTGGAATTCAAACTTTGACTGACTGTGCAGGGTGGAAAATATAACGGATTTTAGCGAAACCAAAAATATTTAAATCTGTTAGTCAATACCTTTCTAACGAATCTGAATAATCGAAGTTTCATAACGGGAATCAAAAGTTATGGCCGAATGAATTTTCAGAAGGGTCGGTATATAGAATATATAGTCCTGGAAAATTGATATTTTGCATACGACCTCGGAATTCGACGAAACCACTTCTGTTGGGTCCGGGATGTCAAACTATTGCTAGGTTTCAAATTTCATAATTTTTGAAGCTAGTATGTGAGCGTGGCAAAAGAAAATGTGATTGGTCAATTTCTGTTAAATTGGATCGACCAGAAAATGGCCATTTTTCAAATGACCTCAGAATTCTACGAAACTAGTTTTGTTGGGACCGTAGCGTCAAAACAAAGCTAGATTTATTTTTCTGGAATTTTTTGAATCAGTTTGTGGCCCTGGCAAATTGAAATGTACGTTGAAAGTAAACAAATTAAATGTTTTATACTTTAATTTGGAAAATAACTGACTGTAACAGTCGAATAGGCCTACGAAACATATCCCATTGTGTCCGGAATGGGGGTATTTAGCTAGGGGCGACAGTCGTTGGGTTTAAAAAGGAGTTCGTTTGGGAAAACACTATTTAAAAATTTAATATAATCCTCGGCCAATCAGAATTTTCCTTTCATAAATTTAAAAATAAAAAAAAAGAAAACCCCCCCGATCAACGGTGAAACCCGCTCCTGACCTTCTCTCCTCCGCCGCCGCCGCCACAGTCGCTTCCAGACTTCGCCACCGCCACCATTCGACGCGTCTCAGCCCCCTCTTCAAATCCGACCCTAGCATCGCCACCCTCGTCGCCTCCTCCGCCAGAATCGAGGCCAGGAAGTCTCGACCTTCCCAGCGCCGCCGCCGCTCCGATCTGCCACCGCACCCCCTCAAACCACCAGCGCCGTGAAGCCCTCGCCGTCCTCTTCCACGTCAGCACCCTCGATCGTCCCCACGAGCCACTGATTTCGCGAAAACTGTAAATCTAGTTTTGAATCTTCGTAAAAGTGAGTTTTTCTTTGATCTTTACACTTTGAAAAATCATATCTTTTTGGTGTGTTGACGAAATTCGATGAAACAGGAAACATCGGGACCGCAAGGAAGCTCTCTACCCAATAGAAGAAGCCGCGGATTTTTCTGACATCGTATCGATTTTTAGCGCTCCGAAAACCAAGGTGAGAAACCTAAATTAACGTGAAATTGAATGGAAAATGTCGTGTATAATTTATATTAGCGAAATATAAATTACATACGTGTTGTATACCTCAAGTACATGCGTAGTGTAAGCTATATAAGCGAAGTATGAATTTTACATGCATAGAATAATTGATATATGTGTTGAAATGTTAGTGAAATATAACAAATATATATATATATATATATATATATATATACTCCCCTCGTCCACAAACCATGGACGATATTTATTGTGGTGAATTGGTGTGAAATATTGGATGAAAAATACGAATGGTTGAATAATTGTTTGTGGTTGATATTGTTTGGTTGTGGTTGAAAAATACCCATTGGTGATTGAAATGAATTGGAAATATTTGTGGAAATAAAAATAAACATGCCGCCTATGTGCGAATTAGATGCATGAATCCCCATTGTCAAAAACCGCGAGGTTTTAAGGTAGAGCGAGGAGCCGTACTAGGGACGATGCCGGTTTTAACTACCCTGCCGTTATGCTGCCGAAATTTTGAATAATCTTTGTGTGTTAGAATTATTTTCATATGTTGGAATTATTTTCATGCGTTGAAATTAAAGCCATATGTTGAAACTATATCCATGTGTGGAAATGTTTTTGTGTTGAAAAGTGTTGTGTGAAAATTAAATTCATTTGTGAATGAATGAAGTGTTTAAACAATAAAAATCACATTTTTATATATATGAAGTATGAAAAATATTCGCCTTATATAAATAGTTTCAACAATAAAAATCCCATCTTTCTAATATGAACAACATAAATAAAATGTCCATGTGTGGACATGCTCATTTGTTGAGAAGTGTGTGTAGTGGAAAAGTTCATGTGTTGAATAAAAAGATCGAATAATAAAAATTACATTTTTATTAAAACTATGAAGTGTTGAAAACATCCATTTGTCGAATAAATATTTGAATGATAAAAATATCATTTTTATCATATTTGTGATATGCTAAAGATATGCGGACGTTGAAATAAATATTTGTGAAAGAAATATTCTTTTTAACATGCATAGGAACTAAATAAAATAGTCATGTGTTGAAATATATTTTAGCTCGCCAAAATTATCATCTTTGAAATGTGAAGTGTTAAAAATAGCCACTTGTTCAAATAAACGTGCATGAGTTGAAATATACATTAATTAGCTAATGATATGATTTTAGTCTATGCATGCAACATTAGAATGAATGGTGTTTTTAAACCAAAGCAAATCAAATATGAAATTGAATGGAAAATGATAAGTGATAGAAATTGTATATATATGTACATGCATATCTATTGAACAGGTTAAAGCAAAGGGGCTAGAGAAGAGAAATAAAATTTTGTGCCCGACAAATAGGTACACATTTACTGCTTTGTTTGGGTGATGATTTTATGAGCCTGTTGGCTAGCCGCTTGGCCTTTTCTTTTTCTTTTGATATGAGACGCCCGTGTGGCTATTTGGGAATTTTCCCAGACCCTCCCGTACAAAGGAGGTTATGGCGAAATTTTTCGAAATTTAAAGGCGTTAGTGAAATAATTGAAGTGGAAACGATATAGGAATTTTTAAATGAGCTATATTTATATAAATATATAAATATAAATAGAATTAAAACGAAACGTGGCCGTGCAGTTCATGTTTTGAAACCGTGATTTCAAACGACTAGTGCGGGAAATCCGACCATTGGATTTTCCTGAAACCGCAACCGTTGGGTTCGCCTTGGAAATATCTTTCCAACGGCACCAACTTTGTAAAGATCCGACGGTTGGATTGTTTGGAATGTTTAATTCAAAACTGAAGAAAAACAGCGCCAGAAACGATTATATATATATATATATATATATAAATATAATTTAATTAAATCGAATAACGACGCTGCAGTTCGTAAATTGAAATCGTAACTTCAAATGGCTAGTGTGGAAGATCCGACCGTCGGATTCTCCCAAAACTGAAACCGTTGGATTCGTTTTGAAATGACCTTCCTAATGATGTAAAATTTGTGAAGATCCAACGGTTAGATTTTCAGATATGTGTAAAACAAAATTAGTGAAAAGCAGCGCCAGTGCATCGACACGACCTGAAACGTCGTTTAATTAAATATGGTCGTTTTAAATTAAATTAAAATGGTGATATATCGTTATAAAGTACTATAGATGATATAGAGTGGAAATAAACCAATTTTGTTGTGTTTGCTTGATATGTGATGGTTGAATGTATTTGACATGAAAATTATAACTAAATAACTGAAATGTGAATGTTGAATAGTCCAACCATGTGAATAATTGATTTGAAAATCTAAATATACGTGGGTTATTTGAAAAGGCCGAGTTTATCTCATTTCAAATAATCGATCGACGTTGAGAAGTCGAAGAGTCGAAGACGGCTGAAGACCGACGATCTTCACATTGGATGGATGGGCGCTACTGATGCTCGTGATTGGAGTAGCTACCATGAAAGAACTGAAGTAGTAGCCGTCCAAACATACTGTTGATTGTACAGATATGCGAGGAATTGATGCCTCCGGTTTCGTTCAGACCCAGAACGGACTTGTAAATGGACTGTGTGTCTGACATTGGATTTTGTTCTGTGTTGATTGATCTCTGTTAAATATATATCTGTTTGGCGGCGGAGAATTTATTCTCTTGCTTAACGCCCTTCTCTGAGACGTACGAGCTCAGAGGTTATGTATTGACAGAAATCGGTCGCATAGAGTGGATTGCCTGTGTGGCACGCCTAAGTGGCATATGATCAAGGCTTCTGTTGCAAAGCAAAGTCTTGTGGTGGATGATCAAAGCATGGTCTGTGCGACGTAGCTTTGGGTATAACGTGAATTCACGAGCCTCACACCCCGGTATGAGTCAAAAACGGGAGAAGGACCCAAGGAGTGCATGACGTTTTTTTCTAGCTATGGCGGTGTCAGTGACCTCCCAACCCTGACATTTATATCTACTTTTCACCTGTGTGGTTGTTGGAATGCGAGGCGCCTCGATTATAGGTCTGTAAGGACCGGGAAACGTGTGTTCAGGAATAATTAATCCTCAAAAGTAAGAGAGGACCGGCCTTGGAGGATCCAGGGGATTGCTGTGTGCGGTCCCGAGGCATTTGCTAGAGTGTCTCGAACGGAGAGGAGCTTGCCCCTTGCCTCGACTCATGAAGGAATCCAATTTCCAATATGAAATATGCGGACGTGATTGTATTACTAGTATGGCGACATAGTGGTATGGGTCATTTATGCCGTCTATGATTGATATTTATGATTGAAATCGCTTTTGAAACATATATACACTAGTAATAATATCAAGCACTTTAGTTTTATTCGTATGAAGCATTTTTGGCTATTATAAGGTAAAAACTCTATCCTCCGGCTTGCGTTGCATTGTGTGATGGGACCTGAGTCTTATAATGGCTTCATTTTATAAAAAGCATTGCGATGATTTAATCATTTACTTTATTTCATGCACTAGCACTCATTGGAGTAAACTCGTTCCGCGAAAGTGGCGTGGTCCTTTGATTTGCCTCATTATTGTTGTTAATAAGTTGAGTAGATTTCTCATACCAGTCCCATGACTGACTCGTAGTTTGTTTCACCTTGCAAACTCGGGTGCCCTCATTTCACATGGGCAGCCTAGTTACAGGTTTCTGACGCACCTTTTGGCTCATGGCGAGGCTTGACTACACCGTGCTGACTTGGATTTTCTCCGCCATTATTGTATCTATATTATGATTCCACCATTGGCGATGTAGACTGATATTCCTTTTGTGTACTCTTTATGTATGATTCCGCCTCAGGCGATGGTGACTGATTATGTATCATTATGCACTAAGTTGTATCCTGTACCGTGCTTCTCTGATGTGATGATATCTATATGATTCCGCTGTCATATGTGTGTAAATTATTCTATTTTCTGTTTATGCTATTATCTGTGATCTGCTAATGATGATTAATGTGTTATATTCCAATGATTATCCTTAACACCGTGTCACTGGGTTTTGGGATCGTCACACGTAACTTCCCCGGTAAGGAAAGAACGGATTGCTTTGCGAACAACACACATCAGAACACAAATAGAAGAACATTTCATTGCTTATTACAACAATTCCATCAGAATACAACAATATACAGAGTATGTGAATATTATACATCACAAAATATCAGAGATTACAGTACATTACATAGCAGCGGAAAAATAATACAATACACAACTGAAAGAGATATATGGATACAGAGCTTTCCGGATATCATTCCAGTTGTAAACCAGGATCCTGTGAATATAAATCTGCAAAACCAAAACTACTAGCTGCTCGTGTGGAAAATAGGGGCACCCAGAGTTTAGGTTAAAACAATAAACTCCAGGCCAGTCGTGTGACTGGTGTGAGAACTAAAACAGTTATTAATCTCTATTTTAAAGTTAGGTAAATCAAAGGACCACGCCGTATAACACGGAATGGGATTCCTCCCAAGAATACCAGTGCATAAAACAATAGCGCAATGCTAAATAAAGAACAATGAAGCTATTATAAGACCCAGGTCCCATCACACAATGCAACACAAGCCGGAGGATAGGGTTTTTACCTTATAATAGCCAAGAATGTTTGATACGCTAAATTTCATCTTTTATTATTACTATAAGTGTATAGTGTCAAAACAATTTCAATCATAAGTATCAATCATAGACGGCATAAGTGCCCCATCCCACTATGTCTCCATACTAGGCTCTACAATCAAAAACGCAAAGTCACGTATTGGAAGTTGGATTTCCATCTGTGAACCAAGGCAAGGGATCGCCCTTACCGAATTCGAGATGCTCTAGCCCGTGTCTCAAGCAAGTACTCAGTCAAGCCTTTGGATCGTCAAGGACGGTCCACCGATGTGGATTAAAATGCCTGAACACTGCGTTTCCCCACCCTATGGGGTGTCAATGAGTCCAATGACTCCATCGACTCCACACAGTCACCGATATATCTGAGGCGCCTTGCAACAGAAACAACCACATAAGTCAAACTCATCAGGGCCTGTAAAACCACTGACGCCACTTCTATCTAGAAGGAAACACATGCCCTCCCTGAAGTCCTCTCCCGTTTCTGGTTCACAACCGGGGTGTGAGGCTCGCCGCGAATCAACGCCACACAAAGCTGTGCCACACAGGCTGTGCTTTGATCATCAACCACAAGACTCTACTTTTCAACAGAAGCCTTGATCATATTGCCACTTAGGCATGCCACACAGGCTATTCACTCCATGTGTTTGATATCCATCAATATATCACCTCTGAGCTCGTACGTCTCAGAGAAGGGCGTTAAGCAAGAGAATAAATTCTCCACCGCCAATTTAATATATATTTAATAGAAATCAACCACACAGAATAAAATCCAATGTCAGACACACAGTCCATTTACAAGTTCGTTCTGGGTCTAAACGAAACCGGAGGCACCTAGTACCTCGCATAGGCACCTAGTACCTCGCATACCCATCAATATCCAAGTATGTCTGGACGATCACCAACTTGTTCCCTCCTTTTGGGTATACAGCCCAATCAAGATCATCAGTAATCACCCAAACGACGTGAAGACCTCCGGTCTTCGACCACCGTCTTCATCCTCGACACCACGTCGAATCAGTTATTCAGAATGGGATAAACCCGGTCTTTCTGAATAACTCGCGTATATAATAAACAAGTGTTACACAAACACAACATACGCCTCATTCCAATTCAGAATATTATTTTATTCAAATATTCTTATACTTTGGGAAAGGTTCCCATTAATTTTATCAAAGATAAATTCTTTAAATTTATTCTTTAATCTTCTTTTGAATATCAATTCAAACTAGTCGGGATTAGCGAACCACACCGAAGTAATCATTTATTTTATTTCCCAATCCCAACCTATTCATCCCATGAAGTAAAACCGGTCATACTTCAAATCTAACACCACGGTGTTATCGGTAAATTCAATTACATTTCACGTTTAAATCTAATTAAAGATTTAACTATTGCTTGGAGCAAAACTGGTGATACCCCATTCTCGATCACTTCAATCTAATTAAAGATTCATTAAAACTCCACTTAGTTTTAATCTTCCTAAAAATCAATATCCTATCTTTAACTGGGTTAAAGAACCAATGTCTTTTAAAACACCGTTCACTATAAACCCAAAATCACATCCCATTCCAATTCAATCATTGAAACTTCTGGTTACTTTTAACACCCTTTCAAATCCAATTTATTTATTTCAAAAATAAACAAATTATTATTCTAGTTCAAAACTAGTTCATTTCGATAAAAATCTATTTTTATCTTTTCAAATATGGAATTTTTCATCCCAATTCCTTCCTAATCATTTCTTATGATTTTACATAAATTATTACCATTTTTAATAATTTTATCAAGGCCCGTACAGTCGATTTCCACCAACGGCCATCGAACTGCACTTACAACGACCTTTTCCAAATTTGATTTGGACATAATTCCAAATCCAACTGTTAGATTTCTAATTTCTAATATTCGTTAAAAAGCTCTTTTCGATACGAACCCAACGGTTCCGGTTTTAGGAGAATCCGACGGTCGGATCTCCCGTAATATCCATTCGAAGTCAATGGTCGAAATTCGCGAACTACCGCGGCGCGGCGCGTTCTATTCAGGCCATTATATTATATATATATATATATATATATATATATATATATATATATTTCATCGATTTCCTTTCAAAACGTATTTTATAAATCGTTCTAATTCGTTTTCGAAACGATTTCAACTCCATATTCAATTTAGAATCAAAATTGAATATTCCACATCATCGATATACAAATGATAATATTTTCGAAATGTTATATTTTGAAATCACTTTCTTTCTATATTCATTATAAAAATGAATAAAATCGATATAAATATCGTTCACGTCAAAATGACATCAATCTAGTCAACATGGCTTTTATTCAACACATGAATGTTTATTCTATTCAACACATGAATATTTATTCTATTCAACACATGAATTTTTATTTCTATTCAACACATGAATTTATTTCTATTCAACACATGAATTTATTTTCTATTCAACACATGAATATATTTCTATTCAACACATGAATATATTTTCTATTCAACACATGAATATATTTTTTATCCCACACATGAATTTATTTTCTATTCAACACATGAATTTATTTTCTATTCAACACATGAATATTTTTCTATTCAACACATGAATATATTTTCTATTCAACACATGAATTTATTTTTCTATTCAACACATGAATTTATTTTCTATTCAACACATGAATTTATTTCTATTCAACATATGAATATATTTCTATTCAACACATGAATATATTTTCTATTCAACACATGAATTTATTTTCTATTCAACACATGAATTAATTTCTATTCAACACATGAATATATTTCTATTCAACACATGAATATATTTTCTATTCAACACATGAATTTATTTTTTATTCAACACATGAATTTATTTTCTATTCAACACATGAATTTATTTCTATTTAACACATGAATATATTTTTATAATATTCCTTATTTTCCAAATTGGAACGAGGCCCAATTAATTACCATATAATGTTAATTATATAGATTCTATACAACACACGTATATAACAGCAATGATAAATAATCAAACATCATCCAGAGTGCACCACACAACTGCATAAGCATTAAATATAAATAATTAACGCTTACACAGTCTGTCAACCCATCGATTGACATTCAACTAAACAATCGGGATTAGTGTACGTCAAATGTCATCCCAATACCCGTGTGGGGTTTCAAATCAACACACAGATTTTATTTGTGTAGCTGGGCGAATGTGTAAAATTTATCGTCCCAATCAATATCAGTCAAATCGGTGTACATAAACAAATCGTTCGATTTGTAAATGAATATTTATTTTATTTCAACACATGAATATATATTTGATTTCAACACATGAATATATATTTTTATTTCAGCACATGAATATATATTTTATTTCAACACATGAATATATATTTGATTTCAACACATGAATATATATTTTATTTCAATACATGAATATACATTTTATTTCAACACATGAATATATATTTGATTTCAACACATTAATATAATTTTTATTTCAACACATGAATATATATTTGATTTCAACACATGAATATATATTTTATTTCAACACATGAATATATATTTGATTTCAATTCCAATCACACAATCAATTTTCACAACACATCAATCAAACAAACAAGCCATCCATGGTCTGTGGACGATGGGTGACAGGTGCTGCTAAGCACCGTCTGCATCCTAGTATATATTTCAACTAGAAATTAAAATAAAAGTGAGGAGTTCTCACCTAGAGCAAAACCAAATGTCGCGACTCTTCATATGTAGATAATCTTCGCCGGGCTCGCCTTTTGTCACTTTTGTTGCCCATACTCACTACATATATAAAAATCACATATTTTTACTTCGCCTTCATAATAAAAATTATATTTTTATTCTGCTACTATACAGATAAAAATTATATTTTTAAACTGCTATCTTTAAAAATAAGAACCACATTTTTATTTGTTCACTTTCAATATAAAAATCACATTTTTATATCACTTTCATATACATATAAATCGCCTCTTTATCATGCTAATATATATTTTCAAAACGATGTTTATATAGAAAAGATTACACGTTTAACTAAACAAAGCATAAAGATCATATTTTTATTCTTTCTATAATATAAAAATCATATTTTTATTCTTTCTATAATATAAAAATCATATTTTTATTCTTTCTATAATATAAAAATCATATTTTTATTCTTTCTATAATATAAAAATCATATTTTTATACACTAAAAATTGCATCTTTTCTAAATTAAAAATCTAACCTTTTTATGATTAAAAATATAATCTTTACTTCATTAAAAATTAAAACTTTATATGAATAAAAATCTAAACTTCATATTGATAAAAAATCCAATCTTTTATTTATAAAAAGCTAATCTTTTTATATTTAAATCTCTAATCTTTTTACTTATAAATAACTAATCTTTTTACTTATAAACAACTAACAAAATTAACTAATCAATCAAGTTTAGTCAATTACCTTATGTTTCAAAATCCGTGGTCTTCATGTCGTCGCTTAGTGGTGCTCAGGGGGAGGCTGTGCGCGCTGAGGTAGTCGGAGGATGGCGTCAGAGGGGCTGGAGCGGCAGAGGTCAGATGCAGTCGGGGGTGATGAGCCTGAGGTGACAGCGGCAGATTTTGGGGGTTTAGGGTTCGGAGTGGGTTAAATCAAAAGAGGAGAGTGACGCGAGGGGAGGGGGGACCAGAGGTGAGGGCGGGATTGCCGGAGAGCTCGCCGGCAGTAAGCACGGTGTGGTGGTGGCAGCCTGAGGGAGGGAGGCGCGAGAATGATTTGAGTTTTTTTCTTCTTTTAGAAACCGACGGGTTATGCAGTAGTGTGGAGGGAGAGAGAAGGCAGAGGGAGATTATATAATTATTTAATTTATTTATTTTCAAAAAGTTGACTTTTTATTCTAACTCCAAACAAGATTCAACGACTGCCGACTCTAGCTAATTACCCCCATTCCAACACAATGGGATATGTATCGTAGGCTGATTCGACCGTTTCGACCAGTTTTCGTCCAAATCAAAATATAAATCTATATATTGAATTTGAACGCGCACTTCAATTTACTGGGGCCACATATTAACTCTAAAAATTCCCAAAAAATATTTTCTAGCTTCGTATTGACGATACAGTCCTAACGAAACTAATTTCG
Source organism: Allium sativum (assembly GCA_030737875.1). Taxonomy (NCBI): domain Eukaryota; kingdom Viridiplantae; phylum Streptophyta; class Magnoliopsida; order Asparagales; family Amaryllidaceae; genus Allium; species Allium sativum. The sequence goes on along the minus strand of CM060913.1, from coordinate 294,423,033 downwards.
TCAAATTCTGAGACCGATTGAAAAATGGTCATTTTCCACTCGATTAAAATCAACTGAAACTGGCCAAACACGATTTTATTTGCCACGCTCACATATTGATTCAGAAAATTACGAATTTTGAAATCTAGCAATAACTTGACATCACGGATCCAACAAAAGTGGTTTCGTCGAAAACTGAGGTCGTTTGCAAAATTTCCAGGTTTAAGGGCCAGAATTCCATAGCGACTATTCTGAATTTTCAACCGGGCATAACTTTTTATCCCCGCTATGAAATTTCAATTTTTTGGATTCGTTGGAAAGATATTCTCAAATAGATTCGTATATTTTTGGTTTCACTAAAATCCGGTTTATTTTGAATCCTGTACATTCATTTGAACATTGAAATCGAATTTTCGAACTACCGCGTCATTTTCAATTCCTTTTATAATTAAAATAAATATATATATTCTAACGTCGATCTATATAAATATATACATTTGAATTCTATTCAAAATAAATTTCTCATCGTTATTATTTAAAATATTTCATTTTAAATATCCAAAATTCACTAAAATGGCCAAAATAAAATTTTTAAATTGGCTCGAATTTTTGGGTTATTACAAATATGAAATGGTTGCAGCATAAAATTGGTTTATGAAATGAAATCGTTTCATTATAAAATGTTATATGTGATATAATTATGAAGTGTATTATGGATTTGCATTCTGTAATATGAACACCAAAGAGAGATAATAAAAGGCTAAAAAACAGAATTGTGATTCTGATGTAGATTTGTTTTATACAGAATACGTTTTATATTTGATATAAATATGGAAATAACATTTTGGATTGGTATTAGATATCAATTACCATGCTGCAATGAACTCAGGAATTATGGGTTAATTTCAATCTGCTTACTACATATATAAAGGTGTTTGATATACTAGTGTAGCTGTATTTTATTAATCAATGAATCAAATTTGTTGATTGCTGAATATAGAAAAACTTTTCTATACTGATTGATCAACATGCTCGATCAGTCTGCTCTTGTTTAAAAATTAGCTTCCTTTCATAAGAAATACCAAGTAGTGACTGGTTGATATGATCTGATTAAATTCATTATTGTATTTTGATACTTATATGATTTTAAAGCCCAAGTATATTCATAGATATGTATACTATATATATGATAGATCATTAGACTTGAATTTTGTTTTCTATGAAATCAATTCATACATATGATGTATGTCTAACATAAACATGCTGCATAGAGATGTATGTCTAATTAAAACATTTGAATCATTTATATGAATGTAAATTAATATATGTAACTTGCAAATTTGATTTGCAGTTCTATATTATCAATTCATATATATGATTTGGGTATACATATATGTACATACATATGGATAACTGCAGCACAAAAACAGTTTTGATTAATTAGAATGAAAGCCATTTTTGGGTACTAATTTTTAAAAAATTGTGTTGCTATATTATAAGAAATTATGAATTTGTTTTGTTATAATTGTTGTTGAAAAGGGCCATCACAGTTGGATCAATTATATAATAATTTTGAATCTGACATAGTGATGAATTATAGATTCATAATGATGATTATAAAATCACATTAATTTTTTAATATCCTGATATTAATTAATTTATGCAAATCGAAACCTCTTGAAAATTGAAACAACTGGTTATTGTAACCATTGAAATACACATGGATCAATAACTTATTTGAAGGACTTGTTTCAATTGTTTCATTTAGCTTATGCAGATTTTAAGAAGTTAAAATCTAATACTAATGTTTAGTGGTTGCATATAAATATATGTATATCAAGTACACATATGTAATGCTTCCTTGAATTTAAGTTATGACTTGTTTGTGAAACTGTGTTGATCCTTAATTAGAATAACTTCCACCAACTTTCAAAAAAAATTAATGTTTACACATCTAATATGCGTAAAATCTAATTTTTGGACTCAGTTTCATATTAAATATGATGGTGATTATGAATTACCTTTATCATTTGAGTTCCAGTTCTTATTTCTTTTATAATACGGTATGGTTTAATGTATAATCTTTCTATGTTTTCGAATTGGGATCGAATCTGTTACTTTCTATTGAATCATTTAAGTCCAGATCATATTTCCTATTATGATTATTTTCTGGAACATATTATTTTAACTGGTTATGTGATCCAAATTATCGAACTTTGAATCTGCAGTCACAAATGGAATTGTTCCATTAAATTCTATGGCAGGATGTATACATAATAATATACATAAATTGATACATCATTAGATGATCTGTGTTTGAAACCATGTGTTTGTAAATACGTGCTGTAAACCCATCTTCTATTATATAAATGTGTAGTTATATATAGTGAAACATGTTTTTGTATATATATATTGAGATATATATATATATATATGCATATATATATATATATATATATTTGATCATATATGTAAACCGATATTACCTTTAAGATTTATAATCAAAACTGTTTGATTAATTTGAAATGTATCATGATTGCTTTTTTTTTGGATAATTACTGGTAGGATACAATACAGTGTCGAAAGTGTGACTTTCAAATTGTGGTTCGTATCGTTGAATTCAATCCAAGAGTATTTCAAAAACTGGTTTTGTAATACCTATTGAATTCTGTTTTATCAAATGAGATTGACTCACAGTAAATTGTTTTACTGAAAAACAGGCATAACTTACATCCTTCCTAGTTACACAAGTTTCATTTCATTTGTTTCTACCAGTACCTTTTACTTGACCCACATAAAACTGTATTTGATGAAATTGTTTGATAGCAACAAATACGATTTGTTGTAAAACATTTTTTTAATGTGTATATGAGTTTTGTTACAGACTATTAATGCATGGTTTATTGATAACACTCAAAGCATATTGATGCCTGCATTATGACATACATATACTCAACACAGTATTATACTATATTGGGAATCATACATGATGAATATTTGCCAATGCCAAAACATATTTATGTTGTTCTTTTGAATATAGCATATAAACATTCAATTACAGTTGCATTTGTTTTGAGTATGGGTAACACTGTAGTATAGTTAGCAACTCAACCTAAGTAGTTAGTGTAGAGAAATGCCAATACAAATAAATTAGTATAATGATACTGATCTAGTAGATTCCTAGATATAGAGATATGAATATACATAAGTATACTGATTCGAATAATTAATCCTTTACAGTGTTAATGCATTTATATATATATATATACAGTGTTAATGCATTTATATATATATATACGTATGTATATGATACAGTTTTTTGTGTGTAATTTCTCTTCATTTATTTGGCTTGCTTTAAGACTGAAGCTTTCTCTTCCTCCGGTGATTAATGACAATCTAAAAGATGAAGCTAGGAGTATCCATACTGCTTTTAAAGCTTTTGACCAAATTCGAGACATTGCTTGCGGAGCTTTCACTTCTGCCATCTATTTTATATGGAAAGAAAGAAATTTGCGCGTGTTTTAGAAAAACAAATCTCCTATTTCAGCTATATTGACTCATATTGAAAGAGAAATCAAATTTTTGGTTCGAGATAATGGAAGTAGATCTGAGAGTAATTTGAGAAATTCATCTATTTTAGATCGTTGGGGAGTACAATTACTGGATACTGGCTAATCTAGGTTATCTTAGATATTTGTGAGGATGTGAATTAGCAGGCCGTTATGGGCTGAGAGTTGTGGGCTTATGTTTGTTCTTCTTTGATTGTTGGTTGTTGTATTGCTTTCCTTTGTTTTACTTTGGTTTTATGTTGGTTTGTTGTATTCCAATTTTATATGTTAGAAATAAAGAGTACTACTTTTCAAAATATATATATAATGCATTATTACATGCACTGTTAATTTAATACTCAATCAAAAGTATAATATGATATGATCATATTGCAGGGTGTTGACCTGTTCAAGTGTGCTGAAATTGTTTCAGCCCGTGAAGTTTAAGCATAGATCATTTAGAGTGGAACCGTTGCTTGTACTTTGATGGACATGCGGTGCAAGATCAATGTTGCTTGTGAAGCAAATCTGATTTCTGAATTGCGGGATTTAGTTGGCATCTCTGTAACTGATGTACTGGTTTTAGACCCTATAGAATATGTATACAAAATGTTATGTGTGTGTATATATATATATATATTTACATCACTATCTATGTATTGTAATGTAATAATTAAAGTTCCGTTTTGATTGTAAAACGAATTATAAATGGATTATATGTATATCTGTTTATAAATACATGTGGGTAATGTCAAATATGTAAGTGGGTGTTATATGATAATTAACTTCTAGATTAGGGTTAAGACTTGAACTAGAAGCCCACAGTTTGAGATAGAGTTGATTTCAATGGGCTTGATATTTATATTATAAACCAATTATATGCATAAGTCTCTACACATTCATCTATGTTCTGATGGGTTATGTAAAATAGTGTTCAGTGCTCATTTTGAATTGTTCAAAATCATTTATATTGAATTCTACATATCCGGTTATGTTGGTATAAAATTCAAGGCAGTTTACCTTGAAATGTTCACAAGGCAATAGACTTGCAACCGATAAACACCATTGAATTTAAATATAATATGTATACATATTGGGTACATATATTTTATTTAAATCCAATTTATATTATGAATGTAAAATACATATATCATGATATATGTAAATAACTCTAATATAGTTTCCACTATGAATTATAAAATCCCTCTAAAGCAATTTTTTGTTATATTAAGTCATGGTGACGTCTTCCAATAATGTACTCATCACTGTCCAAAATCACTGGATGTAACTAACGCCAAAGCATTGTGAACCTTTTATTTTGGTTATATGCGATGGAGTAAAATGTGGTGCTCTAACCTATTATTGGGGTTGACTTAACTAGGTTGCATAATACGATTATGGCCTTGGAGACAATATCATGAAATATTCTATATTTTGAGAAAATGAATAATACTGAACAAAATGTTCATCATGCGATCCTAGAATTATATATGATATAATTGACATAAGTTGTCTACCTAAAAGGTTGTGATTTGGGTTTAGCCAAAGCTGGGTCAAGGCATGACTAGATATGGATCTTGGAACACTAGTTATATATGTATACCGATATATTTATATAAACGGAGGGATGTTAATTTGAGTAGGAGCATATTTTAGTTTAAATTATACATTAATATAAATATAAATTTTGATTGTCAAAATTTTGTATTTATATTAAATAAATTTTATAGAATCAGTAATTATTTATTATCTACTGTAGATATTAAATAACAAATAACTCTGATAATTTAAATTAGCCCTTAAGAAGGATAAATTGAATTAAATCGAATTTCTTGAATAACATTGGGATATGAGGATTGTCCTCAAACAAATTAAACGTAATTGTTTTAGAGATAAAGAGAGGATCTAAAATAAGTTAAAGTATGACTTCAGCTGAATAAAATATAAATGTTATAATAATCTACTTATACATTTCTAATATTAGATACTAGATATAAATCACATAAATGTATGTTGATTTACAGAAATTGCAGAATAAGTAGAAATTTGATAAAAGAACAAGTGGACTTACAATTGGAAATGAAGCAAATGTTGATAGATTATCCATAGTAAGTTGATTCTTGTTGAATATACTGGCTTAATTAAATAAATAAAATAAATTTTATTATGAAATTCCACTTATGATAAATGTTATAATATATCTTGTTTAGACAAGTTTGAATTTCATTTGTAATAAAAGAATAATTGTTATTCATTTTATTTAAATGAAATATTGTATGGGATTTCACAAACAGTTAATGATATTTGTAAATCCTTAACTATAATGTACTTAACATTAATAATAACTGGATTAAATTTAGTGATTTAAATCCAGTATACCTTTAGTATTACCAGTTAGCACTATAAACAAGAAAGCTTATCAAAACTCCATAATGATGGAATTTTGAGATCATTTGATTTTGAATTGTATGAAGAATACAAATATTGTTTATTAGGTAAAATAACTGGATCCACTTTCACTTAACACAGTGATTGAGTGATAAGTATTGGGTCTCGTACATAATGATGTATATGGAGCAATGAATACATAAACTAGAGGCAGGTTTTGTTACTTCATTATATTTACGGATGATATCAGTAGATACCGATATGTGTATCTTTTGAAACACATATCAGAATCCTTTGAAAAGTTCAAAGAATTTAAAATGAAGTTAGAAACCAATTTTAATAGAAAATAAATACCTTTCGAACAGATCGAAAGAGAATAATTAAGCCAACTATTTAATGACTATCTAGAAGAGTTTGTAATTGTTTCATAACTCACTCCATCTAGAACACCATGTTGGAATGGTGTGTCTGAAGGGATAAATCGCACCTTATGAGATATAGTACGATGAATGATAAGTCATATAGATCTTCCAATAAATTAAATTTAGAACAATTATATTAAATCCCACTAAAACGATTTAAAGACGCCATATAAGATATGGACTAGGAAATGTCCTAGTGTCTCTAATACAAAGATTTGGGATGTAAGGCGTTTGTTAAACGTCCTTCCTCTGGTAAGATAAGACCTAAATCAGATAACTATTTTGTGTAATATCCACAAGAAACAAATGGATATCAATTTTATAAATCCTCTGAGAATAAAATGTTTATTGCTCGAATTGGTATTCATTTAAAGGAGAGCTAGTCTTTAAGATACCGATGGGAATGAAATAAAAATTCGAAATGTCTCGGAAACCACAAAATGCCATTGAATCTTGTAAGACAAGAAATTAAGTGGGAGTGACACAATAATTCTAATGTTATATATTTTGATAACACATTAATTATTGTGAATAATGTTAGTTTTAAAACCAAGAAATAAATACTGATTCTAAGAAAGAAAATGTTTGGATTAAGAAGTTCATAATTGAACTTAATTCATTGTTGATCCAGTGATTTGCATTGCGATAACAATGTGGCTATTGCTCAAGCCTAAAACCTTAAACTCATTATCGATCCAAACATATATATAAGAAATATAATTCTTATGTGAAATTGTTCACAAAAGAAATGAACATATATGCAAAGTTGCAAAAGTAGTAATGTTGCAGACCTGCTGAATTAGACTCTGTCGCAGCGGAAGTTTAAAAGTCACACTAGTTTCATGAGTATATGATACATGAATAATTGACTCTAGTGCAAGTGGAGATTGTTCGAGTTTATGACCTAGAGGCAATTCATATGATGAGATTGATAACACTGTTGATGTCATTGTTTTATTTGGAATAAAATAATATTCTATTATATTATATTTTACTGCGTAATATAAATATTAATGTAATAGAAGTCCTTAGAACTATAATACAGAATTATATAGTTTGAGTAAGACTTGAATTTGATATTATATAATATGATAAGTATTATAATTCTTAAATGTCCCTAGTTGAGTTTTATTGTTTATATAGGACAACAATAAAGCGTTGAGACTAATATATTGATTGACTGATGATCACATATCATTGATCATTAATATACGTGATATTAATGTTAAAACATAAAGAATATCGTATTGGGCTGACCCACCATGAGATAACTACATGGAATATAATTAACAGTATCATAAGTTATTCTCATAGCAACAGTGATGTAATGGTCCTCAGACCTGAAATCATATAATTTTATTCAAGGATATTTGTGTTTTGATATCATCTAAAGTTATTCGTAACAGAGTAACGATAACGGTGATTATTGGAACATCTCGAATTGAATGAAAATTATGAATGATCTAGATGGAATCTAACCCTTCGATATATTCGTAATGATATCCATGGGCCTCTTGATTGAGTGAGACTGTGAAATGCATGGTCATGCTCAAATATTGATTTGTTTTAAACAGTCAACTCATCGATCAAGAAAAAACGAATTAAATTATAAAGAGGATGATACGATCCATGCCTCTAGTATAATTCTGGATATATTGGTTATAAGGATTATATTACATTGATACACTAGTCACAGAAAGGTTATATCGATTAGGTAATTTTATTATAACTTGGGTGGCAGCGACGCATTGCTAGATGTCAATCACTGTTTATGGTTTTAAATATGATTTAAAACCATTGCCAACGTTATAATAACCTATAGGGTCACACAATATGGAGCATTATAATGGAGAATATGTTTTGAATGAATAAAATATCAATTTGTTGATATTTTATTTGAAGTTGAAAAGGTATTCGATTGGTTCCTTTTTCGGGTTAGCATTTATTATTAAAAGGGATTTTATTCCTTTTTATAAGGGATGACTAACAATATAAAAGGAAATTTGGTACTAACCAAATTGTGGGCCGATCATTTTACTTTCTCAAAAACCCTATAAAACATATGGTGGCTAGCATGGCTTCTTCATTAATCTTATCTTCAACCTGATCGAAGATGAGGATGCTTCTGTGGACACCGATAGAGGGCTAGCACTTGTTGGCCTAATCAATTCGAGGATAGCTGCCATCTTCGTCAGATTCATGGATCTCGAGATCAAAGGTATAAAATCCTAATCTATTAAGTTTTAATATATTGTTCTTGCAATAGATCTTTGGTTTTAACTGTTAAAATACAAATTGGAGTTGCTGATTTGATCGCGATTTTCCTTCACCATCTACGAACGACCTAAAACATGGCTTCTGTGATCAGATAGGAATGATCATTAACACGACTCAAGCTACTAGAAAAAATGGTCTAATTGTTGTTCCCACGTTGAACACGTTGTTCAGCCTTGTATACTATTGATTCATTCCACATATGCTTGCCAGCTGTCCCGTGATAATGAGTGATCAATATAACACTCGACTTAACATGAAACGGACGGTCGAACCATATTAAAGGGCAAAAGAGTGCGGGTTAAAAGCTTCTTACGAGCTAAAATCCACGAGCTAAAGGCTCTAGCCAATTGCATGCTAGCGGCCCAAAAGTTGCGGATTAAAGTGTGCGCGCGAGCTAAAGCTTCTGTACTAGCTAAAGCGTATATGCGACCCAAAAAATGGATGCGAGCTAGACGAAGCCGCGTGTCCACATTCGTATGTACTTCATAATTTTGAACCGCGTTTTCACAACGGGGTTAACATATATATGTAAAGAAAGTTTTCATAGCTAAATTTAGCTATATGGGTGAGTTGTTTGTTAAGAATGATGATATATAATTATTATCATTTATTGGTTGATTTGTAGTTATACCCAACCTGTTTATGGGTATTGACTATTGTGTTTGGATAAGAGTAATCTTATCCATTTGTCTGCATGTGGTGGGTAGATTGGTAATCAGGGAACATTGGGAACGAACACCCTATGAATTCAGTTTCACAATTTGATTGTAAGGCTTTTGAAGATGATGTAGGGTAAATATTCAAACTGAATGGGAATTGTTTAAAATGAATTTAAATAAGGAATATGAAAGTGTAATTTAAAGTGTAATACATAAACCTGATTTATAAATATGAACTGAATTTGAGTTGAAAATTGAAGAGTTTGAATTCCGGTAAGTATGAAATTGATTGTCAAGGCTTAAAAGAAATTCTAATATTGACCAAAAGTGTTTAAGTGTTCAAAAAAGGATTTTTGTAACAACCCGGAAATCTGGGCCAATTTAAAATTTTTATTTTGGCAATTTTAGCGAATTTTGATTATTTAAAATGAATTATTTTAAATAATAACGACGAGAAATTTATTTTGAATAGAATTCAAACACATATATTTATATAGCTCGACGTTGGAATATAAATATTTATTTTAAATTATAAAAGGAATTGAAAATGGCGCGGTAGTTCGATAATTCGATTTCAAAATTCAAATGAATGTACCAGGTGCAAAATAAACCGGATTTTAGTGAAACCAAAAATATCAGAATCTAATTGAGAATATCTTTCTAACGAATCTGAAAAATGGGAATTTCATAGCGCGAATCAATAGTTATGTCCAGTTGAAAATTCAGAATAGTCGCTATGGAATTTCGACCCCTGAAAATAGCCATTTTGCAAACGACCTCGGTTTTCGATGAAACCACTTTTGTTTGATCCGCGATGTCAAATTATTGCTAAGTTCCAAAATTCATAATTTTTCGAATCAATATGTGAGCGTGGCAAAGGAAAACGCGTTTGACTAGTTTTAGTTGATTTTAATCGACTGGAAACTGGCCATTTTTCAAACGGTCTGAAAATCCGACGAAACTAGTTTTGTTAGGACCGTATCGTCAATACGAAGCTAGAAAATATTTTTCGTGAATTTTTCGAGTTAGTATGTGACTCCAGTAAAGTGAAATGCGTGTTCAAATTCAATATATAGAGTTATATTTTGATTTTAACGGAAACTGATCGAAACGATCGAATCAGCTTACGATACATATCCCATTGTGTTCGGAATGGGGGTAATTAGCTATGGACGACAGTCGGTGGGCCTAGTTTCGAAGTCAAAATAAAAAGCTTGCCTTTTGAAATTAAATAATTAAATAATTAAATAAATAAATATATATAATTATATAATTCCTCCTCCCCCCTTTCATTCGTTCAGAAGAAATTAGAAAAAAAAATAAAAAATCGCGCCCTAGCACGACAATTTCCCCCACCGCCGCTGCCGATCGACGGCGCTCCCCCCTCCTCCTCTCGCCGACCCTCTCTCCTTCCCCCTTCCACCTCGCCCGCGTCAAGACCCTCTTCCCGATGTCCCCCTCGCGCAGCAGCTCGACGACAGCTTCCCCCCCCCTTCACCATAGCGCGCCCCCCGCGCCTCCCCCTGACCCCCCCTCCAACGTCGAACTCATCCCCCCCTTCAACAGTACATCGCAGGACAGCCCCTTCCCTTTTTACTGTAAGTTTTGTTTTTAAATTACTTTTATTTATTTATTTATTTTTCCTTTTTAGGTTTATGTTATTTATTTATGGGTAATTAGCTTATTAGAGATAAAATTAGGGTTTTTATATTCTTAGCATAACAAAAATCGGATATATATATATATGTAAAACAATAACGATAAAAATCAGATTTTTCTTATGAATGTGAAATATTAAACATATGATTTTTATACTTGTGAAATATTAAAAATATAATTTTTATAAATTAGAGACGTTAAAAATATTATTTTTATATAAGTAGATTATTAAAAATATGATTTTTATAATATAGAAAGAGTAAAAATATGACTTTTATATTATATAGATAGTAAAAATTCGATCTTTATATATGAAATAGAAATATAAAAATATAATTTTTATATAGAATGAAGTGTCGGGAAAAATATATATGAAGTGAAATAAAAATATGGTTTTTATTTATTGAATGAAGCAATAAAAATATAATTTTTGTTTGAACAACGAGAAAAGAACTGCATAGGAATTCCAAGCAAATCCAGATGTTCAGCAGTTCGAAAGCAAAGCACGGCATAGTGGAACCCTCTGTGAGAACTCCTCACTTTTAAATTTATTTCTAGTTGAAATATATACTAGGATGCAGACAGTGTTTAGTAGCACCCGACACCCGTCGTCCACAGACCATGGACGGCTTGTATGCTTGGATGTTTGATTTTGATGTGTAGTTGATTGTGTGATGTGTTGTGAAATGAAATAAAATATTTATATAGTTGAAAATATTTTATAGTTAAAAATAGAATTTTTAACGTGTATATGAAATGAAATAAAAATAAACAAATCGGACGATTTGTTTGTATACACACATTTGACTGATATTGATTGGGACGATAAATTTTACACATCGCCCAACTGCACAAATAAAATCTGTGTTTGATTGTTTGAAACCCCACACGGGTATTGGGATGATATATGACGTACACTAGTCCCAATAATTAGCTGTATGTCGATCGATTGATGGACAGACTGTTATGAGCGTTAAATATTTATATTTGATGCTTATACAGTGTAGAATGCACTTTGGATGATGGTTGATTATTCATCGTTGTTATTGTATACATGTGTTGTCGGAAATCCATATAATTAACATTATATAGTAATTGATTGAGCCGCATTCCAGTTTTGAAAAAGAAATATTTGAATAGAAATATTTGAAAAAGGAATATTTGAAATAGAATATTTGAAAATAGAATATATGAAGCCGTGTTGATTTGATTGACGCCATTTTGACGTGAACGATATTTATATCGATTTTATTTGTTTTTAATGAATATTGAAAAGTGATTTCAATAATCGAATATTTTAGAAAATGAATTCGAATTGAATTGAATAGAAAAGAAATTCGAATTAAATTGAATTGAAATGAATTAGAATTCGAATTGAAAATAAAATGAATTCGAATCGAATTGAAAATGAATTCGATTTGAAATTGAATAGAAATGAATTCGAATTGAAATTGAATTGAATTGAAAACGAACTGAAATTGAATTAGAAATCAATTTGAATTGAAATCAATTTGAAATGAATCTAAATCGAATTTATAAGGAAAAATTCAATTTTGATTTGAATTTGAGAAGAAGTTGAAATCATTTTGAAAACGAATTTAAAACGATTTATAAAATACGTTTTAAAAGGAAATCGACGAAACATATATAATATATATATTATATATATAATGGTCTGAATAGAACGCGCCGCGCCGCGGCAGTTCGTGAATTTCGACCATTGACTTCGAATGGATATTACGGGAGATCCGACCATCGGATTCTACTAAAACCGGAACCGTTGGGTTCGTATCGAAAAGAGCTTTCTAACGAATATTAGAGATTTGAAATCTAACGGTTGGATTTGGAATTATGTCCAAATAAAATTTGGAAAAGGTCGCTGTAAGTGCAGTTCGATGGCCGTTGATGGAAATCGACTGTACGAGCCTTGATAAAATTATTAAAAATAGTAATAATTTTTGTAAAATCATAAGAAATGATTTGCGAATAATTGGGATGAAAAACTCCATATTTGAAAAGATAAAAATAGATTTTTATCGAAATGAACTAGTTTTGAACTAGAATTATAATTCTATTTATTTTTAAATAAATAAATTGGATTTGAAAAGGGTTTTAAAAGTAACCAGAATTTCCAATAATTGAATTGGAATGGATTTGAATCGAAATTGTCTTTGGAATATTTCGATGTTGGATTTCGTGATTATACAGATATTGTTATGGGAATTTGAAAGATATATTAATATCGTTATTTCCAATACGATATCTGTTGGTCGTAGAATTTGATATTGAATATAAGCCGGTATATTTTCTATTCAAAGCCTTGTATTTAATATCAAATGTGATTTGGGTTTATCGTGAATGGTGTCTTCATTAACACTGTTCTTAAACCCAGTTGAGAAAAAGATTAAATCTTTTTATTTAGATTTAATGAAGTGTACCAATTAAATGATATTTAATTGGAATTGAATTATTGATTTTTGGGTTTATCATGAACAGTGTTTTAAATAACACTTGTTCTTTAACCCGATAATTAATAGAATGTGATTTTGGGTTGTCGTGAACGGTATCTTCAATAATACTGTTCTTAGACATAACAGAGTTAAGAAAATCAGAACTAACTGGAGGTTAGTCAAGTTGAATGGTTTGCTGTGTATTGATCTGATGTTGGTTTTGGCCTTCGGGGTTAATACTTAGGGAATTGGTCGCTTGCTAATTTACGGTTAGGGACTGATTGAAATGAGATGTTATTTTGGGGTTTATCGTGAACTGTGTTTTAAATGACACTGATTCTTTAACCCAGTTAAAAATTAAAACTAAGTGGAGTTTTAATGAATCTTTAATTTGTAACAACCCGTAAAATGCGAGCCAGTTTGAAAATTTTAAATTGGCAATTTTAGCGAATTTTGATTATTTAAAATAGATTATTTTAAATAATATCGACGAGAAAATCTATTTTGAATATAATTAGAACGTATATATTATATACGTCGTCGTTAGAATATATAATAATTATATATAATTATAAAAGGAATTGAAAATGGCGCGGTAGTTCGAAAATTCGATTTCTAATTTCAAATGAATATACAGAATTCAATATAAGTCAGAATTGAACGAAACAAGAAATATTTGAATCTGTATAACTATATCTTTGTAACGAAGTTAACAAACTGAGATTTCATTTTAGAAATGATAAGATATGTCCAGTTTAAAATTAGAAATAGTCGTTGTGGAATTTATATATATTTTTATATATATAAGGCCCTTAAAAATAGCAATTTTGCAAACGACCTCGGATTTCGACGAAACCACTTTTGTTGGGTCCGCAGTGTAAAGTTATTGCTAGATTCCAAATTTCATAATTTTCCGAATCAATATGTGAGCGTGGCAAAGGAAAACGCGTTTGACCAGTTTCTGTTGAATTTAATCGACTGGAAATTTGCCATTTTGCAAACGGTCTCAGAATTCGATGAAACTAGTTTTGTTAGGACCGTATCGTCAATACGAAGCTAGAAAATATTTTTCTGGAATTTTTCTAGTTAGTATGTGACCCCGGTAATTTGAAATATGCGTTTAAAATTCAATATAGTGATTTAAATGTAAATTCAACGGAAACTGATTGTAACGATCAAATCAGCTTGCGATACATATCTCATTGTGTTCAGAATGGGGGTAAAACGCTATGGGCGACAGGCGGTGGGCCTCGTTTCGAGGTCATGGATAAAAGTCAACCTTTTTGAATAAATTAATAATTAAATAAATAAATAAAAAATCTCTCTTCCCTTTCATTATCTCTGACCCCCCCCCCCTAAAATTTCATTTTAAATCGAATTAGACAGAAAAAAAAAAAAAAGAAATAAAAACCGCTGCTCCCTGTCGCCCTCAGCTTCACGCCCCGCCATCGCCAGCGCCGCCGTGCCTTAGGTCGGCCACCCCGTCGCCTCCTCCTCGTCCTTTCTCTCTCGCCCTTCTTCTCTGACCAAAACCGCCCCACGAGACCCCACGCCACCTGCGAGTTCCACCACCGCCACCCCACAACGGCCGTCGCGCCTCCCTCTACCCAATTCGAGCACCCTCTGAACCCGCGACCCCCCCTCCGATCTGAAAACCTCGACGGCGCTGCTAACCCCCCTGGTATGTTTTTGTTTTTATTTAATTATTTTATTTTATTCTCATTTTCATTAAAACATATATAAAAAAAAAAAATTTTTAGGGTTTGGTAATAAAAGTATTTAAAACTGATTTTACATAATGTTTAAAACTGATTTTACATAATGTTTAAAACTGATTTTACATAATGTTTAAAACTGATTTTACAGAAATGTTTAAAACTGATTATTTTAAAAATGTAAACCTGATTTTGTTTTAAAGTTAAAAACTGATTTTTTTATATAAGTTAAAAACAGAATTTTTATAAGATAAGAACAGGAATTTTTATAAAAGCATTTTTAAACTGATTTGATTTTTAAAGGTAGTAAAACAGAATTTTTATAGAAGTAGTAAAACAGAATTTTTATAGAAGTAGTAAAACAGAATTTTTAAAGAAGTGGTAAAACTGAATTTTATTTAGGTTAAAAACTGAATTTTTAATTATGTTGTAAAGTTATGAAAAATATGATTTTTATATATTGAACTTCGGCATAAAAATTCGATTTTTATATATTGAATAGCGAACTAAAAATTCGATTTTTATATATTGAATAGTGAAGTAAAAATTCGATTTTTACATATGTAGTGAAAGCGGGCAACGAAGATGACGAAGATGCGATAGCGATGAAGATTTCTGTCAATGAAGAGCCGTCGAGCTAGGATAGCTATATGTGAGAATTTCTCACCTTTCTATTTTATTTCTAGTTATATATATATACTAGGATGCAGACGGTGCTTAGTAGCACCCGACACAATCGTCCACAGACCATGGACTTGTTTGTTTGGCTGTTTGGTTATTGATTGTGATATTGGTTTGAATGTGATTGGTGGTGTGAAAAAAATCGAATCGATAAATTGGTTAGGATTAGACGTGCGCCGTTATAAGGCGAAGGAGTAAGGCTAGGTTAGACTCTTACTCCAAATTTTGTGGTTTGCATAATAAAATTGATATGATTGATGTGTGAATGGCGTGGGCCTTCACTAGTCCGGGGATAAGGCTAGGCCTTGTCCCGTTTCTAGTATCGTGCCGTTATGCCGCCGAAATTTTCTAAAATAAGTTAGAAAAATAAAAATAGCATTTTATTTAAAGAATGAACTGAATAGAAATTCATATGTTAAAATAAAATGTTTTATCGTTAAAAATATAATTTTTAACGTGAATGTGAATAAATAAATATTCATTTACAAACCTGACGGTTTGTTTATGTACACCTATTTGAAGGACGTTGATTGGGTCGATAAATTTTACACATCGCCTAACTGCACAAATAAAATATGTGTTTGATTGTTTGAAACCCCACACGGGTGTTGGGATGAAATTTGAAGTTCACTCATCCTGATTGAGTAAATATGTCGATCGATTGATTGACAGGCTGTTATAAGCGTTAGATATCTATATTTGATGCTTATACAGTGTAGTGCACTTTGGTTGATGGTTGATTATTTATCGTTGCTATTATATGCATGTGTTGTATGAAAATCCATATAATTAACTTTATATGGTAATTGATTGGGCCTCATTCCAGTTTCGAAAAAGAAATATTTGAAGTGAAAATATTTGAAATAGAAATATTTGAAATAGAATATTTGAAAATAGAAATTTATGAAGCCGTGTTGATTAGTTTGACGCCATTTTGACGTGAACGATATTTATATCGATTTGAAAACGATTTCGAAATGAATTGAATTAAAAACGATTTCGAAATGAATTGAATTGAAAACGATTTCGAAATGAATTGAATTGAAAACGATTTCGAAATGAATTGAATTAAAAACGATTTCGAAATGAATTGAATTGAAAAACGATTTCGAAATGAATTGAATTGGAAACGATTTCGAAATGAATTGAATTGAAACCGAATTGAAATGAATTCAAATTGAATTGAAATTTGAATTGAATAGAAATGAATTTTAAAACGAATTTATAAAGAAGAATTCAATTTTGATTTGAATTGAAAAGAAAGTTGAAATAGCTTTTGAAACGATTTTAAAACTATTTATATAATTCGTTTTAAATAGAAATCGACGAAATATATATTATATATAATATAATGGCCTGAATAGAACGCGCCGCGCCGCGGCAGTTCGCGAATTTCGACCATTTATTTCAAACGGACATTACGGGAGATCCGACCGTCGGATTCTCCTAAAACCGGAACCGTTGGGTTCGTATCGAAAAGAGCTTTCTAACGAATATTAGAAATTTGAAATCTAACGGTTGGATTTGGAATTATGTCCAAATCAAATTCGAAAAAGGTCGCTGTAAGTGCAGTTCGATGGCCGTTGATGGAAATCGACTGTACGGGCCTTGATAAAATTATTAAAAATAGCAATAATTTGTGTAAAATCATAAGAAATGATTTAGAAAGAATTGGGATGAAAAACTCCGTATTTGAAAAGATAAAAATGGATTTTTTATCGAAATGAACTAGTTTTGAACTAGAATTATAATTCTATTTATTTTTAAATAAATAAATTGAATTTGAAATGGTTTTGAAAATAACCAAAATTTCCAATGATTGCATTGGAGTGGATTTGAATCGAAATTGTCTTCGGAATATTTCGATGTTGGAATTCGTGATATTACAGGTGTTGTTATGGAAATTTGAAAGATATATATTTGTATCGTTATTTCCAATACGACATTTGTTAGTCGTAGAATTCGATATTGAATATAAGCCGATATATTTTCTATTCAGAGCCTTGTATTGAATATCGAATGTGATTTGGGTTTGTCGTGAATGGTGTCTTCACTAACACTGTTCTTGAACCCAGTTGAGAAAATATTAAATCTTTTTATTTAGATTTAATGAAGTGTACCAATTAAATGATATTTAATTGGAATTGAATTGGTATTGATTTTTGGGTTTATCGTGAACAGTGTTTTAAATAACACTTGTTCTTTAACCCGATAATTAATGGAATGTGATTTTGGGTTTATCGTGAATCGTGTTTTAAATGACACTGATTCTTTAACCCAGATAATGATTAAAACTAAGTGGAGTTTTAATGAATCTTTAATTAGATTGAAAAGATCGAGAATGGAGTATCACCAGTTTTGCTCCAGGCGATAGTTAAATCTTTAATTAGATTTGAACGTGAAATTTAGAAACTAACTGTCGGTTAGCCAAGCAGAATGGTTTTCTGGATATTGATCTGATGTTGGTTTCGGCCTTCGGGGTTAATATTTGGGGAATTATTCTCTTGATTAATTTATGGTTAGTGACTGATGAATTGGAATGAGGCGTATGTTGTGTTTGTGTAACACTTATTTAAAATATACGCGAGTTATTCGGAAAGGCCGGGTTTATCCCATTCTGAATAACTGATACGACGATAAGTCGAAGATGAAGACGATGGTCGAAGACCGGAGGTCTTCACGTCGTTTGGGTGATAACTGATGATCTTGATTGGGCTGTACACCCAAGAAGATGGAAACAGTTAGTGATCGTCCAGACGTACTTGGAGATCGATGGATATGCGGGGTACTAGGTGCCTCCGGTTTCGTTCAGACCCAGGACGGACTTGTAAATGGACTGTGTGTCTGACATCGGATTTCATTCTGTGTGACTGATATCAGTTGCATAGGATGGTTTGCCTGTGTGGCATGCTAAGATGCAAATGATCAAGGCTTCTGTTGAAAAGCAAAGTCTTGTGGTGATGATCAAAGCACGGCCTTTGTGGCGTAGCTTTGTGTAACGTTTGATTCGCGAGTTTCACACCCGGTATGAACCAAAAACGGGAGACGGACCTCAGGGAGGACTTACGTTTCTTTCTAGCTAGAAGTGGCGTCAGTGGTTTTACACGCCCTGACGAGTTTGACTTATGTGGTTGTTGCTGTTGCGAGGCGCCTCGGTTATATCGGTTTCGGCCGATGCTTCTGGTCGGCTGACGGACCAGACTTACACCCCATAGGGTGGGGAAACGTAGTGTTCAGGCATTTTAATCCACATCGGTGGACCGACCCTGTCGCTCCAAGGGCTCACCTGAGTCTGGGTCCTGTGGCTCGGGTTAGAGAGTCACGAATCGGTTGAGGACTATCTTTTGCCTCGGTTCATAGATGGAAATCCAATTTCCAAATACGTGACGTTTGCGGTTTTATTTGCAAACCTATATATGGCGACATGATATATGGTACCCATGCCGCCTATGATTGATACTTATGATTTGAAGTTGTTTTATACACTATGCACTTATAATAGTATCAAATGATTTGTTTTAAAACGTACCAAGCATTCTTTGGCTGTTATAAGGGAAAACCCTATCCCCCGGCTTGCGTTGCATTGTGTGATAGGACCTGGGTCTTATAACAGCTTCATTTTTCTTTATTTAGCATTGCGCTGTTTGTTTTATGCACTGGTATTCTTGGGAGGAAACCCGTTCCGTGTTATACGGCGTGGTCCCTTGATTTACCTAATGATTTAAAATAAAGATTAATAACTGTTTTAGTTCTCACACCAGTCCCATGACTGACCTGGAGTTTATTGTTTTAACCTAAACTCTGGGTGCCCCTATTTTGACACGGGCAGCTAGTAGTTTTGGTTTTGCAGATTTATATTCACAGGATCCTGGTTTACAGCTGGAACGATATCCGGAAAGCTTTGTATCCGTATATCTCATTCTAGTTGTGTATTGTATTATTTTCCGCTGCTATGTATTTAAATGTAATTTAAATCTCTGATATTTCTGTGTAATATTCATTTATACTCTGTATATTCTTGTAATCTGATGCATTGTTGTAATATACAATGAAATGTTCTTCTGTATGCGTTTTGTTGTGGCTTGTTCTTGAACTATCCGACGCTTTCCTTTACGGGGAAGTTGCGGGTCTTTACATAATTAGATTGAAAAGATCGAGAATGGAGTATCACCAGTTTTGCTCCAAGTGATAGTTAAATCTTTAATTAGATTTGAACGTGAAATGGTAATTAAATTTATCGATAACACCGTGGTATTAGATATGAAGTATTACCAGTTTTACTTCATGGGATGAATAGGTTGGGGTTAGGAAATTAAAACAAATGATTACTTCGGTAAGGTTCGTTAATCCCGACTAGTTTGAATTGATATTCAAAAGAAGATTAAAGAATAAATTTAAAGGAATTTATCTTTGATAAAATTAATGGGAACCTTTCCCTGAGAAATGTGAAATTTAGAAACTAACTATCGGTTAGCTATGCAGAATGGTTTCCTGGGTATTGATCTGATGTTGGTTTCGGCCTTCGGGGTTAATATTTGGGGAATTATTCTCTTGTTGATTTACGGTTAGTGACTGATGAATTGGAATGAGGCGTATGTTGTATTTGTGTAACACTTGTTTACAATATACGCGAGTTATTCGGAAAGATCGGGTTTATCCCATTCTGAATAACTGATACGACGATAAGTCGAAGATGAAGACGGTGGTCGAAGACCGGAGGTCTTCATGTCGTTTGGGTGATTACTGATGATCTTGATTGGAATGTACACCCAAGAAGATGGAAACAGTTGGTGATCGTCCAGACGTGCTTGGAGATCGATGGATATGCGGGGTACTAGGTGCCTCCGGTTTCGTTCAGACCCAGAACGAACTTGTAAATGGACTGCGTGTCTGACATTGGATTTCAGTCTGTGTGATTGATTTCTATTAAATATATATCTGTTTGGCGGCGGAGAATTTATTCTCTTGCTTAACGCCCTTCTCTGAGACGTACGAGCTCAGGGGTTATATATTGATGGATATCCATCGCATGGAATGAATTGCCTGTGTGGCATGCCTAAGTGGCAAATGGATCAAGGCTTCTGTTGAAAAGCAAAGTCTTGTGGTTGATGATCAAAGCACGGCCTGTGTGGCGTAGCTTTGTGTAACGTTTACTTCGCGAGTTTCACACCCCGGTGGTGAACCAAAAACGGTAGAGGACCTCAGGGAGGACATGCGTTTCTTTCTAGTTAGAAGTGGCGTCAGTGGTTTTACACGCCCTGACGAGTTTGACTTATGTGGTTGTTGCTGTTGCGAGGCGCCTCAAATATATCGGTCATTCTCGAACCGATGGAGTCATTTAGTTGGCTCACCTACGCCCCAAAGGGTGGGGAAACGCATTGTTCAGGCATTTTAATCAACATCGGTGGACCGGCCCTATCGCTCCAAGGGACGATGCGTTCTGTTCCTGAGGGGTGGATTAGAGCGTCTCGAATCGGTTGTGGACTATCTTTTGCCCCGGTTCACAGATGGAAATCCAATTTCCAAATACGTGACATTTGCGGTTTTAATTGTAGAACTAGTATGGCGACATGATATATGGCACCCATGCCGTCTATGATTGATACTTATGATTTGAAGTTGTTTTATACACTATACACTTATAATAGTATCAAATGATTTGTTTTAAATGTACTAAGCATGTTTGGCTATTATAAGGGAAAACCCTATCCCCCGGCTTGCGTTGCATTGTATGATAGGACCTGGGTCTTATAATAGCTTCATTTTTCTTTATTTATCATTGCGCTGTTGTTTTATGCACTGGTATTCTTGGGAGGAAACCCGTTCCGCGTTAGCGGCGTGGTCCCTTGATTTACCTAACTTTAAAATAAAGATTTATAACTGTTTTAGTTCTCACACCAGTCCCATGACTGACCTGGAGTTTATTGTTTTAACGTAAACTCTAGGTGCCCTTATTTTGACACGGGCAGCTAGTAGTTTTGGTTTTGCAGATTTATATTCACAGGATCCTGGTTTACAGCTGGAACGATATCCGGAAAGCTTTTAATCCGTATATCTCCTTCTGTTGTGTATTGTATTATTTTCCGCTGCTATGTAATGTATTATAATCTCTGATATTTATCGAATGTAATATTCATTTATACTATGTATATTCCTGTATTCTGATGAATTGTTGTAATATACAATGAAATGTTCTTCCGTCTGCGTTCTTCTGTGTGTTGTTCTCGACTCAATCCGGGCTTTCCTCACCGGGGAAGTTCAGGTCGTTTCATCGTGGTATCAGAGCTTTGGTTTACAAAGCTCAGAGAACAAGACACATTAGAACCATACGAAAGAATTCATCAGAAATTGGATTAGTAATATCCAATGGAATGACTCGTTAGAGATGGGATTAGTAGTATCCTAGAATGAGTGTAAAGCGTATATTTTTGAAAATGAAAACAAATTTTGTTTTGAAAATTTAAATCAACTATTCGTATTTGATTATTTATTTTATATTGATTTGGACTATCCAGTGTATAAAGACTTTGCATATACGTGTGATCCACGGATATTCGAAGTTTTAATATATTGGGTAGATATAGAATTACACTCTAGTCGCTCGAAGATGATTCTGATGATCGCTCGAGTATCATCAGAATTTATTTTCGTGTTTCGAAGGTGTGATATCTATATATTTCCATTAGACTGGTGTGAGAACCAATTGGATAGGGCTTATTGTTGTGATTTGACATCAAAATCTGATTTTTTGACTATGTATCAAAGTTATAAATTTGAAAAGCTAATCAACTAATTAATTGATGGTTGTGTTGTTGATTATTGGTTGATTAACTAAAATTTGTACCCTATAACCAAATTGTATCAAAAAGTGAATTGTATTGAAAATTAGTCGCATTTGCTTGCATATACATGTACTTACACTGAACAGGTCATAGCAAGGAGGCTAGAGCAGAGAATAAAATTTGTTTGCCTGACAAATAGGTACATGTTTATCATAATTTACTGTTTTGTTTGGGTGTTGATGATTTTATGAGCTGATTGGCTAGCCGCTTGGCCTTTTCTTTTTCTTTTTGAGATCAGAGGGCCTGTATGGCAATTTCGGGATTTTCCTGGTGCTCTCGGTGCAGGGGAGGTTATAGCGAAATTTTTCAAAAATTTAGGGTGTTAGCCAAATTTTTTGAAAATTTTGAAAAGTTCTTAGAAACTGAAAAGTTGAAGAACTTAAGCTGTAACGAAAATAATGAAAGTTGAGTTGATTAGTTAAACAACTTTCGGCTTCATTCCTTTTCGGGGACGAAAAGTTTTAAGTGGGGGAGATTGTAACAACCCGGAAATCTGGGCCAATTTAAAAAATTTATTTTGGCAATTTTAGCGAATTTTGATTATTTAAAATGAATTATTTTAAACAATAACGACGAGAAATTTATTTTGAATAGAATTCGAACGCATATATTTATATAGCTCGACGTTGGAATATAAATATTTATTTTAAATTATAAAAGGAATTGAAAATGGCGCGGTAGTTCGATAATTTGATTTCAAAATTCAAATGAATGTACCGGGTGCAAAATAAACCGGATTTTAGTGAAACCAAAAATATCAGAATCTAATTGAGAATATCTTTCTAACGAATCCGAAAAATGGGAATTTCATAGCAAGAATCAATAGTTATGTCCAGTTGAAAATTCAGAATAGTCGCTATGGAATTTCTGCCCCTGAAAATAGCCATTTTGCAAACGACCTCGGTTTTCGATGTAACCACTTTTGTTGGATCCGCGATGTCAAATTATTGCTAGGTTCCAAAATTCGTAATTTTTCGAATCAATATGTGAGCGTGGCAAAAGAAAACGCGTTTGACCAGTTTTAGTTGATTTTAATCGACTGGAAATTGGTCATTTTTCAAACGGTCTCAAAATCCGACGAAACTAGTTTTGTTAGGACCGTATCATCAATACGAAGCTAGAAATATTTTTCGTGATTTTTTCGAGTTAGTATGTGACTCCAGTAAAGTGAAATGCGCGTTCAAATTCAATAAGTAGAGTTATATTTTGATTTTAACGGAAACTGATCGAAACGATCAAATCAGCTTACGACACATATCCCATTGTGTTCGGAATGGGGGTAATTAGCTATGGACGACAGTCGGTGGGCCTAGTTTCGAAGTCAAAATAAAAAGGTTGCTTTTTGAAATTAAATAATTAAATATATATATATATATATATAATAATATTATTCCTCCTCCCCCTTTCATTCGTTCAGAAGAAATTAGAAAAAAAAAGAAAAAAATCACGCCCTATCGCGACAATTTCCCCCACCGCCGCTGCCGATCGACGGCGCTCCCCCCCTCCTCCTCTCGCCGACCCTCTCTCCTTCCCCCCTTCCTCCTCGCCCGCGTCGAGACCCTCTTCCCGATGCCCCCCTCGCGCAACAGCTCCACGACAACTTCCCCCCCTTCACCACAGCGCCCCCCCACGCCTCCCCCTGACTCCCCCCCCCCCCGCCCCAACGTCGAACTCATCTCCCCTTCAACAGTACATCACAGGACAGCCCCTTCCCTTTTTACTGTAAGTTTTGTTTTTAAATTACTTTTATTTATTTATTTTTCCTTTTTAGGTTTATGTTATTTATTTAAGGGTAATTAGCTTATTAGAGATAAAATTAGGGTTTTTATATTCTTAGCTAACAAAAATCGGATATATATATATATATATATATATATATATATATATATATATATATGTGCGTGTGTGTAAAACAATAACGATAAAAATTAGAATTTTCTTATGAACGTGAAATATTAAAAATATGATTTTTATACTTGTGAAATATTAAAAATATAATTTTTATAAAGTAGATGCTAAAAATATGATTTTTATATAAGTAGAGTATTAAAAATATGATTTTTATAATATAGAAAGAGTAAAAATACTATTTTTATATTATATAGATAGTAAAAATTCGATCTTTATATATGAAATAGAAATATAAAAATATAATTTTTATATAGAATGAAGTGTCGTGAAAAATATATATGAAGTGAAATAAAAATATGATTTTTATTTATTGAATGAAGCAATAAAAATATAATTTTTGTTTGAACAGCGAGAAAAGAACTGCATTGGAATTCCAAGCAAATCCAGATGTTCAGTAGTTCGAAAGCAAAGCACGGCATAGTGGAACCCTCTGTGAGAACTCCTCAATTTTAAATTTATTTCTAATTGAAATATATACTAGGATGCAGACGGTGTTTAGTAGCACCCGACACCCATCGTCCACAGACCATGGACGGCTTGTATGCTTGGTTGTTTGATTTTGATGTGTAGTTGATTGTGTGACGTGATGTGAAATGAAATAAAATATTTATATAGTTAAAAATATTTTATAGTTAAAAATAGAATTTTTAATGTGTATATGAAATGAAATAAAAATAAACAAATCGGACAATTTGTTTGTATACACACATTTGACTAATATTGATTGGGACGATAAACTTTACACATCGCCCAACTGCACAAATAAAATTTGTGTTTGATTGTTTGAAACCCCACACGGGTATTCTGATGATATATGACATACACTAGTCCCAATAATTAGCTGTATGTCGATCGATTGATGGACAGACTGTTATGAGCGTTAAATATTTATATTTGATGCTTATACAGTGTAGAATGCACTTTGGATGATGGTTGATTATTCATCGTTGTTATTGTATACATGTGTTGTAGGAAATCCATATAATTAACATTATATAGTAATTAATTGGGCCTCATTCCAGTTTTGAAAAAGAAATATTTGAATAGAAATATTTGAAAAAGGAATATTTTAAATAGAATATTTGAAAATAGAATATATGAAGCCGTGTTGATTTGATTGACGCCATTTTGACGTGAATGATATTTATATCGATTTTATTTGTTTTTAATGAATATTGAAAAGTGATTTCAATAATCGAATATTTTAGAAAATGAATTCGAATTGAATTGAAAAGAAATTAGAATTAAATTGAATTGAAATGAATTAGATTTCGAAATGAATTGAAAATAAAATGAATTCGAATCGAATTGAAATTGAATGTAACAACCCAAACTTCCCAGTAGAGGAAAGCATGGATTGTTTTGAGAACAACACATATCAGAATACAGAACAGAAGAACATTTTATTGCTGATTACAACAATACATCAGAGTACAAGAATATTCCAGAGTATAAATGAATAATATACATTGGAAATACAATAATATCAGAGATTTAAATTACATTTAAATAGCAGCGGAAAAATAATACAAATATACAACCGAAAGGAATACACGGATACAGAGCTTTCCGAATATTGCTTCAGCCGTAGACCAAGATTCTGTAAATATGATATCTGCAAAACAAGCTACTCGACTGCCCGTGTGGAAAATATGGGCACCCGAGTTTGCCAGTGAAACAAACTACAGGTCAGTCATGGGACTGGTATGAGAAATCTTAACTAACCTATCTGATAATAAGGCTAATCACAGGACCACGCCGCTAACGCGGAACGGGTTTACTCCATTGGATGGCCAGTGCATAAAATAAAGTAAATCGTCAAATAACGCAATGCTTTTTAGAAAAATGAAACCATTATAAGACCCAAGTCCCATCACACAATGCAACGCACGCCGGAGGATAGGGTTTTACCTTATAATGGTCAAAAGATGCTTGATACGATGAAAACTGTATAATAGTGTGCATATATATTTAATAAAACATTTCAAATATAATATCAATCCTAGACGGCATAGGTACCATATACTATGTCGCCTTACTAGTTCTACAATCAAAACCGCGAGGTCGTATTGGGAATTGGATTTCCATCATGAGTCGAGGCTAGGGGCAAGCTCCTCTCCGATTCGAGACACTCTAGCAAATGCCTCAGAATCCCCCGCAGTGAACCCTTGGATGCGGTAGGGCCGGTCCCCGCCTATGGGCAGTGGATTAGTTATGCCTGAACACACGCTTCCCGGTCCCTTTGGACCTATATTATGACCACCAACGGCCTATAAAAATCCGAGGCGCCTCAAAATCCATCATCCACATAAGTAAAATGTCAGGGCTGGTAGGTCGCTGACATCACTCTAGCTAGAAAGAAACGTGTGCACTCCCTACGGTCCATATCCCGTTTTTGACTCATACCGGGGTGTGAGGCTCGCGAAGTCACGATATACACAAAGCTATGCCGTGATAGGCTATACTTTGATCATCCCACAAGGCCCTGCTTTTCAACAAAAGCCTTGATCAATTGCATCTTGGCGTGCCACATTGACAATTCACGCCATGCGATCAATCACTATTAATATATACCAGGGTGTTAAGTAGAGAATAAATTCTCCACCACCAAACCGACATACATTAACAAAAATCGATTTAATTCACATGGAACGAAATGCAATGTCAGACACGCATCCATTTACTAGCTTATGCTCGGGGTCTGAGCGAAAACCAAATCCGAACAATCAACAATAGTCCGGACGGCCACCACTGAAGCCCCTTCAAGGTAGCTACTCCCATCAAGGGTCTCTGTAGCAACACATCCATTCCGATGTGAAGATCGTCGGTCTTCAATCACCGTCGTCATCTTCGAGTCTTCATCGTCGTAGAAATTATTCGGAATGGGTTAAACCCGGTCTTTCCGAATAACTCTCGTATTTTTATAATTAAAAATCAAATACTATAAAAACACATCCAACGCCACATTCCAATTCAGAATTATTCTTCTAATGAATTATTCATATTATCTTATCAAAGATAAGTTCTTTACATTTATTCTTAAGTCTTTCTTTTAAAGATTTATTAAAACCCTAATTTGGTTTTAAATAAAAAAAAATTATGATTCAATGAGTATTCAAATTTAAGAAATTAATCTTATTCTTAACTGGGTTAAAGAACTAATGTCATTTAAAACGTAGTTCACGGTAAACCCAAAATCATCTTCCATAGAATATGGAATCTCCACAGAAATCAGATCAAAATATAATCGTTATAAATTTCTGTATCCGACCAATAATATAAATGGAATAACGGCAAAGCCTCTTAAATTCCATATGTAGTATCGGTTTTCTTTTACAGAAGCTTATCTCGGTTATCATTAATTTGAATTCCATTCAACTCCAGTTTGATATATTAAATTGGAAAACTTGACTTTTGGAAAATTCCCATTTAAATCTAAATAAAAGATTTATAAATTCCAAATCATATTTTCATTGTCAGTTGGGTTAAAGAACACATGTCACTTAAAAACACGGTTCACAATAAACCCAACTCGCATTTCTTATTTCAATTACTAAATATAATTGAAAACTTTAATAATCTAAATTAAAAGATTATTCTTTTTATAAGGGGTTTTAAGAACAGTGTTATTTAAGACACTATTCACGACAAACCCAAAATCCAATTTATTTAATTCAATTTCAATTAAATATTAACAAATTGGGAAAACTTCATTAAATCTAAATTTAATGATTTATTCTAGATGATAACTAGTTCATTTCGATAAAAATATATTTTCTAAAATATATTCTTTTCATAAAATATTTTCTTTTTCTAAAATATATTCTTTTTCTTCTAAAATATTTCTAAAACATTCTTTTCTAGAATATTCTTTATTGGAATGTGACTCAATCAACATCCATATATTGCATGTAATCGATGAGAAATAACTATCAAGCAGCCAAATAACAACCAAAGTGGATTCTACACTAAATATTGGGATTAGTGTAGATCAGATATTATCCCAACACCCGTATGGGGTTTCATCCAACAAACAAATAATAAATTAATTGTACCCTTGGGCGATGTGTGAAAATTATCGTCCCAGTCACATAAACAAGTCGGATGACTTGTAAATGGAAGTGTAATATACGATTTGAATATTCTAACATTATCTGTAATACGTTTAACAATTCAACATCGC
This sequence comes from Allium sativum, assembly GCA_030737875.1. Lineage (NCBI taxonomy): Eukaryota > Viridiplantae > Streptophyta > Magnoliopsida > Asparagales > Amaryllidaceae > Allium > Allium sativum. The sequence goes on along the minus strand of CM060913.1, from coordinate 294,394,319 downwards.
AGACATATATTTCACACATATGAATGACATGGTTTTTAATTCTTCTTACAATAAAATGTAAATTCTGTTACTAACATTTTTGTAGCAAAATGTTATTTTATTTTCATACGACATTTTATGACAAAAATGTATCGAACTTTCAATGTGACATTTTATGCATGCTTTATTTGCAACAAGGAATGCAAATAAAAATGTGACTTTTCAATTCTAGTTTTATTTGCAACAAGGAATGCAAATAAAAATATAATCTTTCATTGTAATAAACATTTTCTAAAAAAAAAAACGTTCTTTTTATTCTAATTTACATTTTCTAACAAAATGTATATTCTGCTTCGCTAGCATGTTTTAACATAAAAATGAATATTTTCTATTCCTTTCTTTGAACATAAGATTTTAATGTTAAAATATGATCACTTCTCTAATATTCTATTTTACATTAAAAGGTAGATTTTCAATGTCAACATATTCTGCTTGAAATATATATATATATATATATATATATATATGTGATCATTTTGCTAATTCATTTTAAATATACAAAAATGTCCTTTTTGTCTAATTCACTTTTAGTATATAAAAAATGTCCATTTTTATTTTATTCTTTTTAATGTATACAATATACAATATCAAATCCATTCTTTTTAATGTAAACAAATATGATGATTTTGTTCATACATTTCTAATGCAACAAATGAGAATTTTGTTTATCTAGTCTTTCTTTTGTAATCAAAGTATGAATTTTGTTCAAATCCTTTTTATGTAACCAAGGTATGGATTTTGTTCAAATCCTTTTTATGTAACAAAATATGTGATTTTGTCTTCATTCTTTTCAAGTAAACAAAAATGAAATTTCTTTCCTAATGATCATTTTTATTCAAAAATGTGATTTCTTTCATAATGTACATTTTTATACTAAAAATGAAATTTCTTTTCTATCGTACATCTTTATGCAAAAAGGTTAATTTTTCTAATATAACATTTTTACATCAAAATGGCATTCTTAAATCTCATGACATTTCTAATTATAATGACATTCTAATATGAAAACATTTTTAATGTAACATTTTGACATTCTTAAGCTATCATAATATTTGTAAATAAAAATGTCATTTTTAGATCTTTCTTAACAAAATTTGTCATTTTAACCTAATGACACACAAAGAAAATGTCATTTTCTCTAGTGTCACATTTTATAATCAAAATGTTAATATATATATATATTTTTACATAACAATTCTAACAAAAGTGTTAACTTTATATAATATGAAAAAAGTAATTCTAACATGTCATTTGAAACTAAGGTGACGATTCAATTCCAACATGTCAAGCATCACTAAAAATGCCTTTTCAATTCTAACATGAAATTATCTCACAAATTGACATTTTTGTTCTAACATAATTGGTATTTTTATTTAACCAATTCAAAGATTTTATTTTAAATCCTACAAGAATTTGATTCAACAACTCATCATCAATACAGTCAGTCAATCAATTTATACGGTGCATCAATATACAATCACAATCACGATCCATTTAAATAAATGAATAAAGAAATAAATAAATATATTTATAGAACTGAGAAATCTCATAGTGGGTTTTTTTCTTTTATTTATTCTGAATAATTCAGAATCAAATTTTTTGCCAAAATCCAATCCGTTCAGAATCCACCCCGGTTAGTCTAGCATTGTAGATCTCAGCCTCACGAGTCCAACGCTACCTGTTTCGTCGAATTTCATCAACGTGTGAACAAGATACGTTCATTAAAAGATTTGATTATATTTAAACTAATTAAATAATTAATTAAATAAGTAACACCTTCTTCCTCAAATAGTTACAGTCGATGTATTCAACTTCAGTCCGATCCTAGGTTTGAACTTTGCACGCGGGCCGAGGCACGAGGGACAGATCGAAAGACACCACGCTGGGGAGGGAGGAACGACGCCTCCAACGGTGGTGGTGGCCCCCAACTCGACGGCGACCAAGAGGCCTGGCGGCGGTCCTAACGGCGAATGTTTGCGGGTCTGGTTCGGGCGAAATACGACGCTACACGGGATCCAACCGTACAGGATTGAAGATTGGAAGGAGTGCTTTGGTTTTATGTTTGGATTGAGATCCAATTCGAATCGTATTGAAAGAAAATAGGGATTAAAATGATGAAGAATCGGCCATTGGATAAGGAACAAGGCGGCTGTGAAGAATCGTGTTAGGGTATACGGTGTATTCCGTATTTATAGACGTATTTAGGTTTTTATTTAATTTAATAAATTCTATTTAATTCAAATAAAGCCCGTTCACTCATACGAACTCCGACTCAAACCCAGCGAGTGTCGCCCGTAGCTAAATACCCCCATCCTGGACACAATGGAACATGTTTCGTAACCCAGTTCGGCTGTTACGATATATTTTTCTTTGAATTTAATTAGAAATCATTTAATTATTAAATTCAAATGTACATTTTAAATTACCGGGGCCACATACGCACTCTAAAAATTACAGAAAAATTATTTCTAGTTATGTTTTGATGATACGGTTCTAACGAGACAAATTTCGTCGAATTCTGAGACTGTTTGAAAAATGGCCATTTTCAAGTCGATTAAATTTAACAGAAATGGTCAAAACACGTTATTCTTTGCCATGCTCACATATTAATTCGAAAAATTATGAAAACTGAAGTCTAGCAATAATTTGAAATTCCGGCTCCAACAAAAGTGGTTTCGTCGAAAACCGAGGTCGTTTGAAAAATGACTATTATTAAGGCCAATATATTTAATATTAAAAATACATTTTTAAACAAATAATTTCCGAAACTCAAATTATATAATTGTTTACTGTTTTTCAATGCAGAAACGTCATTCCGAACTCAATGGAAGTGGTTTCGAGTCGAAATTCCTTCATATGTGAAAAGTAGCATTTTCCGGCCCTATATAATATATATAAATTCTACAGCGACTTTTCTAAAAATTGAATTGGTCATAACTTTTGATTTCCGCTATGAAATTTCAATTTTTCAGATTCGTTAGAAAGATATTATTAAACAGATTTAAATATTTTTTGTTTCGCTCAATTCTGAGTTAAAATGAATCCTGTATATTCAGTCAATGTTCAAATTCAAAATTTCAAACTACCGCGCCATTTCTAACTCCGTTTATTTTTAAAATTAAATTTATTCATTTTAACTTCTATTAAAATAGAATTTGGTCATTATTATTTAAATAATTCATTTTATATTCTCACAATTCAATAAAATTTTCTAAAATATTTTTTTTTAAATTGGTTCAGAATTTGCGGGTTGTTACAATCGCCCCCACTTAAAATCTTTTCGTCCTCGAAAAGGAGCGTAGCTAAAAATTGTAAAATTAACAATCTTAATTTTAAATTTTAATGGTAGATTATCTTTTCAAAATATACATAACTTTATATATATATATATCATATTTCAAAGAATAGATTATAAATATCAAAAATGCGTTAATTATAAATTCGTAACTCTTAACTCGTTCTAGGGCATTACTAACCCCATCTCTAACGAGTTTACTCATTCTAGGATACTGCTGATCCTATCTCTAATGAGTATTCTTATTGGACATTACTAATCCAATCTCTGATGAGTCTTTTGTTCAGTTCTAACAAGTTGTACCCCAAAGATTTGAGCTAACCAGAGCTCTGATAACAACTGTAAAGACCCGCAAATTCCCACCCTTTGAATCGACCATAAACCACACAGGTCTGACCCAAAAAGTGAAAATCTACGAATACTTTAACTTTGGGCATACAACACATTACAACAGATAACAGAAGACTTTTATAACACTATAATAAATGTTACATCAGAGTATAGAATATCAGAGTACGAATAAATATATTACAGCGGAAGATAAAATTACAATACGTTTTAATACAATGCAGCGGAAGAATTTTCTAAGCTTTGGACACATCTTTAAGCTTCGATCCAGGATCCTGCTAATAAGATAAATATCTGCAAAACAAGCTACTCGACTGCCCGTGTGGAAAATATGGGCACCCGAGTTTGCCAGTGAAACAAACTACAGGTCAGTCATGGGACTGGTATGAGAAATCTTAACTAACCTATCTAATAATAAGGCTAATCACAGGACCACGCCGCTAACGCGGAACGGGTTTACTCCATTGGATGGCCAGTGCATAAAATAAAGTAAATCGTCAAATAACGCAATGCTTTTTAGAAAAATGAAACCATTATAAGACCCAAGTCCCATCACACAATGCAACGCACGCCAGAGGATAGAGTTTTACCTTATAATGGTCAAAAGATGCTTGATACGATGAAAACTGTATAATAGTGTGCATATATATTTAATAAAACATTTCAAATATAATATCAATCCTAGACGGCATAGGTACCATATACTATGTCGCCTTACTAGTTCTACAATCAAAACCGCGAGGTCGTATTGGGAATTGGATTTCCATCATGAGTCGAGGCTAGGGGCAAGCTCCTCTCCGATTCGAGACACTCTAGCAAATGCCTCAGGATCCCCCGCAGTGAACCCTTGGATGCGGTAGGGCCGGTCCCCGCCTATGGGCAGTGGATTAGTTATGCCTGAACACACGCTTCCCGGTCCCTTTGGACCTATAGTATGACCACCAACGGCCTATAAAAATCCGAGGCGCCTCAAAATCCATCATCCATATAAGTAAAATGTCAGGGCTGGTAGGTCGCTGACATCACTCTAGCTAGAAAGAAACGTGTGCACTCCCTACGGTCCATATCCCGTTTTTGACTCATACCGGGGTGTGAGGCTCGCGAAGTCACGATATACACAAAGCTATGCCGTGATAGGCTATACTTTGATCATCCCACAAGGCCCTGCTTTTCAGCAAAAGCCTTGAGCAATTGCATCTTGGCGTGCCACATTGACAATTCACGCCATGCGATCAATCACTATTAATATATACCAGGGTGTTAAGTAGAGAATAAATTCTCCACCACCAAACCGACATACATTAACAAAAATCGATTTAATTCACATGGAACGAAATGCAATGTCAGACACACATCCATTTACTAGCTTATGCTCGGGGTCTGAGCGAAAACCAAATCCGAACAATCAACAATAGTCCGGACGGCCACCACTGAAGCCCCTTCAAGGTAGCTACTCCCATCAAGGGTCTCTGTAGCAACACATCCATTCCGATGTGAAGATCATCGGTCTTCAATCACCGTCTTCATCTTCGAGTCTTCATCGTCGTAGAAATTATTCGGAATGGGTTAAACCCGGTCTTTCCGAATAACTCTCGTATTTTTATAATTAAAAATCAAATACTATAAAAACACATCCAACGCCACATTCCAATTCAGAATTATTCTTCTAATGAATTATTCATATTATCTTATCAAAGATAAGTTCTTTACATTTATTCTTAAATCTTTCTTTTAAAGATTTATTAAAACCCTAATTTGGTTTTAAATATAAAAAAAAATGATTCAATGAGTATTCAAATTTAAGAAATTAATCTTATTCTTAACTGGGTTAAAGAACTAATGTCATTTAAAACGTAGTTCACGGTAAACCCAAAATCATCTTCCATAGAATATGGAATCTCCACAGAAATCAGATCAAAATATAATCATTATAAATTTCTGTATCCGACCAATAATATAAATGGAATAACAGCAAAGCCTCTTAAATTCCATATGTAGTATCGGTTTTCTTTTACAGAAGCTTATCTCGGTTATCATTAATTTGAATTCCATTCAACTCCAATTTGATATATTAAATTGGAAAACTTGACTTTTGGAAAATTCCCATTTAAATCTAAATAAAAGATTTATAAATTCCAAATCATATTTTCATTGTCAGTTGGGTTAAAGAACACATGTCACTTAAAAACACGGTTCACAATAAACCCAACTCGCATTTCTTATTTCAATTACTAAATATAATTGAAAACTTTAATAATCTAAATCAAAAGATTATTCTTTTTATAAGGGGTTTTAAGAACAGTGTTATTTAAGACACTATTCACAACAAACCCAAAATCCAATTTATTTAATTCAATTTCAATTAAATATTAACAAATTGGGAAAACTTCATTAAATCTAAATTTAATGATTTATTCTAGATGATAACTAGTTCATTTCGATAAAAATATATTTTCTAAAATATATTCTTTTCATAAAATATTTTCTTTTTCTAAAATATATTCTTTTTCTTCTAAAATATTTCTAAAACATTCTTTTCTAGAATATTCTTTATTGGAATGTGACTCAATCAACATCCATATATTGCATGTAATCGATGAGAAATAACTATCAAGCAGCCAAATAACAACCAAAGTGGATTCTACACTAAATATTGGGATTAGTGTAGATCAGATATTATCCCAACACCCGTATGGGGTTTCATCCAACAAACAAATAATAAATTAATTGTACCCTTGGGCGATGTGTGAAAATTATCGTCCCAGTCACATAAACAAGTCGGATGACTTGTAAATGGAAGTGTAATATACGATTTGAATATTCTAACATTATCTGTAATACGTTTAACAATTCAACATCGCAGACATATATTTCACACATATGAATGACATGGTTTTTAATTCTTCTTACAATAAAATGTAAATTCTGTTACTAACATTTTTGTAGCAAAATGTTATTTTATTTTCATACGACATTTTATGACAAAAATGTATCGAACTTTCAATGTGACATTTTATGCATGTTTTATTTGCAACAAGGAATGCAAATAAAAATGTGACTTTTCAATTCTAGTTTTATTTGCAACAAGGAATGCAAATAAAAATATAATCTTTCATTGTAATAAACATTTTCTAAAAAAAACGTTCTTTTTATTCTAATTTACATTTTCTAACAAAATGTATATTCTGCTTCGCTAGCATGTTTTAACATAAAAATGAATATTTTCTATTCCTTTCTTTGAACATAAGATTTTAATGTTAAAATTTGATCACTTCTCTAATATTCTATTTTACATTAAAAGGTAGATTTTCAATGTCAACATATTCTGCTTGAAATATATATATATATATATATATATATATATATATATATGTGATCATTTTGCTAATTCATTTTAAATATACAAAAATGTCCTTTTTGTCTAATTCACTTTTAGTATATAAAAAATGTCCATTTTTATTTTATTCTTTTTAATGTATAAATATGATGATTTTGTTCATACATTTCTAATGCAACAAATGAGAATTTTGTTTATCTAATCTTTCTTTTGTAATCAAAGTATGAATTTTGTTCAAATCCTTTTTATGTAACCTAGGTATGGATTTTGTTCAAATCCTTTTTATGTAACAAAATATGTGATTTTGTCTTCATTCTTTTCAAGTAAACAAAAATGAAATTTCTTTCCTAATGATCATTTTTATTCAAAAATGTGATTTCTTTCATAATGTACATTTTTATACTAAAAATGAAATTTCTTTTCTATCGTACATCTTTATGCAAAAAGGTTAATTTTTCCAATATAACATTTTTACATCAAAATGGCATTCTTAAATCTCATGACATTTCTAATTATAATGACATTCTAATATGAAAACATTTTTAATGTAACATTTTGACATTCTTAAGCTATCATAATATTTGTAAATAAAAATGTCATTTTTAGATCTTTCTTAACAAAATTTGTCATTTTAACCTAATGAAACACAAAGAAAATGTCATTTTCTCTAATGTCACATTTTATAATCAAAATGTTAATATATATATATATATATAAATATATATATTTTTACATAACAATTCTAACAAAAGTGTTAACTTTATATAATATGAAAAAAGTAATTCTAACATGTCATTTGAAACTAAGGTGACGATTCAATTCCAACATGTCAAGCATCACTAAAAATGCCTTTTTAATTCTAACATGAAATTATCTCACAAATTGACATTTTTGTTCTAACATAATTGGTATTTTTATTTAACCAATTCAAAGATTTTATTTTAAATCCTACAAGAATTTGATTCAACAACTCATCATCAATACAGTCAGTCAATCAATTTATATGGTGCATCAATATACAATCACAATCACGATCCATTTAAATAAATGAATAAAGAAATAAATAAATTTATAAAACTGAGAAATCTCACAGTGGGTTTTTTTCTTTTATTTATTCTGAATAATTCAGAATCAAATTTTTTGCCAAAATCCAATCCGTTCAGAATCCACCCCGGTCAGTCTAGCATTGTAGATCTCAGCCTCACGAGTCCAACGCTACCTGTTTCGTCGAATTTCATCAACGTGTGAACAAGATACGTTCATTAAAAGATTTGATTATATTTAAACTAATTAAATAATTAATTAAATAAGTAACACCTTCTTCCTCAAATAGTTACAGTCGATGTATTCAACTTCAGTCCGATCCTAGGTTTGAACTTTGCACGCGGGCCGAGGCACGAGGGACAGATCGGAAGACACCACGCTGGGGAGGGAGGAACGGCGCCTCCAACGGTGGTGGTGGCCCCCAACTCGACGACGACCAGGAGGCCTGGCGGCGGTCCTAACGGCGAATGTTTGCGGGTCCGGTTCGGGCGAAATACGACGCTACACAGGATCCAACCTTACAGGATTGAAGATTGGAAGGAGTGCTTTGGTTTTATGCTTGGATTGAGATCCAATTCGAATCGTATTGAAAGAAAATAGGGATTAAAATGATGAAGAATCGGCCATTGGATAAGGAACAAGACGGCTGTGAAGAATCGTGTTAGGGTATACGGTGTATTCCGTATTTATAGACGTATTTAGGTTTTTATTTAATTTAATAAATTCTATTTAATTCAAATAAAGCCCGTTCACTCATACGAACTCCAACTCAAACCCAGCGAGTGTCGCCCCTAGCTAAATACCCCCATCCTGGACACAATGGAACATGTTTCGTAACCCAGTTCAGCTGTTACTATATATTTTTCTTTGAATTTAATTAGAAATCATTTAATTATTAAATTCAAATGTACATTTTAAATTACCGGGGCCACATATGCACTCTAAAAATTACAGAAAAATTATTTCTAGTTATGTTTTGACGATACGGTTCTAACGAGACAAATTTCGTCGAATTCTTAGACTGTTTGAAAAATGGCTATTTTCAAGTCGATTAAATTTAACAGAAATGGTCAAAACACGTTTTCCTTTGCCACGCTCACGTATTAATTCGAAAAATTATGAAAACTGAAGTCTAGCAATAATTTGAAATTCCGGTTCCAACAAAAGTGGTTTCGTCGAAAACCGAGGTCGTTTGAAAAATGACTATTTTTAAGGCCAATATATTTAATATTAAAAATACATTTTTAAACAAATAAATTCCGAAACTCAAATTATATAAGTGTTTACTGTTTTTCAATGCAGAAACGTCATTCCGAACTCAATGGAAGTGGTTTCGAGTCGAAATTCCTTCATATGTGAAAAGTAGCATTTTCCGGCCCTATATAATATATATAAATTCTACAGCGACTTTTCTAAAAATTGAATTGGCCATAACTTTTGATTTCCGCTATGAAATTTCAATTTTTCAGATTCGTTAGAAAGATATTATTAAACAGATTTAAATATTTCTTGTTTCACTCAATTCTGAGTTAAAATGAATCCTGTATATTCAGTCAATGTTCAAATTCAAAATTTCAAACTACCGCGCCATTTCTAACTCCGTTTATTTTTAAAATTAAATTTATTCGTTTTAACTTCTATTAAAATAGAATTTGGTCATTATTATTTAAATAATTCATTTTATATTCTCACAATGCAATAATATTTTCTAAATTTTTTTTTTTAAATTGGTTCAGAATTTGCGGGTTGTTACATTGAATGTAAATCAATTTGAAATGAATTCGAATTGAAAATGAATTCGATTTGAAATTGAATAGAATTGAATAAAAATGAATTCGAATTGAAATTGAATTGAATTGAAAACGAATTGAATTTGAATTAGAAATCAATTTGAATTGAAATCAGTCTGAAATGAATTTAAATCGAATTTATAAGGAAAAATTCAATTTTGATTTGAATTTGAAAATAAGTTGAAATCGTTTTGAAAACGAATTTAAAATGATTTATAAAATACGTTTTAAAAGGAAATTGACGAAATATATAATATATATATATATATATTATATAATGGCCTGAATAGAACGCGCCGCGCCGCGGCAGTTCGTGAATTTCGACCATTGACTTCGAATGGATATTGCGGGAGATCCGACCGTCGGATTCTCCTAAAACCAGAACCGTTGGGTTCGTATCGAAAAGAGCATTCTAACGAATATTAGAGATTTGAAATCTAACGGTTGGATTTGGAATTATGTCCAAATCAAATTTGGAAAAGGTCGCTGTAAGTGCAGTTCGATGGCCGTTGATGGAAATCAACTGTACGGGCCTTGATAAAATTATTAAAAATAGTAATAATTTGTGTAAAATCATAAGAAATGATTTGTGAAGAATTGGGATGAAAAACTCCATATTTGAAAAGATAAAAATAGATTTTTATCAAAATGTACTAGTTTTGAACTAGAATTATAATTCTATTTATTTTTAAATAAATAAATTAGATTTGAAAAGGGTTTTAAAAGTAACCAGAATTTCCAATATTTGAATTGGAATGGATTTGAATCGAAATTGTCTTTGGAATATTTCGATGTTGGATTTCGTGATTATACAGATATTGTTATGGGAATTTGAAAGATATATTAATATCATTATTTCCAATACGATATCTGTTGGTCGTAGAATTTGATATTGAATATAAGCCAGTATATTTTCTATTCAGAGCCTTAGATTTAATATCAAATGTGATTTGGGTTTGTCGTGAATGGTGTCTTCATTAGCACTGTTCTTAAACCCAGTTGAGAAAAAGATTAAATCTTTTTATTTAGATTTAATGAAGTGTACCAATTAAATGATATTTAATTGGAATTGAATTAGTATTGATTTTTGGGTTTATCGTGAACAGTGTTTTAACTAACACTTGTTCTTTAACCCGATAATTAATAGAATGTGATTTTGGGTTGTCGTGAACGGTATCTTCAATAATACTGTTCTTAGACCCAACAGAGTTAAGAAAATCAGAAACTAACTGGAGGTTAGTCAAGTTGAATGGTTTCTTGTGTATTGATCTGATGTTGGTTTCGGCCTTCGGGGTTAATACTTAGGGAATTACTCGCTTATAATTTATGGTTAGGGACTGATTTAAATGAGATGTGATTTTGGGGTTTATCGTGAACCGTGTTTTAAATGACACTGATTCTTTAACCCAGTTAAAAATTAAAACTAAGTGGAATTTTAATGAATCTTTAATTAGATTGAAAAGATCGAGAATGGAGTATCACCAGTTTTGCTCCAGGCGATAGTTACATCTTTAATTAGATTTGAACGTGAAATGGTAATTAAATTTACCGATAACACCGTGGTGTTAGATATGAAGTATTACCAGTTTTACTTCATGGGATGAATAGGTTGGGATTGGGAAATTAAAACAAATGATTACTTCGGTAAGGTTCATTAATCCCAACTATTTTGAATCGATATTCAAAAGAAGATTAAAGAAGAAATTTAAAGGAATTTATCTTTGATAAAATTAATGGGAACCTTTCCCTGAGAAATGTGAAATTTAGAAACTAACTGTCAGTTAGCTAAGTAGAATGGTTTCCTGGGTGTTGATCTGATGTTGGTTTCGGCCTTCGGGGTTAATATTTGGGGAATTATTCTCTTGTTGATTTACGGTTAGTGATTGATGAATTGGAATGAAGCGTATGTTGTGTTTGTGTAACACTTGTTTATAATATACGCGAGTTATTCAGAAAGACCGGGTTTATCCCATTCTGAATAACTAATACGACGATAAGTCGAAGATGAAGACGGAGGTCTTCACGTCGTTTGGGTGATTACTGGTGATCTTGATTGGGATGTACACCCAAGAAGATGGAAACAGTTGGTGATCGTCCAGACGTACTTGGAGATCGATGGATATGCGGGGTACTAGGTGCCTCCGGTTTCGTTCAGACCCAGAACGAACTTGTAAATGGACTATGTGTCTGACATTGGATTTCAGTCTGTGTGATTGATTTCTATTAAATATAAATCTGTTTGGCGTCGGAGAATTTATTCTCTTGCTTAACGCCCTTCTCTGAGACGTATGAGCTCAGGGGTTATATATTGATGGATATCCATCGCATGGAATGAATTGCCTGTGTGGCATGCCTAAGTGGCAAATGGATCAAGGCTTCTGTTGAAAAGCAAAGTCTTGTAGTTGATGATCAAAGCACGGCCTGTGTGGCGTAGCTTTGTGTAACGTTTACTTCGCGAGTTTCACACCCCGGTGGTGAACCAAAAACGGGAGAGCGCCTCGGGGAGGACATGCATTTCTTTCTAGTTAGAAGTGGCGTCAGTGGTTTTACACGACCTGACGAGTTTGACTTATATGGTTGTTGCTGTTGCGAGGCGCCTCGGATATATCGGTCGTTCTTGAACCGTTGGAGTCATTTAGTTGGCTCACTTACGACCCAAAGGGCGGGGAAACGCATTGTTCAGGCATTTTAATCCATATCGGTGGACCGGCCCTGTCGCTCCAAGGGACGATGCGTTCTGTTCCGAAGGGGCGGACTAGAGCGTCTCGAATCGGTTGAGGACTATCTTTTGCCTCGGTTCACAGATGGAATTCCAATTTCCAAATACGTGACATTTGCGGTTTTAATTGTAGAACTAGTATGGCAACATGATATATGGTACCCATGCCGTCTATGATTGATACTTATGATTTGAAGTTGTTTTATACACTATACACTTATAATAGTATCAAATGATTTGTTTTAAACGTACTAAGCATGTTTGGCTATTATAAGGGAAAACCCTATCCCCCGGCTTGTGTTGCATTGTGTGATAGGACCTGGGTCTTATAATAGCTTCATTTTTCTTTATTTAGCATTGCGCTGTTGTTTTATGCACTGGTATTCTTGGGAGGAAACCCGTTCCGCGTTAGCGGCGTCGTCCCTTGATTTACCTAACTTTAAAATAAAGATTTATAACTGTTTCATTTCTCACACCAGTCCCATGACTGACCTGGAGTTTATTGTTTTAACCTAAACTCTGGGTGCCCTTATTTTGACACGGGCAGCTAGTAGTTTTGGTTTTGCAGATTTATAATCACAGGATCCTGGTTTACAGCTGGAATGATATCCGGAAAGCTTTGTATCCGTATATCTCCTTCAGTTGTGTATTGTATTATTTTCCAATGCTATGTAATGTATTGTAATCTCTGATATTTATCGAATGTAATATTCATTTATACTCTGTATATTCTTGTATTCTGATGAATTGTTGTAATATACAATAAAATGTTCTTCCGTCTGCATTCTTCTGTGTTTTGTTCTCGACTCAATCCGGGCTTTCCTCACCGGGGAAGTTCGGGTCGTTTCAATTTTAAAAGTTTTAAAAGCATTGATCTTGCTTTGGTCGCTGGGAAATAATGTTGATGATGACTGCAGAATCATCGAGATTCATTTTTGAGTTTCCAAGTAAGAACTTGCTACCATGGATAACAGGTTGGATTGAATTAGATTCCTGTTTTGAATCCAAAGTGTTTGAAGTATAAAATCTGGAAGTTCAATTCTGAAGTTTTCAACTAAGTTATATATGGATGCATATAGTTTACATATTGGAGTTATATAATTTTGCATCTCAGTTGATTTTAGGTTTAGTAGATTTCATTTGTTAATGGAATGGAATGTTCGACGATTTCGAATAGTCGATATTTCCAAGTAGAATTTGAATGTGCAACCTGTTTATCTGAAAACCTAAGTGAATAGGTTTTTAATTTATAAATTGAATGAAGTTTGAACTTAATAATTAAATTTAATTAAAATGAGCTTGTCGCGTAGCGGCAGTTCGTGATTTTCTGAATTGAAGTATTAAATGAATTATAAACGTTTGTGAAATCGATTCAGTTTATAATAAGAATTTAAATAGGAAGAACTTGGGAAATATTATTAGATTGATTACAGAAAAGTGTTAGGAAGTTAAGTGTATGAAACTTAAGTTATATAATGGTTAATAACTTGAAGTTGAAATTTATGGAATAATTCATAAATGATATTATTATAAGAATAAAATACGAAGTATGAAAACAAATATGAAGAAGAATTGGAATAGTAATAAAACCAATTAAATGAGCACGTAAGATTTATGTAGGCTATTTTATTCTCTTTGCGATTTGATCCAGATTCGAGTGCGTGATTTTATGGTAGCTTATACCAATCCAAGTTGGTATTTTTCACTCGATTCTTGACGACGAAGTTAGACACAGGATTTTTGATTAGATTATGTAACTTTCTATCGTAGTATATGGCTATGTAAAGAGAATGGCGGTTTCTAACCAAGAAACTAGTTCTGAATCCGCACTAGAGTGATCGATACTAGTCTAGAAGTGAAATTATGTGATCCAGTGAGCGATCGAATTTGATATTGTGTACGAATGTCTTATGTATATCGTATGGATTTAAGAATAATTCATGCTATGTTTGACTTGTGGAGAATTTGAGAATTGAATCCTTGAATTGTTTGAGGTAGCGTGAATGACTGGTTAAGTGATAACCCGAGGCTGTTGAGCATAAGGTGATGCTTGATGGATTGTTATCATCCTTGTGTGTTGATGGGGTTTCAAAACTTGAATTAACCTCAAGTTATGATTATTAGTGATATAAAACTATTATGTGATTGTTTCTTATGGATTTACACCATTACTGCTAGTTGCATCATATTGGTTATTGCATATGATTGCTATGTTGTATATGCAGATGCGTGGTTATTATGTTAATCGTTTATTTGCTTAACGCTTTTGGGTTATGTAAGTATATACAAGTTTATGGAAGCAAATGGCACTAGTCGCTTTTTGATTTCATAAATGGAGATTGGTTTGCCCGACAAATAGGTACACATTTATGTTATTGATTGGGTTTGATGGATTTTACGACCCTGATATGGGTAGCCGCTTGGCTTTTTTTCTTTTGCGAGTAATTGGTGGCCCAGTGTGGCAGTTGGTATTTTTCGGATCGAGTCATACAAAGGAGGTGCTGGCGAAATTTTCCGTAAATTTCGAGCGCTAGAAAATTTAACATGATTTTGAAAAACAAATTTTCAAAGTAAAGTTAGTGGGTTTATTCATATTCGTCTTAACTTGTGATTTCGGGATGGAATCCTTTTAAGGGGGAAAGAATGTAATGACCCAGGTTTTTATAATCACAATATTTAATTTATTAATATATTGAATTAGAAGTTAAATAAATTGAATTCAGAATATATGAGTTATTTAATATAACTGAATTGAAGCGAGAATTTAATATGAAATTAAATTGGTTCTGTAGCTTATGGAAAATTTTGTTTGAATGTGAACTATAATTATAAATTATCATTGAAGAAAAAGATTGTTTGAAATCGATTAAATAATAACTCTATTTAATTAACACGGCAAAATATTGTTTTTACAAATGGGTTCGGAATTCGGTGAAATCAATTTTATTGAGTCCGGACTATTGTGATGTAGCAGGGTATAAAATTTGGTGACATTCGGGTTTGATATGGAGTCGTACGAGCTTATAACGCATGACGCCATTATAATGGAATATAAAAATAATATATCTCAAACAAATATCTAACCAAATATCTCCGCCTTTTTTATATAAATAACCCCTCTGTTCGTTAAGACCTAACTCCACCTTCTGTAACTCTAAAATTGGCCTCCATCTTCTTTAATTCCTCAAACATTTATCTAAAACTTAATACTCAATGAAACTAGACAAGTTTGGACTCGTTAAACTCGTATGAGGAGAAGCTTCTCACGGGTATCCTTCTTTTGAGGTTCAAATTTTGTTCTGGAGCTCCTTTTTTTCCAGCGATGATGGGTTTGGGTTGGATCCTAAGTGGGGACGATGGAGTCGAGGAGGAGTTCATCAATGAACTAATGAGGGCAAGGGGGTCGTTCTGGCAATGGTTTGGCAAAGCGCGGTGGTCAGAGGCAAATTCCGTCTCTAGGCAGTTGTAAGGACCCGCATTCTACGCATCGAAGGATCGTAGAATATCTATTTCTTTAACATAAGAAGTCGTATGGTCATGTAACTTTGGGAGACGACTATTGATTTCCCATGTTCATGATTTTTTCCAATTTTTAAATGACCGTTTTGCCCCTAGCTAATCTTGTTTTGGCCATAACTTTTTATTGGGAAGGAGTTTTTACCTCAAACTACTTCCATTGTCTCCGGATGATGGTTTACAATTTCGTAGAGTGGTCAAATTAGCCAAACGGACTTACCGTTTGGGAGATATGGCTGAAACAAGTTCAAATAGTGAAAAACAGCTTAATTGGGCTTAACCGGGTGATTAACAGCTAGGCCCAAAAGGGGATTTTGGGATTTGAAGTATTTAAGGGCTGTTAGGGTTAGGGATTTCAATTTTTCTCATTTCCCAGCCGCCATTTACATCTTAGGAAACCCTAACCATGGCCTCCAACATCTAGAATCATCCCTAATCACTTTCTAATCAAGGATTAGGCTTAGCAACATCAAATCAAGGTGGACTAGCACCAAATCAGAGTTGGAGCTGCTGCTAGGCATTGGAATTCAACCCATATAGTAGATTTTTTCAGTTCAAAAGTTTAATTGTGGCAAAGGTGAGTGATTTGCATAGTTTTGCACTAATTATGGTTAATTAAGGGTAATTAGTGAAGAATAATGAAATTAGACATGATAAAAAATTTGGAAAAATATTTATAAATTCTTAAATGATGTTTTAAACCTCTGTTAGAAACTTGATGAATTTGATTAAGTTTTGCTAATCATATCATTAGTTTTTCCTAAACATGCTTGAGGGAAAATATGGGATTTTGGGTATATTTGATCCATTTTACATGCTATAGTTGTTGTTTTGGTGTTTATGATTGATTGTACATGTTGCTATGACTGTATGGTATGTTTTGCGATTGATTAGAACTGTTAGATTGGTCGAAAACGCCGTCGTATGGCATAAAATAGTCGCTGGAAAGTCGCAGGAAATATGCAGGGTTTCGAACCGGACCAGATCGGATTATTGGGCTCGGATCGGATAGGAGAACCGGGCAAGTGGACTCGATTCGGATTGGAACTTAGCATAAGGGGCTTGGCGAGAAGGAAGGACATTTGCTTAGAGTTGGAGTTGGGCAGGGAATCGGAACGGAGAAGACAAAAAGGGGATCGGATCGGAGCTAGGGCGTGGGATCAGATCGGCTACCGAACCGAACCGGAGCAGGTATCTTTTGAGGCGTGCAAACGAGAGTGACAACAAGGAAGGTTGGACCGGATCGGAACTTGACACTATAAGGAGGACCTTAGCACTTTAGCACCGGAACGGACCGAGCCACATGTGAGAAGCTAAACCGAACCGCATGGAGGAGATGAACCCGAACCGAAACGAGCATGGGTGACCGAACCGAACCGAACCGAGCGTGTACTTCTACTTCTACGTGACGACTCTTCTGAAGGCCAACTCCAATTCGACCAAAACCAGAGATGCAAAGGAGGTCCAAATGAGGAGCTTTTACTCAGGATCCAGATAGGAACCAATGAGTGAGCTTCATGATTGGGCTTTGTTGCGGGACTTGTGCTAAGGGGTTGTTGATGTCTATAATTTTGAATCACTATGTGTAGGGAGTACGTGAACGGATTCAGGGCCACAGTGGCCTATGTTCGGCTAAAGAGCTATAGACCAATGAAGTGAGGTCATTTGTAAAGGTTTGGTCATGACTCCATGTGGTAAGCTTGGTAGTAGCAGTAGTTGTACAAGTCGAACTCCTTCACTACTTCGATGAGTCTAGTGATTGACATTGGTGGACATCGTATGTCTTACGCACTGAGTGAGAGATGTGAGGATGATTGTTATGGTTGATTTGTTTGCCATCATTATGACATGCACACCCCCACCCCCGTTATCTTTACACCATCTGTTCAATGGCACCTTAGAGTATTGTACGGTATGTAGTGCCAACTCTTTGGTTGCAAGTCCAGGTTCAAGTATGGTTTAGTATACCTGTTATTATTCTGTTTAGCTGCTTATCGCTCATACCAGACTTTTTGTCTGATCTAGAGTTTTATGTCTCTTCTTATTACTCTGGGTGCTCTCACGAGCAGACTAGAGACAGGTTAGCTAGGTATGCATGAGTAGCTGATCCGGAGACGAGCATAAGGCTTCCACGTATGATACATATAGTATTCTCCCTGTGTTGTTGAAGATCACTACTTGGACATTAGTAGTGCATCTTCTACTTTAGCTTTCTTTTTCTTTAGAGACAGTTTAAAACTGTAATAATGATGTTGGATCATAAGCTGTATTTGGATTTCCGCTGCTATTTTGGTTTAGTTTTCAGCTTATGCACTGTCTCGCCTGTTTTATGTCAAGATTATATTATTATCATATTTTGTTCCATGCGCTGTGAGACATTCTACAGGTTTTTGATTAGTTCATTCTCTTCTTTCCTTTATTTGGTGACCATTCTATGCTAGTCGGGCATGTGTGCAGCGCACTTTCGGAGGAAATGTCGGCTGGTGCGGGGCGGGCCATCACACTTGGTATCAGAGCTTTAGGTTGCGTAGTTAACCTAGGGAAGTCATCAGAGAGAGATAGTATACGTATATGAGAGCGTGTATTTGTGATTATTTTGGTTTTCAAAAGCTATATATATATACTATTAGTATAGTTAAGGATGAAGCCGCACTGCACTAGCACCACTATGGAGATGGTTAATCATTTTCTCTTTACAGATTGAACGATGAGCCGACACGCAAGAGGTGCCGGTAGGGGAGCTAATAATGGAATGCTGCTGACATGAGGACGATGTTTACTGACCTCATGAGAGAGATGCTTAGGGATGTGCAGAGGGCAGCTCCCAATAATGGTAATGGTGGTGGTCCAATAGTGCAGGCGCCTAGGGCCGATTTCGCCAAGCTGAACAAGGATTATACTAGTCTTGGTGGGAAGCCGTTCCACGGAATGGAGTCGGCTACGGATGTTCAGGATTGGTTGGATAGCTGCGAGCGTATTTTCGAAGACTTGGGTATCGAGGATGCAATGAAGAGAAGGCTAGCATCCCATCAGCTGCAAGGACGGGCAATGAATTGGTGGAATGCTATAAAGGCAGCTACTCCCAAGGATCAGATTACTTGGGAGCAGTTTAAGGTTCTCTTTAGCGATAAGTTCATTCCAGCTGCTCAGAAGTCGGTGTTGTTTAAGAAATTCTTGGAACTCAAGCAGAATGGCAGAGCTATCTCAGAATATATTGCCGAATTCGACACTTTGTCGAAGTATGGGTTATCTCTTATTGATACGGCCGAGAAGAAGAACGAGAAGTTCATAACTGGCTTGGATCAGTACTTGGGGGAAAGGCTTATTAACCACATCGATGAGACGTTTGAATCGATTGTGGGGAAAGCATTGAGGTCCGAGAGTCTTTACCCTAAGTCAAAGACTGAGGTTGCATCTGCAGAGGAGCCAAAGCCGCAAGCAAGCGGTGGAGGCAAGAATGGTTCTCAGAATAAGAGAAAGCAGAATCAGACCAAGGATGGCCAGAAGAAAAAGAATAAGCAAGATGTTGAGTGCTTCAGCTGTGGTAAGAAGGGCCACTATGCCAAAGAGTGTCGGGCCAAGCCAGCGGACAGGAAGTGCTTCAACTGTGGCTAAGTGGGACATCACAAGGACAAGTGTCCGCAACCCCCTAAAGAAAAGCAGGTGGTGAAAGCATATGCCCTTAATGCTATTCCTTCTTCATCGAATGCCCCAACTGCGGAGGAGAAGAGAAAGAATGTCGTTATTCAAGGTATGCTTTCTGTTTATGATGTTCCTGTTAGAGTTTTGTTTGATATCGGGGGTTCCAGTTCTTTCATATCTAGTGACCTGGTAGATAGGTTGGGATTGGAGCCCGAGATTGTCGACAGACCTTTAGTAGTGGCGAACCCGATTGGTGGTTCGACTAGCCTTAGCATGATTTGTCGTAATGTGGTCTTATCGAGTCATGGATGCATGTTTGTTTGTGATTGCTTTGTTTTGGGCTTTACAGGGTTTGGCATTATTTTGGGAGTCGATTGGCTCCAAAGATACGGGGTGGTGGTAGACTGTGAGGGCTTTTTGGTGATAGCTAGAGCGGATGATGGGCAGAGGGTAGTGTTTGGTGGTCTACCTGGTGATGGGGTAATGGCTATTTTTCTGAATTCCCTCGACATCCCGGATAGTGAGTTGTCAGGTTTGCCCGTGGTTGGCCAGTATCCGGACGTCTTCGAGGAAGTGACCGTCTTCCACCACACCGAGAGGTTGAGTTCCGTATTGATTTAGTGAAAGATGCCAAACCTATAGTGATGCCACTTCGTCGTATGACACCAAGGGAGCAGCGAGAGCCCGGGGTGCAAGTCAGCGATCTTTTGAAGAAGGGATTTATCAGAAGGAGTGTTTCTGAATGGGGAGAACTAGTTGTGTTTGCTACCAAGGCGGATGGTTCCCTTCGTTTGTGTGTAGACTACCGCGAGTTGAATAAAGTGACGAGGAAGAATAAGTATCCTCTACCGCGGATAGATGATTTGTTTGATCAGTTGAATGGCACGAGAGTATTCTCTCAGTTGAATCTCGCGATAGGTTTTCATTAACTTAGAGTGGAAGCTGAGAGTATTGCTAAAACGGCATTACGGACGCCGTATGGATTTTATGAGTGGTTGGTCATGCCATTCGGGCTGACCAATGCCCCAGCATATTTGTGGATCTTATGAATAGGGTATTCGGAGATCAGTTGAATAAGTTCGTGGATGATATTTTGGTCTATTCGAGGACAGAGGAAGAACACAAGGAACATTTAAGAATAGTGATGGAGGTGTTGAGAAAACACCAATTGAAAGCAAAGTTTTCTAAGTGTCACTTCTGGAGGAGAGAAGTGAAATTCTTGGGCCATGTTGTTTCAGAGAATGGTATTGTTGTGGATCGTGCGAAGGTAGCTACGGTACAATATTGGTCTACGCCCAAGAATGCAACGGACATAAGAAGTTTCTTGGGATTAGCTGGATATTATCGTAAGTTTATCCAAGACTTCTCCAAGATAGCAGCACCGTTGACTCAGTTGACCAAGAAGAATCAAGCCTTCGCCTGGGACGAAAAGTGCGAGAATGCATTCAAGAGTCTAAAAGAAAAATTGACATGTGCACCAGTTTTAGTCATTCCTAAGGGGAATGAAGAGATGACAGTATATACGGATGCATGTGGCACAGGGTTAGGTGGTGTATTGATGCAAGGAGGTAGGGTTGTAGCTTATGCAAGTCGGCAACTGAAACCGCATAAGAAAAGATACCCTACCCATGATTTGGAACTGGCAGGGATCGTGTTCGCATTGAAGATGTGGAGACATTATCTCTTGGGAGAAAGATTCGAGTTGTTTACCGATCATAAATCGTTAAAGTATCTCTTCTCTCAGAAGGATCTAAATCTCCGACAGCAAAGATGGTTAGAATTCTTCGCTTCCTATGATTTCGACATCGCATATACACCAGGAAAGGGCAATGCGGTGGCTGATGCATTGAGTAGAAGACATGCCAGTTTAGGGGCTATGTTTCTAGAATGGGAGCAACTGGAGTACATCGCTGGGTATGATTTCAGACCAAAGTGCGAATTGGATCCAGAAATGTTAGCAAGTTTGACGATCAGACCCACTTTGATTGAGCGGATTGGTTCCAGTCAGAGGGATGATCCTAACCTATTGGAAATCATCTCAAAGTTAGAGATGGGAATCGACGAAGAGATGAATAAGTATGGGCTTGATCAAGATGGATGGCTTAGAAAGAATGGAAGACTAGTTGTACCCAATGTCAATGGATTGAGAGATGAAGTGCTTAGAGAATGTCATCACTCAAAACTGACTATACACCCTGGTGGTAACAAGATGTAACGAGACATGAAGCAAACCTACTGCTGGGAAGGGATGAAAAGAGACATTGGGAAGTTTATATCCAAATGCATGAACTGTCAACTAGATAAAGCTAAGCAAAAGAAGCCTAGTGGTTTGCTACAACCATTAGAAATTCCAGAATGGAAATGGGAACAAGTGTCAATGGATTTCATTGATGGGTTACCAAGGACTAGATCGGGCCATGATAGCATTTGGGTGATTGTGGACCGATTGACTAAGAGTGCAAGGTTTATACCCGTCAAGTCAAACAGGACGGCAGCTAAATTAGCGGAACTGTATATAAAGTGGGTAGTGAGATTTCATGGAATACCCAAGGGCATTGTGAGTGACCGAGATGTTTTGTTCACTAGTGGATTTTGGAAGAGCTTACAAAGAGGCGTTAGGATCAGAATTACATCTCAGTACTGCGTATCATCCTCAAATTGATAACTATTATTATATGAAAACTCTAATAGATGCAAATGATCATACGATGATCCACCAAAATCCAATACGCAGACTCTCAAGAGGTCTTCTAATAGACGATTCACCCTCTCTGTTTGACCATCGGTTTGAGGATGATACGCAATACTGAGATGCAATTCTGATCCTAACGCTTCTTGTAAGCTCTTCCAAAATCCACTAGTGAACAACGGATCTCGGTCACTCACAATGCCTTTGGGTATTCCATGAAATCTCACTACCTAAAGTGGGTAGTGAGATTTCATGGAATACACAACGGCATTGTGAGTGACCAAGATCCGTTGTTCACTAGTGGATTTTGGAAGAGCTTACAAGAGGCGTTAGGATCAGAATTACATGTAGTGAGATTTCATGGAATACCCAAGGGCATTGTGAGTGACCGAGATCCGTTGTTCACTAGTGGATTTTGGAAGAGCTTACAAGAGGTGTTAGGATCAGAATTACATCTCAGTACTGCATATCATCCTCAAACCAATGGTCAAACAGAGAGGGTGAATCGTCTATTAGAAGACCTCTTGAGAGCCTATGTATTGGATTTTGGTGGATCATGGGATGATCATTTGCATCTAGTAGAGTTTTCATATAATAATAGTTATCAATCCAGTATTGGTATGGCTCCATTTGAAGCTTTGTACGGAAAACCGTGCAACTCACCGTCGTGTTGGGTAGAAACTGGTGAGAAGTTTGTGCTTGGACCCGATGTGATAAGAGAAACTTCAGCTAAGATTGAAGTTATCCAACAGCAAATGAAGGCTGCCCAAGATAGGCAGAAGAGTTATGCTGATAAGAGGAGAAAAGAATTAAAGTTCTCCATTGGTGACTTGGTGTTTGTCAAGATTTCTCCGTTGAAGAGCGTGATACGATTTGGCAGGAGAGGCAAGTTAGCACCAAGATTTGTTGGTCCATTCCCAGTTCTTGAGCAAATTGGGAATTTGGCATACAAAGTTGAATTACCAGAGAAGATGGCAGGAGTTCACAACGTATTTCATGTTTCCCAGTTAAGAAAGTTCGTGCATGACCCAGATGTGACTATTTCACCTGATCAGTTGGATGATATCGAAGTTGAACCCGAGGCGGTTGGGAACTGCAAGCCTATGTGTATTATTGGGAACGATATGAAGCAACTTCGAAGGAAAGCGGTGAAATTATTCAAAGTTCAATGGGGCGAGAATGAGAATGACTGTACTTGGGAGACAGAGGAGAGCATTAGGAAGACGTATCCAGAACTCTTCGCCTGGTAAGATTTCAGTTTCGATTTAGCCTTTCCGCATGCTAGGATAGGTTTGTTTTGTTTGTTTTGCATGTTTGATTGTTGTATGTGGCTGGTAGGCATGCGGGATCCTTTGTATGTTTTGGGTTAAGGAATTTCGGGGACGAAATTTCTTAAGGGGGGATAGTGTAACGACCCGCATTCTACGCATCGAAGGATCGTAGAATATCTATTTCTTTCACATACGAAGTCGTATGGTCATGTAACTTTGGGAGACGACTATTGAGGTCATTTCCCATGTTCATTATTTTTCCCGATTTTTAAATGACCGTTTTGCCTCTAGCTAATCTTGTTTTGGCCATGACTTTTGATTGGAAAGGAGTTTTGACCTGAAACCACTTCCATTGGCTCCGGATGATGGTTTACAATTCCGTAGAGTTGTCACATTAGCCAAAAGAACTTACGGTTTGGGAGATATGGCTGAAACAAGTTTCAGATAGTGAAAAACAGCTTAATTGGGCTTAACCGGGTGATTAACAGCTAGGCACAAAAGGGGATTTTGGGGTTTGGAGTATTTAAGGGATGTTAGGGTTAGGGACTTCGGTTTTTCTCATTTCCCAGCCGCCATTTACATCTTAGGAAACCCTAACAATGACCTCCAATACCTAGAATCATCCCTAATCACCTTCTAATCAAGGATTAGGCCTAGCAACATCAAATCAAGGCGGATTAGCACCAAATCAGAGTTGGAGCTGCTTCTAGGCATTGAAATTCGACCCGTACAGTAGATTTTTTCAGTTCTAAAGTTTAATTGTGGCAAAGGTGAGTGATTTGCATAGTTTTGCACTAATTACGGTTAATTAACGGTAGTTAGTGAAGATTAATGAAATTAGAAATGATAAACAATTTGGAAAAATATTTATAAATTCTTAAATGATGTTTTAGACCTCTTTTAGAAACTTGGGTGAATTTGATTAAGTTTTGCTAATCATATCATTAGTTTTACCTAAACATGCTTAAGGGAAAATATGGGATTTTGGGTATATTTGATCCATTTTACATGCTATAGTTGTTGTTTTGGTGTTTATGATTGATTTTACATGTTGCTATGACTGTATGGTATGTTTTGTGATTCATTAGAATTGTTAGATTGGTCGAAAACGCCGTCGTATGGCGAGTCGCTGGAAAGTCGTAGGAAATCTGCAGGGTTTCGAACCGGACCGGATCGGATTATTGGGCTCGGATCGGATAGGAGAACCGGGCAAGTGGACTCGATTCGGATTGGAACTTAGCATAAGGGGCTTGGCGAGAAGGAAGTCCATTTGCTTAGAGTTGGAGTTGGGCAGGGGATCGGATCGGAGAAGACAAAAAGGGGATCGGATCAGAGCTAGGGCATGGGATCGGATCGGCTACCGAACCGAACCGGAGCAGGTATCTTTTGAGGCGTGCAAATGAGAGTGACAACAAGGAAGGTTGGATCGGATCGGAACTTGACACTATAAGGAGGACCTTGGCACTTTAGCACCGGACCGGACCGAGCCACATGTGAGAAGCTGAACCGAACCGCATGGAGGAGATGAACCCGAACCGAACCGAGCATGGGTGACCGAACCGAACCGAGCGTGTACTACTTCTACGTGACTACTCTTCTAAAGGCCAACTCCAATTCAACCAAAACCCGAGATGCAAAGGAGGTCCAAATGAGGAGCTTTGACTCAGGATCCAGATGGGAACCAATAAGTGAGCTTCATGATTGGGCTTTGCTGCGGGACGTGTGCTAAGGGGTTGTCGATGTCTGTAACTTTGAATCACTATGTGTAGGGAGTACGTGAACGGATTCAGGGCCACAGTGGCCTAGGTACGACTAAAGAGCTATAGAACAATGAAGTGGGGTCATTTGTAAAGGTTTGGTCATGACTCCATGTGGTAAGCTTGGTGGTAGTAGTAGTTGTACAAGTCGAACTTCGTCACTACTTCGATGGGTCTAGTGATTGACAGTGGTGGACATCGTATGCCTTACGCACTGAGTGAGAGATGTGAGGATTATTGATATGGTTTATTTGTTTGCCATCATTATGACATGCACACCCCCACCCTCGTTATCTTTACACCATCTGTTCAATGGCACCTTTGAGTAAACAGTATGTAGTGTTAACTCTTTGGTTGCAGGTCCAGGTTCAGGTATGGTTTAGTATACCTGTTATTATTCTGTTTAGCTGCTTATTTCTCATACCAGATTTTTTGTCTGACCCAGAGTTTTATGTCTCTTCTTATTACTCTGGGTGCTCTCACGAGCAGACTAGAGACATGTTAGCTGGGTATGCACGAGTAGCTGATCCGGAGACGAGCAGGAGGCTTCCACGTATGATACATACAGTATTCTCCCTGTGTTGTTGAAGATCACTACTTGGGCATTAGTAGTGCATCTTCTACTTTAGCTTTCTTTTGCTTTAGAGACAGTTTAAAGCTGTAATAATGATGTTGGATCATAAGTTGTATTTGGATTTCTGCTGCTATGTTGGTTTAGTTTTCAGCTTATGCACTGTCTTGCCTGTTTTATGTCAAGATTATATTATTATTATATTTTGTTCCATGCGTTGTGAGACATTCTACAGGTTTTCGATTAGTTCATTCTCTTCTATCCTTTCTTTGGCGACCGTTCCGTGCTAGTCGGGCATGTGTACAGCGCACTTTCGGAGGAAATGTCGGCTGGTGCGGGGCGGGCCGTCGCAGCAGTTGATGAAGTAGGGCTACATGTCATAATTTTCGTGGTTGCATCGAGCTTAGGGATGGGATGATCTTTGGGTAGTCTTTGCAAAGGGGATGTTATATTAGGGTTCTTGGATCAAAATATCCCTTCAGGTTGAAATTTGGGGTAGCTCGGTTTAATATTGGAGAGTGCGACAGCTATGGCAATGGCGAACGAGGTAACAGGACGAGGTACGGGGGAGGGTGTCGAGTTTGCTAGGATGGTGACTGGAAGGTGCGGGTATAGGTAGCAAGTGCAATGGCGGCGGAGGCGACGTCGATGGGTGGCCGGAGTGACGATGTGCCGTAGTCAAATGGCGGTCAACGTTGGATGTGTATAGTGGAAGGTTCCTGATGTTAAACGAGGAAGGAGAAGTGTGTCATGTGAGAGGGGTGAAGGATTAATATTATTAAATTATTAAGTTAATTGTGTTTTTAAATTTATATTAACTTATAAATCCCATATTTAGCTCATTCAGAATCGGAATCACTCGCGGTCAGTTGCCTTGTGATCGTATTGAAGAGTACTATGCGTACGCAGTGGATTGTATGATTCTGGAGTGTTTGGAATTTCATCTAATTTCAAACGCCAGTTTGAAATTAGATAAAATAGCGTGTTATCGTCAATTGGAATGGATGGTGAGTTTAACTCACGTTTTTGCTATACTATTGTACCGTATAATAGTATTGATTATTACTGAACTGTATTACATATATATATGTGCCGATATATGAACTGTGATGCGGGGGGATAGGTTGGAGGAATCCAACAGGATTCCTCAATATGATTATTACTGTAATTATATTCATATGTTGTATTATGAATTGATTATGCGCAAAATCTGACTGTGGACCCCATTGATTATATAACGTCGTTATATAAGGAAATTGTCGTGAAGTTAATATATTATTTTATATAACATATTGAGTTCGTCTATTTCATACAAATTGTTGTGTTTGGCATAACTGAACTGAATTGGGAAATTATACGAATATGAGTGGAAATTAGGAAATTGGAAGTGATTGGTTTTTTGAACATAAAATCGACTTATTCTTTATATTTTAAAACCAATTTTAATTTATTTTTACTATATTAACATTTTACTCTTTTTATTTTGAATCATATTTTCAAGCTATTTTATTATATATACATTTTAAACTCTTTTTATATTAAACCTTTTTTTGCTACTTTATTTTATATATATTTGAAATAAACTAAGTCTATTTTATAATATTTGGAAATGATTTTTGGATTATAACACATCGGTTATAATCAATGGTTCAGAAATCACTAGTATTTTACCGTGTCGAATATTTATTGATATTTACACCTTTAAAGGAATATTTTAAAGATGTAAATAAATATAAAATGGTTTTGGTTTCATCGTGACGATGTGTTATTCACATTCGTCTTTAACCCTCTCTGATTATATCATCAAAGTTAATATAATCGATCTTTAAACGAACGTTTAAAGATGATTACAAAGATATTGTTTTGGGGTTTGTTGTAAACAGTGTTTTAGCAACATTTGTTTTTAAACCCTTGGAATATAGTTAAACTGAAATATATAGTAATACGAGCCTGAATATATTTAGATCTTTAAATAATGGATTTTAAAGATAGAAATAAGTATAGAAATCTTTCGAGATAAAGATATTGAATAAGACGTCAAACTTATAAAAGAGAAGAGGTCCTTTATTAAACAATGGTTTTAACCTCTTTGATTATATTTTAAGAAATCTTATAAATGAATTGTGGTTATACCTATACCAAGGGGATAAGTATATGAATACGTTTTGAAATATAGAACTTAGAAGGGAAATCTTGAAATTGAATTGTGATTATACTTATATCGGAGGGTTGAGTATAACTGAACATTTTTAAGTATTCAAAAGTAAAGGAATAAGGAATTAGTAGAATATATATACGTATATCTCTTATATGTATAAGGTTGAATATATACACAAGTATATAAAGGGATATTAGTCAAGTATGTGTTATTGATTAATAAATGAAGTCTTGTTAACAAGTGAAGTCTTATTTGACAAGTGAAGTTTTATTAGTTAAAAGAAGTTTTACAAATAAAAGAAGTTTTTAATTAATGAAAGATTAATTAAATGGGAAAGGGATTAGAAGCTGTTTATATGAGTTAATCATGCTTCATGATCTTGATAGTGCCTTGAATGTTTATTCGTTTGTTATGTAAATTAAGCGAGGTTGTTTTCCATATACAATCGTCTATTGTATGAACTATAGTCGGTATCGACTATAGAACTTAACCTTAAATCTAGCGACTGGTTTTGAGGAGACCAGGATTGGTAAGTGTTCTTCTTATCGAAAACCACTTCAAAACTAGTATACGGGTTCTATGTTTTGGAAGCAGTTGTGAAGTGAAGTCTATATAGGGATTCGAGATCTGGTGAGATGCTCGAACACATATAGTGATTCTAAGACCTGTGAAGGAGTCTACGTGTGATTCCAAGATCCGTTGATATATTGGAATCCATGTGTAATTCTGAGATCTGTGAAGGAAACTATGTATGATTCCAAGATCGATCGTATTGTGGGGTTCCAATTGGGAATTTTGTTCTGTTCAGGTAATGAAGTCTCGTGTGTAAGATGCCGAACGAAACCTCGACATCGAATATGGCTAAAGACAGAGTAGGCTACGTGACCTGGGGTTTTGCTATCCCACGATAGGATATATTGACTACATATCTAGAGTATGCTTATAGATGTTGCGCGCGGGGGAGGGGGGAGTTGAATATATTTGGTTCCACGTAGTGCACACAGGTGTTTTCGTGCATGGGCCAGTCATGTTTACTTTATGGTATATTTTATCTAGAGATATATGACACTCGGAAGGTGGTTTCTGATCCTTCTGCATGGAGTTCGGATCCGACTTGATTCGAAGAGATCTCTGCGGAAAATCCAATATGCGAACGTGCCTTATCGGTTTTGTCTGTATACTTAATAGTTGTCAAATGTAACCAATGTAACCATTCCTTCTATATGAATTTATTTATATTCTACACCCTAGACATTATCTATATACAACTGTACTTCTCCTAATAAATGGTTGGATGTTATTGAGGGGATAACTGTTACAGATATGCATATGACCTCAGCTTGCTCTGATATGTGTTACTTAAATGTTGAGTTATCTCACGCGGTTCCTAGCCTGATCCAGATGTTATTTTGCGATAATGCTCAGGTCAGACCGAGTATATTTACAGATTGGACTTGGATTGTTTTGGAGCTTCAAAAGTGGAGTTGGTAACGAGACATATACTCGTATGCTTTATTTATCCCACTGTGTATGTTATTTTATGGATCATCAAATGTAAGGACAAGTTGTTATAATTGTTCAGGCCGATTCATTGTGTACTCTGATCGATGTATGTATATTTTAAAGTTTTCTAGCTTTTTTGTAAATAAACACTGTTGTAATTATAGATTATTCATTCCGTTGTGAGATTCTGTTCTGTATCCTCTTTCTTTTATTCTTCTATCTTCTTTCTTTCCCCTAACTATCTGACTTTATGGCACTTGATTCGAGATACATGAATACAGAGGATGTATTAGTATTTATTTTCGAAAGATGGAAAGTCGGGTCATTACAGAGCGTATATATATGAGCGGTATTCGTTATTTTATAAAAATGATTTATATTGTGGAGATTTATTGGTTGAGTTGTTTATGAGTTCTGGTCGATCAGTTTGATCCACTGTATCGGTAGGGGTTTCTAAACATTGGAGTACGATGAACTGACACATTATGTTTTAAAATAGGGTAAATGAAATAATTTTACCCAAATTATATTTTGATATAAAAGAATGATTAATATTTGAAGTATTATAGTATATTAGATATGTTGATTGTTATATTAATTGGAAAAGATTACAATTAAGTTGGTTATATATATATATATATATATATATATATATATATATATATAGGGAAAGTCTAAAAAGACACAAAATTTTGACACAAATGGTGACACAACTGATTTGGACCATTGGATCACCCCATGAATTACGCATCTCCATATAAAGACAAAAAGATCCAACGGTTGAGGCTTTGTGTCTAATTTTGTGTTCAAATAGCTGCCCCATATATATATATATAAATATATATAACCAAGTAAAATTTATATAAGTGTTACGAAATGAATTAAATTTGAATTTAAATCTGAATTTGAATTAAAACTCTGGAAATTTGGAACGGTATTTGTAAATGGACTTGGGTTAAATATATGAGAATTTTAAAATCCTAGGAGATTTTAAATTGTTTTACAAGCATTATGAATGGTATTTTGAAATGTTTTTCAAAATGTAAGTGTTTAGAAATGGTTCAGAAAGTAATATAGTATTGAACTCACTTCAGTCGTTGGAAAATAACCCTGATGATGCTGGCCACATCATGAGTGTTCATTTTCTAGTTTGTAAGTGACAGATTACTACCAAAGATTTTGTTTTTGTTGAATTGTTTTGAGAAACCAAGTTGTTTGGAATTCTGAAAAGTGATATCTGGTTTTAGAAAAGCTAAACTGTTTAAAATTACTAGGGAAAGATTGTTTGAATTAAATCAAACTAAATAGAAATTTGTGAAGGCAAATTGGAATTGAGTTAAAGTCAGTTAAGTCGAAATCGAATTGAAATAAAATGATATCGAGAAAAAAATGGATTTGTGAGATAGGAATCTGAAATGGTATTAGATAAATGAATTAAGAATTTGGGATCGAGAATGGAACTCGAGTTTGAAATGAGATTGGGTTGGATATAAGCGAATAGCTATGTTGAGAATAAATTGATTGGAGTTGAATGGGATGACATTGATATATGCTGAATTGGTAGCAGATGGAAATGATATAATGATATGCCGAACAAAAAAGTGCTAGTTTGTTTTTATATGATGAGCCTATTTGGAAAGCCGCTTGGCTGTTTGATTTTCTTTTGCGTTGGAGAAGACCGAGAAAGGTAAGTTGTAGTTGTACCGATTGAGCCATACAAAGGAGACGCTGGCGAAATTTTTCGAAAAATTTAAGGTGTTAGAATTTTGTTAGGAGTTTTGAAAATTTTCGTTAATAGAAATGAATTAATATTATAATGGATATAAATTGATTCAGTTGAAACTAAAGTTGAAAAGTAAAACGAATAAGTTTTAACCTAGTTAATAGGGTTTGTTTTCTACCTTAGTAATTTCGGGGACGAAATTCTTTTAAGGGGGAAGAATGTAACGTCCTGTATTTTTAACGGTCAAATAATTTATTTATTTAAATAATAATTTGGTAATTTGATGACTTGAATTAAATTATATGGAGTATTTAATTAATATAATAATTAAATAATATATTTAAATTCCGAAATAGTCAGAAAATAATATAATTGGCAATATTGTGTGAATTGGATAGTGTAAGAGATTTGGTTGAGTTTAGATTCGAATTATAATAACGAATCTGTTTAATAAACGAAGTTAGAATGTACAAAATATATTATAATTATAATCGAGCTCGAAATGGTGTGGTTGTTCGTAATTTGGCGATTCGAACTTTAATTGAATATACATAATCTGTTTTAAGTCGGATTTCTATGAAACGAGAAACGTTCAAATCTATTGAACGATACTTTTCTAATGAAAGAGAAAAATCGAGATTTCATTGTGTAGATTGAGAGTTATGTCCAAATCAAATTTTAAAATAAGCAAACTCCCTTCTCCACCCGTTTTCCCAATCTTGCATCAGTCAACCATCTTAGCCCACTTACTGTGGCATCAGCCCACGAGCTTGGCCCAATGGGCCTTTTCCCTCCTTCTTGGATGGGCCTTGAATCATTATTTGAACTTAATTCTATTGGCCACATATTCAACTCAACTCACTTCTCATCTGATCCAGACTCATTTTTCTACGCTTTAAACTCATCCAACTCTTTCATAGTTGCATCCTGTTATCAGTTCCAAATTCATCCTGGCAGAAGCTTCTCTTTCTCCCGCAATTGGAAATGCAACCTTCCTCCTCGATTAATTTTCTTTCAATGGCTCCTTATCCATAATCGCATCAACACCAGAATCAGACTCCATCGCTTTAACAACAACATCGATCCCATTTGTGTTCTCTGTAACCTTAAAAACGAATCCCTTTCTCACCTTTTCTTCGAATGTGATTTCTCATACACAGTGTGGGCTACAATCAGCTCCTTCATCCTCGGCTTCATTCCCTCCATTAATTCCTTTTTCGATTATTGGCAGCATAACCCCCCTGACCCTCTTCTGGATTCTCTTGTGACTTTCTTCTCATGGAGTATTTGGTTAGAACGTAATGCGATCATCTTTGGCAGATCACCGAAACTTCTTTTGGGTACCGGTTATCATATCCTACATCTCTCCGACTTATGGACAAGATTAGCGAGACATGCTCGCTTCAGGCTTGCCCTTCCTAGGCCAGATTCTCTTGGATCGCATGAAAGCAGCACGCTCCCACCTCGCTGAATCAACTAAGGCTGGCTTATTCTACATATGCTCTATCTAGTCTATGCTATTACCTATGATGTATTTATCCCTTTTTGATGTACATATTTTACGCTATGGTTGTACTTTGTTATTGACCTGCTGGGTCTAGACTTTATTGCCACTGGTTGGGCCTGTCAACCAGCTTATTTATTATCTGGTATATCTACTAGTAATCGGCTGTGTAGCTCCATGCTACACACCCGTCTTCCTCTAAAAAAAATAGTCGCTATGGAATTCGTTTATAATTTATAACGATTTATTTATATTATAAAAGGATTTTTAATATAAGTTGAGTATCGGTTAACTCGGATTTTCAAATATCGAGTTATAAATCCAGACATGTATATTTTGGAGTTGTATGTTATTCTACGTGAATATATATGATGATATTATTTTATTAATATTAAATTAAATTTTTTTAAATATACTAATATTTAAATGTTTTATTTAGAGCCTTAAAAATAGCCATTTTTCCAAACGACCTTCGTTTTCGATGAAACTAATTTTGTTCGATGAAAACACTCAATAATTTAACTTAAAAAACACGATGTATGAGCAAACGGACTCGGAATTCGAAGAAACAAGTTTCGTTGGGTCCGTAATGTCAAAATATAGCTGAATGTCCATTTTCGTCGAATTTGGATATTGTATGTGATCATAGGAATTTTTAAAGATAAATACAAATAATGTTATAATAAAAATAAATAAAATATTGAATATAAAATTATTTAAAACTTCCTATAAATACCCTAACATCCTAAAAACCCTCACATTTTCTTCTGCTAGTTAATGTGTTTTGTTCGCCACCATTTTCTTTGTAAACCTAAATCGTGAAATTTTAAATTCAAAACAAATAGGATAAATTCCTATAAATCATAAAACTTGTGGAGTGAATGGGTATTGAGTTTCTCTTCCATCTGTATTCATCTCGAAGAGTTCGATGGTGTTTTTCGCTGTTCGAATATTCACAACATCAACTAGTGTTATGCTTTTTGTGTTGTTAGTTCATCGATTTGTAAATTCGAATTTGTTTTTAGGATTAGGGTATGATTTAGCACCTAGTTGCAAAGACTTGGGGTGTCAGGTGAAAATTTTGGTCGATGATTTTACTCAAAGGCGTGAGTTCGGTCTGAAAGTCGAATTTTATTATGGGGTTTTTGGTGCATTGATTTGGGTAACGATCGGTGTATTCATGTGAAGGAGGAAGCTTACCACTTGTGTAAATTGTCTGGATGGAATCAGTGATGTAAGAGGTTGCAGTTTTGTTTAGCAATGGCGATCAGGTTTGAATCGCGGGTTGGAAGGAGGTGTACGGTTGATTTCCACAGTGATGAGGTTTATACGAAGAGATGGATATTTGTGTAATGACCCGGATTCTTATGGGTTAATTTTAACTATTTAGTACGGATTTAAATATCGAGTTGATAATATAAATGAATATTTATATTAAGTTATTAATCTAATAATCAATTTTGATTAAATATCGAATATATTAAATCATCGTTATGCGAAAATATAATTCAGTTCGAGATTTAAAACTGAATTTAATACAGTTCAGACTTTTGTTTGAATTCGGATAATAATATTATTTTATTTTCAAGAAAACTTAATTGTCTGAAATTAATTTATATTGATTTAAATTAATATCTTCTACAGATGATCGAATTGGACTTCGTGACCTATCCAGTGTGTCCGAAATAGGGGTGTTACCCTAGAAATGCCAGTTATTGTGTTTAAAAAGGAGTTCGGAAATCACGATGTATTTTTATTTAAAGGACACCAGATCTAAAATAATTAAATAAAATAAATTTCTTTGTTTTGTGGACATAAACCAGACAACAAGGAGGAAAAATAAATGGCCAAAACCTAAACACCCTAAGTTATTAACCTGCACAAAAAATAAAAGCCTTGGTGTTCAAATTAAAACCACATCGTTCCTTTATAAAATCCACGCCCCCTCCTGTATTCTTCCATTCGCGAGATGTTGTCCCAATTGCGAGAAGCTCGACATCTTCGATGTGGTCTAGGGCAAGTCCAGTCGCGATTTAGGCGGAGGGCTTGGGCATCGATATTAGGCGATGGCGAACTACATCGTCGGAGGCAAGCAAGGGTTATTCAGTGAGTTCACAAAAGGAGCGTCTGACCTTGAAGAAGGGTGTGGCAGGTCAGTAGGGTGAGTTGCGAAGTCCAGCAGCTGGTATTGGTCTTTGAAAATTGGTGTATTGGAGAAGTGCGATTTATTGTTGGGGATTGGCTTCGAAGAGGGAACGCGATGGAGTGGGGGCAGACTACGAAGTCGTGATGGTGATGGAAGGAGTTCTGGGAAATGGCGAAAGTTCTGGGAGAGATGGGAATTTTAGATGACAATATGGTGTTCGACAAAATGCCATAAAGAATGGCCAAGAGGAATTGGGCATGTGAGGTTAAATGATGGTGTTCGCAAGGCTTTGGATGCTGATCGATTAATGGAGTTTTTGCAAGCCATTAAGGTATATGTATTTACCAGGATTTAAAATACATAGAATAATTTAAATATTTATTTTTAGTTTAGTCAAATGAATAATGTTTAATTGTTAATTAAAATATATAATTTCATGTTTAAATCCATTTACTTGTTAGTGGTTAATTGAAATTAATAAATGGTTAATCGATAAATTAAATGTATAATCGTAGGTTCAAGATAGTCGATTCAAGTAGATTCGAAGCCGTGTCGATAAGGAATATAAACGGAGTATTCGGCAAAAGAAAATCATGTGAGTAAACCTCACTCGTGGATTTATTTTATCGTTAAAATAAATTGTTTGCTGCTTGAATGGATTTATCTATTTGTTATCATATATATATAGTTATTTAGGGTTGACTATTATATATATTGGGTTGATGATTGGATTGTTCCCGCAGTCTCATTAGCGGATGCCCGTAGTTTCATAGCGGATGATTTCCATATGCGCCCCACAAATATATATTAGTGGATGACCTTCATACCGCGATATCCTGCCTCGAAGTAGGATGGGTATTACTATGTTGATTAACGTCTGTGGATGCAGGAAAATAGGTTGGAGGAATCCAACTGGATTCCTCAAAAATATATATTATCTGTTTGTTCATTTGTTTGCATATATACTGTCATATATGATGTGTTAGAAAACCTGAAATAAATAATTAGTTGTTTGGCGTTTAAATATCACTGGGCCTAAGTGTTAATTTATAAAAATAACCTGAAAGGGGCATTTGATATTTAAAAAGGGAAATTCTATTTTTCTAAAATAGAATTTGAATTTTTAAATAGATTTAAAATATTAACTTGTTTTAAAGAAATAAAACAAGTAGTTCCTTTATAAACGAAGTTTATAAATAGTTCTTTTATAAACGAAGTTTATAAATGAAGTGAAAAGAATTATCATTGGATAATTAAGAAATAAAATTACAAGTGTGAAATTGAAAAGGGAAATCTATTTTCCAAAAGTAGAAATATCAATTTCAAAAGGAATTGAAATCGAGACTTGTTTAAAAGAATGAATAAAGAAAGCTTGAAATAGAATTTGAATATAGGAAATTCAATTTGAATGGAAATGGAGTTTGAATATAAAAATTCAAACGAAATTCAAATATAGAATTTGAATATAGAAAATATAAAGGGATTCAAATATAGAATTTGAATATCGAAAGTGAAATGGAATTTAAATAAAGAAATTTTAAATATGGAATTTGAAAATAGAATTCAAACAGATTGAAATGAGAATTTGAATATAGAATTCGAATAGAATTTGAAATATACTTTGAATATAGAATTTAAAGAGTTGAAATGGAATTTGAATATAAAATTCAAATAGAGTTGAAACGGAATTTAAATAAAGAAATTTAAATATGGAATTTGAATATAGAATTCAAATAGTTTAAATATGGAATTTGAATATATAATATAAATAGAGTTGAAATGGGAATTGGAATATATAATTCAAATTGAGTTTGAAAATAGATTTGAATATAGAAATTCAAATGGAGTTTGAAAATAGATTTGAATACAGAAATTCAAATGAAGTTTGAAAATAGATTGAATATAGAAAGTCAAATGGAGATTGAAAATGGAATTTGAATATAGGAAATTCAATTTGAATTGAAATAGAATTTGAATATAGAAGATCGAAATATAATTAAAACGAACTCTCCGCAGCGCTGCAGTTCGTAAATTGGCGATTCGAACTTCAATTGAGTGTATAGAATTCAATTGAAGTCGGAATTCTTTGAAACAAAAATCGTCGGGACCGGTTGAATAATAGTTTTCTAATGAAAGAGAAAAATCTAGATTTCGACGTATAGATTTTGGGTTATGTCAAAATCAATTTTTCAGAAAAACAGCGCCATAATCATTTTAAAAACAATAACGGTTTATTTAAATAAATAAAATGATTTATAAG
Organism: Allium sativum; assembly: GCA_030737875.1. NCBI lineage: Eukaryota > Viridiplantae > Streptophyta > Magnoliopsida > Asparagales > Amaryllidaceae > Allium > Allium sativum. The sequence continues at coordinate 294,357,007 of CM060913.1, read as the reverse complement.
GAAATAAAATCCGAATTGACATTAGAGAAAAATCCAGACTCGAGATATAAAATAAATATGAACTCCAGTTGTAAAAACCCGTAACTTCCCCGGTAAGGAAAGCGCGGATAGTTCGAGAACAAGCCACAAAAGAACGCAAACGGAAGAACATTTCATTGTTAATTACAACAATTCCATCAGATACAAGAATATACAGAGTAAAAATAAATATTACACAGAAAATATCAGAGATTACAATACATTACATAGCAGCGGAAAATAATACAATACACAACTAGAAGAGAAATACGGATACAAAGCTTTCCGGATATCGTTCCAGCTGTAAACCAGGATCCTGTGAATATAAATCTGCAAAAACCAAAACTACTAGCTGCCCATGTCAAAATAAGGGCACCCAGAGTTTGGGTTAAAACAATAAACTCCAAGTCAGTCATGGGACTGGTGTGAGAACTAAAACAGTTATTAATCTTTATTTTTAAAGTTAGGTAAATCAAGGGACCACGCCGTATAACACGGAACAGGTTTCCTCCCAAGAACACCAGTGCATAAAACAAACAGCGCAATGCTAAATAAGGAAAAATGAAGCTATTATAAGACCCAGTTCCCATCACACAATGCAACGCAAGCCGGGGGATAGGGTTTTCCCTTATAATAGCCAAACATGCTTAGTACGTTTAAAACAAATCGTTTGATACTATAATAAGTGCATAGTGTATAAAACAACTTCAATCATAAGTATAAATCATAGACGACATGGGTACCATATATCATGTCGCCATACTAGTTCTACAATTAAAACTGCAAATGCCACGTATTGGGAAATTGGATTTCCATCTATGAACCGAGGCAAAAGATAGTCCTCAACCGATTCGAGACAATCTAGCCCATGTCTCAGGATCAGAGCTCGAGTGACCCTTGGAGCGACAGGGTCGGTCCACCGATGTGGATTAAAATGCCTGAACACTGCGTTTCCCCGCCTTTTGGGGGCGTAAATGAGCCAACGAATGGCTCCATCGGACCCGGATCGTACGATCTAACCGAGGCGCCTCGCAACAGCAACAACCACACAGGTGAAAAGTATATAAATGTCAGGGCTGGTAGGTCACTGACACCACCCTAGCTAGAAAGAAACGCATGCCCTCCCTAAGGTCCTTCTCCCGTTTTTGGTTCACAACCGGGGTGCGAGGCTCGCGAATCAACGCTACACAAAGCTATGCCACACAGGCCTTGCTTTGATCATCATCCACAAGACTTTGCTTTTCAACAGAAGCCTTGATCAATTGCCACTTAGGCATGCCACATAGGCAATTCACTCCATGCGATTGATATCCATCAATATATAACCCCTGAGCTCGTACGTCTCAGAGAAGGGCGTTAAGCAAGAGAATAAATTCTCCGCCGCCAAACAGATATATATTTAATAGAAATCAATCACACAGACTAAAATCCAATGTCAGACACACAGTCCATTTACAAGTCCGTTCTGGGTCTGAACGAAACCGGAGGCACCTAGTACCCCGCATATCCATTGATCTCCAAGTACGTCTGGACGATCACCAACTGTTTCCATCTTCTTGGGTGTACAGCCCAATCAAGATCATCAGTAATCACCCAAACGACGTGAAGACCTCCGGTCTTCGACCACCGTCTTCATCTTAGACACCACGCCGAATTAGTTATTCAGAATGGGATAAACCCGGTCTTTCTGAACAACTCGCCTATATATATAATAAACACGTGTTACACAAACACAACATACGCCTCATTCCAATTCAGAATATTCCTTAGTTCAAATATTCTTATATTTTGGGAAAGGTTCCCACTAATTTTATCAAAGATAAATTCTTTAAATTTATTCTTTAATCTCCTTTGAATATCAATTCAAACTAGTCGGGATTAGCGAACCACACCGAAGTAATCATTTATTTTAATTTCCCAATCCCAACCTATTCATCCCATGAAGTAAAACTGGTTATACTTCATATCTAACACCACGGTGTTATCGGTAAATTCAATTACCATTTCACGTTTAAATCTAATTAAAGATTTAACTATCGCCTGGAGCAAAACTGGTGATACTCCATTCTAACACCTTTCCAATCTAATTAAAGATTCATTAAAACTCCACTTAGTTTTAATCTTTAACTGGGTTAAAGAATCAATGTCATTTAAAACACGATTCACGATAAACCCAAAATCACATTCCATTAATTATCGGGTTAAAGAACAAGTGTTATTTAAAACACTGTTCACGATAAACCCAAAAATCAATACCAATTCGATTCCAATTAAATATTATTTAATTGGTACACTTCATTAAATCTAAATAAAAGGATTTAATCTTTTCTTAATTGGGTTCAAGAACAGTGTTAATAAAGACACCATTCACGACAAACCCAAATCACATTTGACATTAAATACAAGGCTCTGAATAGAAAATATACCAGCTTATATTCAATATCAAATTTTATGACCAACAAATATCGTATTGGAAATAACGATATATATATATATCTTTCAAATTCCCATAACAATATCTGTATCCTCACGAAATCCAACATCGAAATATTCCGAAGACAATTTCGATTCAAATCCATTCCAATTCAATTACTGGAATTTCTGGTTATATTTCAAAACCATTTCAAATTCACTTTATTTATTTCAAAAATAAATGAATTATAATTCTAGTTCAAAGCTAGTTCATTTCGATAAAAATCTATTTTTATCTTTTCAAATATGGAGTTTTTCATCCCGATTCTTCCCAAATCATTTCTTATGATTTTACACAAATTATTGATATTTTTAATAATTTTATCAAGGCCTGTACAGTCGATTTCCATCAACGGCCATCGAACTTCACTTACAGCGACCTTTTCCAAATTTGATTTGGACATAATTCCAATTCCAACCGTTAGATTTCAAATTTCTAATATTCGTTAGAAAGCTCTTTTCGATACGAACCCAACGGTCCCGGTTTTAGGAGAATCCGACGGTCGGATCTCCCGTAATATCTGTTCGAAGTCAATGGTCGAAATTCACGAACTGCCGCAGCGCGGCGCGTTCTATTCAGGCCATTATATTATATATATAATATATACTTCGTCGATTTCAATTCAAAAACGTGCTTTATAAATCGTTTTAAATTCATTCTCAAAATGGTTTCAACTTCATATTCAATTTCAAATCAAAATTGAATATTCCAATATAAATTCGTTTTAAGTTCGTTTCAAACCGATTTCAATTCAATTTCAATTTGAATTCAATTCCTTTCGATTTCAATTCGGATTCAATTCTATTCAATTTAATTCGGATTTCAATTTTATTCGAATTTCAAATCATTTCTATTCAATTTCAATTCGAATTCATTTCTATTCAATTTCAATTCGAATTTCAATTCTTTTCAAAATATCAGATTTTGAAATCACTTTCGATATTCGTTATAAAATGAATAAAATTGATATAAGTATCGTTCACGTCAAAATGGCGTCAATCTAATCAACGCGGCTTCACATATTTTTATTTTCAAATATTCTATTTCAAATATTTCTATTTCAAATATTTCTATTTTAAAACTGGAATGAGGCCCAATCAATTACCATATAATGTTAATTATATGGATTTTCTACAACACATGTATACAATAACAACGATGAATAATCAACCATCATCCAAAGTGCATTCTACACTGTATAAGCATCAAATATAAATATTCAACGCTTATAACAGTCTGTCAATCAATCGATCGACATACAACTAAATAATTGGGATTAGTGTACGTCAAATATCATCCCAATACCCGTGTGGGGTTTCAACAATCAAACACAGATTTTATTTGTGCAGTTGGGCGATGTGTAAAATTTATCGTCCCAATCAATATCAGTCAAATGTGTGTATATAAATAAATCGTCCGATTTGTTTATTTTTATTTCATTTCATATACACGTTAAAAATTCTATTTTTAACTATAAAACATTTTCAACTATATAAATATTTTATTTCATTTCACATCACATCACACAATCAACTACACATCAAAATCAAACAAACAAGCATACAAGTCGTCCATGGTCTGTGGACGATGGGTGTCGGGTGCTACTAAACACCGTCTGCATCCTAGTATATATTTTAACTAGAAAACAAAATTAAAAGGTGAGAAGTTCTCACAGAGGGTTCCACTCCGTCGTGCTTTGCTGTTGAACTACTGAACCGTCTGGATCGGTTGAAATGAACATTGCAGTCCTTTTCTCGCTGTTCAAATATAAAAATATTATTATTGCTTCATTCAATAGATAAAAATCATATTTTTAATTCACTACTAGTATATAAACTATATTTTTAACTTTTCTATAATATTAAAATTATATTTTTAACTTCCACATATAATAAAAATTATATTTTTAACTTCTCTATATAATAAAAATTATATTTTTAACTTCTCTATATAATAAAAATTATATTTTTAATACTCTACTATAATATAAAAATTATATTTTTTTTCATACTTTCAAAAATCACTCCTTTTACATTGTAAAAATCACTTCTTTTTCTTTAGGAAAAATCAAAGCTTTTTAACTTAAAAAAAACACGCCTTTCATGAATTAAAAATCTATTCTTTCCTCGCTATAAAAATCAATTCTTCATCTAAATAAAATTCATATAATGAAACTGATTTTTATATTTTTAAACAAACCAAAAATCATATTTCTTTTTAAATCTAATCACTTTAAACCAAAAAATAAAATAAAAAAAAAATATAGAAAAAGAAAAGAGAACTCACGGGGTTTGGAGGTGGAGATGGCCGTGGCGGGGCCTGCACCGGTGGCAGGAGGTGCTGGAGGATGGTTCAGTGTCGTGGAAGGGGGCCTGGGGGTGCTAGCGGCGGTCTCGGTGGGTTTGGGCTCGAGTTTCAGAAGAGGGAGAGGGTGGAGAGCGAGAAGGGGGTGTCAGGGTCAGGAGGGAGCGGCGACGTGGAGGAAGAGGATGAGGCGGGGGCGGGTCGGCGTTCAGCACGGCGGCGCGAGGGTAAAAGGGGGCTCGCGGTCTTCGTTCGCAGAGAAGGCGAGAGGGAGGAAGAGGAGAAGGGGAAACGAAGGGGATGAAGGGGGAGGCTTCACCGATGGCGGCGCCGGAGGTTGAGCCAGGCGGTGGCGTCGCTAGGCGGGGAGGGCATCGTGAATGAGAAGCGCAGTTTTTTTTTATTTTCTTTCTGATTTCTGAATTAGGTTTAGAGGGAAAAGGGGAAGGATATATTTATATAATAATTTATATTTTATTTTATTTAAATTTTAAAAAGTAACTTTTTATTTCGAATTCGAAACGGGACCCACCGCCTGTCGTCCATAGCGTTTCACCCCCATTCCGAACATAATGGGATATGTATCGTAAGCTGATTCGATCGTTTCGATCAGGTTCCGTCAAAATCAACATATAACTCTATATATTAAATTTGAACGTGCATTTCAATTTACCGGGGCCACATACTAGCTCGAATAATTCCCGAAAAATATTTTCTAGCTTCGTATTGACGATACGGTCCTAACAAAACTAGTTTCGTCGAATTCTGAGACCTTTTGAAAAATGGCCATTTTCCAGTCGATTAAAATCAACTAAAACTGGCCAAACGCTTTTTCCTTCGCCACACTCACATATTGATTCGAAAAATTATGAAAATTGGAATCTAGCAATAAGTTGACATCACAGGTCCAACAAAAGTGGTTTCGTCGAAATCCGAGGTCGTTTGCAAAATGGCTATTTTTAAGGGCCGAAATTCCATAGCGACTATTCTGAAATTTCAACTGGGCATATCTTTTGATTCCCACTATGAAATTTCGATTTTTCGGATTCGTTGGAAAGATATTCACAATTAGATTCTATTATTTTTGGTTTCACTAAAATCCGGTTTATTTTGCACCCGGTACATTCATTTGAAGTTTGAAATCGAATTATTGAACTTCCGCGCCATTTTCAATTCCTTTTATAATTTATATATAAATATTATATTCTAACGACGACGTATATAAATACATACATTCGAATTCTATTCAAAATAAATTTCTCGTCGATATTTTTCAAAATAATCTATTTTAAATATTCAAAATTCGCTAAAATTGCCAAAATAAAAAATTTAAACTGGCCCAGATTTCCGGGTTATTACAATCTCCCCCACTTAAAACTTTTCGTCCCCGAAAAGGAACGAAGCCGAAAGTTGTTTTAAATACCAACTCAACTTTCATTAATTTGACTACGGCTTAAGTTCTTCAACTTTTCAGTTTCTAAGAACTTTTCAAATTTTTCAAAAATTTGGCTAACACCCTAAATTTTCGAATTTTTTTGCCATAATCTCCCCTGCACCGGGAGTGTAACACCCCACCTCCGCCAGGGTGGCTCTTGCAAGCACTCTGACTTTGGAGGGGCGTTTGTACCGGGTAAACATGCATAATGATATATCAAGGCAGAACAAGAACATATGTATATATGTAAACAGAGTAAATAAGATAAGTAAAACAGCGGAAGATTTCAAACTATTTTAAAACAAGTTTGGTACAACATAATGTCAACTTTCCAAATACACAAGTCTAGATAAAAACAACATCACTGAAAAACTGAAATACATAAGTACTATCCCCAAAATAAGTGATAACCATAGCTAGCTTCATGTCAAGACCGTACATGAGCTAAAATCCCACAAGCAAGCGATCAGAAATCCAAGCTAAGCTCCAATATTCCCACCCTGAGAACCTTGGGGGGGGGGGGGGGGGGAAACGGAAGAAAAGAGGCGAAAGGAAAACAGGTCAGTCAAAAAGACTGAGTAAGCCCTACTACAATCAATGTAAACTGATAAAGTTAACTGGCATGAGATGCAGGGATGAACATAAGGATAACAACATACTAGCATGATGATTAACTAACAAGGTAGATAAAGGTGTCATCGCATAATCAGGTTTAAGGTTTTTGCACCACAGGTGTACTAGCAAACTAACATGACTTGAATAAACAAGTATTGATCCCTTGGCCCAAGCTTTGGCCCAATAACATGAAGTGACCCTAATATGCGGTCCAACCAAACGGTCTAGTCGATCGGCTCCCTATAAGCCTAACTCGTCACGTGTTGGTGTCAATGCGGCCTAAACATAATTGTAGTCAGACTGTGCAGGGTCTCCCGTCGGGTGTATCAAGCCTTACGGTGTCAACCCCTGGACACCATAAACATAAGTGCACAGTCTCGATCTACTGGTACCCGTGCATGTTTTCCCCGACTTCGGACTATGTGCACGACCATAGTCCGCCCGGAACTACACCGGCGTACCACTCTGCCGTCGTTTTTGGTCTCTTACCTCAAGTCCAGTAATTGTGCCCCCCACCCTAGCCTAGACCCTAGGGTCTTAATGATACGAACTTGGGATTACTGCTGGAGTGGACCCCCATTGCTAGGATTTTCTAGTGGGTTAAGTACGGTTTAACCCTTTTACTAATCATGGATTAACTTGGTTAAGTGTAACGATGAGTTCACGACTTCACCCTGATTAATCTACCAAGCCCAAATTGGTTAAGTATTAAGTGGACCATGACTTAACCCTAATCATGAGGCATTAATTAATTTAATGTGCCTTAACCTCTCACATTAGACCTTGTTGTGGTTACTAGTTAAGCCGGGCGGGTCCGGGTAGCTTTACACCACAACTTGGTCTAACCTCGGGTTCAAGGTACAACATGACCAACTTCTCACATTAGGTCCTATTGTTTATAGCAACTAGTTAAGCCGGTCGGTTCCGGGTAGTTTTACGCTACAAACTTAACCCAACCTCGAGTTGGTCACACTTATATTTTCTAAGTGTCATGTCCATCATGTTTCCAAAACATGTTACAAGTTTTCAAGAATTTGGGTAGACCTAACTTAATAGGTAAATTCCCAATGGGTAGACCTAACTTAATAGGTAAATTCCCAATCTTATGTTTTTATGTCTTTTAAGTTTACCCAACCCCAAACGCAATCCCATCGCTTACATATCGCAATAGCGCATAAAGGATAGAAAGAGGGAACTTGGCATAATCATGACATAAAGGTGTTGAAGCCACAAGTTTAACATGGTGGCATATGAAATGTACATATGTTCATATACTTGCATATTACATTTTTAGGCCTCAAAAGCATGCATAAAACCAAACTTAGCATATTGGTGATACATGGTGATAAATGACATGTAGAAATGGCCATAAGTTCGCATTTAGCCTCACATGCAAGTTATCATAAGAGATATGATAACTTACATGTTGCCAAAATGCAACCTTTAGCATAAAGCTTGAAGCTTTATGTTCATATACTCAAGGTAAGCTTGCATAACATGGTAACATGAACAAAATGACCAACCCAAACTTGCATAACATAACTTGCATATCATATGACAAACTTGCATATCAAACTTGCATAACATAACATGATAAACTTGCATATCACAACATGGCAAACTTGCATAGCATAACATGGTAAACTTGCATATCATAACATGGCAAACTTGCATAGCATAGCATGGTAAACTTGCATATCATAACATATCAAACTTGCATAACATGACATGGTAAACTTGCATATCATGGCAAACTTGCATATCATAATGATCAACCAAACTTGCGTCATTCATTTAACTTTAGAGTTTAAATATGAAAGTAGAAAAGGGCTTACAATGCTTATGAAGACACAAAAATATGACAAAGCCCTTATGCAATCAAATAAACCCAAAATGCAAGTTCCAATAGAAAAACCCTTGAGCCAAAATGATCAAAACTCTTGCTTTATGATGTAAATATGGAAACTTGACTTGAATGCAAGCTAATGATGCTCATACAAGCTTGAAAACACTTGTATGCATGGAAAATCTCTCATAGAAATAACTTAGGAATTTTATGAAGAGAGTGGAGGCCATGAGAGGAATGATTTTGCCATAGTTTAGTTACTTGAATGAATAATGATGATTTAGGGTTAGGTTAGGGGCTTATTTATAGAGATTAGGACTAGTTCTAGCCTTAGGATTAAACCCTAGTTCCAATCTCAGCCCTTAAAACCGAATCTGGCCCCCAAACTCAACATAAACCCAAAATGGTGCACCAGGCAAAACTGCCCGGCTGAACCAAGTCGATAGCCAAGTCGACAGGGCTGTCGACATGGGTCCAACCAAGTCGACTCCCAAGTCGACAGGGCTGTCGACTTGGGTGCTCTGGCGGGAATTTTCCCGCCTGCGCCCTAGTGCCCTAATTTCCAAATTCAAACTTGAATTTGAAATCTGTTTTTACTTTGAAATTTTCTGAAAACTTCGTTGGGCCTTAATCGGGTCATACGGACTCCGATTTTCGAAAACTCGGACTCTATTTCGCGTATTTTTCCAAGACGAACGCAATGGCATAGCCCGTTTCCCTTAATTCAGATTTGTGAATTAAATTCTGCCTTGATTTATGTTATAACAGGTTATTGAAAATACGGGTTGTTACAGGGAGCACGGGAAAATTCCGAAATTTCCATACAGGCCCTCTGATCTCAAAAAGAAAAAGAAAAAGCCAATCGGCTCATAAAATCATCATCACCCAAACAAAACAGTAAATTATGGTAAATATGTACCTATTTGTCGGGCAAACAATTTTATTCTTCTGCTCTAGCCTCTTTGCTATGACCTGTTCAATGTAAGTACATGTATATGCAAGCAAATGCGACCAATTTTCAATATAACTCACTATTTGGTTCAATTTGGCTATATTGTACAAATTTTCATAAATCAACCAATAATCAACAACACAACCATCAATCAATTAGTTGATTATCATTTGAAATTCATAACTTTGATACCTAGTCAAAAATCAGATTTTTGATGCCAAATCACAAAAATAGGCCCTATCTAATTTCGGTTCTCAAACCAGTCAATTGGAAATATATAGAAATCTCACTTTCGAAACTCGAAAATAAATACTGACGATGGTGCCCCGTCACCAGAATTATCCCCGGGCACTAGATTGCGATTCTATATCTATCCTATACATTAAAACTTCGAATACACGTTTGCAAGACATATATGCAAAATCTTTATATATTGGATTGTCCAAATTCATATAAATATATAATCAAATACGTATACAATGATTTAAATTTCAAAACAAAATTGTTTCATTTGAAAAATATAGTCTTCACACTCGTTCTAGGATACGACTGATCCCATCTCTAATGAGTCATTCCCATTGGATATTACTAACCCAATATTTGATGAATTCTTTTGTATGGTTCTAATGTGTCTTGTTTTCTGAGCTTTGTAAACCAAAGCTCTGATACCACCTGTAAAAATCCGTAACTTCCCCGGTAAGGAAAGCGCAGATAGTTCGAGAACAAGCCACAAAAGAACGCATACGGAAGAACATTTCATTGTTAATTACAACAATTCCATCAGATACAAGAATATACAGAGTAAAAATAAATATTACACAGAAAATATCAGAGATTACAATACATTACATAGCAGCGAAAAATAATACAATACACAACTAGAAGAGATACGGATACAAAGCTTTCCGGATATCGTTCTAGCTGTAAACCAGGATCCTGTGAATATAAATCTGCAAAAACCAAAACTACTAGCTGCCCGTGTCAAAATAAAGGCACCCAGAGTTTAGGTTAAAACAATAAACTCCAGGTCAGTAATGGGACTGGTGTGAGAACTAAAACAGTTATTAATCTTTATTTTTAAAGTTAGGTAAATCAAGGGGCCACGCCGTATAACACGGAACGGGTTTCCTCTCAAGAACACCAGTGCATAAAACAAACAGCGCAATGCTAAATAAGGAAAAATGAAGCTATTATAAGACCCAGTTCCCATCACACAATGCTACGCAAGCCGGGGGATAGGGTTTTCCCTTCTAATAGCCAAACATGCTTAGTACGTTTAAAACAAATCGTTTGATACTATAATAAGTGCATAGTGTATAAAACAACTTCAATCATAAGTATAAATCATAGACGACATGGGTACCATATATCATGTCGCCATACTAGTTCTACAATTAAATCTGCAAATGTCACGTATTGGGAAATTGGATTTCCATCTATGAACCGTGGCAAAAGATAGTCCTCAACCGATTCGAGACAATCTAGCCCATGTCTCAGGATCAGAGCTCGAGTGATCCTTGGAGCGACAGGGCCGGTCCACCGATGTGGATTGAAATGCCTGAACACTGCGTTTCCCCGCCCTTTGGGGGCGTAAATGAGCCAACGAATGGCTCCATTGGACCCGGATCGTCCGATCTAACCGAGGCGCCTCACAACGGCAACAACCACACAGGTGAAAAGTATATAAATGTCAGGGCTGGTAGGTCACTGACACCACCCTAGCTAGAAAGAAACGCATGCCCTCCCTGAGGTCCTTCTCCCGTTTTTGGTTCACAACCGGGGTGCGAGGCTCGCGAATCAACGCTACACAAAGCTATGCCACACAAGCCTTGCTTTGATCATCATCCACAAGACTTTGCTTTTCAACAGAAGCCTTGATCAATTACCACTTAGGCATGCCACACAGGCAATTCACACCATGCGATTGATATCCATCAATATATAACCCCTGAGCTCGTACATCTCAGAGAAGGGCGTTAAGCAAGAGAATAAATTCTCCACCGCCAAACAGATATATATTTAATAGAAATCAATCACACAGACTAAAATCCAATGTCAGACACACAGTCCATTTACAAGTCCGTTCTGGGTCTGAACGAAACCGGAGGCACCTGGTACCCCGCATATCCATTGATCTCCAAGTACGTCTGGACGATCACCAACTGTTTCCATCTTCTTGGGTGTACAGCCCAATCAAGATCATCAGTAATCACCCAAACGACGTGAAGACCTCCGGTCTTCGACCACCGTCTTCATCTTAGACACCACGTCGAATTAGTTATTCAGAATGGGATAAACCCGGTCTTTCTGAACAACTCGCCTATATATATAATAAACACGTGTTACACAAACACAACATACGCCTCATTCCAATTCAGAATATTCCTTAGTTCAAATATTCTTATATTTTGGGAAAGGTTCCCATTAATTTTATCAAAGATAAATTCTTTAAATTTATTCTTTAATCTCCTTTGAATATCAATTCAAACTAGTCGGGATTAGCGAACCACACCGAAGTAATCATTTATTTTAATTTCCCAATCCCAACCTATTCATCCCATGAAGTAAAACTGGTTATACTTCATATCTAACACCACGGTGTTATCGGTAAATTCAATTACCATTTCACGTTTAAATCTAATTAAAGATTTAACTATCGCCTGGAGCAAAACTGGTGATACTCCATTCTAACACCTTTCCAATCTAATTAAAGATTCATTAAAACTCCACTTAGTTTTAATCTTTAACTGGGTTAAAGAATCAGTGTCATTTAAAACACGGTTCACGATAAACCCAAAATCACATTCCATTAATTATCGGGTTAAAGAACAAGTGTTATTTAAAACACTGTTCACGATAAACCCAAAAATCAATACCAATTCGATTCTAATTAAATATTATTTAATTGGTACACTTCATTAAATCTAAATAAAAGGATTTAATCTTTTCTTAATTGGGTTCAAGAACAGTGTTAATAAAGACACCATTCACGACAAACCCAAATCACATTTGACATTAAATACAAGGCTCTGAATAGAAAATATACCAGCTTATATTCAATATCAAATTCGATGACCAACAAATATCGTATTGGAAATAACGATATATATATATATATCTTTCAAATTCCCATAACAATATCTGTATCCTCACGAAATCCAACATCGAAATATTCCGAAGACAATTTCGATTCAAATCCATTCCAATACAATTACTGGAATTTCTGGTTATATTTCAAAACCATTTCAAATTCACTTTATTTATTTCAAAAATAAATGAATTATAATTCTACTTCAAAGCTAGTTCATTTCGATAAAAATCTATTTTTATCTTTTCAAATATGGAGTTTTTCATCCCGATTCTTCCCAAATCATTTCTTATGATTTTACACAAATTATTGATATTTTTAATAATTTTATCAAGGCCTGTACAGTCGATTTCCATCAACGGCCATCGAACTGCACTTACAGCGACCTTTTCCTAATTTGATTTGGACATAATTCCAAATCTAACCGTTAGATTTCAAATTTCTAATATTCGTTAGAAAGCTCTTTTCGATACGAACCCAACGGTCCCAGTTTTAGGAGAATCCGACGGTCGGATTTCCCGTAATATCTGTTCGAAGTCAATGGTCGAAATTCACGAACTGCCGCGGCGCGTCGCGTTCTATTCAGGCCATTATATTATATATATAATATATACTTCGTCGATTTCAATTCAAAATCGTGCTTTATAAATCGTTTTAAATTCATTTTCAAAACGGTTTCAACTTCATATTCAATTTCAAATCAAAATTGAATATTCCAATATAAATTCGTTTTAAGTTCGTTTCAAACCGATTTCAATTCAATTTCAATTTGAATTCAATTCCTTTCGATTTCAATTCGGATTCAATTCTATTCAATTTAATTCGGATTTCAATTCTATTCGAATTTCAAATCATTTCTATTCAATTTCAATTCAAATTCATTTCTATTCAATTTCAATTCGAATTTCAATTCTTTTCAAAATATCAGATTTTGAAATCACTTTCGATATTCGTTATAAAATGAATAAAATCGATATAAATATCATTCATGTCAAAATGGCGTCAATCTAATCAACACGGCTTCACATATTTTTATTTTCAAATATTCTATTTCAAATATTTCTATTTCAAATATTTCTATTTTAAAACTGGAATGAGGCCCAATCAATTACCATATAATGTTAATTATATGGATTTTCTACAACACATGTATACAATAACAACGATGAATAATCAACCATCATCCAAAGTGCATTCTACACTGTATAAGCATCAAATATAAATATTCAACGCTTATAACAGTCTGTCAATCAATCGATCGACATACAACTAAATAATTGGGATTAGTGTACGTCAAATATCATCCCAATACCCGTGTGGGGTTTCAACAATCAAACACAGATTTTATTTGTGCAGTTGGGCGATGTGTAAAATTTATCGTCCCAATCAATATCAGTCAAATGTGTGTATATAAATAAATCGTCCGATTTGTTTATTTTTATTTCATTTCATATACACGTTAAAAATTCTATTTTTAACTATAAAACATTTTCAACTATATAAATATTTTATTTCATTTCACATCACATCACACAATCAACTACACATCAAAATCAAACAAACAAGCATACAAGTCGTCCATGGTCTGTGGACGATGGGTGTCGGGTGCTACTAAACACCGTCTGCATCCTAGTATATATTTTAACTAGAAAACAAAATTAAAAGGTGAGAAGTTCTCACAGAGGGTTCCACTCCGTCGTGCTTTGCTGTTGAACTACTGAACCGTCTGGATCGGTTGAAATGAACATTGCAGTCCTTTTCTCGCTGTTCAAATATAAAAATATTATTATTGCTTCATTCAATAGATAAAAATCATATTTTTAATTCACTACTAGTATATAAACTATATTTTTAACTTTTCTATACTATAAAAATTATATTTTTAACTTCCACATATAATAAAAATTATATTTTTAACTTCTCTATATAATAAAAATTATATTTTTAACTTCTCTATATAATAAAAATTATATTTTTAATACTCTACTATAATATAAAAATTATTTTTTTTCATACTTTCAAAAATCACTCCTTTTACATTGTAAAAATCACTTCTTTTTCTTTAGGAAAAATCAAAGCTTTTTAACTTTAAAAAAAACACGCCTTTCATGAATTAAAAATCTATTCTTTCCTCGCTATAAAAATCAATTCTTCATCTAAATAAAATTCATATAATGAAACTGATTTTTATATTTTTAAACAAACCAAAAATCATATTTCTTTTTAAATCTAATCACTTTAAACCAACAAAAAAAATAAAAAAAATATAGAAAAAGAAAAGAGAACTCACGGGGTTTGGAGGTGGAGATGGCCGTGGTGGGGCCTGCACCGACGGCAGGAGGTGTTGGAGGGTGGTTCAGTGTCGCGGAAGGGGGCCTGGGGGTGCTAGCGGCGGTCTCGGTGGGTTTGGGCTCGAGTTACAGAAGAGGGAGAGGGTGGAGAGCGAGAAGGGGGCGTCGGGGTCAGGAGGGAGTGGCGACGTGGAGGAAGAGGATGAGGCGGGGGCGGGTCGGCGTTCAGCACGGCGGCGCGAGGGTGAAAGGGGGGCTCGCGGTCTTCGTTCGCAGAGAAGGAGAGAGGGAGGAAGAGAAGGGGAAACGAAGGGGATGGAGGGGGGAGGCTTCACCGATGGCGGCGCCGGAGGTTGGGCCAGGCGGTGGCGTCGCGAGGCGGGGAGGGCATCGTGAATGAGAAGCGCGGTTTTTTTTTTCTTTCTGATTTCTGAATTAGATTTAGAGGGAAAAGGGGGAAGGATATATTTATATAATAATTTATATTTTATTTTATTTAAATTTTAAAAAAGTAACTTTTTATTTCGAATTCGAAACGAGACCCACCGCCTGTCGTCCATAGCGTTTCACCCCCATTCCGAACACAATGGGTTATGTATCGTAAGCTGATTCGATCGTTTCGATCAGGTTCCGTCAAAATCAACATATAACTCTATATATTGAATTTGAACGCGCATTTCAATTTACCGGGGCCACATACTAGCTCGAAAAATTCCCGAAAAATATTTTCTAGCTTCATATTGACGATACGGTCCTAACAAAACTAGTTTCGTCGAATTCTGAGACCGTTTGAAAAATGGCCACTTTCCAGTCGATTAAAATCAACTAAAACTGGCCAAACGCGTTTTCTTTCGCCACGCTCACATATTGATCCGAAAAATTATGAAAATTGGAATCTAGCAATAAATTAACATCACGGATCCAACAAAATTGGTTTCGTCGAAATCCGAGGTCGTTTGCAAAATGGCTATTTTTAAGGGCCGAAATTCCATAGCGACTATTCTGAAATTTCAACTGGGCATATCTTTTGATTCCCGCTATGAAATTTTGATTTTTCGGATTCGTTGGAAAGATATTCACAAATAGATTCTATTATTTTTTGTTTCACTAAAATCCGGTTTATTTTGCACCCGGTACATTCATTTGAAGTTTGAAATCGAATTATTGAACTACCGCGCCATTTTCAGTTCCTTTTATAATTTATATATAAATATTATATTCTAACGACGACGTATATAAATACATACAATCGAATTCTATTCAAAATAAATTTCTCGTCGATATTTTTCAAAATAATCTATTTTAAATATTCAAAATTCGCTAAAATTGCCAAAATAAAAATTTTAAACTGGCCCAGATTTCTGGGTTATTACACCAGTGAAGTTAGTGAAATGATTTTTGAGAAAAAAAATCATATTTTTAAATGGTTAAATAGAAATAACTAAATTGGAGAATATTCAGTTAAAGGAAATTTGAATCGAAATTGGGTTTTTGGATAAGTGAAAGAGATTGAGAATTTATATTCGAAATCGAATATATAACTCGAGTTGAAAATAGAATTAGATTGTTTCATGAGTAAGTTGAAATATATTTGAAACATGTTATATTCAAATATGAAAGTGAAATAAGTAAAAGAGTAGATTAACGAGTTAATTAATGAGTTGAGTTAAAACAAGTGTAGTAAGTTGAAATGAATTAGAAATGTACAGATATACATGAGACATGTATGGAATAAAGTTAATGAAGATATATATATATATATATATATATATATATATGAATGCTTGACAAAAAGGTACGTATTTAATTCATATATGAGATTTTATGCGTCATATTGGCAAGCCGCTTGGCTTTTTCTTTTTCTTTTGGATTGTTGAGGGCCATGGGAGGCTATTTGAAATATCTCGGTGCTCCCGGTACAAAGGAGGTTATGGCGAACTTTTCCAAAAATTTAAGGAGTTAGAATATTTTTAAGAAAATATGATAACTAGAAATCTATATATCAATATATAAAAGTCGATAAGAAAACGAACTTAAAAATAGAATAGTATAATCAAAAAGAAGTCTAAGAATAAAATCCAGTAAGAATAGAAAGAGAAAGTGTATACGTGTTTAAAAGTGAATAATTAGTCGTATGGTATTGATTTTTCGAGTAAGTAGTCTTATCTATTTTGACGTTATAAATGTTATCCAGTCAAGGTCTGAGAGGTAGTTATACCCCAGCTTGATTGATTTCATTATTAACAAATAAATAGTAAGATTTCAAGCTCGAAGATCAATGTTGAATAAGAGTTAGTTGAATATAGTATTTGGGTTGTCGTAACGATGTTTTACGCAACATCCGTTTTGACCCAAATAAGTGTAAGCTTGGAAATAGAATAATGAATATTTCCTAAGTATAGAAATAAACGAGTCGGAAAAGAGACAAGAAATTGGAATACTTTCCAATTATAAATAGGACATATTTTCTAAGTACAGAAGATAAAAGAAGAAGATATATGGAAATGTTTTCCAATTAACGAAAAAGGCCAAATGATTATCGAAAATATTTGGTTAACAAATATTGATAAGGAAATGGAGAAGAAATTTAATTAATGAAATATTAATTAAAGAGCCCAGCGATTTGTTTGATATGTTGAATGAACACTTGTTTTCTTCGATAATCATCGACTATCGAAACACTTGTTTTTATTCGATAGTTAAATCACAGACTATCGAAGTTTTTGACTATCATTGTCAATATGGAGAGACCGGTTGGATTATTATCCGAAGAACCACTCCGTATTGGCATAAGCATTGCGAACCAAGTTTGCTAAATATATTGAAGACAGAGTAAAGTGTAAGGGCTGTTGTATAAGTCCTAGGTAGAGATTGCCTAGGATGGATATACTGAATAGTACCTTCGGTTTCGTTCAGTCCCAAAATGAACGTATATGGACGAGTGTCTGACAGAGTATTTCCAATGATTGAATTGGTTGGTCTGTATAAATATATATGGTTGCAACGGATTTATTCCCTTAGCATGACATCCAGAATATTTGTGTAAATCAATAAATGATTAACGGATATGACAATGTGGCATTCAAAGTGATCGTATTATCAATAAATGAAAAGAACTCGTAGCCTTTGGCCTCAACAACCGGGAAATGACAAAAATCGGGAAGGCAACATGGCTATGTAGGTCGCACCTATTAGGGTGTATAATCACCTGATCTAGAGTTTCATTTACTTCTAAAAATCTATTGTCGATGCTGTCCCATTCAGGAAACGGTTGCTGATCCCAACCGTTGGTGATATACATTCGTTACACTAAAGCAAAATGAGTGGTCGGTCATGTGTGCTAAGTTGCAAGATGTTCTTGTTGAACTCGGTGTATTCTCCTCTAGAGATACACCAGCGGCAGGTGGTTCCATACCTTGTCATAGTTGGAAATCCATTACCCAATAAGTGCTTGCGGTTTTGATTATAGATTATATATGTGGAACGTGAGATGAAAGCGTTCCACTAGATTATATTTATTTGATTTAGACACTATTATAATATCAAAAGAGTTTTGATATAAAGATTATCGTTTCTTTCAAAAGGATTTGAAAGTTAAATCAAGTGTTTGAGATTCTCTTAAGGGAAAAACCCGTTCCGTATTCACGGCGTGGTCTTATGAGATATCTCTTATTGTCTCAAGCTGTTTTATATTGTTTACTTATACCAGTCCCATGACTGAACCGGAGTTTATTTTCTATGTTTTCCCTAAACTCTTGGGTGCTCAAATTTGTACGAGCAGTCAAGTAGTTCAGGATTGACAAATATTCTTGGAGAAGCTTGGAGCAGGAGGCTTCAGCATTAGTTGTCTAGTGTTATTTCCGTTGTATTGTAAGTGTTGTACTCTGATGATAATGTTATGTATATACAGTCAAATTTTGTATTTCAAAATCTGTTATATACATTATATTTTATTCCGCTGCGATGTGAGATTCTGTGTTGTGTTTCTGTTCTTCTTCTACCTTTTTCTTCTAAAAAAATGATTCGTATTTTCGTGATATTTGGGTTGGATGTACGGTGTATGTAATCAACTCTTATATTACGAAATTGTGGGACACTACAATTTGTTATGATGGTTTGTTGAATTTTTGAAGAAGAGAAGGAGCGGTAAGTGATTGAAAATGTGGCCTTAGGAGTTACGGATTCTGTGTTCGGTGGAGAAGGTGAATTAGGCGCAGCCTAATTTGCATTAAAACTTGATTAACGTTTTCCAATTAATTAAATATTTATTTATAAAGAAGTGTTGGTGATTTCTGTTGGGTTTTTTATGAATGGGAGAAGAAATGTTTGGAGGTCAAGGTATTTGGCAATGTCATGTGAACTTGTAATGACCCGCATTGGCAGAGGTATTTTAATTAATTTATTTAATTATTGAAATGGTGGTTTAGAGAATTTAGTGATCGTAGAATTAAATAATGGTGAATATTTAATTTAAAATAATATATTAAATAATATATTTAATTCTGAAATAATCAAAATTAGCAGAAATGGCGATATGGTGTGAACCGGATCATCTGTGATATTGAATTCAGTTTGGAATTGAATTTAAATAACGAATATATTTAAATAACGTCAGTTTGAACATATAATTTTATTATAATTAAAATCGAGCTCGAAATGGCGCTGTAGTTCGTAAATTTGCGATTCGAACTTCAACTGAATGTACAGGTTTCGTTTTAAGCCGGATTTCTGTGAAACAAGAAACGTGTGGAGCTGGTGGAGTATATCTTTCTAGTGGAAGAGAAAAATCGGGATTTCATCGTGTAGATTTTGATGTATGTCCAAATCAAATTTTAGAAAAGTCGCTGTGGAATTCCTTTATAATATATAAAGGAATTATTTATATTTTAAAAAGGGATTTCAATATAAATAGAATATCGGGTTAACCCAGATTTGAAATATCGAGTTATAAATCCTAGTAGAGCTGTATGGTATTCTTCTGTGAATATAAACGATAATATTTATTTTTAAATATTAAATTTAATTATATTTAAATATATTTATATATTTAAATAGGTTATTTAGAGCTTTAAAAATAGCCAGTTTTGCAAACGAAGTCGGAATTCGACGAAACTAATTTTGTTGGATCCACAACGTCAAATTATTGCTAGATTTCAATTTCCATGATTTTTGAAGTCAGTATGTGGCCGTACCGATTTTTAAAGTGAAAAACAGTTGATATTTTGACGGTTAAAAATACGCTGTGTAAGCATACGAAGTCGGAATTCAACGAAACCAGTTTCGTTGGGACCGTAATGTCAAACTCTAGCTACATGTCCAGTTTCGTAATTTTTAGGTATCGTGTATATTCGTAGGAATTTTTAGAAAGCAAAAATAAATATAAATAAAATATCTAAAGCAAAATTTGTGAATAAAAAGAAGCCACCCATGCAATGTTTTCAGCCACACAGTAATGTTGATCCCGATATATATACCTTATTTGAGCCGCCAGTTCATTCTCTTGGCAAAAATCAAAACGTGAGCATTTCTTATCTTAGAAAAATCGAAGAAACTCAAATAAAATGCTACAAATCCTCAAACATATATATTTGATATCCTGGTGAGATTAGCTTCAAGACTATACCCATTTGAAGGTGTTCGGCATTTGTTCTATATGTTGGGGTTTTAACAGTGGCATCTAGGGTTCGAAGTTGTTGGGGATTGAAGTATTTATTCATGAATCGAGTGTTGGTTTCGATCTTGTGGTGGAGAACGACACCTAGTGGTTACGTTTGGTGAAATTCCGTTCAACTGTTGTTCGATCGATTCTACACATGTTGCGTCAGGTAGCTGAAGTCGCAAGGAGAGGATGAACTTCGAGTTGGGTGAAATTCGTGTGGTTTGATAGAGATTTTGATGACGAGTATTATGGTGATTTTTATGTGAATTTAAAGGGAGAGGAGAAGGATATGTTTGGAGTTGTATCTCGGCCATGGTGTTGTGTAATATGCGTGAGGATGGGAATTACTGGTGTTGGGGAAGAAGGATGCGATTGGGTTTGGAGCGGGCTTGAACAGTTTGGGCCGGGTAGGTAAAGAGGCCCAATAAATTTATTTTTAATAAGTCTAGTTTAATTAAATATGTGTATAACTTGTTAATGCGGTATCTATCTCATAATATATCAGAATTTCAAACCGTCAGATCCGTTGGGATCGTATGGACGACGACTACAAAATGAGACTGACTGAAAGTCCATTGGAGCTCGTTTCAATTTATGGCGAAATAAATTGTTTGATTCAAATCAAATAACAGTTTATCGTTCTTTAAAGATGAACTGCCAATGTGAGTAAATCTCACTAACTCTGAACAGTTTATAATTTCATGTTGTATTTTTAGAACTGTTAAATATTGACTGATTGACTGTGTGTTGACTGTTTGATTGAACTGCTAGTCAGTTAGTTAAATTTCTATATTGATTCTGTTTAACAGAATATAACATATGGAACTGAAAGTGATGTTATCTATATTGTTAAACATCTGTGATGCTGGGAAACAGGTTGGAGGAATCCAACTGGATTCCTCAACATTTATTTTACTGTTTTTCATATATTGTGATATATGATGTAGTTTATAATCTATGGTTGATTATATGTGCTGGATGATACTGATCATCGTGATTTGATATGTTGAATACCATAACATACCGAAATGTTGATAAGGGAATATTATCAAAGTGATATTTGAAAATAAAATATTTATAAATGGAATATTTATAAATAAGAAACAATTATAAATTGGAATATTTATAAATAGGAGATATTTAGAAAATGAATAAACGTTATAAAATGGAAACTGTTATAAGAAGGAAATCATTTGTAAAGTAAAGAACCGTTACTAAAAGTAAATCTTTATAAATGAATAGTTTAATCGAGTTAAAAGGGGTTAATCGATGTTAGCTAAATCGAGTTGAAAGGAGTTAATCGATGTTAGTTTAATCGATTAGAGTTAAAGTAAAAAGAGTTAATCGATGTTAGTTTAATCGATTAGAGTTAAAGAAAAAGGAGTTAATCGATGTTAGTTTAATCGAAAGGAGTTAATCGATGTTAGTTTAATCGATTAGAGTTAGAGCAAAAGAGTTAATCGAATATATAGTTTATTCAAATAGAATAAAAGAGTTAATCGGATATATAGTTTATTCAAATAGAGTAAAGGAGTTAATCGAATATATAGTTTATTCAAATAGAATAAAGGAGTTAATCAAATATATAGTTTATTCAAATAGAATAAAGGAGTTAATCAGATATAGTTTATTTGAATAGAGTTAGAGGAGTTAATCGAATATAGTTTATTCGAAAACAGTTAGAGGAGTTAATCGAATATAGTTTATTCGAATAGAAAGTAAAAGGAGTTAATCGAATATAGTTTATTCGAATCGAATATAGTTTATTCGAATAGAAAGTAAAAGGAGTTAATCGAATATAGTTTATTCAAATAGAAAGTAAAAGGAGTTAATCGAATATAGTTTATTCGAATAGAAAGTAAAAGGAGTTAATCGAATATAGTTTGTTCGAGTAGAAGAAAATGAGTTAATCAAATATAGTTTATTCGAAGAAAGTTAAAGGAGTTATCGAATATAGTTTATTCGAAAGGAGTTAAGTGAAATGAGTAAATAAATAGCGTTAGTCAAATAGAGTTAATCAAATAGTGTTAGTCCAATAGAGTTAATTGATAAGGGTTAATCGAATAGAGTTAAGTGAAAAGAGTCAATTGAATATAGCTATTCGAAGGAGGGTTAAGTAAGGAAGTTAGTAAAAGGAATATAAAGTGAACTTTGCCCATTTCAAAGTTAGAAATGTTGTTCAGTTAAGGTCTGAGAGGTAGTTCTACCCCAACTTGATTGACTTCATTTTTAACTAAGGAATGGTTAAGGTTCGATAATAAAGGATGGTTAAGTGAATTTAGTAATTAAAGGAAATGGTTTGAGTTGGCATAGTGACGTTTGTTTAAACATCTGTCTAAGTCCAATGAAGAAGCTTCAGAAATGTTTTCCAAATAAAGAAACCAGAAATGTTTTCTAATAAAGAAAACAAGAAATGGAAATGTTTTCCATTGTTAATAACGTATATTTTCCAAATTTAGAAAATAAGAAATATTGAATATAGGAAAACAGGAGCTAAGTAAATAAATGAAATAAAGAGATAAATGTTGAATGATGTTTGATCGATATAAATTTCCATTTGGAAATAATATCGATGTTTGCGCACCTGTTTTTCTTCGATAGTTAAATCACAGACTATCGAAGTTTTGACCATTTTAACGTTGTTAATATGGAGAGACCGGTTGGATTATTATCCAAAGAACCACATTGTATTGGCATAAACGTTGCGAATCATATATGCTAAAGGAAACTGAAGATGGAGTTATGCAGGGGCTATCCTGTTTACAGGATAATGCCTTCGGTTCATCCTGTTCCTGGATGACTTGTATCGACGGATGTCTGACAGAGTATTTCCAAACGATCACGTATATTGATTTCTCCAACCGTACCAAGAGTGGAAGCGGAGAAGGAAACTTCTTTTAGCTAACACATAATGTATGGTTGAGGACGTCAATCGGTGATTTGATGGATTTGACGTTTGTGGCATTCAAAGTGAATCTGGTGTGATGATAAAGCATAGCTTCTAGCCTCATCATCCGATAAATGACAGAAATCGGGCAGGCAGCATGGCTAAGTCGGTCGCACCGAAGTAGGGTGTATAATCACCTGATCTAGAGTTTCATTTACTTCTAAAAATCTATTGTCGATACTGTCCCATTCGGGAAACGGTTGCTGATCCCAACCGTTGGTGATATACATTAAATACACTCAAGCGAAATGAGTGGTCGGTCATGTGTGGCCGGGTTGCAAGATGTTCTTGTTGAACCCAGTGTTTTCCTCTCTAGAGGTACACTAGCGTAAGGTGGTTCCATACCTTGTCATAGTTGGAAATCCATTACCCAATACGTGCTTGCGGTTTTGATTGTATATTATATAGGTAGAACGTGAGATGAAAGCGTTTCTGCTAGATGATTATTATATTGTGTTGATAAACATTATTATAATATCAAAAAGGTTTTGATATAAAGATATTTGGATTCTCATAAGGGAAAAACTCGTTCCGTTATACGGCGTGGTCTTATGAGATATCGATACTTGCTTGAACATTTTTAAACTGTTTTACTCATACCAGTCCCATGACTGACCCGGAGTTTATTTGTTTGTTTCCCTAAACTCTTGGGTGCCTAAATTTGTACGGGCAGTCAAGTAGTCAGGATTTACAGATATACTGGAAGAGCTAGGAGTAGGAGGCTTCAGGATCATATAGCTATAGTTATTTCCGCTGTGTTGTAAGTGCTGTACTTTGATAATGATATGTATATTCTAGTACAGATGTATATTTCAAGTTATGTTATATGTATTATATGTTATTCGTTCCGCTGTGAGATTCGTATTACTCTGATGTTGTGTTCTTCTTCTTCTTCTATTCTAAGTTTCTATCTTATCTATCCTCACCCTCTAATTTCTTTCACTAATGACTGGTATTTTTCGATGATTGGTTATCGACATTGAGTTTTATGGCGATAACCAAAGTCGTCAAAATCCCGGGTCATTACAGTTCAAAATCCCGGTTCATTACAGTTGGTATCAGAGCTTAAGTTGAATTACCTTGGCTCTGTGGCGTGACTCAGTAGAGATGGGGTTAGTAATACCCTAGATTGAGTTGAGTGTATATATACGAGTGAACGTATTTTTTATTGATATAAAAATTTGTTTTATATTGTGGAGATTTATTGGTTGAGTCGTTTATGAGTTCTGGTTGATCAGTTTGATCCACTGTATCGGTAGGAGTTTATAAACACTCGAATACGATGGGTCGGCATGATATGTTTCGAAAAGGGTAAATTAAAATAAGTTTCCCAAGGTATATCTTGATATAGAGAAGATATATATATATATATCAAAATTTTAATATAGTGGATATATTGTTTGTTATTATAATCGAGTAAGATTATAAATGGTTATGTAAATAACCAATCAGAATTCATATAAGTGAAATACGTGAAATCAGATGAGTTGAATCTGAAATTTTAAGCTAGAAATTCGAGTTAAAACTCTGGAGAATTGGATAAGTGTTTGTAAATGGATTTGGATTAAAAATAAGGAAAATTTAAGATCCTGGGAGATTTTAAATTGTTTTACAAGAAGTGTGAATTATATTTTGAAATGAATTTCAAGGTGGAAATGTTAGAAATGGTTTTATAGTATTGAACTCACTTCAATCGCTGGAAAATAAATTCTGATGATGACAGCTGCATCATCAGTATTCATTTTCGAGTTGTAAGTGATGAATTACTACCAGAGATACTGTTTTGAATTTGTTTTGGGAAAGACAAGTAGTTTTGAATTTCAAAATGGGATTTATAATGTAGAATTTGAATAATTGAATTTGAAATTTTAAATAGATTTGAAATATTAACTTGTTTTAAAAGAAATAAAATGAGAAGTTCCTTTATAAACGAAGTTTGTAAATAGTTATTTTATAAACGAAGTTTATAAATGAAGTGAAGAGAATTATCATTGGATAATTCAGAAATAAAAATACAAGTGTGAAATTGAAAGGGAAATCTATTTTCCAAAGGTAGAAATATCGATTTCAAAAGGAATTGAAATTGAGACTTATGTAAAGAATGAATAAAGAAAGTTCGAAAAGGAATTTGAATAAAGGAAGTTCAAACATAGAATGTAAATAAGAAAATTCAAAGGGGATTTGAATATAGAAATTCAAATGGGATTTGAATAAAGAAGATTTAAATAATGGAAAATTGAATATAGAATTCATATAGAGTAATAATGAAATTTGAACATAGAATTCAAATAGTTTGAAATGAAATTTGAATATAGAATTCAAATAGGTTGAAATGGGATTTGAAAATAGAATTTCAAAATAAAATTTGAAATAGGAATTCGAATATAGAATTCAAATAGAGTTGAAATGGGAATTAGAATATATAATTCAATGGAGTTTGAAAATATAGGATTTAAATATCGAAAGTGAAAATGAAATTTGAATAAAGAAGATTCAAATAGAAGTGAAAATGAAATTTGAATAAAGAAGATTAAAATAGAAGTGAAAATGAAATTTGAATAAAGAATATTGAAATAGAATTGAAAATGCAATTTGAATAAAGAAGATTCAAATAGAAGTGAAAATGAATTTTGAATAAAGAATATTCAAATAGAATTGAAAATGCAGTTTGAATAAAGAAGATTCAAATAGAATTGAATTTGAATATAAAAGATTCAAATAGAATTGAAATGAAATTCAAATATAGAATTTGAATAAGCAAATTGAAACGAAATTCAAATATAAAATTTGAATAAGAGGTTTGAAATGAAATTCAAATATAGAATTTGGATAAGAGAATTGAAATGGAATTTGAATATAGGAAATTCAAATAGAATTGAAATGGAATTCAATTAGTTGATAAACAAGTTAAACTTATATTTGAACATGTATATTCAAATTAAAAGGTGAAATAGGTAAACCAGTTAATTAGCCATTAGTAAACGGATCTTGAATTGAAGTTGAACTTTAGATAAGTAAAGGGGACTGGTAAATTTATATTTGAAATCGAATATGAAACCTGAGTTTGAAAAAAGTAGAATTCAAATTAGTTAATAAGAAAGTTAAAATATACTTGAACATGTCATGTTCAAATATAAAAGTGAAATAGACTAAAGCGTTAATTAACAAATTAATTAACGAATTGAGTTAAAACGATCAGGTATAGTTAAAATAGATTGGGCAGGTGTAAATAAACATGAGATAGGTATGGATAAGGTATGAAGGTATATAAATAGAATGCTCGACGAAAAGGTATGTATTTAATTCATATATGAGATTTTATGCGCCATATCGGCTAGCCGCTTGGCTTTTTCTTTTTCTTTTGGATTGGTGAGGGCTATGGGAGGCTATTTGAAATATCCCGATGCTCCTAGTACAAAGGAGGTTATGGCGAATTTTTCCGGAAATTTAAGGAGTTAGAATATTTTTAAGATAATTTGATAGTTAGAAATCAACGTATCGATATATATATAGAAGTCGATAAGGAAACTAACTTAGAAACAGAATAGTAAAATCAAAAAGGAAGCCTAGAATAAAATCTAGTAAGAATAGAAAGAGAAAGTGTATATGTGTTTAAAGTGAATAAGTTGTTGTGTGGTATTGATTATTCGAGTAAGTAGTCATATCTGTTTTGACGTTATAAATGTTATTCAGTCAAGGTCTGAGAGGTAATTGTACCCCAACTTGATTGATTTCATTATTAACAAATAAATAGTAAGATTTCAGGCTCGAAGATCAATGTTGAATAAGAGTTAGTTGAATATAGTATTTGGGTTATCGTAACGATGTTTTACACAACATCCGTTTTAACCCAAATAAGTGTAAGCCTGGAAATATAATAAAGAATATTTCCTAAGTATAGAAATAAAAGAGATCGGAAAAGAGATAAGTAATTGGAATATTTTCCATTTATAAATAGCATATATTTTCTAAGTTTAGAAAATAAAGGAAGGCGATATTCGAAAATGTTTTCCAAATAACATAAAAGGCCAATATGGATATTGAAAATATTTGGTTAACAAATATTGATAAAGAAATAGAGAAGTGATTTAATTAATGGAATATTAATTAAGGGCTCAGAGACATGTTCAAAAGGAAAATTTGATTTTTGAAAAGAGTAAACTGTTTAAAAACTCCTTGGGAAAGACCGTTTGAATTAAAAACAAATTTAATAGAAATTTGTGAAAGCAAAATTTGAATTAAAGTAAAGCCATTAAAGTGGTAACTAAGGTTGAATTAGAATGATATCAAGACAAATTGGATTGTGAGATTCAAATTTGAAGTGTAATGTGATAATCAAGTTAAGGGTTGGGAATCGAGAAGAAACTCGATTTGAAGTGATATTTGGCTCGGATATAAGCGAATAGTTTGTTGGAGATGAAAGTGATTTCAGAATTTTATTGGGATAACATTGGTATACTTTAAGTTGATAGCATATAGAAGTGATAGAGTTGATATGCCGACAAAAGGTACACGTTTATATTTCTATTGGATATAAGATTTATGAGCTGAATTGGCAAGCCGCTTGGCTGTTTGATTTTCTTTTGGGTTGGAGATGGCCCAGAGAGGCAAGTTGGAGTTTGACCTATTAACCAGTACAAAGGAGGTACTGGCGAAATTTTCCGAAAAGTTAAGGAGTTAGAGAATTTTCAGGATTTTTGAAAAATTTCGTTGATAAGAATCAATTAATAATGTAATTGAAATTAAATTGGTTCAGTTGAAACTGAAGTTGAGAAGTGAACAAATATGTTCTAACCAGTCGATAGGGTCGTTCTCTACCTTTTAGCAATTTCGAGGACGAAATTATTTTAAGTGGGAAAGATTGTAATGACCCACATTGGCAGAGGTATTTTAATTAATTTATTTAATTATTGAAATGGTGGTTTAGAGAATTTAGTGGTCGTAGAATTAAATAATGGTGAATATTTAATTTAAAATAATATATTAAATAATATATTTAATTCTGAAATAATCAAAATTAGCAGAAATGGCGATATGGTGTGAACCGGATCATCTGTGATATTGAATTCAGTTTGGAATTGAATTTAAATAACGAATATATTTAAATAACGTCAGTTTGAATGTATAATTTTATTATAATTAAAATCGAGCTCGAAATGGCGCTGCAGTTCGTAAATTGGCGATTCGAAATTCAATTGAATGTACAGGATTCATTTTAAGCCGGATTTCTGTGAAACAAGAAACGTGTGGAGCTGGTGGAGTATATCTTTCTAGTGGAAGAGAAAAATTGGGATTTCGTCATGTAGATTTTGGTGTACGTCCAAATCAAATTTTAGAAAAGTCGCTGTGGAATTCCTTTATAATATATAAAGGAATTATTTATATTTTAAAAAGGGATTTCAATATAAATAGAATATCGGGTTGACCCAGATTTGAAATATCGAGTTATAAATCCCAGTAGAGCTATATGATATTCTACTGTGAATATAGACGATAATATTTATTTTTAAATATTAAATTTAATTATATTTAAATATATTTATATATTTAAATAGGTTATTTAGAGCATTAAAAATAGCCAGTTTTGCAAACGAAGTCGGAATTCGACGAAACTAATTTTGTTGGATCCACAACGTCAAATTATTGCTAGATTTCAATTTTCGTGATTTTTGAAGTCAGTATGTGGCCGTACCGATTTTTAAAGTGAAAAACAGTCGATATTTTGACGGTTAAAAATACGCTGTGTAAGCATATGAAGTCGGAATTCAAAGAAACCAGTTTCGTTGGGACCATAATGTCGAACTCTAGCTACATGTCCAGTTTCGTGATTTTTAGGTATCGTGTATATTCGTAGGAATTTTTAGAAAGCAAAAATAAATATAAATAAAATTTCTAAAGCAAAATTTGTGAATAAAAAGAAGACACCCATGCAATGTTTTCAGCCACACAGTAATGTTGATCCCGATATATATACCTTGTTTGAGCCACCAGTTCATTCTCTTGGCAAAAATCAAAACGTGAGCATTTCTTATCTTAGAAAAATCGAAGAAACTCAAATAAAATGCTACAAATCCTCAAACATATATATTTGATATCCTGGTGAGATTAGCTTCTAGACTATACCCATTTGAAGGTGTTCGGCATTTGTTCTGTATGTTGGGGTTTTAACAGCGGCATCTAGGGTTCGAAATTGTTGGGGATTAAAGTATCTATTCATGAATCGAGTGTTGGTTTCGATCTTGTGGTGGAGAACGACACCTAGTGATTACGTTTGGTGAAATTCCGTTCAACTATTGTTCGATCGATTCTACACATGTTGCGTCAGGTAGCTGAAGTCGCAAGGAGAGGATGAACTTCGAGTTGGGTGAAATTCGTGTGGTTTGATAGAGATTTTGATGACGAGTATTATGGTGATTTTTTTGTGAATTTAAAGGGAGAGGAGAAGGAGATGTTTGGAGTTGTATCTCGGCCATGGTGCTGTGTAATACGCGTGAGGACAGGAATTACTGGTGTTGGGGAAGAATGATGCGATTGGGTTTGGAGGGGCTTGAACAGTTTGGGCCGGGTAGGTAAAGAGGCCCAATAAATTTATTTTTAATAAGTTTAGTTTAATTAAATATGTGTATAACTTGTTAATGCGGTATCTATCTCATACGATATCAGAATTTCAAACAGTCAGATCCGTTGGGATCGTATGGAAGACGACTACAAAATGAGACTGACTGGAAGTCCATTGGAGCTCGTTTCAATTTATGGCGAAATAAATTGTTTGATTCAAATCAAATAACAGTTTATCGTTCTTTAACGATGAACTACCAATGTGAGTAAATCTCACTAACTCTGAACAGTTTATAATTTCATGTTGAATTTTTAGAACTGTTAAATATTGACTCATTGACTATGTGTTGACTATTTGATTGAACTGCTAGTCAGTTAGTTAAATTTCTTTACTGATTCTGTCTAACAGAATATAACATATGGAACTGAAAGTGATGTTATCTATATTGTTTAACATCTGTGATGCAGGGAAACAGGTTGGAGGAATCCAACTGGATTCCTCAACATTTATTTTACTGTTTTTCATATATTGTGATACATGATGTAGTTTATAATCTATGGTTAATTATATGTGTTGGATGATACTGATCATCGTGATTTAATATGTTGAATACCATAACATACCGAAATGTTGATAAGGGAATATTTTCAAAGTGATATTTGAAAATAAAATATTTATAAATGGAATATTTATAAATAAGAAATAATTATAAATTGGAATATTTATAAATAGGAGATATTTAGAAAATGAATAAACGTTATAAAATGGAAACTGTTATAAGAAAGAAATCATTTGTAAAGTGAAGAACCGTTACTAAAAGTAAATCTTTATAAATGAATAGTTTAATCGAGTTAAAAGGGGTTAATCAATGTTAGCTAAATCGAGTTGAAAGGAGTTAATCGATGTTAGTTTAATCAATAAGAGTTAAAGTAAAAAGAGATAATCGATGTTAGTTTAATCGATTAGAGTTAAAGAAAAAGGAGTTAATCGATGTTAGTTTAATCGAAAGAAGTTAATCGATGTTAGTTTAATCGATTAGAGTTAGAGCAAAAGAGTTAATCGAATATATAGTTTATTCAAATAGAATAAAAGAGTTAATCGGATATATAGTTTATTCAAATAGAATAAAGGAGTTAATCGAATATATAGTTTATTCAAATAGAATAAAGGAGTTAATCGAATATATAGTTTATTCAAATAGAATAAAGGAGTTAATCAGATATAGTTTATTTGAATAGAGTTAGAGGAGTTAATCGAATATAGTTTATTCGAAAAGAGTTAGAGGAGTTAATCGAATACAGTTTATTCGAATAGAAAGTAAAAGGAGTTAATCGAATATAGTTTATTCGAATAGAAACTAAAAGGAGTTAATCGAATATAGTTTATTCGAATAAAAAGTAAAAGGAGTTAATCAAATATAGTTTATTCGAATAGAATGTAAAAGGAGTTAATCGAATATAGTTTATTCGAATAGAAGAAAATGAGTTAATCGAATATAGTTTATTCGAAGAAAGTAAAAGGAGTTATTGAATATAGTTTATTCGAAAGGAGTTAAGTGAAATGAGTGAATAAATAGCGTTAGTCAAATAGAGTTAATCAAATAGTGTTAGTCCAATAAAGTTAATTGATAAGGGTTAATCGAATAGAGTTTAGTGAAAAAAGTCAATCGAATATAGCTATTCGAAGGAGGGTTAAGTAAGGAAGTTAGTAAAAGTAATATAAAGTGAACTTTGCCCATTTCAAAGTTAGAAATGTTGTTCAGTTAAGGTCTGAGAGGTAGTTCTACCCCAAATTGATTGACTTCATTTTTAACTAAGGAATGGTTAAGGTTCGATAGTAAAGGATGGTTAAGTGAATTTAGTAATTAAAGGAAATGGTTTGAGTTGGCATAGCGATGTTTGTTTAAACATCTGTCTAAGTCCAATGAAGAAGCTTTGGAATTGTTTTCCAAATAAAGAAACCAGAAATGGTTTCTAATAAAGAAAACAAGAAATGGAAATGTTTTCCATTGTTAATAACGTATATTTTCCAAATTTAGAAAATAAGAAATATTGAATATAGGGAAACAGGAGCTAAGTAAATAAATGAAATAAAGAGATAAATGTTGAATGATGTTTGATCGATATAAATTTCCATTTGGAAATAATATCGATGTTTGCACACCTGTTTTTCTTTGATAGTTAAATCACAGACTATCGAAGTTTTGACCATTTTAACGTTGTTAATATGGAGAGACAGGTTGGATTATTATCCAAAGAACCACTCTGTATTGGCATAAGCGTTGTGAATCATATATGCCAAAGGAAATTGAAGATGGAGTTATGCAGGGGCTATCCTGTTTACAGGATAGTGCCTTCGGTTCATCCTGTTCCTGGATGACTTGTATGGACGGATGTCTGACAGAGTATTTCCAAACGATCATGTATATTGATTTCTCCAACCGTACCAAGAGTGGAAGCGGAGAAGGAAACTTCTTTTAGCTAACACATAATGTATGGTTGAGGACGCCAATCGGTGATTTGATGGATTTGACGATGTGGCATTCAAAGTGAATCTGGTGTGATGATAAAGCGCAGCTTCTAGCTTCATCATCCGGTAAATGACAGAAATCGGGCAGGCAACATGGCTAAGTCGGTCGCACCGAAGTAGGGTGTATAATCACCTGATCTAGAGTTTCATTTACTACTAAAAATCTATTGTCGATACTGTCCCATTCGGGAAACGGATGCTGATCCCAACCGTTGGTGATATACGTTAAATACAGTCAAGCGAAATGAGTGGTCGGTCATGTGTGGCCGGGTTGCAAGATGTTCTTGTTGAACCCAGTGTATTCCTCTCTAGAGGTACACTAGCGTAAGGTGGTTCCATACCTTGTCATAGTTGGAAATCCATTACCCAATACGTGCTTACGGTTTTGATTGTATACTATATAGGTAGAACGTGAGATGAAAGCGTTTCTGCTAGATGATTATTATATTGTGTTGCTAGACATTATTATAATATCAAAAAGGTTTTGATATAAAGATATTTGGATTCTCATAAGGGAAAAACTCGTTCCGTTATACGGCGTGGTCTTATGAGATATCGATTAGTTGCTTGAACTGTTTTAAACTGTTTTACTCATACCAGTCCCATGACTGACCCGGAGTTTATTTGTTTGTTTCCCTAAACTCTTGGGTGCCTAAATTTGTACGGGCAGTCAAGTAGTCAGGATTTACAGATATACTGGAAGAGCTAGGAGCAGGAGGCTTCAGGATCATATAACTATAGTTATTTCCGCTGTGTTGTAAGTGTTGTACTTTGATAATGATATGTATATTCAAGTACAGATGTATATTTCAAGTTATGTTATATATATTATCTGTTATTCGTTCCGCTGTGAGATTCGTGTTACTCTGATGTTGTGTTCTTCTTCTTCTTCTATTCTAAGTTTATATCTTATCTATCCTCACCCTCTAATTTCTTTCACTAATGACTGGTATTTTTCGATGATTGGTTATCGACATTGAGTTTATGGCGATAACCAAAGTCGTCAAAATCCCGGGTCATTACAGTTCAAAATCCCGGGTCATTACAGAACTGGTGTGCTGTTGTAGATGGAGATGGATGAGCGGCAACTCAGAAAATTGAAATGTCATTTAGGAATTGAAAGAAGAATTGGACAAAATAAGATCCTATGGGATCGTATGGACGATGGCTACGTTGTGAAACTGATTTGGAGTGAATTAGAGCTCATTACGATTTATAGCGAAATAAATTGCTTGATCTGAATCAACGACAATTTCTCGTTATTTAACGATAAACGACCAATGTGAGTAAAACTAACTAACTCTTTCCAGTTTACATTTTTATAAACATATTTTAGAATTTATAAATAATGATTGAATGTTGTGTGATGGTTGTTTGAATGAATTGCTAATTAATTGGCTGAAATATAGATATAGTATATATATATCGTTAATTAAATATTGATTATGTCTATCAGAATATTTCATATTAATATAAAATCGTGTTATTCATGATTAACATCTGTGGATGGAGGGAAACAGGTTGGAGGAATTCAACTGGATTCCTCAACATTTATATTACTGTTTTTCATATATTGTGATATATGATGTGATATATAATCTGTTATTGATTTTGTGTGTTTGGATGGTGTAACAACCCGAATTTTAACAACATGTGAAAACAAGAAATCAAGGTATAATTAAAAATGAAATAAAATATATAAAAATATGTTTAGATAGGTAAATAATGGCGATGCATAAGAAGAATTAATTAATATTTGGAAGAGAAGAAAAATTAGTTCGGTAACGGTGTGTGTAACGGAAAAGATAGTAAAATAAGGATAATTAATTTAAGAATCAGGAATTAGGTAAAATTGACTTCACCATTGCGTTCCTCTCGAAAAAATACGCGAAATAGAGTCCGAGTTTTCGAAAATCGGAATCCGTATGACCAAGATATGGCCAAAACAAGTTTCAGCAGACTTTCTGGCAGACAGAACCGAGTCGACCCTAGAGTCGATCTCCCCAGGCCAGGTCGACCCTAGAGTCGACACCCCCTGTACAGGTCGACCTGGTCGGCCTGGTTTGGCCCAGAACCCATTTTTGAAGCCCGGTATGTGTTTTGATGGTCCGGATTGACTCTGGGGTTGATCTAATGGCCTAAATGAGTTGCCTACAACTATTTAAAGACCCTAAGACCTAGCCTAAATCATACTATTTAATTTTAGCACTCATGCAGCCGCCATTAAACCTAGAACTCTAAATTAAAAATACAAAGAACAAAAATTAAAGAAGACGAAGGATGATTCTTGAAGGCTACAACTAGAAGCTACAACAACTACGACGCTTTAGACAACGGATTTGGGGCTATTTGATTTAAAGTTTTGATTTGGATTGCTTGCTTCATATTGTAAGTTCTATGTCACTTTTTAGGCAAAAACGCTAAAATAACATGGACATGCTATGAATTGAATCCGGATTTAAGAACTATTATTAATCCATGTTTATATTGTTTAACTTTGAATCAAAATTTGGGAATATTGCTATGTTAATGTTGCAAGTTAAACTTATCATGATGTTGATGTTGTTATGAATCACTTGGGCTTAATTTTATTGCAAGTTGAACAAATACATGTCCATGGAATCATTATGTTCATTGAAATCCTCATGTTGATTAAACCATGCCTATGATGCTAATTAAATCATGTCCATGATATTAATGAAACTATGCCTGTGATGTTAATATGCCTATCATGTTAAATTGGGAATCGCTAGGTTATGATGAAAAGTTGGAATCATTATGTTTATAATGCTAGATGAGAATCATTATGTTAAAAATACTAAATTGCAATCCACTATGCCTATTAGAATTATCATGCCTTTAATGTTTCATGTTTGCAACAAAATTATTATTATGCCCGAAATGATTATTATGCCTAGAATGTAAAGTTGAATTCATCATGTTGAACTAAGTTGGAACCATTACTATGCCAAGTTATCATCATGCTAGTATTGAAACCATGTGATATGTTATAGCCTGTTTATTATGCAAGTGATGTTGGAATTGTCACGTATGCCTATCACATGTTTGGTGTTATTCCCCTTTATCTCTTGAATTGTTTATGCTTGTGAACGAAGTACGTTTATATACGTTGGGGATACGATTGGGTAGAATAGGCAAAACTTGAATTGATTATAATCATAAACCGTGAAATTTGGCATAAGTAGAACATGAAATATGGCACGAAAACTCGACTTGAACATGCCATAACTTGACTTGAAACATGCCTTAGTTGGGCACGAAATTGACATATGAACATGCTATGAAAATAGCACGAATCTGATAAGAACATGGGCATGACTTTAGAAAACAAGAAAGTGGCCAACTCGAGGTTGGGTTGAGTTTGTAGTGTAAATCTACCCGGAACCGCCCAACAAATCCAATTGCTACAAACAATAGGATCCAATGTGGGTAGTTGGTCACATCGCGCTTGAAACCCGAGGTTGGGTTGAGTTCGTAGCGTAAACCTGCCCGGAACCGCCCGGCAAATCCAGTGGCTACGAACAATAAGATCCAATGTGAGTGGTTCGGTGCATTAAAGAACCAATTAATGCCAATTAGGGTTAAGTCATGAACATGAAAAGACAACTTAACCAACTTGAACATGATTTGTAGGGCTAAGTCATGAACTTGAAACGACAACACTTAGCCAACTTGACATGACACGTAGGCGGGTTAAGTCACGAATTTAAATGACATACTTAACCATCTTGACACGACTAGACTGGAAAAGGATTAAGTCACGAATTACATGACTTAACCGGTTAGGCGGGTTAGGTCATGAATTACATGACCTAATCTGTTAGGTGAAACCCTAGACACGACCCTTTTCAGCAGTAACCCTCTAGATGTATCAAGGTACCCTGGGGCTAGGCCGGGTGGGGCACGATTACTGGGCTGATTGTAAGAGGTGAACGACGGCAG
This sequence comes from Allium sativum, assembly GCA_030737875.1. NCBI lineage: Eukaryota > Viridiplantae > Streptophyta > Magnoliopsida > Asparagales > Amaryllidaceae > Allium > Allium sativum. The sequence continues at coordinate 294,320,328 of CM060913.1, read as the reverse complement.
TGGGGTATGCCAGTGTAGGTTCGGTGGGCTACGGTCGTGCACGTATTCCGGGGCAGACACTGGGTATCCGTAGATTTATCTGTGCATCTTGAATCGTTTCAGGGGTTGACACCCTAGGGCTGATACACCCGAAGGTGGACCCAGCACAGGTGACTACATTCGTGATTAGCCGTATGACACGGACACTTGACGAGCTAGAACTTGTAGGGAGCCGATCGACTAGATAATCGCTCCGTAGGACCCCGTACTTGGGTCAGACCCCATTTCAGGGTCATTTCATGATATTGGGCCGTGGGATTTATTTCGTGATTAACTTGTGATATAGGCTTAGTATACTAGTACAGTCGATGCAACGAATCTCGAACATGTGATGCTTTACTTGACTTGTCTTGACTTATCCTGATCACCTTAGTCTATCTTGTTCACCTTGACACCATTCTTAAGTTTAGCTCCAGTTCATACATGACAGGTTGTTTTAACCGTTTTTACACTGAAAGTCACTAGGACTTACTCAGTCTTTATGACTGACCCTTTTCCTTTCGCCTCTTTTTCTTTCGTCCCCCCCCCCCCAGGTTCTCAGGGAGGAAACACTAGCTCTTAGCTTGGATATCACTTGCTTTGGCTCAGCATGTACGGTTTGCTATGGCTGCTTCTTTTTACTGCACTTGGGGAATAAGCTGTTTTTCTGTTTTTAAGTTATTGCTTCTTTGGCTATTATTACAAGACAGTTGTAATTAAGTTATTTGAAATGTTTGTAAGAGACATGGTTTATTTTGGAATAAAATGAAGTTCTGTTTTGCTCATAAATTCTTCCGCTGTTTACTTAATTTTTTTTTTATTGATGTTCTGTCTTGTGATAATTCTGTGAAGTTATCTCGATAATACCCCTCCAAAACTAGTGCATTCCCTTTGTGAGTGACCCTAGCGGAGGTGGGGTGTTACAGATGGTACTGGTGTGGTATTTTAAATACCATAAGTAATGATTGATTATAAAAAAAGGAATGGTTGAAGTGGATATTGAATTTAAGAACTTTTATAAAATAAGATTTTATAAAAGGAAATAATTGGAAATTAAATAAGAAATTCTAGGGAAAATTATTAACAGTTGTATGGAAATTTTAAAAGGCCATTTTTGGTCAGAATACTTAATGAAAGTAATAATAAGTAAATAAATGATTATATGAAATAAATATGATTTTTGGGAAATTAATAGAATATTAAAAAGGGAATTTCGATTAATAAAAGAATTATGAGAAAATTGGTTTAAAGTAGATATTAAATGGAAATATGTTTTTAACAGATAAATTGAGAAGATTAATTTATAAACGATATTTATAAATTAAATAAAGTAATTATCATTGGATAAATTAAAATATATAAGTCTGAATTTATATTAAGAAGTAGAAATCAGTTTTAACATCGATATTATTATGGAATGTAAACTTATCATTTATAAAGGAAATTATAAAGGAGATTTTGGGTAATTGGAAATAAAATAGGATTTTGTATGAATAAATTCTATAATTAGAAGTATAAATAGAATTTGGAATTTGGATATTATCTTTGAATGCGAAATCAAACTGAATTGATTATATAAAAAGAATATTATTCACATTCAATATGAATAATGGATTAAAGTAAATATTTGCAAATAAAACATTATAAAGGAAATTGGGTTTCGAAATAGGAATTTAAAATGGAGTTACTGAAATTAGAAATTAACTGCTGATTTATTATGTTGAACAGTTTTCTGGGTATCGATCTGGTGTTGGTTTCGGCCTTCGGGGTTTATACTTAGGAAGTTGTTCCCTTACTAGTCTACGTTTAGAGATTGATAGATGTGGGAGAGAAATGATGCGTGAAGAAGAAATGGAAACGTTTTCCAGTGTTAATAACGTATATTTTCTAAATTTAGAAAATAAGAACTAATGAATATATGGAAATGGGAAATGGGGAATGAATAAATTAATGATAAATTAATTTAAAGGGAAAAGGATGATTAATCGATAAAATTTTCATTTGGAGATAAGATTGTTGTGTGTATATATGTTTTCCTTTGATAGTTATATAACCGACTATCAAAGTTTTGACCATTTTTCCATCGTCAATATGAAGAGATTGGAATCAGATTTATTATCTGAAAACCACTTCGTATGGGCATTAGCGTTGCGAATCAAATATGCTGAAGATAATTGAAGACGGAGTTTATGCAAGGGCTGTTCTGGCAAATCCTATGTAGAATTTGCCTAAGATGGGTTTACAGAATATTGCCTTTGGTTTGTCCAGTCCCAGGACAACCTATATGGTAGAATGTATGACAGAGTATATTTGATAGATCGCATAAGTTGATCTCTTCAAACGTATTTACATTTGGAAGAGGAGGAATTAGTTTCTCTTAGCTGTATACCCGTGGTATTTTTGGAGAAATCAATTCGTGATTTAGCGGGTATGACGATGTGAATTCAAAGTGAATAAAGGTGTGATCTGTACGTTATGGCCTCTAGCCTTACAACCGAGAAATGGTATAGAATCAGATAGGTCGCATAGCTAAGTGGGTAGCTCCTAATTAAGGTGTATTGTCACCTGATTTAGAGAAATTTGGTTTTCTTCTTTAAACTATTTCGATGATGTCCCTTTCGGGAAACGTTTGTTGATCCCAACCGTTAGTGATAATACATTCGGTACACTCAAGCGAAATGAGTGACCGTTCATGTTTAGCCTGGGTTACAAGATGTTCTTGTTGAACCTGGTGTATTCCTCTCTAGAGATACACTGTCAGAAGGTGGTCCCATACCTTTGTAGTTGGAATCTATTACTTATTAAGCGCCTGTGGTTCTTGATTATATACAATATAAGTGGAACGTGAGATGAAAGCGTCCCACTAGATTGCCATTTATTTGATTTAGACATTATTATAATATCAGAAGAGTATGGATTTTAAAAGAATGTTTTGGGTTATTATAAGGTAAAAACCTTCCGTGTTTTTGTGTGGATTGATCTTATGATTATTCTTTCTTTTAAAAGGATTTTAAAAGTTAAACAAATGGTTGGAGTTTATTCACACCAATCACATGTCTGACCCAGAGTTTATTTTGTTTTCTTTCCCTAAACTCCTGGGTGCCCAATTTTGTACGGGCAGTCAAGTAGTCAGGATTTAACAGATATACTTGGAGAGCTGGAGCAGGAGGCTTCAGGATTATATAGCTATTGTTTATTTCAGCTATGTTGTAAGTGTTGTACTTCGATAATGGTATTGTATATAGATACTGATTTGTATTTCAAAGTTATGTTGTATAATATATTTATTCGTTCCGCTGTGAGATTCATGTTACTCTGATTCTTTTGTTATGTATTTCTTTCTATTAATGATCTGGTATTTCCGATACTCGAATAATCGACATTGGAATTTGTGTTGATTTTCGGAGTCGAAAATTCCAGTTCGTTACAACATATATATATATATATATATGTGAAAAACATAATTAAGAATAGTTTGAAATTATTTAGAAAGGAGTTTGAAATAATATCATTTTAAAAACAGAATTTGAAAATGAATTTGAAAATAGAATTTGAAAGTGCTAATCAGAGTTTCACATATTAACTAGACTCTATTACTTGATATTCTTGGACTCTTGAAATCTAGATATCTAGATTCTCTTGAGTCTTAACATCTTGAAATCTTGAATCTCTTAAGCTGTACAGTCCTCGATATCACCTGCATATAATTCCTGATACCATTGTATATATATGTATGTATGTGTGTGTGTGTTCTAGATAAAACTGTTAGCATATATTTTATAATCAATAATGACTGAAACAAGGTTGTTATCATCAAAACATCATCAACATCCCATTCTCCAACACCCGCCACGCTGCACCAGCCCTCACCTGCCACCACCCAGTTCCAACCAGCCCTAACCACAACGTCGTGGGCCCTCCTCCTCCTAAAAATTTCCTAAAGCCTTAAAACCCACCCTCTCCTCTTAAAACCCCAAAATCTAAGCTCCTCCACCCAAACAAGACCACACCAGTCACCTTATCCACACAAATGTCATTCCATCCCACTAACTCCTGCGGGTCCCTCCTTCTCGAACACGAGCCCAGTTTAGCTCAAAACCTTTTTTTTCTCCGAAAACAAAAACAATGCCCACTAATATACCCGTTAGTTTTTGAAACCCCATAGCGTCGAATCTCTATCCAAATAATTTTTAGAAAATCCTGGTGACACTGGAAGACTTCCAAAATGGTCCGGAAACGTTAAGATGTCCTTTGATTGAAGTTAGGACAAGTGGAATACTAGGTGAGAAAACTTAAACTATAATTATAGTTATGTAAGAACACTAACTTTCGTTTAGTTGTTTATGAACTCGATTGAGTTATATAATGATAGTTGGTTGATAATATGAGTTCATAATATCATTAAATAATGTTTGGGATAGAAAAGATGTGATTTTTTAAGTGAAGCACATGTAGTTACTTTAGTATATGACACTTAGAATCAATATAATTGACATTGAAATGGATTTGAATCTTAAATGGTTATTGGAATGGAAACTAACTTGATATTGGTTAACTAACTTGATATTGGTTGTTGGATATGGGTATGAACCCCATTGATGCTGAATATATATATGTTAGTTAATGATTTGTTTTACAAAATCAATTTTAATGAAAATTTTATTAATATAATAGTGGGTGAAAAATCAAAATCAAAATTTGATGTCCGATATTGGATGGACACGAAGTTTAATTCGGTACGACACATTTGCAAAAGATAGAAATGGTTTTGGAGAAATTTAAAGCAGGTTATGGCTTATCGATTTTTTTTAAATGAATAGTAACCATAAAAAATGAAGTTCGGTTAGGGTATTTGGGAAGTATTTTGAAAAGATTTCTTTTTCAAAATTTCCTTATTTATTTTTACAATGGACATTGGAAAATTTTGGATTTAGAATAGTGAAGCTTGGAAAATAATATTATTTTAATAATAAAATAATATTATAATATCCATTTTGTAACGAGCCGGATTTTGACGATCTTGGTTATCCGATATACAACACATATCGAACATCCAAGGATCAAAAATAACCGAATAGTTAATGAAAGAGGTTAGAGGGTGGGAATAGATAAGATAGAACTTACAGAATAGAAGAAGAAGAAGAACATCATCATCAGAGTAAACACGAATCTCACAGCGGAACGAATAAAATATAACATAACTTTTGAAATAAAAACAATATATGTATACAATAACATCTCAGAGTACAACACTTACAACAACAACGGAAATAAATAATAGCTATATAATCCTGAAGCCTCCTGCTCCAAGCTCCCCAAGTGCATCTGTAAAATCCCGACTACTTGACTGCCCGTACAAATTTAGGCACCCAAGAGTTTAGGGAAAACAAAACAAAATAAACTCCGGGTCAGTCATGGGACTAGTGTGAGTAAAACATTTTTAAACATTTGAACAAGTAAACGATATCTCATAAGACCACGCCGTATAACGGAACGGGTTTTCCCTAATGAGAATCAAAAAATATCTTTATATCAAAAACCTTTTGATATTGTAATAATGTCTATCAACCACAATATAATAATCATCTAGTAGAAACACTTTCATCTCACGTTCTACATATATGGTATACAATCAAAGCCGCAAGCACGTATTGGGTAACAGATTTCCAACTATGACAAGGTATGGAACCACCTTTCGCTAGTGTACCTCTAGAGAGGAATACACTGGGTTCAACAAGAACATCTTGCAACCCGGCCACACATGACCGACCACTCATTTCGCTTGAGTGTATCGAATGTATATCACCAACGGTTGGGACCAGCAACCGTTTCCCGAATGGGACAGCATCAACAATAGATTTTTAGAAGTAAATGAAACTCTAGATCAGGTGATTATACACCCTAATAGGTGCGACCTACATAGCCATGTTGTCTGCCCGATTTCTGTCATTTACCGGATGTGAGGCTAGAAGCTACGCTTATCTTTTACATGTCACATCTTCATTCACTTAGAATGTCACATCGTCATACCCGCCAAATCACAAATTGACCTATCCAAAAATACCACGGGTATAAAGCTAAGAGAAACAAATTCCTCCGCCACCAACGTAAATATGTCTGAAACGATCAACTTACGCGATCTATTGGATATACTATGTCAGATCTTCTTCCATACAAGTCGTCCTGAGACTGGACAAACCGAAGGGCACTATTCAGTATATCCATCTTAGGCACTGTTATCTAAGATTTAAACAACAGCCCTTGCACTTTACTCTGTCTTCAATTATCTTTGCAATATATGATTCGCAATGCTAATGCCAATACAGAGTGGTTCTTTGGATAATAATCCAACCGGTCTCTCCATATTAACAACGTTAAAATGGTCAAAACTTCAATAGCCTGTGATTACACCATCAAAGAAAAATAGGTGTGCAAACAACGATATTATTTCCAGAAGGAAATTATATCGATCAATCATCATTTAACATTTATCTCTTTCGTTCCTAAATTTACTTATCTTCTGTTTCCATATATTAAATTCTTATCTTCTATTATCAGAAAACATTTCTTATTCTTATCTGGAAAACGTTTCCAAAACTCCTTCGTTATCAAACCTTACCATTCCTTAGTTAAGAAGGAAGTCTATCAAGTTGGGGTATAATTACCTCTCAGACCTTAACTGAACAACATTTTAACTTCAAAATGGTCGAAGTTCATCTTTTAAACCTTTAACAAACTTCCTTACGTAATTCTCTTTTGAATAATCTCTATTCGATAACCCCTTCCTTCGAATAACTATATTCGATAATCTCTCTTACGAATAACTAGATTCGATAACCTTTCTTCGAATAAACTATATTCGATTAACTCTATTCAATTAACTCTTATCAATTAACTCTATTGGACTAACTCTATTTGATTTAACTCTATTTGATTCAACTCTAATCGATTTACACTTTTCACTTAACTCTATTGGACTAACTCTATTTGATTTAACTCTATTTGATTCAACTCTAATCGATTTACACTTTTCACTTAACTCCTTTCAAATAAACTATATTTGATAATTCCTTTAACTCTATTCGAATAACCTATATTTGATTAACTCCTTTAATTCTATTCAAATAAACTATATTCGATTAACTCCTTTCGAATAACTAGATTCGATAACTCTTTCGAATAACTAGATTCGATGACTCCTTTCGAATAACTTGATTCGGTAACTCCTTTCGAATAACTAGATTCGATTACTCTTCTCGCATAAACTATATTCGATTACTCTTCTCGAATAAGTGATATTCGATAACTCTACTCGATTTACTCCATTTGAATAATTCTTACTGGATAACTCTAACTCTAACTGATTAATTCTAACTCTAACTGGTTAATTATATCTCTAACTGGTTAACTCGATTTATTCAGCTTAACTTGATTTAACTCCTATCGAATAACTAATATTCAATTTAACTCCATTCGCTTGACTCTAGATCGCAGCGATCACAATGGTTACGCCTGATTCCCTCAGAAAACATCCAACCGTCGTAGGCTATCTGCAGCCCTGCGAATTACGCTAGCAGTCGTAAAAAATGGCAACTTATCCTGAGTAACTATGTTTGATTAACTTTATCTCAATAACTATATTCAATCAACTCTAATTGAATAACTAATATTCAATCAAACCCTAATTCGATTTACTATGTTCGATGAACTCTACTTCGATTAATTCTAACTCTAATCGATTAACTCTGATTGATTAACTCTAACTGGTTAACTCTAACTGGTCAACCCTAATTGATTAACTCTAACTGGTTAATTCTAATTAATTTACCCTATTCGATTAACTCTAATCGAATAACTAATATTCAATTATCTCCATTTCGATTAACTCATTCAGATTAACTCCTTTGAATTAACTCCTTTGATTTATCCCTTTGAACTAACTCCTTTGGTTAATTCCTTTCCTATTCGTTTACTTAACAAATGACTATTCCGTTTTCAATTCTATTTATTTAACAAATAAATATTTCTTTTATTTTTATTTAACAAATATGTTCTTTCATATTTGTTTTGACAATTTATTCCCTTTTTATTTGTTTTACAAATATTTTTCTTTATATTTGATTTCACAAATATTTTCCTTTATATTTGATTTCACAAATATTTTCCTTTATATTTGATTTCACAAATATCTCCCATTATATTTGATTTCACAAATAAATTCCTTTATATTTGATTTGACAATTAAATTCTTCCTTTATATTTGATTTCACAAATATTTCCCTTTTTATTTGGTTTTCAAAATATTTTCCTTTATCCTTATTTGGCTTTCCAAATACTTCCTTTTTATCCTATCATATTTATTTACTAAATAAATATCTCTTAATATCATATTCCCAAATTATTTCCTTTAACTCTATTTCCTTTTATAAATTTTCCATTTATAAATATTTCCTTTTTACAAAATCTTCTGATTTTATAAATATTTCTTTTCGATATAACATTTGAAATTCTCCTTTACAACATTCCAGTATTTTCCACGGTATTTTAAAATACCAAGTGACCATGATCGATATCGGTCAGACATACATAAACAACCACATATTTTATATCACATCATATATTACAATATATGAAAAACAGTAAAATAAATGTTGAGGAACCCAATTGGGTGCCTCCAACCTGTTTCCCTACATCACAGATGTTAAACAATATAGGTAACATCACTTTCATTTCAAGAAGAAATATTCTGATCGACAAAATTAATATTTAATAATGATATATATATGTATGTACATATATATATAACCATAACTATGTTTTCAATCAATTATTTAACAGTCCATCTAAACAGTTAACACCCATCAATCAACAGATAATTACCAGTTCTAAATATATGTTAGAAAAATATAACTGTTCAGAGTTGGTGAGTTTTACTCATATTGGATGATCATCGTTAATAGCGATAACCATCTCTCGATTTGATTCAGACGGACAATTTATTTTGCTATAAATTGTGACGAGCTCCGATGGACTTCCAGTCAGTTCCATCGTGTAGCGTCCATCCATACGATCCCAAAGGATCTTGTTTCACTTGATTCTGATAACATACGAAAAAGATATGCTATTTATAAGTTGTGCATACTTTGAATTAAAAATTTTATTTAATATGAACGGGCTTTACCCATTTTCCAACCCGGCCCATCATCTCCTCATTAAACCCAAGGATACTTCTTCCATCACAAAAGTTCCTCCTCCAGTAAAACACTCCTAAAATACGCCTGCTCTAGTAAACATAACCGCACAAACCATGGCCATTTCCACTTCTCGTTCTCCTCCTTCTTAGAAATCTCCATCCCTTATACTTCCAGCAAGCTCGCACTATTCCTATACATCTCGATTTCAGGACATCCCTTACCGAGCTTCCACTCACAACTGCACTCCCCAAATACCCAGAACCACTTGCGTCCAAAACTAGTGTCGAATACCACCAATACATCACGAAGAAACCCACACGCTACTGCGAACCCGAAAACAATGGTTGAATTCTCGAATTGATGACCCAAATCAAACGTAGAGCGAACTGACCGTATATGTTGTTGTACAGCAAAACCCAAACATGTATCGCAAACATCAAAACAGATATTGGGTTGAAGCTTAACACCTGCTAATCTCAAATTAATAAATATTGAGATTTAAAGAAATATATTTAGATTTATAGGGATTTTTAAAGACCACATTTTGTTGAAGACTTTCAGGAAGTGGCGGCCTCATTTGCAAAAGAGGAAAATTCATTCTTGGTCTTACGGAAGGGATGGAATAGGGTATTCGTAGGCATTAAATATTTACTCCTCTTGTGGATGATTTAAATGCCATGAATTTTGTTTTGAGGACCACGAAAAACCAATGGTTGAGAAGAAGAATTGTGGCTTAGGGAGGAGTCATAACCATTGTATATATTTTGTTTTTAAAAAGTTATCAACTTCGATTTACTCCATTCCGCTTACGTACGGGCAGCTACGGACAGAAATGAAAACACCATTGTGATGAGTAAGGTACCCCGATTTCAAAAATATAAAAATACCGGTAGATTAACTCATATTGTGAAATCCCAAAATCGCTGATTAAGGGTGCAAAATACTCCAAATAAAAAGTTGCTTATTTAGTTAATTAATAATTTCAGTAAAATTCTAAAAATTAAATTATCACTATGTCTCAAAAGAACCTTGTCTAAATTCAAACCCGATATTCAAATATTTTTAAATAACCGTTATGGCCACGAATGAATATATCGCTGTTTTTCTGAATATTTGATTTGGACATAAATCAAAATCTACACGACGAAATCCCGATTTTTCGCTTCCACTAGATAGATATACTCCACCGGCTCTGAACGTTTCTTGTTTCACAGAAATCCGGCTTAAAACGAATCCTGTACATTCAGTTGAAGTTCGAATCGCCAAATTATGAACTACAGCGCCATTTCAAGCTCGATTATAATTATAATATAATTTATACGTTCAGCCATTGTTAATTAAATATATTCATTATTATAATTCAACTTTAAACTGAATTAAATATTTTGAATTTCCCAATTCACACCATATCGTCATTTCAGCCCATTCTGTTTATTTTAGAATTAAATATATTATTTAATTTATTATTGTGATTAAATATTCACCATTATTTAATAAAATGACCGTTATATTCTCTTAATCGCCTTTTAAATAATTAAATAAATTAATCATTATATCGCTGAAAATGCGGGTCATTACATTCTTCCCCACTTAAAATAATTTCGCCCTCGAAATTGCTAAGGTAGAAAACACACCCTACCGACTGGTTAGAATTTATTTGTTCACTTCTTAACTTCAGTTTCAACTGAACCAATTTAATTTCGATTAAATATTAATTTATTCTTATCAACGAAAATTTTCAAAAATCCTGAAAATTTTCTAACGCCTTAAATTTTCGAAAAATTTCGCCAGCACCTCCTTTGTACTGGTCAATAGGTCAAACTCCAACTCGCCTCAATGGGCCATCTCCAATCCAAAAGAAAATCAAACAGCCAAGCGGCTTGCCAATTTGGCTCATCAAAATCTCAAACCCATATATAACATAAACTGGTACCTTTTTGTCGGGCATATCGTTATATCCCTCACATCTGCTATCGATTCGGCATATACCAATGTCATGCCAATCAAACTCAAAAACAGTTTTATCTCCAACACAACCATTCGTTTTTAACCAAGCCAAATCCCATTTCAACTCAAGTTCAATTCTTAATTCCAAACTCTAACTCACCAATCCAATATCATCTCAGATTTCTCTCACAAATCAAAAATATGATTCTACTTGATATACTATATTCCAGTTAAATTTCCAATTACTTGGTTTCAATTCATATCCAATTTATTTCCACAAATTTTTATTTAAATTTGTTTTTAATTCAAACAGTCTTTCTTGGGAGTTTTAAACAGCTTGGCTTTTCTAAAACCAAATATTCCTTTTTGGATTTCAAACAACTTGTTTCTCTCAAAACAATTCAAAACCTTTTCGGTAGTAATCCGTCACTTACAACTCGAAATTGAACAACGATGATGTCATGATCATCATCGGAATCCATTTCCAACTTTCGAAGTGAGTTCAATACTATATCGCTTTTCAAAACCATTTCTAACATTTCCACTTTGAAATTTATTTCAAAATATCCTTCTAATGTTGTAAACAATTTAAAATCTCCCAGGATCTTAAAATTCACATATATTCAATCCAAATCCTTTTACAAACACCTTTACCATGTCCAGGGTTTTTTTATTTTCAATTCTGATTTGAATTTCAGATTTAATCCATCCCGATCTCATATATTTCACTTATATGAATTCTGATTGGTTATTTACATAACCATTTAATTTACAATCTTACTCGATTATAATAACAACCAATATATCCAATATATATTCATTCCAATATATATATCTTCTCTATATCAAAATATAATTTGGGTAAAATTATTCTGTTTACCCTCTTTTCAAAACATACCGTGTCGACCCATCGTATTCGAGTGTTTAGAAACCCCTATCGATATTGTGGTGCCCCACCATCGACCAAACAACTCAACCGATAAATCCCCACAATATAAAACAATCTTTATATCAAATAAAAAATACGTTCACTCGTACATATACACTCAAACTCAATCTAGGGTATTACTAACCTCATCTCCACTGAGTCACGCCATAGAGCCAAGGTAAATCACTTAACCTTAAGCTCTGATACCAACTATAACGACCCGGATTTTGACGATCTTGGTTATCCGATATACAACACATATCGAACATCCAAGGATCGAAAATAACCGAATAGTTAATGAAAGAGGTTAGAGGGTGGGAATAGATAAGATAGAACTTATAGAATAGAAGAAGAAGAACATCATCAGAGTAAACACGAATCTCACAACGGAACGAATAAAATATAACATAACTTTTGAAATAAAAACAGTATATGTAAACAATAACATCTCAGAGTACAACATTTACAACAACAGCGGAAATAAATAATAGCTATATAATCCTGAAGCCTCCTGCTCCAAGCTCTCCAAGTACATCTGTAAAATCCCAACTACTTGATTGCTTGTACAAATTTAGGCACCTAAGAGTTTAGGGAAAACAAAACAAAATAAACTCCGGGTCAGTCATAGGACTGGTGTGAGTAAAACAGTTTTAAACAGTTTGAACAAGTAAACGATATCTCATAAGACCACGCCGTATAAAGGAACGGGTTTTTTCCCTTATGAGAATCAAAAAATATCTTTATATCAAAAACCTTTTGATATTATAATAATGTCTATCAACCACAATATAATAATCATCTAGCAGAAATGCTTTCATCTCACGTTCTACATATATGGTATACAATCAAAACCGCAAGCACGTATTGGGTAACGGATTTCCAACTATGACAAGGTATGGAACTACCTTTCTCTAGTGTACCTCTAGAGAGAAATACACTGGGTTCAACAAGAACATCTTGCAACCCGGCCACACATGACCGACCACTCATTTCGCTTGAGTGTATCGAATGTATATCACCAACGGTTGGGATCAGCAACCGTTTCCCGAATGGGACAGCATCAACAATAGATTTTTAGAAGTAAATGAAACTCTAGATCAGGTGATTATACACCCTAATAGGTGCGACCTACATAGCCATGCTGTTTGCCCGATTTCTGGCATTTACCGGATGTGAGGCTAGAAGCTACGCTTATCTTTTACATGTCACATCTTCATTCACTTAGAATGTCACATCGTCATACCCGCCAAATCACAAATTGACTTATCCAAAAATACCACGGGTATAAAGCTAAGAGAAACGAATTCCTCCGCTACTAACGTAAATATGTTTGAAATGATCAACTTACGCGATCTATTGGATATACTCTTTCAGACCTTCTGTGACGACCCCAAACCCCGATGAGACGGTGCGAGGGTAATCTTTGGAATATAACACATAAACAGATAACAACAGAACAAAAATAATTAAATACACCAAATAATGTACAATAGAATACACTGGATCAACATAATCATCAGAGTTACACAGTATATAGGATCATACTTGGTACAAATACAGTTCAGCTATACATAAATGTCTACGGCGGAAAAGAAAACGCATTATCTACAACAGGAGTTGAACAGCATAAAAAGAGATAAATGATAGAATCCATCTTCAGCTCCAGCTATCCAGAAAGAGCCTGCTAAAACCTGAATACCAGGATGCCTGGGTAGAAAAAGGGGCACCCGAGTTTGCAAGTGAAACAAAGTACGAGTCAATCATGGGACTGGTATGAGAAATCTACTTAACACATCTTACAATATGCTAATCACAGGACCACGCCACTTTCGCGGAACGCGTTTACTCCATTGGGTTGCCAGTGCTTTAAAACAAGGAAATTTTAAACATCGCAATGCTTTTTATAAAAATGAAGCCATTACAAGACTCAGTTGCCATCACATAATGCAACACAAACCGGAGGATAGAGTTTTACATTATAATGGCTAAAATATGTTTGATACGAATAAAACAAAAGTATTTGATATTATTACTAGTGTTTATATGTTTCAAAAACAATTTCAATCATAAGTATCAATCATAGACGGCATTAATGCCCCATACCACTATGTCGCCATATATAGGTATACAATCAAAACCGCACGATGCCGTGTTTGGAAATTGGATTTCCGTCATGAACCGAAGCAAGGGATCATCCTCTCCGAATTCGAAACTATCTAGCCAACCATGTCTCAGGCAAGCGCGCAGGCAAGCCTTGGATCGTCAGGGCCGGTCCATCGATGTGGATTAAAATGCCTGAACACTGCATTTCCCTGCCCTTTGGGGCGTAAATGAGTCCTAAGACTCCATCGGCTCCACATAGTCACTGATATATCTGAGGCGCCTCGCAACAGCAACAACCACACAGGTGAAAATAATATAAATGTCAGGGATGGTAGGTCACTGACACCACCCTAGCTAGAAAGAAACACATGCCCTCCCTGATGTCCTCTCCCGTTTCTGGTCCGTACCAGGATGTGAGGCTCGCGAATTCACATTATACACAAAGCTATGCCACACAGGCCGTGCTTTGATCATCAACTACAAGACTTTGCTTTTCAATAGAAGCCTTGATCATCTGCCACTTAGGCATGCTACACAGGCAATCCACTCCATACGACTGATTTCTTTCGATATATAACCTCTGAGCTCGTACATCTAAGAGAAGGGCGTTAAGCAAGAGAATAAATTCTCTGCCGCCAAACAGATATATATTTAATAGAGATCGATCAGCACAGAACGAAATCCAATGTCAGACACACAGTCCATTTACAAGTTCATTCTGGGTCTGAACGAAACCGGAGGCACTCAATACCTCGCATATCCGTACAATCCACAAGTACTTCCGGACGGCTACTACATCAGTCCCTTCAAGGTAGCTACTCCTATCCTGAGCATCAGTAGCACCCCTCCATTCGACGTGAAGATCATCGGTCTTGCACCGTCTTCATATCTTCGATTTTCACTCGTCGATCAATTATTTGAAATGAGAATTAACTCGGACTTTTCAAATAATTAACGTATATTTAGAATTTCAAATCCATTCATTTCAATGGTTAAATTATTCGATATCACTAATTTTGTTCTTTAATGTAATTTTCACGCCAAACACATTTAACCACCAAATATCACATAAACCGAGCAAATTCGGTTTATTTCCATTCCATATCGTTTATAATGTTTTATCATGATTTATCGCTATTTTTATTTATTTAAAAATAGCCAGTTCATTCAAACGACGCTTCAGGCCATAACGCGGCCGTGGCGCTGTTTTTCTTCAGATTAGATTTAAACGTATCTGAAAATCTAACGGTTGGATCTTCACAAATTTTATATCATTAGAGAGATCTTTTCAAAACGAATCCAACGGTTTCAGTTTTGGGAAAATCCGACCGTCGGATCCCCCGCACTAATCGTTTGAAGTTACGATTTCAAAATACGAACTGCAGCGTCGTTATTCGATTTAATTTAATTATATATATATATATATATATATATATATATATATATAATCGATTCTGGCGCTGTTTTTCTTCTGATTTGAATTAAACATTCCAGATAATCCAACCGTTGGATGATCAAAAAGTTGGTGTCGTTGGAAAGATATTTCCAATGCGAACCCAATGGTTTCGGTTTCGGGAAAATCCGATGGTCGCATCTCCCGCACTAATCGTTTGAAATCACGGTTTCAAAACACGAACTGCAGCTTCGTTATTCGATTTATTTTAATTATATTTATTTGTATATATAAATATAATTCTTTCTTCGATTTCAAAACTATATCCACTTTATATATTTGATAAAAATGATATTTTTATCATCAAAATATTTATTCCACACATGACCATTTTTAACACTTCATATTCACAATAAAAATGTAGATTTTATTGTTCAATCTATATATTCAACACATGAACGTTTTCGACTTCACACATACGATAAAATATGATTTTTATCGTTCTAGTCCTTTGTTCAACACATGAATATTTTCTATAGTTGATAGATATAATAAAAATGTGATTTTTATTGTAATACAATTTATTTCAAAACAAAATTATTTTATAGTCTATACATAAGGTAAAAATGTTATTTTTGGTTTTAAAACAATTTATTTAAACTACTAATATTTTATATAGGCTATATATATATAATAAAAATGTGATTTTTTATCTTTCTAATAATTTACTCAACGCATGAACTCATTCAACACATGAATTTCTATTCAACACACGAACATAGTTTCAACACATGAAAACAATTCTAACACATGAATATTATTGAAAATTTCGGCAGCATAACGGCAGGGTAGTTAAAACCGGGACCGTCCCTAGTACGGCTCCTCGCTCAACCTTAAAACCTCGCGGTTTTTGACAATGAGGATTTCATGCATCTAATTCGCACGCAGGCGAGCATGTTTATTTTTCTTTTCCAAACCTATTCTAATTTTGTTTTCAACCACCAATGGGTATATTTCAACCACAATTAGTCATTCTCAACCACAAACAATTCTATCAACCATTCGCATTATTCACCAAATTTCACATTAACCAAATAATCCATACTGTATCACAACCAATAAATTTCGTCTATGGTCTATGGACGAGGGGTATATAAATATATTTCAATTCACTTCAATTCATTTCAATGTCATTTCAATGCATATATAATTTTTACAACGCATATATAACTTATACATCGAACATACAACTTATACAACACTTATACATGAGGTGTACAACACTTATATAACTCATATATCGACTATATAATTTATACATCGTCTTTTCCATATCGTTTATAACATAGAAATATCACATTGGGTTTCACTCCTCCAAAAATTGCAGAAGGCTCAGAAAAATATGCGGTCTCTTCTAGAATGTAGAAGATGTCCTCATGGTCCCGATGTCTCCTGTTTCATCGAATTTTGTTAACACACGATAAAGATACGATTTTTCGAAATTTGCAACACTTAAAAGTGTAAAATTCATTTCAATTAAAATCAGGCCATTACCTTCCTTAAAGCTTCAAAAATAGGTTTTGGTTTTGCGCTCAATCACAAGCACTTCAGGTCGATCGGGTTTTACAGCGCCGTAGAGCTTCGAAGTAGCTTCCCGGCGTCGGTGGTCTTGTTCAGATCGGCGGTCCCTGTAGCTATGGCAGAGCTCGAAAGGTTGGAGCTTTGAAGGCTCAGATCTCGGTGATGGCGTGATGATAGGAGGAGCAGTAGGTATGGATTTGAAGAGGAGGAGGAGGGCTTCAAAAGTAGCTAAAGGGTAGGGCTATCGATGAACGTGGCAGCCGGAATCTGATCGGGAAGTGGGGAAACGATTCCCGTCGTCGGTGAAGGGTTAACGGGGGTTTTCTGATTTTTAATTGGAAATTAAATAATGAATGGAATTTAATGATTGGCTGATATTTATATTATTCTGAAAATTAGGGTTTTCATAAACTAACACCAATTCCAACCCAACGACTGTCGCCCATAGCTAAATACCCCCATCCCGGACACAATGCGATATGTTTCGTAGGCCTATTCAACTGTTACAGTCAGTTATTCTTCAAATTAAAATATAAAACATTCAATATTTGATTTGAACGTACATTTCAATTTGCCAGGTCCACATACTGATTTTAAAAATTCCTGAAAAATAAATCTAGCTATGTTTTGACGATACGGTCCCAACAAAACTAGTTTCATCGAATTCTGAGACCGTTTGGAAAATGGCCATTTTCTGGTCGATCCAATTTAACAGAAATTGACCAAACACATTTTCCTTCGCCACGCTCACATATTAACTTCAAAATTTATGGAATTTGAAATCTAGTAATAATTTGACATCCCGGATCCAAAAAAAGTAGTTTCGTCAAATTCTGAGGTCGTTTGCAAAATGTCTATTTTCACGGGCTGTATATACTATATAGCGACTTTTCTGAAAATTCATTTGGCCATAACTTTTGACCCCCACTATGAAACTTCAATTTTTCAAATTTGTTAGAAAGATATTCACTAACAGATTTAAATATTTTTGGTTCACTAAAATCCGTTTTATTTTGCACCCGGTACAGTCATTCAAAGTTTGAATTGAAATTTTGAAACTACCGCGCCATTTCAGGCCTTGTTTGTAATTTAAAATAATTATATTTATTTTCAAACTTTGATTCAAACACACTTTTCGTCGTTATTATTTAAAATAATTTATTTCAAATATCTAAAATCCACTAAAATAGCCAAATTAAAACTTTTAAACTGGCTCAGATTTTTCGGGTTGTTACAATCTCCTCCACTTGAAACTTTTCATCCCCGAAAAGGAACAAAGTCGAAAGTGGTTTAATTAACCAACTCAACTTCCAATTTGGCTTTCATTTTTCAACTTTTCAGTTTTTAAGAATTTTCAAATTCCTTAAAAATTTAGCTAACACACTCAATTTTCGAAAAATTTCACCATAACCTCCTTTTTACTGGAAGGGTTTGGAAATTTATTGGGCTGTATTAGGTACCCAATAAATCCTAATAAGCATGCACATATTTATAGTGATATATTCTGGTGTCCACAGGGGAGTGTGTATATATCATAGCTCCTGAGAATCAATATTCGTCACCCTATAAATGGTTTTTGTGCCTTAATGACCAGAGAGACGTGTTTATTGTCATCTCTAGACCCGTGTGGGGTTTTTATTAATCTGGCAATTTACCGTTACATTTTAATATGGTCTACATCAGTCATCAGTTCAACCTGTAAAATATAGTCATCTCCATACAAGCCTCTCGCTCGTATGGTAAATCTTCAACCTCATCACACAAGCTCCAAATGTTTATGTGGTAGATGATGAAGTATGCCTATCTTCCAGAAGTATGCCATGTAGTGTAGTTCAAAATTAATTGTTACTGTCCTATGGCGACATTTATTATTACACACAGAACAACTAGCACTCCGCATCCAATGACATTCGAAGGAGTGGATATAATAATATAATTTCGCATCCAACTCATTAAGGTTTACCTATTTGTCGCGCACGCAAATAAATTCTCTACTCAACAGCTAATCCATTTACCTGTTCAAACATATATAATGCGCATGTACATATTTCTATCTATTTTTTTAAACCAGTTCAATGTGTGATTTAATTGCATAAATTTACCATTCCTTCGTTGATTAAATTAACTATCATTCTAATAATTCAATTAATCAAATTCACAATCACCCAACACAAACAAAAATCAATTTGTTTTTTCACTTTTCAAAATCATACTAATTAATTCATATATTCTTTTTAAAATCATTCAGACTATATAATTAAAAGTTTATATCCATGTAAAGAAAACAACAACAAAGTAGAGAACAAAATGGAAATGCAAAATATGGTAAATGTACCTTGCACCAGAGTCAATCAGAGACATCCACCCTGCACTTAGGATAGGCTTTTTTAATGCTCTCCTCAGTTTCCCAAGTACAATCTCGTGGATCTCCACTCCATTGCACTTTGACTAAGTGAACCTTCTTGTTCCTCAGTTCTTTGGTTTTGTTAGACCAATATTTAGGCCTAACACCCAAATGCAATGTGAAAACCTCACAATCACAGATCAATGCAGAAAAAGCAGTAAAAATAAGAGGAGACACATGAGATTTTTATAGTGGTTCGGCTCAAACCAAGCCTATGTCCACTTTATCTCTTCTTAAATCCTAAGAAGTTACAGGTACAATTATCTCGGTTTATACACGAAATCCTTGTGTTTACAATGAAGAAATGGAGATTAGAAACTGATTTTATACACGATAACCTCGTGTTAGAATGATTAGAAATGGCCTTCCGCTGTTCGCAAAGTCCTTGCGTTGATAATGGTGGAAGCCCTCAAGATCAAGTGCCAAAAGTCCCTTCAAATGGCTATGTTGTAGTGTATTTATAGTTGTAGAGAAGCTCTGGGCGGTTCTGGTTCGGATGGGCCACGTGGCGTGACCAGAGGAGATCTCAGAAGTAGTGGAGAACGTGGAAAAGTGGTCATTAGGTTGTGCTTTGCCAAGTGGAGTCCGATCCGCAATTGTAGGAGTCGGTTATGCCAAGAGAAGAGGTCAAACTTTGTGTGCAGAAGCAGGTCCAGTAGGTTTGGATCGGATCCGAACCGATCCGGTAGTTCGAGCAGAATGCCTACGCGCACTTTTCTGCATAGTACTTTAGGCGGGTCGGGTCTTCGGTGCTCCGATCCGATCCGATCCGGGGAGTTCTAAATTTCCTTTCCCAAAGTTATGCCATTAGGTCCTCTCACCCGATCTGAACCGTAAATCTGATCCGAGTGGGTTATGCCAATTCCAGATTCCAAGTTCCCGGTCCTACACGCATTCACGGAAACGAGCGTAACTTTCAAACCTAAGTCCGTTTTAGCCAAACGAAAGCTCGATTTGAAGCTTATTCAGAGGGCTACAAGAGTTACAGAGCTCAGCTTCGTAATTGCTGTTTTCGGGCCCAAAAGAGATCATCTGATAGGAGTTTCGTTCGTTCTTTGTTCATGATGCGATTTCGACCAAATCGTTGCATGTCTTCTGACGATGCTTCCAATACTCGAGTGTATTGTTGATCAGAAATTTCATGTGTGACTGCTTTGACAAAAAAGCGGGTCAACATTTTGCCCCCCAGAATATATCTTGCTGGTTGAAGGAAGATGTGTTCTGGATAATCCAAGAAATCCGAGGCCACGCCGGCCCTGCCAGCTGCAAGTATAATCCATACCTACGAAGAAAAGAGAGCAAAAAGGTGTGTCAAATCCTAACAAAACTGATTATACTTTCGAGCATAAACCATGCTTGGGTGTTTGTTTGAGCATAAACCACACTCAAGAGACGTTCGAATCATCTTACCAAAACCTGACGAGGGACCTAACCTTCCAGGTATAAGCCATACTGGGAAGTTCAAACTAAGCATAAGCCATACTCGAGTTTTTTTGAGTTCCTTTACCAGATCTTAACGAGATCATTCTTCGTTCCTGAGTATAATCCATACTCATAAATTCAGTGGAGTACCATCCATAATCATGCCGAGATGGAGCTATACTTGCCAAAGCCTGACAAGACAGTCTGTCCCTAGGCACAATCCGTACCAAGGGTTTCGAGATAAGTATAAACCATACTTTAATCGAGATTGAGAATCCTGCCACAACCTAACAAGACACTTAAATTCACCAAACATAATCCATGTTCGGAAAGTCATTCCTTATTCAATTCCAAGTACAAAACCAAAGCAAATCGTGATTGGTTTGTCATCGAGTCCAGAGCACGTTTAGGAGCTAAATCATAACCCCGAACATGTGTACTCCGATTTAGCCAATCGGAAAACCTAAAGAAAGCACAGATACATATCTTAAATCCTAAGAAATGCTGAAAATGCAGAGTGATCCAATCCAGATCAGTTGATGATGAGCCCACGAGAGCTCGATCCAGGATCATTCCCTCTCCGGGGAGCAGGTGGAGGTAGCGCAGGTGCAGGCGTTGTTGGTTGTTTCACATACTCGGGTAGCTCTCCACGTCTAAGCCATTCCTCAATCAGATCTCTAAGATGCCTGCAGTCATCTATGTTATGACCTTCCATATCGTGAAATATGCAGTGTCTTCCAGAATTACGTTCTCTTTACGATGGCTCCCTCCTGGAAGGCTTTGGATAGGAGTTATCACCGTTTGTGTTCACGTAGATGTCAGTTAGTGATGAATTGAGTTATGTATACTTTTCATATCTAGGCCCTCTCCGGGGCTGAGCATTGCAGTCATTCTTGACAGCAACTTTCCCTTTGCCTTTTCCAGAATCAGACGGTTCTCCATCTCTGAGCATGTTGACATCGAGAATTTTCTTTTTGGACATTGCGTCTTCTTCATGTAGAAATCTATCTGGTTCAAGGTAGAATTCGCTGAGATTCCGTGGCGGGTCCTGGTACAAGGATTTTTTGACTCCGAGTTGTCCAGAATGCCGGATACTACCGCCATCAATACCGTAGATTGCTCAGGTCGATCAACTGATGTTGCTGCAACGTTGAACCTTTCCAGGAATGAGCGCAGAGTTTCTCTAGGTCCCTGTTTGATTGTAGTAAGCCACATGACATTCTTGGGTCTAGCGATGTTGACCCGAAATTGTTCGATGAAATGAGCGACCAACATGTTCCAGCTGTTGATCGATTCAGATTCCAAATGCCGAATCCACATAGAAGCTATATCGATCAAAAAGAGAGGGAAGCACTTTGCCATGACGTTCTCCAATGCTGATTGAACTTCCATATGCTATTTATAGCACATCAGATGCATGGTAGGATCTGTCCTACCGTCGTATGGTTCCAGAACTGGAAGTTTGAAATCCGGTTGGTTGCGGGAATTCCTGATTTCCTGGGTGAATAGATTGTGATTAACGTCATCTACGTCACTCTAATAAGTGTGTCCTCTCGAGAGGCATTCAATCAAATTGGCGAGCCAATCGCCTTCAAAGAGCTGTTGCAAACTGCCAAGATCAGAGCTGGTGCCATTGTTAAGTCCAGAAGAGTGTGGAAGTGTATCGGGAGCTTGTAAAGCTATCCGATTCGATTCGGAGGTGCCCCCATGTTGCGGATCGGAGAAGCGAGGGAGGTCATGGTGAGGTGCACGGTTCGGGTTGGATGTACCGATCCGACCAGGTTCTCCTGTTCCAAACCGGGGAGCTTGATGCTAAAGCTGTGTGGTATTGCCGATCCGAACCGGTGCGGGGATTGGTCGTGCTTGCCCTGAAGTCCTAAGGTTGGCAATATCTCCATCCAAATTGTTGAGTGGCGAAGCTGCACGCTGCTGTGGGGGATTAACCCCGAGTTCATTCAGATTTGAGCCCTCTCCGATTCGGATCGGATCTGAACCGATCCGGTTTGCAGCTACTGCTGGGGCTGATTCTATTCCATTTCCCATGAGTTGTACGCTTTTGCTCGGCCTTCCTTCCATCCGTGTGAAGAATTAGTCGATCATCTCCTGTTGTTTGCGGTGGAGATCGTCTTGCCTTGCCATTTGAGCTCTCAATTCAGTGAGAACGCCATCCATTTCATCTCTAGTCAGGTATGCTGACGAATTTCCATGAGAGGAAGCCTCCTGGCTTGCCTCGTTCCCTGCGCCTTCAGAGCCATCATTCTCAGTACGAGAGAAGGTTCCGTCTTTCTTTTGTTTGACCATTGATCCAATAGCCAAATAATCCAAGCAGAATTTGAAGTTGTCGTGTGCCCCCTTCCAGGCGTGCCAAAAATGTTTGACTGAAATTTGGGCCTAACACCCAAATGTTATGTGAAAACCTCATAATCACAGATCAATGCAGAAAAAGCAGTAAAAATAAGAGGAGACACACGAGATTTTTATAGTGGTTCGACTCAAACCAAGCATACGTCCACTTTATCTCTTCTTAAATCCTAAGAAGTTACAAGTACAATTATCTCGGTTTATACATGAAATCCTCGTGTTTACAATGAAGAAATGGAGATTAGAAATTGATTTTATACACGACAACCTAGTGTTAGAATGATTAGAAATGGCCTTCCGCTGTTCGCAAAGTCCTTGCATTGATAATGGTGGAAGCCCTCAAGATCAAGTGCCAAAAGTCCCTTCAAATGGACATGTTGTGGTGTATTTTTAGTTATAGAGAAGTTCTGGGCGGTTCTGGTTCGGATGGGCCACGTGACGTGACCGGAGGAGATCTCAGAAGTAGTGGAGAACGTGGAAAAGTGGTCATCAGGTCGTGCTTTTCCAAGTGGAGTCTGATCCGCAATTGTAGGAGTCGGTTATGCCAAGAGAAGAGGTCCAACTTCGTGTGCAGAAGCAGATCCAGTCGGTTCGGATCGGATCCGAACCGATCCGGTTGTTCGAGCAGAATGCCTGCGCGCACTTCTGTGCAGAATACTTCAGGCGGGTCGGGTCTTCGGTGCTCCGATCCGATCCGAAGAGTTCTAAATTTCCTTTCCCAAAGTTATGCCATTGGGTCCTCTCACCCAATCTGAACCATAAATCCGATCCGAATGGGTTATGCCAATTCCAGATTCCAAGCTCCCGGTCCTACACGCGTTCACGGAAACGGGCGTACCTTTCAAACCGTAAGTCCGTTTTAGCCAAACGAAAGCTCGATTTGAAACTGATTCAGAGGGCGACTAGAATTACAAAGCTCAGCTCTGTAATTGCTGTTTTCGGGCCCAAAAGAGATTGTCTTATAGGAGTTTCGGGTCTTTCTTTGTTCATGATGCGATTTCGACCAAATCGTTGCCTGTCTTCTGACGATGCTTCCAATACTCGAGTGTATTGTTGATTAGAAATTTCATGTGTGACTGCTTTGACTAAAAAGCGGGTCAACATTTTGCCCTCAAGAACATATCTTGTTGGTTGAAGGAATATGTGTTCTGGATAATCCAAGAAATTCGAGGCCACGCCGGGCCTGCCAGCTGCAAGTATAATCCATACCTGTGAAGAAAAGAGAGCAAAAAGGTGTGTCAAATCCTGACAAAAATGATTATACTTTCGAGCATAAACCATGCTTGGGCGTTTATTTGAGCATAAACCACACCCAGGAGACGTTCGAATCGTCCTGCCAAAACCTGACGAGGGACCTAATCTTCTAGGTATAAGCCATACCAGGAAGTTCAAACTAAGCATAAGCCATACTCGAGTTTTGTTGAGTTCCTTTACCAGATCTTAACGAAATCATTCGTCGTTCCTGAGTATAATCCATACTCAGAAATTCAGTGGAGTACAATCCATAATCATGCCGAGATGGAGCTATACTTGCCAAAGCCTGACAAGAGAGTCCGTCCCTAGGCACAATCCGTACCAAGGGTTTCGAGATAAGTATAAACCATATTTTAATCGAGATTGAGAATCCTGCCACAACCTGACAAGACACTTAAATTCGCCAAACATAATCCATGTTCGGAAAGTCCTTCCTTATTCAATTCCAAGTGCAAAACCAAAGAAAATCCTGATTGGTTTGTCATCGAGTCCAGAGCACGTTTTGGAGCTATATCATAACCCCGAACATGTGTACTCCAATTTAGCTAATCGAAAAACCTAAAGAAAGCAAAGAGACATATCTTAAATCCTAAGAAATGCTGAAAATGCAGAGTGGTCCAATCCAGATCAGTTGATGATGAACCCACGAGAGCTCGATCCAGGATCTTTCCATCTCCGGGGAGCAGGTGGAGGTAGCGCAGGTGCAGGCGTTGTTGGTTGTTTCACATACCCGAGTAGCTCTCCACGTCTAACCCGTTCCTCAATCAGATCTCTAAGATGCCTGCAGTCATTCGTGTTATGACCGTCAATATCGTTTCTTCCAGAATCACGTTCTC
The DNA here is from genome assembly GCA_030737875.1 of Allium sativum. Classification (NCBI taxonomy): domain Eukaryota; kingdom Viridiplantae; phylum Streptophyta; class Magnoliopsida; order Asparagales; family Amaryllidaceae; genus Allium; species Allium sativum. The sequence continues at coordinate 294,294,887 of CM060913.1, read as the reverse complement.
TTTGCGATGGCTCCCTCCTGGGAGGCTTTTGATAGGAGATATCACCGTTTGTGTTCACGTAGATGTCGATTAGTGACGAATTGAGTTCTATGTACTTTTCATATCTAGGCCCTCTCCTGGGCTGAGCGTTGCGGTCATTCTTGACAGCAACTTTCCCTTTGCCTTTCCCAGAATCAGACGGTTCTCCATCTCTGAGCATGTTGACTTCGAGAATTTTTTTTTTTTGGACATTGTGTCTTCTTCACGTAGAAATCTATCCGATTCAAGGTAGAATTCGCTGAGATTCCGTGGCGGGTCCCAGTAAAAGGATTTTTTGAACTCTGAGTTGTCTAGAACACCGGATACTGCTGCCATCAATACCATAGATTGCTCAGGTCGATCAACTGATGCTGCTGCAACGTTGAACCTTTCCAGGAATGAGCGCAGAGTTTCTATGGGTCCCTGTTTGATTGTAGTAAGCGACACGACATTCTAAGGTCTAGCGATGTGGACCCGAAATTGTTTGATGAAGCAGGCAACCAACATGTTCCAGTTGTTGATCGATTCAGATTCCAACTGCCGAATCCACATAGCAGCTATATCAGTCAAAAAGAGAGGGAAGCACTTTGCAATGACATTCTCCGATGCTGACTGAACTTCCATATGACGTTTACAGCGCTTCAGATGCACGGTAGGACCTATCCTACCGTTGTATGGTTCCAGAACTGGGAGTTTGAAATCCGGTTGGTTGCGGGAATTCCTGATTTCCTGGGTGAATGGATTGTGATTAACGTCATCCACGTTACTCTGATAAGTGCGTCCTCTCGAGAGGCGGTCAATTAAATTGGCGAGTCGGTCACCTTCAAAGAGCTGTTGCAAACTGCCAAGATTAGAGCTGGTGCCCCCATTGTTGAGTCCAGAAGAGTGTGGAAGTGTATAAAGAGCTTGGAAGGCTATCCGATTCGGTTCAGAGGTGCCCCCATGTTGCGGCTCGGAGAAGCGAGGGAGGTCATGGCGAGGTGCACGGTTCAGGTCGGATGTACCGATCCAACCAGGTTCTCCTGTTCCAAACCTGGGAGCTTGATGTTGAAGCTGTGTGGTATTGCCGATCCGAACTGGTGTGGAGATTGGTCGTGCTCTCCCTGAATTCCTGAGGTTGGCAACGTCTCCATCCAAAACGTGAGTGGCGGAGTTGCACGCAGCTGTGGGGGATTGACCCCGAGTTCATTCAGATTTGAGCCCTCTCCGATTCGGATCGGATCCGAACCGATCCGGTTTGCAGCTGCTGCTGGGGCTGATTCTATTCCATTTCCCATGAGTTGTATGTTGTTGCTCGGCCTTCCTTCCATCCGAGCGAAGAATTAGTCGATCATCGCCTGTTGTTTGCGGAGGAGGTCGTCTTGCCTTGCCATTTGAGCTCTCAAATCAGTGAGAACGTCATCCATTTCATCTCTAGTCAGGTATGCTAACGAATTTCCATGAGAGGAAGCCTCCTGGCTCTCCTCGTTCCCTGCGCCTTCAGTGCCAACATTCTCAGTAGGAGAGAAAGTTCTGTCTTTCTTTTGTTTGACCATTGATCCAATAGCCAAATAATCCAAGCAGAATTTGAAGTTGTTGTGTGCCCCCTTCCTGGCGCGCCAAAAATGTTAGACCGAAATTTGGGCCTAACACCCAAATGCTATGTGAAAACCTCACAATCATAGATCAATGCAGAAAAAGCAGTAAAAATAAGAGGAGACACACGAGATTTTTATAGTGGTTCGGCTCAAACCAAGCCTATGTCCACTTTATCTCTTCTTAAATCCTAAGAAGTTACAAGTACAATTATCTCGGTTTAAACACGAAATCCTCGTGTTTACAATGATGAAATGGAGATTAGAAATTGATTTTATACACGATAACCTCATGTTAGAATGATTAGAAATGGCCTTCCGCTGTTCGCAAAGTCCTTGCGTTGATAATGGTGGAAGCCCTCAAGATCAAGTGCCAAAAGTCCCTTCAAATGGCCATGTTGTGGTGTATTTATAGTTGTAGAGAAGCTCTGGCCGGTTCCGGTTCGGATAGGCCACGTGGCGTGACCGGAGGAGATCTCAGAAGTAGTGGAGAACGTGTAAAAGTGGTCATCAGGTCGTGCTTTGCCAAGTGGAGACCAATCCGCAATTGTAGGAGTCGGTTATGCCAAGAGAAGAGGTCAAACTTCGTGTGCAGAAGCAGGTCCAGTCGGTTCGGATCGGAACCGAACCGATCCGGTTGTTCGAGCAGAATGCCTGCGCGCACTTCTGTGCGGAATACTTCAGGCGGGTCGGGTATTCGGTGCTCCGATCCGATCCGAAGAGTTCTAAATTTCCTTTCCCAAAGTTATGCCATTGGGTCCTCTCACCCGATCCGAACCGTAAATCCGATCTGAATGGGTTATGCCAGTTCAAGATTCCAAGTTCCTGGTCCTACACGCGTTCACGGAAACGGGCGTAACTTTCAAACCGTAAGTCCGTTTTAGCCAAACGAAAGCTCGATTTGAAGCTGATTCAGAGGGCTACAAGAATTATAGAGCTCAACTTTGTAATTGCTGTTTTCGGGCCCAAAAGAGATCGTCTTATAGGAGTTTTGGGCTTTCTTTGTTTATGATGCTATTTCAACCAAATCGTTGCCTGTCTTCTGAAGATGCTTCCAATACTCGAGCGTATTGTTGATAAAAAAATTCATGTGTTACTGCTTTGACTAAAAATCGGGTCAACATTTTGCCCACCAGAACATATCTTGCTGGTTGAAGGAAGATGTGTTCTGGATAATCCAAGAAATCCGAGGCCACGCCGGGCTTGCCAACTGCAAGTATAATCCATACCTGCGAAGAAAAGAGAGCAAAAAGGTGTGTCAAATCCTGACAAAACTGATTATACTTTCGAGCATAAACCATGCTTGGGCGTTTGTTTGAGCATAAATCACACTCAAGAGACATTCGAATCATCCTACCAAAACCTTACGAGGGACCTAACCTTCCAGGTATAAGCCATACCAGGAAGTTCAAACTGAGCATAAGCCATACTCGAGTTTTGTTGAGTTCCTTTACCAGATCTTAACGAGAACATTCGTCGTTCCTGAGTACAATCCATACTTAGAAATTCAGTGGAGTACAATCCATACTCATGCCGAGATGGAGCTATACTTGCCAAAGCCTGACAAGACAGTCCGTCCCTAGGCATAATTCGTACCAAGGGTTTCGAGATAAGTATAAACCATACTTTAATCGAGATTGGGAATCCTGCCACAACCTGACAAGTCACTTAAATTCATCAAACATAATCCATGTTCGGAAAGTCCTTCCTTATTCAATTCCAAGTACAAAACCAAAGCAAATCCTGATTGGTTTGTCATCGAGTCCAGAGCACGTTTTGGAGCTAAATCATAACCCCAAACATGTGTACTCCGATTTAGCCAATCGGAAAATCTAAAGAAAGCAAAGAGACATATTTTAAATGCTGAAAATGCAGAGTGATCCAATCCAGATCAGTTGATGATGAGCCTACGAGAGCTCGATCCAGGATCTTTCCCTCTCCGGGGAGCAGGTAGAGGTAGCGCAGGTGCAGGCGCTGTTGATTGTTTCACATTCTCGGGTAGCACTCCATGTCTAACCCATTCCTCAATCAGATCTCTAAGATGCCTGCAGTCATCCATGTAATGACCATCCATATCATGAAATATGCAGTGTCTTCCAGAATCACGTTCTCTTTGCGATGGCTCCCTCCTGGGAGGCTTTGGATAGGAGATATCACCATTTGTGTTCACGTAGATGTCGGTTAGTGACGAATTGAGCTCTGTGTACTTTTCATATCTAGGCCCTCTCCGGGGCTGAGCGTTGCGGTCATTCTTGACAGCAACTTTCCATTTGCCTTTTCCAGAATCAGACGGTTCTCCGTCTCTGAGCATGTTGACATCGAGAATTTTCTTTTCGGACATTGCATCTTCTTCACGTAGAAATCTGTCTAATTCAAGGTAGTATTCGCTGAGATTCCGTGGTGGGTCCCGGTATAAGGATTTTTTGAACGCCGAATTGTCCAGAACGCTGGATACTACCGCCATCAATACCATATATTGCTCAGGTCGATCAACTAATGTTGTTGCAGCGTTGAAATTTTCTAGGAATGAGCGCAGAGTTTCTCTGGGTCCCTGTTTGATTGTAGTAAGTGACATGACATTCTAGGGTCTAGCGATGTGGACCCGAAATTATTCGATGAAGCGAGCGACCATCATGTTCCAACTGTTGATCGATTCAGATTCCAACTGCCGAACCCACATAGCAGCTATATCAGTCAAAAAGAGAGGGATGCACTTTGCCATGACGTTCTCCAATGTTGATTGAACTTCCATATGCCGTTTATAGCGCATCAGATGCATGGTAGGATCTGTCCTACCGTTGTATGATTCCAGAACTGGAAGTTTGAAATCCGGTGGGTTGTGGGAATTCCTGATTTCCTGGGTGAATGGATTGTGATTAACGTCATCTACGTCACTCTGATAAGTGCGACCTCTCGAGAGGCGTTCATTCAAATTGGCGAGCCGGTCGCCTACAAAGAGTTGTTGCAAACTACCAAGATCAGAGCTGGTGCCCCCATCTTAAATAAGAGGAGACACACGAGATTTTTATAGTGGTTCGGCTCAAACCAAGCCTACGTCCACTTTATCCCTTCTTAAATCCTAAGAAGTTACAAGTACAATTATCTCGGTTTATACATGAAATCCTCGTGTTTACATTGAAGAAATGGAGATTAGAAATTGATTTTATACACGATAACCTCGTGTTAGAATGATTAGAAATGACCTTCCGTTGTTCGAAAAGTCCTTGCATTGATAATGGTGGAAGCCCTCAAGATCAAGTGCCAAAAGTCTCTTAAAATGGCCATGTTGTGTTGTATTTATAGTTGTAGAGAAGCTCTGGGCGGTTCCGGTTCGGATGGGCCACGTGGCGTGACCGGAGGAGATCTCAGAAGTGCTGGGGAATGTGGAAAAGTGGTCATCACGTCGTGCTTTGCCAAGTGGAGTCCGATCCACAATTGTAGGAGTCATTTATGCCAAGAGAAGAGGTCAAACTTTGTGTGCAGAAGCAGGTCCAGTCGGTTCGGATTGGATCCGAACCGATCCGGTTGTTCGAGCAGAATGCCTGCGCGCACTTCTGTCAAGAATACTTCAGGCGGGTCGGGTCTTCGGTGCTCCGATCCGATCAGGGGAGTTCTAAATTTCCTTTCCCAAAGTTATGCCATTGGGTCCTCTCACCCGATCCGAACTGTAAATCCGATCCGAATGGGTTATGCCAATTCCAGATTCCAAGTTCCCGGTCCTACACGCGTTCACGGAAACGGGCGTAACTTTCAAACCGTAAGTCCGTTTTAGCCAAACGAAAGCTCGATTTGAAGTTGATTCAGAGGGCTACAAGAGTTACAGAGCTCAACTCCGTAATTGCTGTTTTCGGGCCCAAAAGAGATCGTCTGATAGGAGTTTCGGACTTTCTTTGTTCATGATGCGATTTCGACCAAATCGTTGCCTGTCTTCTGACGATGCTTCCAATACTCGAGCGTACTGTTGATCAAAAATTTCATGTGTGACTGCTTTGACTAAAAAGCAGGTCAAAATTTTGCCCCCCAGAACATATCTTGCTAGTTGAAGAAAGATGTGTTCTGGATAATCCAAGAAATCCGAGGCCACGCCGGGTCTGCCAGCTGCAAGTATAATCCAAACCTGCGAAGAAATGTGAGCAAAAAGGTGTGTCAAATCCTGACAAAAATGATTATACTTTCGAGCATAAACCATGCTTGGGCGTTTGTTTTAGCATAAATCACACTCAAGAGACGTTCGAATCATCCTGCCAAAACCTGACGAGGGACCTAACCTTCCAGGTATAAGCCGTACCAGGAAGTTCAAACTGAGCATAAGCCATATTCGAGTTTCGTTGAGTTCCTTTACCAGATCTTAACGAGATCATTCGTCGTTCCTGAGTATAATCCATACTTAGAAATTTAGTGGAGTACAATCCATACTCATGCCGAGATGGAGCTATACTTGCCAAAGCCTGACAAGACAGTCCGTCCCTAGGCACAATCCATACCAAGGGTTTCGAGATAAGTATAAACCATACATTAATCGAGATTAAGAATCCTGCCACAACCTGACAAGACACTTAAATTCGCCAAACATAATCCATGTTCGGAAAGTCCTTCCTTATTCAATTCCAAGTACAAAACCAAAGCAAATCCTGATTGGTTTGTCATCGAGTCCAGAGCATGTTTTGGAGCTAAATCATAACCCCGAACGTGTGTACTCCGATTTAGCCAATCGAAAAACCTAAAGAAAGCAAAGAGACATATCTTAAATCCTAAGAAATGCTGAAAATGCAGGGTGATCCAATCCAGATCAGTTGATGATGAGCCTACGAGAGCTCGATCCAGGATCATTCCCTCTCCGGGGAGCAGGTGAAGGTAGCGCAGGTGCCGGCGTTGTTGGTTGTTTCACATACTCGGGTAGCTCTCCACGTCTAACCCATTCCTCAATCAGATCTCTAAGATGCCTGCAGTCATCAGTGTTATGACCATCCATATCATGAAATATGCAGTGTCTTCCAGAATCACGTTCTCTTTGCGATGGCTCCCTCCTGGGAGGCTTCTGATAAGAGATATCACCGTTTGTGTTCACATATATGTCGGTTAGTGATGAATTGAGCTTTATGTACTTTTCGTATCTAGGCCCTCTCCGGGGCTGAGCGTTGCGGTCATTCTTGACAGCAACTTTCCCTTTGCCTTTTCCAGAATCAGACGGTTCTCCATCTCTGAGCATGTTGACATCGAGAATTTTCTTTTCGGACATTGCATCTTCTTCACGTAGAAATCTATCCGATTCAAGGTAGAATTCGCTGAGATTCCGTGGCGGGTCCTGGTACAAGGATTTTTTGAACTCCGAATTGTCCAGAACGCCGGATACTGCCGCCATCAATGCCACAGATTTCTCAGGTCAATCAACTAATGCTGCTGCAACGTTAAACCCTTCCAGGAATGAGCGCAGAGTTTCTCTGGGTCCCTGTTTGATTGTAGTAAGCGACATGACATTCTTGGTTCTAGCGATCTGGACCCGAAATTATTCGATGAAGCGAGCGACCAACATGTTCTAGCTATTGATCGATTCAGATTCCAACTTCCGAACCCAGATAGAAGCTATATCAGTCGAAAAGAGAGGGAAGCACTTTGCCATGACATTATCCGATGCTGATTGAACTTCCATATGCCGTTTATAGTGCATCAGATGCACGGTAGGATCTGTCCTACCGTTGTATGGTTCCAGAACTGGAAATTTGAAATCCGGTGGGTTGCGGGAATTCCTGATTTCCTGGGTAAATGGATTGTGATTAACGTCATCCATGTCACTCTGATAAGTGCGTCCTCTCGAGAGGCGTTTAATCAAATTGGTGAGTCGGTCGCCTTCAAAGAGTTGTTGCAAACTACCGAGATCAGAGCTGGTGCCCCCATTATTGAGTCCAGAAGAGTGTGGAAGTGTATCGGGCGCTTGGAAGGCTATCCGATTCGGTTCGAAGGTGCCCTCATGTTGCGGCTCGGAGAAGCGAGGGAGGTCATGGCGAGGTGCACGGTTCGGGTCGGATGTACCGATCCGACCAGGTTCTCCTGTTCCAAACTGGGGAGCTTGATGCTGAAGCTGTGTGGTATTGCCGATCCGAACTGGTGCAGAGATTGGTCGTGCTTGCCCTGAATTCCTGAGGTTGGCAACGTCTCCATCCAAAACGTTGAGTGGCGGAGCTGCACGCGGCTGTGGGGGATTGACCCCGAGTTCATTCAGATTTTAGCCCTCTCTGATTTGGATCGGATCTGAATCGATCCGGTTTGCAGCTGCTTCTGGGGCTGATTCTATTCCATTTCCCATGAGTTGTACGCTGTTGCTCGGCCTTCCTTCCATCCGAGCGAAGAATTGGTTGATCATCTCCTGTTGTTTGCGGAGGAGATCATCTTTCCTCGCCATTTGAGCTCTCAATTCAGTGAGAATGCAATCCATTTCATCTCTAGTCAGGTATGCTGACGAATTTCCATGAGAGGAAGCCTCCTAGCTTACCTCGTTCCCTGCGCCTTCAGTGCCAACATTCTCAATATGAGAGAAGGTTCCATCTTTCTTTCGTTTGACCATTGATCCAATAGCCAACTAACCCAAGCAGAAGTTGAAGTTGTCGTGTGCCCCCTTCTTGGCGCGCCAAAAATGTTAGACCGAAATTTGGGCCTAACACCCAACTGCTATGTGAAAACCTCACAATTACAGATCAATGCAGAAAAAGCAGTAAAAATAAGAGGAGACACACGAGATTTTTATAGTGTTTCGGCTCAAACCAAGCTTACATCCACTTTATCTCTTCTTAAATCCTACGAAGTTACAAGTACAATTATCTCGGTTTATACACGAAATCCTCGTGTTTACAATGAAGAAATGAAGATTAGAAATTGATTTTATACACGATAACCTCGTGTTAGAATGATTAGAAATGGCCTTCTGCTGTTCGCAAAGTCCTTGCATTGATAATGGTGGAAGCCCTCAAGATCAAGTGCCAAAAGTCCCTTCAAATGGCCATGTTGTGGTGTATTTATAGCTGTAGAGAAGCTCTGGGCGGTTCCGGTTCGGATGGGCCATGTGGCGTGACCGGAGGAGATCTCAGAAGTAGCGTAGAACGTGCAAAAGTGGTCACCAGGTCGTGCTTTGCCAAGTGGATTCCGATCCGCAATTGTAGGAGTCGGTTATGCCAAGAGAAGAGGTCAAACTTCGTGTGCAGAAGCAGGTCGAGTCGGTTCGGATCGGATCCGAATTGGTCCGGTTGTTCGAGCAGAATGCCTGCGCGCACTTCTGTGTAGAATACTTCAGGAGGGTCGGGTCTTCGGTGCTCTGATCCGATTCGGGGAGTTCTAAATTTCCTTTCCCAAAGTTATGCCATTGGGTCCTCTCACTCGATCCGAACCGTAAATCCGATCCGAATGGGTTATGCCAATTCCAGATTCCAAGTTCCCGGTCCTACACGCGTTCACGGAAACGGGCATAGCTTTCAAACCGTAAGTCCATTTTAGCCAAAAGAAAGCTCGATTTGAAGTTGATTCAGAGGGCTACAAGAATTACTTAGCTCAACTTTGTAATTGCTTTTTTCGGGCCCAAAAGAGATCGTCTGATAGGAGTTTCGGGCCTTTCTTTGTTCATGATGCGATTTCGACCAATTCGTTGCCTGTCTTCTGACGATGCTTCCAATACTCGAGCGTATTGTTGATCAGAAATTTCATGTGTGACTTCTTTGACTAAAAAGTAGGTCAACAGGTTTCTTTGCCAATGATCTTCATCGGCTCTCTTCTATCTGCCAATTCTGGAGTGATTTCCAAATCCTGTTGTGCGGCTTTTTCTACAACGAGATCTGGATCGTGCACATGCTTTCGCATTTGAGATACATGAAATACATCATGCACTCCCGGCAACCAATCAGGCAATTGAACCCTATATGCGAGAGTTCCAATCCGTTCAAGAATAGCAAACGGACCAATAAATTTGGGGGCCAATTTCCCCGTTTTACCGAACCAGATAACTCCTCTCATCAGAGATACCTTCAAATATGCATAGTCGCCAACAGCAAATGATATATCTCTTCTTCTCTTATCTGCATAGCTTTTTTGTTGGCTTTGAGTGGCTAGTAATCGTTTCTTAACGAAATCGACTTTGTCCGCGGCATAGTGAATCATATCAGGCCCCAATACGAGTCTATTGCCTAGTTCTACCCAACAAGCAGGGGATCGGCACGGTCTACCATACAATACTTCGAATGGAGATATTTTCAGGCTCGCCTGGTAGCTGTTGTTATATGAGAATTTGGCCAAATGTAAATGGTCTTCCCATGATCCGCCAAAATCAGTAATACACACCCGCAATAGATCTTCAAGAGTACGATTCACCCTCTCAGTTTGACCATCTGTTTGAGGATGATATGCGGTGCTCAAGTTCAGTTTCGTTCCAAATTCTGCTTGGAATGCTTCCCAGAATTTACTAGAAAAAATCGGGTCACGATCACTCACGATGAACATGGGAACTCCGTGCAGCCTAACTATTTCCTTGAAATAAATCTGCGCCAGACTCTGAGCATTTCTATTCGATTTGATAGGTATGAAATGGGCGGTCTTCGTAAAACGATCTACGATCACCCAAACAATGTCATTTCCTTTCCTGGTTCTGGGCAAACCATCTATGAAATCCATAGAAATTTATTCCCACTTCCCACCTGGAACTTCCAAAGGTTGCAACAATCCAGCGAGCTTCTGCTGATTGCTTTTGACTTGTTGACAAGTAGAGAACCGGCTTACATATAAAGAGATGTCTCGTTTCATAGATCTCACCAGAAAGTGCGTTTGATATTATTATACATCTTTCTCACTCCTGGATGGATACTAAGCTTGGCTTTGTGACATTCATCTGATACTTCTCTCCGGAGTTCAGGAATATTTGGCATACATATTCGACCCTTCAACCTCAGAATTCCCTCGTTATCAATCTAAAACTCAAGAGCTCGCCTTTCTGTATTCTTTCTCTGATTCTTTGAATGAAGTGATCATCCGTCTGAAGAGCAGATATTTTATCGATCAATGAAGTCGTGATAATAAAACTGGCTTTCCCTGGAGTGTACAAAATCTCAAAATCGTACGCTGCAAGAAATTCTAGCCAATGTTGCTGCCTTAGATTCAAGTCTTTCTGGGTGAACAGATACTTCAATGACTGATGGTCTGTATACAGTTCAAATTTCTCACCCAAAATATAGTGCCTCTAGATTTTCAAAGCAAATACAATGGCTAACAACTCAAGATCATGAGTAACGTAATTCTTCTCATGCGGTTTCAGCTGACGGCTAGCATAAGCAATCACTTGACCTCTTTGCATTAATACTGCACCAAGGCCTTCTCTAGAAGCGTCTGTCCAGACTTTCAAGTCCTCGTTGCCATCTATTATTGTCAACACTGGAGCAGTTGTCAGTTTTAATTTCAGCTTATGGAAAGCTTCCTTACATTCTGGAGTCCAGTTGAATCTCAAATGTTTCTTATTCAGTTTCGTTGAGGAACTAGATGTCTTCGCGAAATCCTTAATGAATTTCCGATAATAACTAGCCAACCCGGGGAAACTTCTGACTTCTGTAGGTGTACGAGGCTGTTTCTAATTCTGAATAGCAGTGATTTTACTGGGATCCACTGAAATTCCTTGCTTTGACACGATGTGGCCATGAAATTTGACTTCTTCTTGCCAGAATATACATTTGGAAAACTTTGCTTTCAACACATTCTTTCTCAGAATTTCTAACACTTGTTCCAAATGTTTTTCGTGCTCGGTTTCTGATTTAGAGAAGATCAATACAACATCAATAAAAACCAGAACAAATTTATTCAATACTCTTCTGAATACCCGATTCATCAGATCGACAAAATAAGCTGGAGCGTTACATAAGCCGAGCGACATTACTAACCACTCGTAGAATAAGTCTGGACCCCTGAATGCTGTCAAAGGAACACACTCTTCGGCAATACGAAGCTGATGAAAACATGTAGCTAGATCCATTCTTGAAAATACTTGTGCTCCATTCAATCGATCCAATAAATCATCAATCCGCGGCAATGGATATTTGTTTTTCAGCGTCTGCTTATTCAAGTCACGATAATCCACACATAGTCTGAGAGTACCGTCTGACTTCAGGACAAATACCACTGCTGCTCCCCAATCAGAGAAACTAGGCCTGATCATACCTTTCCATAGAAGCTGTCGAGTTTGATTATCTAACTCTTCTTTCTCTTTCAAGGTCATTTTCGAATAGCGTGAACCACTGGCCTTGCGTTTGGAACCAAAGAGATTTTAAAATCGATTTCTCTCTGCAGAGGTAAGCTAACAACTTCTTCGAACACATCCACATAGTTCTTGACAACTAGGATATTTTCTATGTCGACTGGAATATTCTCTGTAACGACAGGAATAGTTTCTAATTGAGAAGGAGAAACATCCAAAGCTGACCAAAAATCTTTTCTATCAGAATTCGGCCCTTCACAGGGAATGGTTATATAATTGCCTAATTCAATCTTCGCCTTTACGACTCTGTCGGCGCATTTAACCTCAGCTTCATATTTGGTTAACCAATCCATTCCCAGAATCAGATCAAACTCTGTAAAATTCATGACAATCGCGATAGTAGGGAATCGATAGCAGGAAAAAGAAACCGGCACTCCGCAAACCCAACTAAGATCGAGGGAACCCCAACCGGATTATGAACAGTAATTGGTGCTTTGAGCTTATTCAAATTCAGTCCAGTTTCTTAACTGCATTCTTTGCAACAAAGCTTCGTGACGCGCCTGTATCAAACAATACTTCAACTGGAATGTTTTTGACAGTAAGCGTACCTTCTAAAACATCTGGCCTTTCCTGACTAGCAGAGGGCTCAGAAGTTTCTGCTACTTTATTTACCTGCACCACTTTGGTTGTTCTCAACTGTCGGCAGTCTCGCTTTATATGACCAACCTAATGGCAGAGATTGCATTTTCTATCCTCTTGAACCTTGTTCTTAGATTTAGATCCATTTATCTTTCGTTTGTTCAAAGATTCACAGTTCCTCATTGAATGCCCCTGCTGATTACACTTTAAACATACGACTGCTTTAGCCTTTTTCTGACTGGCCCTTGGCCTCTTATTGCCTTCAGACTTTCTACTTACCTCAGGCTGCATACTAGCCTCTGGCTGTGTACTTGTCTCTGGGCTATCAGTTTCGAATTTCCTTTTGCTGCTAGTGCTGACTTCCTCTTTATCAACTAAAAGACCTTGATTATTTAGATCTCCATGCTGATAAGCCATGTATATCATTTCAGAAAAAGGAAGCTTCACATGCCCCATTAGTTTATTCTGGTACTTTCTTTGAAGACCGTTTATAAACCTCAGATTTTTCCTCTTTGGATCTTGAATTAGATGAGGGGCAAAATGAGAAAGTTCATTGAATCTCTTATGATATTATGGGATATTCATATCTCCTTGTATCAAATAGTATAATTCATCGCATAACCGCTCAGTTGCTTCTGGAGGAATGAGTCTTTCACTGAAAATCTCTTGGAATCTATCCTAGCTGATATCACCTTCTGGATTATTTTTAACAATCGAATCCCACCGGAACAAAGCTTCGTCTTTGAGTGCCCAAGATGCCAATAATCTTTTCTGGTCATCCCTCAGCTTTAAACCTTCAAAGATTTTCTCAGCAGAACGAATCCAAGCTTGTGTTTTAATAATAGATTCTTCGCCCAAGAATGGTACTCCACCCATATTTCTATATTTCTTAAGTAGAGCTTCAACATCTGGTTTCAACCTACCTCTTCTACTTCTGTCACTCATTTTTCAATGTCTGCAAATAGCAGACAAAGTGTTAGGCCAATAGAAAAGGTAATTTTAAAACATAGAGACATATACTTGAATGTAAATGTGTCTATCAAGGCGTATTTCATTCCGCTATACTCATACTAGGATATTATTGATTCTATCTGTAATGAGTTACTCGTCCTAGAACACTACTGGTTCAATTTCTAACGAGTTTGTTCATATGTTATATTCCAGAACTAAGCTTAACCTGGCTCCGATACCACGTTTGTGACGACCCCAAACCCCGATAAGACGGTGCAAGGGTAATCTTTGGAATATAACACATAAACAGATAACAACAGAACATAAATAATTAAATACACCAAATAATGTACAATAGAATACACTGGATCAACATAATCATTAGAGTTACGCAGTATATAGGATCATACTTAGTACAAATACAGTTCAGCTATACATAAATGTCTACAACGGAAAAGAAAACATAATATGTACAACAGGAGCTGAACAGCATAAAAAGAGATAAATGATAGAATCCATCTTCAGCTCCAGCTATCCAGAAAGAGCCTGCTAAAACCTGAATACAAGGCTTCCCGTGTAGAAAAAGGGACACCCGAGTTTGCAAGTGAAATAAACTACGAGTCAGTCATGGGACTGGTATGAGAAATCTACTTAACACATCTTACAATATGGCTAATCACAGGACCACGCCACTTTCGCGGAACGGGTTTACTCCATTGGATTGCCAGGGCATTAAAACAAGGAAATCTTTAAACATCGCAATGCTTTTTATAAAAATGAAGCCATTATAAGACTCGGTTCCCAACACACAATGCAACACAAACCGGAGGATAGAGTTTTACCTTATAATGGCTAAAATATGCTTGATACGAATAAAACAAAAGTATTTGATATTATTACTAGTGTTTATATGTTTCATAAACAATTTCAATCATAAGTATCAATCATAGACAACATTAATGCCCCATACCACTATGTCGCCATATATAGGTATACAATTAAAACTGCACGATGTCGTATTTGGAAATTGGATTTCCGTCATGAACCGAGGCAAGGGATCGTCCTCTCCGAATTCGAGACAATCTATCCTACCATGTCTCAGGCAAGCGCGTAGGCAAGCCTTGGATCATCAGGGCCGGTCCACCGATGTGGATTAAAATGCCTGAACACTGCGTTTCCCCGCCCTTTGGGACGTAAATGAGTCCTACGACTCCATCGGCTCCACATAGTCACCGATATATCCGAGGCGTCTCGCAACAGCAACAACCACACAGGTGAAAATAATATAAATGTCAGGGTTGGTAGATCACTGACACCACCCTAGCTAGAAAGAAACGCATGCCCTCCCTGATGTCCTCTCCCGTTTCTGGTCCATACCGGGGTGTGAGGCTCGCGAATTCACGTTATACACAAAGCTATGCCACACAGGCTGTGCTTTGACCATCAACCACAAGACTTTGATTTTCAATAGAAGCCTTGATCATCTGCCACTTAGGCATGCCACATAGGCAATCCACTCCATATGACTGATTTCTATCGATACATAACCACTGAGCTCGTACGTCTAAGAGAAGGGCGTTAAGCAAGAGAATAAATTCTCTACCGCCAAATAGATATATATTTAATATAGATTAATCAGCACAGAACAAAATCCAATGTCAGACACACAGTCCATTTACAAGTTCGTTCTGGGTTTGAACGAAACCGGAGGCACTCAATACCTCGCATATCCGTACAATCCACAAATACGTCCGGACGGTTACTACTTCTGCCCCTTCAAGGTAGTTACTCCTATCCTGAGCATCAGTAGCACCCCTCCATTCAACATGAAGATCATCTGTCTTGCACCGTCTTCATATCTTCGACTTTCACTCGTCGATCAATTATTTGAAATGAGAATTAACTCGTCCTTTTCAAATAATTCACGTATATTTAGAATTTCAAATCCATTCATTTCAATGGTTAAATTATTCGATATCACTAATTATGTTCTTTAATGTAATTTTCACGCCAAACACATTCAACCATCAAATATCACATAAAACGAGCAAATTCAGTTTATTTCCATTCCATATCGTTTATAATATTTTATCACGATTTATCGCTATTTTTGTTTATTTAAAAATAGCCAATTCATTCAAACGACGCTTCAGGCCATAACGCGGTCATGGCGCTATTTTTCTTCAGATTTGATTTAAACATATCTGAAAATCTAACCGTTGGATCTACACAAATTTTATATCATTAGAAAAATCTTTTCAAAACGAATCCAATGGTTCAGTTTCGGGAAAATCCGACGGTCGGATCTCCCACACTAATCGTTTGAAGTTACAATTTCAAAATACGAACTGCAGCGTCATTATTCGATTTAATTTAATTATATTTATATATATATATATATATATAATTGATTCTGGCGTTGTTTTTCTTCAGATTTGAATTAAACATTCTAGACAATTCAACCGTTGGATCTTCACAAATTTGGTGTCGCTGGAAAGTTATTTCCAAAGCGAACCCAACGGTTTCGGTTTCGGGAAAATCCGATGGTCGGATCTCCCGTACTAATCTTTTGAAATCACGGTTTCAAAACACGAACTGTGGCTTCGTTATTCGATTTATTTTAATTATATTTATATACATATATAAATATAATTCTTTCTTCAATTTCAAAACTATATCCACTTTATATATTTGATAAAAATGTTATTTTTATCATCAAAAATATTTATTCCACACATCACCATTTTTAACACTTCACATTCACAATAAAAATGTAGATTTTATTGTTCAATCTATATATTCAACACATGAACGTTTTCGACTTCACACATACGATAAAATGTGATTTTTATCGTTCTAGTCATTTATTCAACACATGAATATTTTCTATAGTTGATAGATATAATAAAAATGTGATTTTTATTGTAAAACAATTTATTTCAAAACACGATTATTTTATATAGTTTATACATAAGGTAAAAATGTTATTTTTGTTGTTAAAACAATTTATTTAAAATACTAATATTTTATATAGGCTATATATATAATAAAAATGTGATTTTTTATCTTTCAAATAATTTACTCAACACATGAACTCATTCAACACATGAATTTCTATTCAACACACAAATATAGTTTCAACACATGAAAATAATTCTAACACATGAATATTATTGAAAATTTCGGCAGCATAACGGCAGGGTAGTTAAAACCGGGACCGCCCCTAGTACGGCTCCTAGCTCTACCTTAAAACCTCGCGATTTTTGACAATGGGGATTTCATGCATCTAATTCGCACGCAGGCGAGCATGTTTATTTTTCTTTTCCACAACCTATTCTAATTTTGTTTTCAACCACCAATGGGTGTATTTCAACTACAATCAGTCATTCTCAACCACAAACAATTCTATCAACCATTCGCATTATTCACCAAATTTCACATAACCAAATAATCCAAACTATATCACAACCAATAAATATCGTCCATGGTCTGTGGACGACGGGAGTATATATATATATATTCGTATATAAATATATTTCAATTCACTTCAATTCATTTCAATGTCATTTCATTGCATTTATAATTTTTAAAAGCATATATATAACTTATACATCGAACATACAACTTATACAACGCTTATACATGAGGTGTACAACACTTATATAACTCATACATCGACTATATAATTTGTACATTGTCGTTTCCATATCGTTTATAACACAGAAATCTCACATTGGGTTCAACTCCTCCAAAAATTGCAGAAGGCTCAAAAAAATATGCGGTTTCTTCTAGAATGTAGAAGACGTCCTCACGGTCCCGATGTCTCCTGTTTCATCGAATTTCGTTAACACATGATAAAAATACTATTTTTCGAAGTTTGCAACACTTAAAAGTGTAAAATTCAGTTCAATTAAAATTAGGTCATTACCTTCCTTAAAGCTTCAAAACTAGGTTCTGGTTTTGCGCTCAATCCAAAGCACTTCAGGCCGATCGGGTTTTACATCGTCGTAGAGCTTCGAAGTAGATTCCCGGCGCCGGTGGTCTTGTTCAGATCGGCGGTCCCTGTAGCTCGTGGCGGAGCTCGAAAGGTTGGAGCTTTGAGGACTCGGATCTCGGTGATGGCGTGATGATAGGAGGAGCAGCAGGTATAGATTTGAAGAGGGGGAGGAGGGCTTCAAAAGTAGCTAAGGGGCGGGGGCTATCGATGATCGTGGCGGCCGGAATCTGATTGGGAAGTGGGGAAACGATTTCCGTCGTCGGTGGAGGGTTAACGGGGGTTTTCTGATTTTCAATTGGAAATTAAATAATGAATGGAATTTAATGATTGACTGATATTTATATTATTCTGAAAATTAGGGTTTTCATAAACAAACACCAATTCCAACCCAACGACTGTCGCCTCTAGCTAACTACCCCCATCCCGGACACAATGGGATATGTTTCGTAGGTCAATTCGACTATTACAGTCAGTTATTCTTTAAATTAAAATATAAAACATTCAATATTTGATTTGAATGTACATTTTAATTTGCCGGGTCCACATACTGATTCTAAAAATTCCCGAGAAATAAGTCTAGCTATGTTTTGATGATACGGTCCCAACAAACTAGTTTCGTCGAATTCTGAGACCGTTTGAAAAATGGCCATTTTCTGGTCGATCCAATTTAACAAAAATTGACCAAACACATTTTCCTTCGCCACACTCACATATTAACTTCAAAAATTATGGAATTTGAAACCTAGCAATAATTTGACATCCCGGATCCAACAAAAGTGGTTTCATCGAATTCTGAAGTCGTTTGCAAAATGTCTATTTTCACAGGCTATATATACTCTATAGCGACCTTTCTGAAAATTCATTTGGCCATAACTTTTGACTCCCGCTATGAAACTTTAATTTTTCAAATTCATTAAAAAGATATTCACTAACAGATTTAAATATTTTTGGTTTCACTAAAATCCATTTTATTTTGCACCCAGTACAGACATTCAAAGTTTGAATTGAAATTTTGAAACTACCGCGCCATTTCAGGCCTTGTTTATAATTTAAAATAATTATATTTATTTTCAAACATCGATTCAAACACACTTTTCGTCGTTATTGTTTAAAATAATTTATTTTAAATATCTAAAATCCACTAAAATAGCCAAATTAAAAATTTTGAACTGGCTCAGATTTTCCGGGTTGTTACACCTTCTTCCATACAAGTCGTCCTGGGACTGGACAAACCGAAGGGCACTATTCAGTATGTCCATCTTATGCATTATTATCTAAGATTTATACAATAGCCCTTGCACTTTACTCTGTCTTCAATTATCTTTGGCATATATGATTCGCAACGCTTATGCCAATGCAGAGTGGTTCTTTGGATAACAATCTAACTGGTCTCTCCGTATTAACAACGTTAAAATGGTCAAAACTTTGATAGTCTGTGATTTAACCATCAAAGAAAAACAGGTGTGCAAACAACGATATTATTTCCAGAAGGAAATTATATCGATCAATCATCATTTAACATTTATCTCTTTTGTTCCTTAATTTACTTATCTTCTGTTTCCATATATTAAATTCTTATCTTCTATTATCAGAAAACATTTCTGATTCTTATCTGGAAAACGTTTCCAAAACTCCTTCACGGTCAAACCTTACCATTCCTTAGTTAAGAAGGAAGTCAATCAAGTTGGGGTATAATTACCTCTCAGACCTTAACTGAACAACATTTTAACTTCGAAATGGTCAAAGTTTATCTTTTAAACCTTTAACAAACTTCCTTACGTAATTCTCTTTCGAATAATCTCTATTCGATAACTCCTCCCTTTGAATAACTATATTCGATAATCTCTCTTACGAATAACTAGATTCGATAACCTTTCTTCGAATAAACTATATTCGATTAACTCTATTCAATTAACTCTTATCAATTAACTCTATTGAACTAACTCTATTTGATTCAACTCTAATCGATTTACTCTTTTCACTTAACTCCTTTCGAATAAACTATATCCGATAACTCCTTTAACTCTATTCGAATAACCTATATTCGATTAACTCCTTTAATTCTATTCGAATAAACAATATTCGATTAACTCCTTTCGAATAACTAGATTCAATAACACTTTTCGAATAACTAGATTCGATGACTCCTTTCGAATAACTAGATT
This sequence comes from Allium sativum, assembly GCA_030737875.1. Lineage (NCBI taxonomy): Eukaryota > Viridiplantae > Streptophyta > Magnoliopsida > Asparagales > Amaryllidaceae > Allium > Allium sativum. The sequence continues at coordinate 294,275,324 of CM060913.1, read as the reverse complement.
CGATAACTCCTTTCGAATAACTACATTCGATGACTCTTCTTGCATAAACTATATTCGATTACTCTTCTCGAATAAGTGATATTCGATAACTCTACTCGATTTACTCCATTTGAATAATTCTATCTAGATAACTCTAACTCTAACTGGTTAATTCTAACTCTAACTGGTTAACTCTAACTCTAACTGGTTAACTCTAACTGATTAACTCGACTTACTCAACTTAACTTGATTTAACTCCTATCGAATAACTAATATTCGATTTAACTCCATTCGCTTGACTTTAAATCGCAGCGATCACAATGGTTACGCCTGATTCCCTCAGAAAACATCTGACCGTCATAAGCTCTCTGCAGCCCTGCGAATTACGCTAGCAGTCGTACGAAATGGCAACTTATCCTCAGTAATTATGTTTGATTAACTCTATCTCAATAACTGTATTCGATCAACTCTAATTGAATAACTAAAATTCAATCAAACCCTAAATCGATTTACTATGTTCGATGAACTCTACTTCGATTAATTCGAACTCTAATCGATTAACTCTGATTGATTAACTCTAACTGGTTAACTCTAACTGGTCAACCCTAATTGATTAACTCTAACTGGTTAATTCTAATTAATTTACCCTATTCGATTAACTCTAATCGAATAACTAATATTCGATTATCTCCATTTCGATTAACTCATTCAGATTAACTCCTTTGAATTAACTCCTTTGATTTATCCCTTTGAACTAACTCCTTTGATTAATTCCTTTCCTATTTGTTTACTTAACAAATGACTATTCCCTTTTCAATTCTATTTATTTAACAAATAAATATTTCTTTTATTTTTTTCTTTTTATTTAAAAAATATTTTCTTTTATATTTGTTTTGACAATTTATTCCCTTTTTATTTGTTTTACAAATATTTTTCTTTATATTTGATTTCACAAATATTTTCCTTTATATTTGATTTCACAAATATTTTCCTTTATATTTGATGTCACAAATATCTCCCTTTATATTTTATTTCACAAATAAATTCCTTTATAATTCATTTCACAAATAAATTCCTTTATATTTGATTTCACAAATAAATTCCTTTATATTTGATTTCACAAATATTTCCCTTTTTATTTGGTTTTCAAATATATTTTCCTTTATCCTTATTTGGCTTTCCAAATACTTCCTTTTTATCCTATCATATTTATTTTCTAAATAAATATCTCTTAATATCATATTCCCAAATTATTTTCTTTAACTCTATTTCCTATTTATAAATTTTCCATTTATAAATATTTCCTTTTTATAAAATCTTCTGATTTAATAAATATTTCTTTTTGATATAACATTTGAAATTCTCCTTTACAACATTCCAGTATTTTCCACGGTATTTTAACATACCAAGTGACCATGATCGATATCGTTCAGATACACATAAACAACCACATATTTTATATCACACCATATATTACAATATATGAAAAACAGTAAAATAAATGTTGAGGAACCCAGTCGGGTCCCTCCAACCTGTTTCCTTGCATCACAGATGTTAAACAATATAGATAACATCACTTTCATTTCAAGAAGAAATATTCGGATCGACAGAATTAATATTTAATAACGATATATATATATATATATATATACATATAAATATATAACCACAACTGTGTTTTCAATCAATTATTTAACAGTCCATCTAAACAGTTAACACCCATCAATCACCAGATAATTATCAGTTCTAAATATACGTTAGAAAAATATACCTGTTCAGAGTTGGTGAGTTTTACTCACATTGGACTATCATCGTTAATAACGATAACCATCTCTCGATTTGATTCAGATGGACAATTTATTTTGGTATAAATTGTGACGAGCTCCGATGGACTTCCAGTCAGTTCCATCGTGTAGCGTCCGTCCATACGATCCCAACGGATCTTGTTTCGCTTGATTCTGATAACAAACGAAAAAGATATGCTGTTTATAAGTTGTACATACTTTGAATTAAAAATTTGATTTTATATGAATGGGCTTTACCCATTTTCCAACCCGGCCCATCATCTCCTCATTAAACCCGTGGATACTTCTTCCATTACAAACGATCCTCCTCCAGTAAAACACTCCAAAAATACGCTTGCTCCAGTAAACATAACTGCACAAACCATGGCCATTTCCACTTCTCGTTGTCCTCCTTCTTAGAAATCTCCATCCCTTATACTTCCAGCAAGTTCGCACTACTCCTGTACATCTCGATTTTAGGACACCCCTTACCGAGCTTCCACTCACAACCACACTCCTCAAAATACCTAGAACCACTGCGTCCAAAACCAGTGTCGAATACCACCAATACATCACGAACAAACCCACACACTACTGCGAACCCGAAAACAACGGTTGAATTCTCGAATTGATGACCCAAATCAAACGTAGAGTGAACTGACCGTATATGTTGTTGTACAGCAAAACCCAAACATGTATCGCAAACATCAAAACGAATATTGGGTTGAAGTTTAACGCCTGCTAATCTCAAATTAATAAGTATTGAGATTTAAAGAAATATATTTAGATTTATAGGGATTTTTAAAGACCACGTTTTGTTGAAGACTTTCAGGAAGTGGCGGCCTCATTTGCAAAAGAGGAAAATTCATTCTTGGTCTTACGGAAGGGAAGGAATAGGGTATTCATAGGCGTTTAATATTTACACCTCTTGTGGATGATTTAAATGCCACGAATTTTGTTTTGAGGACCACGAAAAACCAGTGGTTGAGAAGAAGAATTGTGGCTTAGGGAGAAGTCATAACCATTGTATATATTTTGTTTTTAAACAGTTATCAACTTCGATTTACTCCATTCTGCTTACGTACGGGCAGCTACAGACAGAAACGAAAACACCATTGTGATGAGTAAGGTACCCCGATTTCAAAAATATAAAAATACCGGTAGAATAACTCATATTGTGAAATCCCAAAATCGCTGATTAAGGGTACAAAATACTCCAAATAAAAAGTTGCTTATTTAATTAATTCAAAATTTCAGTAAAATCCTAAAAAATAAATTATCACTATGTCCTAAAAGAACCTTGTCTAAATTCAAACCCGATATTCAAATATTTTTAAATAACCGTTATAGTCACGAACGAATATACCGCTGTTTTTCTGAATATTTGATTTGGACATAAATCAAAACCTACATGATGAAATCCTGATTTTTCTCTTCCACTAGAAAGATATACTCCACCGGCTCCGAAAGTTTCTTGTTTCATAGAAATCCGGCTTAAAACGAATCTTGTACATTCAGTTGCAGTTCGAATCGCCAAATTACGAATTGCAGCGCCATTTCAAGCTCGATTATAATTATAATATAATTTATACGTTCAACCATCGTTAATTAAATATATTCGTTATTATAATTCAACTTTAAACTGAATTAAATATTTTGAATTTCCCAATTCACACCATGTCGTCATTTCAGCCCATTCTGATTATTTCAGAATTAAATATAATATTTAATTTATTATTTTGATTAAATATTCACCATTATTTAATAAAATGACAGTTATATTCTCTTAATCACCTTTTAAATAATTAAATTAATTATTATATCATTGAAAATGCGGGTCATTACACATTTATTGGAAATATTCAAAATTGAGGTTGAAATTGGAAATATAATTTTCAGAAGTTGTTATATAGTTAATAAACTATCTTAGAAGCGACTTGATTCAGTTTTAATATATAATCGAAGTTTGGTCAGAATAGAACTCAACGCGCAGTTGTAGTTGGCAAACTTCGAACTGTAACTTCAAACTGATATACCGGGAGATCCGACCGTCGGATTCACTTGAAATAAAAACCATTAGATCCAAAATCAAGAGAGCTTACAAATGTTTATAGCTGAATGACCTGAATGTCGTTAGACTGAAACGACCTATTTTTAAATAAATAAAAACAGGGAAAAATAATTATAAATTATAATAAATAATTTGGAATAGGTTTGAGCCAAATATATATGGTTTTGATTGGTATAAACATGTTAACAAGAAATAGGCTATTCTGCAAAGCCTTTTAGTTTATTGGATTTGAAACAAGAGTTTTGTGAAATCTTTAATTAAGATTAATGAGAATATTTGTTTGGATGGAAATTTGAAGAACCTTAAATGGTTTATGAAAATTTATCTTTATAAAAAAAAGAATCTCAGAGGTTTAAATCCTAATGTTTTGGATGATTTAGAAAGCTATAATAGTATAAATTGAAAGTACTTGTGATTATTATTATGAAAGGATTTATCACTTCGGGATAGAAATGATTTGATGTGTTACCTATGATTCGGGTAACCCGTGACCAAAAACCTGGGGAAATAGGTGTGAGACTCTCTAGTTATAGAGGGACATACCGTATGGTTCATTCTTAAGAATTGAGGGACATACATAAAATTGTTATCGAGATGAGAAGGCAGAGACCCAGTTGCCTTGTTATTAGGAGAAACCTCCCGATCTGGTTGCATATGTTTAGATGTGCTTGTATTATAGATATTTGAGATTCTCAAATATGATTTGTTTTGAAATCCCGAAGTAAAGTATGATTTGATGTGAAAGAAATATCTAGTATTTCAATGATTTGAAATGTAAGTGGGATTTTAAGTCCGAAGAGATTATTTTCAAAAAGAATGAATTTTGAGAATAAGGAAGTTGATTTGATTTATAAATCTAAAAAATAAAGATGAAACTATTTTGATTTCAAGTTTTGATGAACCAGTATTCATGTGGAGAAAACCTGTTATGTGTTATATGGTGTGCTCCTATGGTTTACCGTAACTTAAAATAAAGTTAGTAACTGTTTTGTTTCTCACACCAGTCCCATGAATGATCCAGAGTTTATTGTTTCCCTCCTAAACTCTGGGTGCCCATAATTTTCTGCACGGGCAGCTAGTAGTTTTGGTTTTACAGATATTTTATAGAGCAGATGCCCGATTGAAACTCAAAGCTGAGTCAAAAATATTTGATAGTCTTCCGCTGAATGTAATTAAGTTTTTTGTTGTGCAATGTATTATATTGTATTTGTTTTTCTCTGACATTTGCGTTGTACTCTGATATTCTTGTACTATGATGTAATATTGAATGATATTAATGAAAGTTCTTTTGTTTCTGTCTGATGTGTCGTACGCCTAAAGTTAATGTCTCGGGGATTTTTGCCGTTTTGGATCAGTCTTGTGTGGTTTATAGTTGATTTGAAAGGTAGGAATTTTCGGCCCATTACAGCTTTGTATTAGAGCTTTGGTTAATTCAAAAGTTCTGAGATATGACTCGTTTGAACAGAATAAAAGAACTCATTAGAGCTAGGATTATTAATATCCTAGAAGAGAAACTCATAAGAAATGGGTTTAGTAATGACCTAGAATAAGTCGAGAGTATTGCTTACACAAGAAAGCGTAACGGAGACATAGAAATTGAAATTATTGATGATTTCGGACAGTCGATAAGTTCTAAAACTTGTTAGACAAGAAAATAAATTTGCTTATGTCTTCTTTCTTTTTTGAAGACGAAAAGTTTTTAAGTAGGGGAGTCTGTTATGACCTGAAATTTTGGGACCAATTAAAAAAAGTAAAATTTCAAGTTCATGTAAATTATATAAGAATTTATAGTCAATTTAAAATTTGACATTTTAAATTTATTATGATAGCCTAGAAATTAGAAATTTTGCAAACGATCTCGGAATTTGACAAAACCAATTTTATCAGATCTGAAACATCAAAATATGTTAGAGTTTCAAATTTCACGTCATTAGGAGTTTGTTTGCGGCTGTACGAAATTTAAGTATAAACCGATCGATAATTTGAACTTGAACTAAGTTCGAACGAGCAGATTTGAGCAAATGGGCTCGGAATTCAACGAAATCGGTTTCTTTAGATGTGTATCTAAAAATGTAGCCGATTTTCAAATTGCGTCAAAAATGAAATCAGTTTGTGGTCACACGAGTAAATAACTTGAAGATAGACTGCACGTATCTCAAGTTCGCATTGACACTTATAACTGATTATCTACTATTTGTGCTTTTATTGAGTTGCAATGCTAAGGACCTCCCTAAGTGTGCTTTCTCCCTTTAATATCATGGTAACACCTCCATGATCCATGAGAACAAAAATTTCCTATAAATACAACCCTTTCCCTTTCTTATTTTCACTATTCATTTCTATTCTTGCTCCCTCTCCATTTCTTCACTCCACCGACACCCTCCTCAGCCCACCATGCTGTGCCAGCCTCCACCCGCCACCACCCAGCTCCGACCAGCCCAAACCACCATGTCGTGGGCCCCCACCTCCTAAAAAGCTCCTAAACCCCTTTTAAAGTCTTAAAGCCCACCTCTCTCCCCTTAAAACATGAATATCCGACCTCCTCCCCCTAAACTTGGCCACACCCGCCACCTTCCAGCCCCAACAACATCCTTCAAGCCCCACCAATGCCCGTGGGTCCCACCTCCTCGAACTCGAGCTCCGTTTAGCTCAAACCCCTTTCTGATTGCTCTGATAACTAAAAACAATGCCTACTCATATACCTGTTAGTTTCTGAAACCTCATAGCGTCGAACCTCTGCCCAATTAATTTTTAGAGAACCCGATGATGCTAGAAGAATGCGGAAATGGTCTGAAAATGATAAGACATCCTTCGATTGAATTAGGAGGATAGGAATACTAGGTGAGCAACTTAAACTATAATTATAGTTATGTAAGAACACTAAATTTCGTTTAGTTGTTTATGAACTCGATTGAGTTATATAATGATATTTCGTTGATAATGTGAGATCATAATATGATTAAATAATGTTTAGGATAGAAAAGATTTGATTTTTAAGTGAAGTACATGTAGTTACTTGAGTATATGACACTTAGAATCAATATAGTTGACATTGAAATGGGTTTGAATCTTAAATGGTTATTGAAATGAAAATTAACTTGATATTGGTTGTTGGACATGGGTATGAACCCCATTGAGTTGAATACATATGTTTGTTGATGATTTGTTTTACAAAATCAATGTTAATGAATATTTTCTTAATATATTATAGGTGAAAAATAAAAGTCAAAATTTGATGTCCGATTTTGGATGGACACAAAGTTTAATTCATTACAATGAACATTTGCAAATGATAGAAATGTTTATGGAGAAATTAAAAGGAGGTTAACATGTCGAAGTATTTATTTTAAAAATGAATAGTAATCGAAAAAGTGAAGTTCGGTTAGGGTATTTGGGAGGTGTTTTGAAAAGATTTCTTTTTCAAAACTTCCTTACTTATTTTTATAATGGATGTCGGGAAAATTTGGATTTAGAATAGTGAAGTTTGAAAAATTATATTATTTTCATATTAAAATAAAATTGTAATATCCATTTATTTGAAATATCTAAAATTGAGGTTGAAATTGGAAATATAATTTCTAAAAGTTGTTATATAGTTAATAAATTAACTTAGAATCAATTTGATTTGATTTTAATATATAATCGAAGTTTGGTCATAATAGAACTCATCGCGCAGCGGCAATTCACGAACTTTGACCTGTAACTTCAAACTGACATACCGGGAGATCCGACCGTCAGATTCTCCCAAGATAAAAACCATTAGATCCAAAATGAAGATAGCTTTCAAATGGACATAAGATCTTTAAAATCCAATGGTTAGATCTTGAGATAAGTTCAAATCAAATTTGATTAAGAACATCGCCACCGAGGGCCGAATGACCTGAATGTCATTGGGCTGAAATGACCTATTTTTGAATAAATAAAAATAGGAAAAAAATATTATAAATTATAATAAATAATTTGGAAGAGGTTTGAACCAAATATATATGGTTTTGAGTGATAAAAAACTGTTAACTAGAAATAGCTATTTTCCAATGCCTTTTAGTTTATTGGATTTGAAAGAAGAGTTTTATGAAATCTTTTAATTAGGATTAACGAGAATATGGATTTGGATAGAGATTTGAAGAACCTTAAATGGTTTATGATAATTTGTTTTTATAAATAAAAAGAATCTCAGAGGCTTAAATCCTAATGTTTCAAATGATTTAGAAAGCAATAATAGTATAATTGAAATTATTTGTGATTATTATTTCAAAAGGATTTACCACTTCGAGATGGAAATGATTTGATGTGTTACCTATGATTCAGGTAACCCGTGACTAAAAACCTAGGAAAATGCGTATGGGACTCTCTGGTTATAGAGGGACATACCGTATGGTTCGCTCTTAAGAATTGAGGGACATACATAGAATGGTTATCAAGTGAGAAGGCTGAGACCTAGTTGCCTTGTTATTGGGAGAAACCTCCCGATCTGGTTTCATATGTATAGATATGCTTGTATTATAGATATTTGAGATTTATTGTACCCACCTAAACTATGAGTGCCCATAATTTTCCATATGGGTAACTGGTAGTTTAGGTTTTGTAGATATTTTATAGAGCAGGTGCTGGATTGAAGCTTAAAGTTGTGTCCAAAATATTTGATAGTCTTCCGCTGAATGTAATTATCTTTTCTGCTGTGCAATGTATTAAATTGTATTTGTTTTTCTCTACTATTTGCGATGTACTGTAATATTTTTTTATTCTAATGTAATATTGAAAGATACTAATGAATGGACTTTTGTTTCTATCTAATGTGTGGTACGCCCAAATTTAATGTCTTGAGAATTTTTGTCGTTTGGACCAAACTTGTGTGGTTTATAGTTGGCTCGAAAGGTAGGAATTTTCAGGTCATTACAGATGATGATGATGATGATAATGAAAAGCCATAATTGATATGTTTCTAATAATTATGTCAATTGCAACTTTCCTATAAACATATAACTTTATATAAACATATAACTTTCTATAAACATATTTAATTTGTAAGCTTTAAATACCTCAGACTTAATATAACTTTCCTATAAACATATTTAATTTGTATGCTTCAATAATCTCCACTTCTTTACATTCTATTTTCTATTCTCCAGACCATGAAGATGAATTTATTCGAACTAGTAGGGCTTTTTCTTTCCTTAGTCGATTGATACTTCAAATATTAGACATAACTATTTTTTGTTTTAAGAAACTATACCGCTTCCAGAGGTGACCTATTTCGCGTCAATTTGTCAAGTAGCTCACAATGTTTATTCATAATTAGGCTTGTTAACTCGTTTTTTGTTTCTTATTATTATTTCACTACTAGCCTAATCTCCCATTGATTGTTAGCAAACATATAAACATTATGTCACCACTATCTCATTTATGCAAGTTTTGAAGAAAATATTTCAAAATTATTAGAATTTCACAGTCTCACTCTTTCAAGAGCATTATTTTGATTGCAAATTTTGCTTACGGTTGCTGTAACATCCCGGTTTTTGACTGTTTTTGTAATACAGTTTATTTTGGATTGTTTTAATAATTGATTTAAATAATAATAATAAATATTGGGGAATTTCAAGTATATATATATAATGAATTAAAATTCTAGATCAGTGTATATATGTCTATAAAATCAATAAGTAATGTATGGTCAATGGTTTTTTTTATACTTAGGTTTTTCATGATCCATCACAACTTAATCTTAGTTTACCTCGAAATATCAATATATCTAATATTGTTTGTACATGATAATTAGAATCAAGCGTGCTAGTCATAACCTTTTCTTCACCCATCAAGCTTTATACCTCTCTAATCAGCACAATATAATATGCATAATATTACATTTCACAATATAACTGAGGGGACTTAGGTGCTATTCTTCAGGAACCAATTGGACTTTTTTCTAAACTTCACATTTCGATTTTTTTGGCAGTTAATACATATCCTGCACAAAAGCTTTGGTAGCACACCTAAGAAGCTACACCATAGGACTGTAGATACTATAGACTACAATACAATACTTAGTAGCAAAGTAATGGATATTTAAGCATTGATTGGCACATGGAAGCGCTCTGTAAATAACTGGAAATTTTTAGTATGAAATGCCTTAACAATGCATCCCCTCAATCAACTTATGGCAGTCTAAGCCATGCCCTACAAAGCTTAGCACGAGCCTAGTTTGAATACAACTTGCACACAGATACACATATGTGTACCCCAAATTAGTCTGGCCATCCATGTGCACATCTGGTAAGGATTTAATAGAGGAAACATCCACTCCATCATAGTATAGGCAACCTAGATTTTAGCATAATACCTTAAGAGCAAAGCTCGGTTTTCTAACCTTTTTTGAACATGTGCTAGTACATATATGTACACAGGTGGGCTAGCTACAAGCACATGCATAGCTATAAATCTATATAGCTGGAAGAGATCACTAAAGTATACCATCAACATCTCCTTAATCAAAATAAAAACAACCCAGACTCTACACTGTTCAAGCTAGAAGCTAAGTATATTTTATTATTTGATTCACCTATAAATACACTAATTTTACCTCATACATTCACACACAATCGAAAACAAACCAAGAGCAAGAAAATGGCAGACAAGCCTTAAACTAAAATGGGAGACATGGCTGAGGATAGGAACGAAAACACATATTATTTGTGTAAATCTGAATAAGGGAGTGACTGTAGCATGAAGAGCTTGTAAACCTGGGAACTATAGCAAATTATGAATACGCCTAGTGAGTAAACTCTTTTCTTTAGATTTATGTTTAAACCTTTCCTTGATTGATATGGAATAATGCAAGTTTAAAGTGTTCATACTTGTTTGCGATACCTCTCATATGATACATATTGATTTGTTCTTGATTAGACACTGTAAACTCGTGATCTGGAATTTCATGAAATAGTGCCTAACCTTGTGAGTAAATTTCCCCTATGTTCCCACTTAAATCTAATTGTTATGATGTATGCATGGTTTAACTTAATTGATTCAATGTTTATGTACACCTATAACTTGGAAACGAACAGCAAAAAACTGCAAACCCAAAAGTGAGTAAATTCCCATTTTGCATTTTAACTATGCTAATACATATGTGTTGATGTGGCTTCCATAAGTAAACTAAGAACTGAGAATAAATAAAAACCTGAATGGAAACAACAGAAAAGAAAAGAACATAGAAATCTGGAACCAAAACAATGAATAAAACATGGTGAGCAAACCATTCCTCTTTATTCTCTTGTTGATATACGCTAAGTAAACTAACACATGTGTGTGTGTGTGTGTGTATATATATATATATATATATATATATATTCGTGATTGAGAATGAGAGAAATTAGTCTCATGTCAAACTGGAATAGCAGTAAATAGAAAGCAAACCATCTGATATCCTTGCATCAAATACCCCGTACAATTTATCCGAGCTTTTGTCCAAAAGATCCACGTTTCAAGGTAGCTCTTCCATATGCAGAACCTCTTATCCATTTTATTTTAGTTGTGGCACGAAGTCTGGCCCATCATTTAGATGCTACTCTCCATGAGATATTGACATGGAATTAAAGGAATTTGCTCATTTTTTCTTAAGAGGTGGCGGTCTTATAGTCGATGTTGAAACTAAAACTGTTTCGGCAAGCGACATCATTAAAATGATATAGTACTGGTTTTGAGTAGATGAAAGAAACAAACTTTCACATGATGGAGCAAGTGGGACGTGGAACTTGGAGCAGTCTACAGCTTGGTGGACCTCAGGTCGAGCTGATGTTTCCACATTCTTTACAAGAGTTGATTGGCAATGGAAAACACGAAGGTGATGCAAAAAATTTAGTGTAGCAAGTGATTGGAAATATTGACACAAACAGTAAAGGGATGGAGGATTCAAAAGATGCTTGGTTGTAGCATTTTGTTTGATGGTCTACAGGGATGATGGAAGAGCAGTTATACTATGGCTGGATGTTGGAGTTTGCTGTATTGGTGGTCCGGTTGATGTGGAGGAGTACTAGTTTGTTGTCCAGTTAGTAGGCACTGGTGAGGAAGTATTATGTTGGGCTAGTATGGTGTAAGGTTGATATATGGGTATAGGAAAGGGTAAAATTTGACACTTTGTTTCACATGTCATAGCATTTAAATGGTTCATCCATATTTGACAATCTTCATAATTTCTGAGAGCAACCATTTCAGTTTTAAGAGTTTTCCAAAATTTCAATGTTTACAAAAATGGTTACATTTTAATAAAACAGTCATTTCTTTTGTCAAGTACAACATTTGTGTAGCAACATCAGACATTTAGACTATCATACTTTTATTTTCTAATATAAGCATTAACGATCCAAACTACGATGCACAAACCAGATATACATTTTACACTGCAACACCAACATCATGATCAATTCAATATTCTAACAGTTCCCATGTGCGAAGCACGGGCCTCAATCTAGTAAATATATATATAGGAAAAAAATCTTATGTACATTGTAAATATATATATTTAAACTAATTGACGTGTAGATAACTTAAAATTAGATCAAGATCGTATGATCAAATAAGCTTGGCTCGTGTGAGTATGTAGGCAAGTACATCAATGGTGTAGATATGTGACCCAAGTTATCGAGTTTTAAACTATTCGATTTAAAAAAAATGAATTGATAATTAAAAGTAGATTGAATACCAGATATCATTTAAAAAAAATCGAACGTAGAATTAGTCGTTGAACTAATTAGCTGTAAACTATTATAATAGATCAATAATGATCTGTAATTCAGTAAATTCTCTGTGAATTGGTTGTTAAATTTACTAAGTTGTGTTTTATTACGTTAATCGTAATTAAATATTGTATATTGACATTTGCTAGTAGAAATAAACACCGTTCCACTATATAAATTGATTGACTGATTTGATTGAACATCCTATTTGCAGAAATAAACACCATTCTGTTGTTATACTAGTTTGATATATTTTATCATTTAATATATGATGTTGAGTTATTATATTATCAGTTGAAAATATTGAATTGTATTTACATGATTGTTTGCAGAAATTGGGTTAACGACTTGAATGTCGTCTGTTATGAGAACTGTTATATACCATTTGGACTGCTAAGTTATAATTTCTGTAAAGCAATTCAGAAATAAATACAAGTTTTAATAAATGGATATTAATTGTTTATAAAAAACAATTTAAGGGATTATTTTTAAATCAATTATATAACTAATTTATTTAAAAAGAAGAGACTAATTACAATCAGTTAATCATATGGTTTAAGGTTGATATAAGTTAACGGTTTAAATGAGAATTGTTTATTAGATCAATTTGTTTCAATAGAAGAGGGTTCAGTAAATGGCTGTTTATAAAGCGGAAATGTTTTCGGTAAGACAATGGAAAATTTAAATAGTAATTTAACTTTGGACAAATTATCCGAGGTGATGTGTTTTAACTTAATCTTTTTAAGTGACTTGGTAAAGAGAATTTGATTACCAAAAGGGAAAAGAAATTAAGTATATTTATTTAAATATAAATAGTTAAATATTATTTAAGTATGACTTAGCAGATTCGATGGTGCTAAACCTGTTTATTTTATTTTATATTTGATAGTTAAATAACCGACTACCAAATCTGCACCTTTTCGTTGTCGTTTTTGAAGAGACCGAAATCAAAATTACACTTCGATTCGATATACGTTACGAGTCAGAGATTATTGAAGACCACTGAAGACGGAGTATTATAAGGGTTGTTTTGTCAATCCTACGTAGAAATTGCCTAAGATGGATTTACAAAATAGTGCCTTCGGTTTGTCCAATCCCACGGCAACTTGTATGGACGAATGTATAACAGAGGGTGCTTAACCGATCACGTACGTTGATCTCTTCAAACGTATTTATATTGGTGGCAGAGCAATTTGTTTCTCTTGCTTTATACCCGTAATATATTTTTGGGGAAGTCAATTAGTGGTTGGCAGTTTTGACGATGTGGCATTCAAAGTAAATAAAGAAATGATTTGTCAAAGGTAAGTTCAGCCTCAAGCCTCACAACCGGGAAATGACAAAAATCGGGCAGGCATCATGGCTATGTGGGTCGCTCCCATTAGAGTGTATTGTCACCATCTAGAAAATATTCATATTTGTTACTTCTTTTCATTTCTGTATCTCCCGGGAAACAGTAGTTGCACAGCCATAAGGTGACAATACGTTCTATACACTCAAGAGAAATGAGTGGTCGGTCATGTGTGGTCGGGTTGCAAGAAGTTCTTGTTGAACCAAGTGTATTCCACTCTAGAGATACACTATCGGAAGGTGGTTCCATACCTTGTCATAGTTGGAAATCCATTATCCAATAAGAGCTCGTGGTTTTGATTGCATACTATATATGTGGAGCGTGAGATGCAAGCGTTCCGCTTGTATTTAGACACTATTATAATATCAGAATAAGATATGATGTCAAAATATTTTGGGTTATCGTAAGGTAAAAACTATCCATGTTTATGTGTGGATCGGTCTTACGATTATCTTTTCTTACGAAATGTTTTTGAAAAGTTAAACCAATTGTTATGTATTCTCATAAGGGGAAAACCCATTCCGTGTTATACAGCGTGGTCTTATGAGATATCTTTTATTAAATCAAGCTGTTTTAAAACCGTTTACACATACCAGTCCCATGATTGTCCCAAAGTTTATTTTTCTATGTTTTCCCTAAACTCTTGGGTGCCCAAATTTGTACAGCAGTCAAGTAGTTCAGGATTTTACAGATTTATCTGAAGGAGCTTGGAGCAGGAGGCTTCAGTGCTAGATATTTGGAGTTTAATTCTGATGTATGGTATATGTAATGTACTCTGATGATGTATATAATTCCGAATATTGTTTTATTTCAAAAGTGATTATCTATATATTATATTTTATTCCGTTGCGATTGTGAGGCGTTTTGTTGTTGTTCAGCTCGATCTTCTATCTATTTTCTTCTATTCTAATTTTCTATCTTCCTATTACTCATCCCCTAACTTCTTTCTATTAAAGATTCATATTTTCGTGCAATTTGGGTTGGATGTGAGTTATATTCGGTCAGCTCAAATAAGTACGGATTTGCGGGTCATTACACTTGGTATTAGAACTGAAGGTTGAGGAGTAACCTTGGCTCTGTAGCGTAACTCGATAGAGATGGGACTAGTAATACCCTAGGTTGAGTTTGAGTATGTACATGTGTATATATATATATATATATGTATATGTATTTAAGAGTGCGTACTTGTAAATTGATATAAAACTACTTTTATATTGTGTTGATTGGTTCGTCTTGTAGTTTAAAAATTATGGTCGATGTAGGATGCACACTGTATCGAAAAGTGTTTATAAACTCTTGAACATAATATTTCAACACAATATTGTTTTAAATGCTTCGTAAATGAAATAATTTTGCCCAAAATTATATTTTATTATAAAATAATAATTTTCTAAAATAATTAATATATATAGATGTGTCGATTATTGTTATTGTAATCAAATAGGATTATAAAAATAGAAAAGGTTATACATTAAACTAAATTGAATTTGTATAAGGATAAGGTATAAAAATAAGACAAACTGGAAATTTGTTGAGGAAAACAAGATATTTTTGGAAAATTCATAGTATTGAATTTAGAATGAAATCAAGATTTGTGATTTCAAATTGGTTTGGAATTAAAATTGGAAATTTGGATTCTAGAATTTGAAAATTCGAATGGTGTTAAGAAATTATAACCTAACTGGAGATTGGTTGAGACAAATGATTTTCTGAGTATTGGTCTGATGTTGATTTTGATTTTCGGGGTTGATACTTAGAGGATTATTTTCTTACCAAGTTACAGTTAGGAACTGATGAATGTTGAAAGATAGCAATTAATGGAAATGTTTTCCAACTGTAATAATAGATATTTCTAGTTATGAAGATGGGTGTGATGAATAGCTAATTGCTAATGTATTGGATGTTTGGATTGTTGTGAATTGTTTTAGTAAGTAACTTGTGTGTTTTAGATGCCTCGTTTATTGTGATTGTTAGTGGACGACCCATGTATGTGTGTAAATCTATAACTATAGATATAATTGGAATATCCTCATTACTCTTTAATTTTGAGGATGAAATTCTTTTAAGGGGGGTAGATTGTAACGTCCCGGTTTTCGACTGTTTTTGTAATATAGTTTATTTTGAATTATTTTAATAATAGATTTAAATAATAATAATAAATATTGGGGAATTTCAAGTATATATGTATATATATATATATATATGTCACTGATTTAAAATTCTAGATCAGTGTATATATGTCTATAAAATCAATAAGTAATGTATGATCAATGGTTTTGTTTATACTTAGGTTTTCATGATCCATCACAACTTAATCTTAGTTTACCTCGAAATATCAATATATCTAATATTGTTTGTACATGATAATTAGAATCAAGGGTATTAGTCATAACCTTTTCTTCACCCATCAAACTTTATAACTCTCTAATCAGCACAATATAATATGCATAATATTACATTTCACAATATAACTGATGAGACATATGTGTTATTCTTCAGGAACCAATTGGACTTGTTTCTAAATGTCACATTTCGAATTTTTTGGCAGTTAATACATATCTTGCACAAAATCTTTGGTAGCACACTATGAAGCTACACCGTAGGGCTGTAGATACTAGAGGCTATAATACATTACTTAGTAGCAAAGTAATGGATATTTAAGCATTGATTAGCATATGGAAGCGCTCTGTAAATAACTGGAAATTATTAGTATGAAATGCCTTAACAATGTATAATGACCCAAACTTCCCCGTGAAGGAAAACCCGGATTGTTTTGAGAACAGGACAAATCGGAATGCTAACAGAAGACATATCATTGCTTGTTACAACAATTACCTCAGAGTACAAGAATATAACAGAGTATGAATAAATAATATATATCAGAAAATTTTCAAAGATTTAAATTACAATAGCAGCGAAAAAATAATACATAACACAACTGAAAGAAATACACGGATACAAAGCTTTCTGAATATAGCTTCAACTGTAAATCCTGGATCCTGGAAAATAAATTTGCAAAACCAAAAGTACTAGCTGCCCGTGTGGAAAATAAAGGCACCCAGAGTTTAGATTAAAACAATAAACTCTAGGTCGGTCATGTGACTGGTGTGAGAACTAAAATAGTTATTAACTTGATTTTAAAGTTAGGTAAATCAAGGGACCACGCCATATAACATAGAATGGTTTAACCCCAAGAATACCAGTGCATAAAACAAACAGCACAATGCTAATTAAAGAAAATGAAGCTATTAGAAGACTCAAATCCCATCACATAATGCAACGCAAGCCGGAGGATATAGTTTTACCTTATAATAGCCAAAGAATGCTTGATACGCGAAATTTAATCTTTTATTATTACTATAAGTGAAGAAATCAACTTCAAATATAAACGTATCAATCATAGATGGCATAGTATCCCATGCTACTATGTCGCCATACTAGTTTTACAACTAAAACCGAAATGTTGTATTGGGAGTTGGATTTCCATCATGAACCAAGGCAAGGGATCGTCCTTACCAAATTCGAGACATTCTAGCTTATGTCTCAGGACCCAGACACAGGTGAGCCCTTAGGAGTAGCAAGGCCGGTTCACACTTAGTGGATTAGCAATGCCTGAACAATGCTTTTCCCCACCCTATGGGGCGTAAGTCTAGTCAGTATGTCGACCATATCCATCCATCGGCCCCGTAGTGATCGATATATCCGAGGTACCTCGCTTTCCATCATCCACATAAGTAAAAATGTCTGGGCTCCATACCATGACACCTCTCCGAGCTAGAAAGAAACGCATGTCCTCTCTGCCATCCTTCTCTCGTTTCTGGTTCATACCGGGGAGTGAAGCTCGCGAATTAACGCAACACAAAGCTATGCTATTTAAATTCGTACTCTGATTGTCAACTGCAAGGCTCTGCTTTTTAACAAAAGCCTTGATCCTTTGCATCTCAGCATGCCACACTAACATTCATGCCATGCGATTGATGTCTATCGATATATAACCTCTGAGATCTTATGTCTCAGAGAAGGGTGTTAAGCAAGAGAATAAATTCTCTACCACCAAATAGATATATATTTAATAGAGATCAATCAGCACAGAATAAAATCCAATGTCAAACACACATCCATTTACAAGTCCGTTCTGGATCTGAACGAAACCGGAGGCACCTTATTCCTCGTCCCATATGTCCAATATAGGAGAGAGGCCCTCACATATCTAGTCAATCTCCAAGTACGTCTGGACGATCACCACTTATTACCTTGTCTCGGGTGTACAGCCAATCAAGACATCTGTAATCATCCAAACGATGTGAAGACCTCCGATCTTCAACCACCGTCTTCATTATCGACTTATCGTCGAATCAGTTATTCAGAATAGGTATAAACCCAGTCTTTCTGAATAATTCGCGCATATTATTATCAAGTGCTATAAAAACGCAACATACGCCTCATTCAAATTCAGAATATTCTTTTATTCAAATATTCTTTTCACAATTTAAACCAAATTAAGGTTTTCCAAACTAGTCGGGATTAGCGAACCTTATCGAAGTAATCGTTTGTTTTATTTCTCAATCCCAACCTATTTATCCCATGGAGCAAAACCGGTAATACTCCATATCTAATACCATGGTGTTATCGGTAAAATTAATTACTATTCTACGTTCAAATCTAATTAAAGATTTAACTATCGCCTGGAGCAAAACTAGTGATACTTCATTCTCGATCATTTCCCAAATTTGATAATTTAAATTATCACATTCACATTTCAATCTAATTAAAGATTCATTAAAACTCCAATTTAGTTTTAATCTCACAAATCATCAATTAATGATTTTTCAACTCTTAGAAAAATTAATCCTGTCATTAACTGGGCTAAAGAACGAATGTCATTTAAAACACAATTCATGATAAACCCAAAATCACATTCCATTAATTATGGAATCTTCCCGGAAAACAGATCAATATATATATATATATATATATATATATATATATATATATATTATCGATATAAACTTTTGTATCCAACCAATAATATAAATGGAATAACAGCAAAGCCTTTAAAATTCCATATATAGTAACGGCCTTCCTCCACAGAAGCTCACTTCGATTATTACCAAATCGAACTCCATTCCATTCCAATTTATTTTATTAAATTAGAAACTTTTACTTTGGAAAATTTCCATTAAATCTTAACAAAAAGATTTATAAATTCCAAATCATCTCTTCACTGTTAATCGGGTTAAAGAACAATTGTTATTTAAAACACCGTTCAGGATAAATCCAAAAATCCAATTTCAAGCAATTCCAATTAAATATTAATTAATTGGTAAACCTCATTAAATCTTAATAAAAAGATTTAATCTTTTCTCAACTGGGTTTAAGAACAGTGTTAATAAAGACACCATTCACGACAAACCCAAAATCCAATTTGATATTAATTACAAGGCTCTGAATAGAAAATATTATCGGCTTATATTCAATATCAAATTCTGAAATTAACAAATATCGTATTGGGAATAACAATATATATATATCTTCCAAATTCCTCCACAATATTCGTATAATCACATAATCCAAAATCAAAATATTCCGAAGATTATTTCCATCCAAATCCATTCCAATTCATATATTGGAAAAATTCTGGTTATTTTAAAAACATTCACAAATCCAATTTATTTATTTAAAAACGTTGGATTTTCTAGTTGATAACTAGTTCAATTTGATAAAAATATATTTTTATCTTTACAAACGTGGAATTTTTCTTCCAATTTCTTTCCAAATCATTTATTATGATTTTACACAAATTATTAATATTTTTAATAATTTTATCAAGGCCTGTACAGTCAGTTTCCAATAACGGCCATTGAACTGCATCCATAGCGACCTTTTACAAATTTGATTTAGAGATAATTCCAAATCCAACAGTTAGATTTCAAATCTCTTATATTCGTTGGAAAGCTCTTTCCGATACGAACCCAACGGTTCCGGTTTTAGGAGAATCCGACGGTCGAATCTCCCGTAATGTCAATGTGAATTCAATGGTCGAAATTTGCGAATGGTCGCGGCGCGTTCTTTTCAGGCCATTAAATGTATATAATATATATATTATATATATTTCGTCGATTTCCACTTAAAACGTATTTTGTAAATCGTTTTAAAAACGATTCCAACTTCATTTTCAATTTTAAATCAAAATTGAATACTTCTTGTCATTATAATATATAAATGATAATATTTTCAAAATATCAGATTTTGAAATCATTTCTTTTTCGATATTCATTATAACAATGAACAAAATCGATACAAATATTGTTCGCGTTAAAATGATGCATATCTAATCAACACGGTTTCATATATTTCAATATTTTCGTGTCCATCCAAAATCGGACATCAAAATCATATTTTGATCTTTTGTTGAATATTATTTTAAAATATTCGTTATTTTATTTTATTCAACACATGAATATTTTATTCAACACATGAATATTTTATTCAACACATGAATATTTTTTATCCTTTTCTGAATATTATTTTAAAATATTCGTTATTTTCCAAATTGGAATGAAACCCAATCAATTACCATATAATATTATTTATATGGATTCCATACAACAAATGTATATAATAACAATGATAAACAATCATCCATCATCCATAGTGCATTACACAACTGTATAAGCATTAAATATAAATAATTAACGCTTACAACAGTCTGTCAACCAATTGATTGACATACAACTAAACAATTGGGATTAGTGTACGCCAAATATCATCCCAGTACCCATGTGGGGATTCAATCAACAAACACAGATTTTATTTGTGCAGGTGGGCGATGTGTAAAATATATCGTCCCAATCAATGTCAGTTAAATGGGTGTACGTTAACAAATCGTCTGATTTGTAAATGAATATTCATTTTCATTCCAGGAGAATTTTATGTCGTTCATATATACGTTAAAAATTGTATTTTTAATGATAAAATATTTTATTCAACACATGAATATTTTATATAATTCATTCATTCAATAAAAATGATATTTTTATTCTTCATACATTTTATTCAACACATGAATATTTTAATTTTCATTTCACAGCACAACACAATACAGTCCAAACAAACAATCATGGTTTGTACAATAAATGGTGTTTGGTGCTACTAAGCACCGACTGCATCTTAGTATATATTTTACTGGAAAATAAATTGTGTGAGAAAGAGTTCTCACTGTCAGTTTCCACTCCGCCAGTTTTTGTTTTGAATTTCTAAACAGTTTGAATTTGAAATTGCCTAGATTTCTAACTAGCTCCAAATTGGTCCAGTCAGTCTTGTTGTGAAGCTCTCAACCCCACGATCCCAACGGATCCAGTTTCGTGCATTTTGGACCTCGTACGAGAAAGTTATTAATTTTTAAACTTTGTACACTTTAAATAAATAATTAATGAAATTAATTAAGGTTATAATTAACCTTCTTCCTCCTTTTGAAACTGGCTGACGTTGATGTAACGACCCTGATTTTTGAATAATTTATTTTAAATATTTAATATTATTTTAAATATTTAGTTGATAATATAAATGATATTTTTATTGAATTTTCAAATTAATATGGCCGTTTATATTTACATTCGAATTTAAATTTCAATATCAGTTCCGTTGAGTTCGGAATAGTGTTATAATCTGGTATCGTCGGTCGTCACGGTTGAATAATGGTTCGGGATTACTAGTTAAGGACCACGAGATATTTTAATTATTTAATTAAAATAAAATCAATATGGAAAAAAAAAACGCAGACCTAAGTAATTAATTCCGCAGCCTATATTTCTCCTCGAGCCCAAATTCCTGTCTTCCATTTTCTATATGAAGGAAGACAAAGAATTAATGGCCATCGTACTCATGTTCCCTTGCGCGCAGCTATAAAACCAACCGGATATGTTCATATATCCCATTATTCAATCCACGAAACCCCCAAATCAATTCGAGCCTTCTGTTTTTCATCCCTTCTTCCATTTTAACAAAATCAAAATCCCTAAATTTCCTTAAAACCGAGACCGATTGATTCGTGAAGTCAAGTTCTTCGATTGAGGGTGGAAATCGCAGGACACGATGTTGACTTCGAATTGATGCGCTGGTCTTTGGGTACTGTTGGAGATCGCGACGGTGAAGGGGGTTCTCGAATTCGGGTAGCGCGATGGTACTGGAGATGATGGTCATCGAAGGGTTATTTGACGGCAATAAGGATCTCGCGGATGGGATTGAGGAAGTTCGACAGTTGACTGGGTGGAACTGGGGTTAGAAGTGAAGTAGTTCGAGGTCTAGAATGATGCGATGTTGATTTGCATAGAGTTTTCAGTAGAAGAAATCGCGATTTAGGGCAGTTTGGTGAGTTGCGATTTTTGAAAGCTGACTGTTGAAAGGGATATAGGGTTTTGGCACCTGTAGAGAGCTAAGGCAAAGAAACCTTCGAAGTGTAGAATGATGGTGCTGGAACAATGGAAGGAGGAGATGCAGATCTGTGATGAGATGGTGTTTGTTGTATGTGTAATGGAGATTGTCGGTGACTTGTTTGACGAAATGCCAAAGTGACGTGATTCGGTTTTGGGGTTGTTGGCAAGCAGGAATTGGCCGATGGTTTGCCGAGTTGTTCGTGGATGGCTCGAGTGGTTGGAGTAGCTTTAAGGTATACGTTTTTATTTAGTTTTAAATTTCATAAAATTAATTTATTTAATTGTTAAGATTAGTTTAAATTATAAACCGTTTAATCATTTAATTAAATGATCATAGGATAGTTATTCTATTTTAGCAAGTTATATAAATGTAACAAATGGTTAATCGATAACAGACTTAAATTATCATAGGGGCGACTAGATTTGGTTGAAGACGATTCATAGTCGCAGCAATATGGAGATTAACTGGGTATTCAGAAAAAAAGAGAAAATCCCTGGTGAGTAAATCTCACTCACCTTTAGAATTATTTTTATTTCATTAAAAATAATTGTCTGTTGCTTGTGTGCATGTTTTATGCTTGTTTTATATATATTAGTTATTTAGGCTATATATATATATATTGGGTTGATTGGTTGGTTGGATTCCCGCAGTCTCATTAGCGGATGCCTGCAGTTTCATAGCGGATGATTACCCTATACGCCCCACGCTATGATTAGTGGATGACCTTCTATACCGCGATATTCTGCCACGAAGCAGAATGGGTATTATTTATGTGCTAACATCTGTGGATGCAGGAAAACAGGTTGGAGGAATCCAACTGGATTCCTCAAAAATATATTATCTGTTTGTTTATTTGTTTGCATATATATTGTTATATATGATGTGTTAGAAAAATAAATAATTTGTTGCTTTGTGTGTTTAAATATCACTGGGCTTAAGTAATGATATTTAAAAATATCGTGAAAGGATATTGGAGATTTAAAAAAGGAAAATTCTATTTTTAAATAGAATTTGAATTTTAAATGGCATAAAATATAATCTTGTTTTTTTGGAAAAAATATAACAAGTAGTTTCTTTTTAAACGAAGTTATAAATAGTTCTTTAATAACGAAGTTATAAATGAAGTGAAAGGAATTATCATTTGATAATTCAGAAATGGAAATATAAGCGTGAAATTGGGATTTGAAATGAAATTTCAAAACAGGATGTGAAATGAAATTTTTAAATATATATATAACTCAAATGAAAATTGAGTATAACATTTGAATTTTTAAAAGGAGTTTAAATATTTGAATTTTAAAAGGAAATTGAATATTAGAAATTCAAGTAGAAGTTCAAATAGAATTTGAAAAGACGAAATTAGAATGGAAAAATAGAATTTGAATTCAGGAAATTAAAATAAAAATTTGAATTCAAAGGAATTCGAATAAAGAAATTCAAATAGAGATTTCAATGTAGAATTTCAAAATAGAGTTTAAAATATAGTATTTCAAGGGAGAATTCAAATGTGAAATTTGAGTAGAGATTTGATTGGAATTTAAATATGAGATTTGAATTGAGATTTGAAATAGAAATTCGAGTATTGAATTTGAACATGGAATTGAATACAGAAATTCAAGTAGAAATTTGAATATGAGATTTCAAAATAGAATTTGAAATAAACTTTGAAAATAGAATTTCAAAGTAGAATTGGAAATAGAATTTCAAATAGGATTTCAAAATAGGAAATCCAAAGGATTTTGAAATGGAATTTGAATTCAAGGGAATTCAAATGAATTTGAGTGTTAGAAATTCAAATGGTGTTGAAAATGAATTTGAATATTAGAAATTCAAATGGGGTCGGAAATGAAATTTGAATGTAAGAGATTCAAATTGAATTCAAATAGGATTTAATCTATGGGATTGGAATATGAAATTCAAATGGGTTTTAAACTATGGAATTTTGAATATAGAATTAAAAAAGGAGTTTAAATATTTGAACTTCAATAGAATTCAAATATAGAAATGGAAATATAGAAGTTCAAATGGAGTTTAAATATAAAGTTAAATAAGAGAATTCAAACGAATTCAAGTATTGAATTTGAATATAGGGAATTCAAATAGAAATCCAAGTATTGAATTTGAATATCAAATAGAAAAGGAAATTGGGATTTGAAATATAGAATTCAAAAGTGAGATTGGAATTTGAATCAAGGAATTCAAATAAGGTTAAAACGAAGTTGAATTCATTTTAAGAAGTTTAAAGGCTTATATATATAAATATAATTAAAACGAACTCGCCGTAGCGCTGCAGTTCGTAAATTGGCAATTCGAACTTCAATTGAGTATACAGAACGCAATTGAAGTCGGAATTCTTCGAAACAAGAAACGTCCGGACCGATTTGATAATAGTTTTCTGATAGAAGAGAAAAATCTGAATTTCGTCGTATAGATTTTGAGTTATGTCAAAATCAAAATTTCAAAAATGCAGCGCCAGAAACCATTATAAACCATAATGGATTTTATATATAAATATTGGGATTTTTAAGCAAATAAAAATCCGGATTTCCATTTAAAAATCTAGACTTGAGTTAGAAAATAAATGTGAACTCAAGTGAAGTAAAGAAGATGATTTTTGAAACAATAATCCTATTTTTGATTATTGAATAGAATTAACTAAATCAAAGGAGAATTAGTTAATCGAGTTTGAACTAAAGTCGAATTTTGAAAAGTGAAATTTGGGATTGTAAATATATATTCGAAATCGAATATAGAACTTAAATTGAAATTTGAATTCAATTGATTGATAAGTAAGTGGAAATATATTTGAAAACGTGTTATATTCAAATATACAAGCGAGATAGGCAGATAGTTAGTTAAAGAATTACTTTAACGAATTGAGTCAAACGAGTGTATGAAGTTGAAATAAATTTGACAGGTATAGACATACAGGAGACAGGTATGGGACAAGAATAATGCAGGTATATAAATAATGTGCTCGACAAAAGGTACATGTTTAAATTCATATATGAGTTTTATGCGCCGTATCGGCTAGCCGCTTGGCTTCTTCTTTTCCTTTTTGAGTTTAGAAGGTACCGGGAAGCTATTTGAAATTTCCCGATGCTCCCGATATAGGGGAGGTTATGGCGAATTTTTCCGGAAATTTAAGAAGTTAGAATATTTTTAAGATATTTTGATAATTAGAAATCATTGTATCGACGTATTGAATTCGAAAGTAAAGTGAATATAAAAATCGAATGTTGTAAACAAAAAGGGATAGAGATAAGTGATTGGAATTATTTCCAATTGCAAATAGAGATATTTTCTAATATATAGAAAATAAAAGAAGTTATTGTTTGGAAACATTTTCCAAATGGCATAAGGGCCAATATGGTTATTGAAAATATTTGATTAACAAATATTAATAGAGGAAATGGAGAAGAGATTTAATTAATGAATATTAATTAAAGAGCCCAGTGATTTGTTTGTTATGTTGATTGAACACTTGTTTTTATTCGATAGTTAAATCACAGACTATCGAAGTTTTTGACCATCGTTGTCAATATGGAGAGACCGGTTGGATTATTATCCGAAGAACCACTCCGTATCGGCATAAGCGTTGCGAACCAAGTATGCTGAATATATTGAAGACGGAGTGAAGTGCAAGGGCTTTTCTAGTAATAGAAATAGTGCCTTCGGTTTCGTTCAATCCCAGAACGAACGTAAATGGACGGATGTCCGACAGAGTATTTCCAATGATCAAATGGGTTGGTCTGTATGAATATATATGGTTGCAACGGATTTATCCCTTAGCATAATATCCAGAATATTTGTGCAAACTCAACTAGTGATTAACGGATCTGACAATGTGGCATTCAAAGTAATTGTGCTATCAAGGAATGGTAAGTATGCGTAGCCTCAGGCCTCAACAACCGGGAAAGGACAAAAATCGGGCAGGCAGCATGGCTATGTGGGTCGCACCCATTAGGGTGTATAATCACCTATCTAGAGAAATTCCTTTTGTTTCTAAATCTATCGATTCTGCCCATTCGGGAAACGGTGGTTTGAGTCCAACCGTTGGTGATATACATTCGATACACTCAAGCGAAATGAGTGGTCGGTCATGTGTGGGCCGGGTTGCAAGATGTTCTTGTTGAACCCAGTGTATTCGCCTCTAGAGATACATCATCGGAAGGTGGTTCCATACCTTGTCATGTTGGAAATCCAATCTCCAATAAGCGCCATGCGGTTTTTGATTTTATACTATATAGGTGGAGCGTGAGATGCAAGCGTTCTACTATTTGGTTATTTACTTGATGTAGACATTACTATAATATCACTGGATTTGATATTAAAGTGTTTTGGGTTATAGTAAGGTAAAAACCGTCCATGTTTATGTGTGGGCTGGTCTTACTATTATCTTTTCTTTCGAAAAGAGTTTTTTGAAAGTTAAACAAGTGGTTGGAGTTTACTCACACCAGTCCCATGACTGACCCAGAGTTTATTTTGTTTTGTTTTCCCTAAACTCTTGGGTGCCCAAATTTGTACGGGCAGTCAAGTGTTTCAGGCTTTTACAGATACACTTGGAGGAGCTTGAAGCAGGAGGCTTCAACGTTAGCTATTTAGAGTTACTTCCGCTGGATCAAATGTTATGTGTACTCTGATGATGGTATGTGTATATGTACAAAACAGATTTGTATTTCAAAGCTTATGTTATAGAATATATTTTATTCGTTCCGCTGTGAGTTGTGATCTTCGTTTTTCTTCTATTCTAATATTTCTTTCTTTCTATTTCTCATCCTCTAACTTCTTTCTAATAATGAGTCGTATTTCTGTGCAATTTGAGTTGGACGTGTGTTGTATTTAGTCAACTCAGATAGCACGGATTTGCGGGTCGTTTCAGTTGGTATCAGAGCTTAGGTTGAGTGAATACCTAGGCTTGTGTGGCATGTGCTCATTAGAGATAGGGTCAGTAGTACCCTAGAATGAGTTAAGTATATATATATATATATACGAGAGAGCGTATTTGTAAGTTGATATAAAAGTTGTTTTATATTGTGTTGGCTAATCTGTTGGGTGGTTTATGAATTCTGGTCGAATCGTGGGATGCCACGAAGTCGATAGGAATTTCTAAACACTTAAACAGAAGATTGAACATGATATTGTTTTAAAGTGGGTAGATGAAATAATTTTACCCGAAATTTACTTTGATATAGAAAGAGTAATTTTCTAGAATTATTATTATATGGATGTGTTGGATGTTGATTTTATAATCAAATGAGATTATAAAATTAGAATGGTTATTTATAACCAGAATAGAATTTGTATAGGAATTAAATATACAAATGAGATGAATTAGAATTAAATTCAAACCAGAATTAAGAATTCAAAATCCTGGGAAGTTGGAAATATTTTTCAAAGTATATTAAAGTAATATAGATTTGTTTTAAAGGATTTGAAAGAAAATCATTTTAGATGGATTTTGAAATAATAAAGCACTTAACTCACTTCAGTGGCTGGGAAATTATTCTGATGATGATTGCAACATCCTCAGTGTTTATTTCCGAGTTTCTAAGTGATGGATTGCTACCTTAGAAAGTTTTGTTGGAAATTTGTTTGAAAGAAAACAAGTTATTTTGGGAAGAATTCAAGTGTTTTGAATTTGAGATGGAGATAAATATATATATTTATGTGATTTCAGAAGGATTTGAAATGAAAAACCCTGAGATTTGGATTCTGGAATTAAAATTTAACTGAAACAAGTTAAATGGTTCAAGGTGAATAAATTGACTAGAATCAATTTGAAATAAATTGACTAGAATCAATTTGAAATAAATTGAAATGAATATGAATTAGAATGCATATGAATGGAAACCAAAGGTTTTGGTTGAAATTAAAGTCATAAAAATATGAGGAGTTGAGTTTCAACATAAGTTAGGTTTTGAAAAGTAATGGATTGTATCATTTTTCCTACCTTAGCAATTTCGAGGACGAAATTACTTTAAGGGGGGAAGAATGTAACGACCCTGATTTTTGAATAATTTATTTTAAATATTTAATATTATTTTAAATATTTAGTTGATAATATAAATGATATTTTTATTGAATTTTCAAATTAATATGGCCGTTTATATTTACATTCGAATTTAAATTTCAATATCAGTTCCGTTGAGTTCGGAATAGTGTTATAATCTGGTATCGTCGGTCGTCACGGTTGAATAATGGTTCGGGATTACTAGTTAAGGACCACGAGATATTTTAATTATTTAATTAAAATAAAATCAATATGGAAAAAAAAAACGCAGACCTAAGTAATTAATTCCGCAGCCTATATTTCTCCTCGAGCCCAAATTCCTGTCTTCCATTTTCTATATGAAGGAAGACAAAGAATTAATGGCCATCGTACTCATGTTCCCTTGCGCGCAGCTATAAAACCAACCGGATATGTTCATATATCCCATTATTCAATCCACGAAACCCCCAAATCAATTCGAGCCTTCTGTTTTTCATCCCTTCTTCCATTTTAACAAAATCAAAATCCCTAAATTTCCTTAAAACCGAGACCGATTGATTCGTGAAGTCAAGTTCTTCGATTGAGGGTGGAAATCGCAGGACACGATGTTGACTTCGAATTGATGCGCTGGTCTTTGGGTACTGTTGGAGATCGCGACGGTGAAGGGGGTTCTCGAATTCGGGTAGCGCGATGGTACTGGAGATGATGGTCATCGAAGGGTTATTTGACGGCAATAAGGATCTCGCGGATGGGATTGAGGAAGTTCGACAGTTGACTGGGTGGAACTGGGGTTAGAAGTGAAGTAGTTCGAGGTCTAGAATGATGCGATGTTGATTTGCATAGAGTTTTCAGTAGAAGAAATCGCGATTTAGGGCAGTTTGGTGAGTTGCGATTTTTGAAAGCTGACTGTTGAAAGGGATATAGGGTTTTGGCACCTGTAGAGAGCTAAGGCAAAGAAACCTTCGAAGTGTAGAATGATGGTGCTGGAACAATGGAAGGAGGAGATGCAGATCTGTGATGAGATGGTGTTTGTTGTATGTGTAATGGAGATTGTCGGTGACTTGTTTGACGAAATGCCAAAGTGACGTGATTCGGTTTTGGGGTTGTTGGCAAGCAGGAATTGGCCGATGGTTTGCCGAGTTGTTCGTGGATGGCTCGAGTGGTTGGAGTAGCTTTAAGGTATACGTTTTTATTTAGTTTTAAATTTCATAAAATTAATTTATTTAATTGTTAAGATTAGTTTAAATTATAAACCGTTTAATCATTTAATTAAATGATCATAGGATAGTTATTCTATTTTAGCAAGTTATATAAATGTAACAAATGGTTAATCGATAACAGACTTAAATTATCATAGGGGCGACTAGATTTGGTTGAAGACGATTCATAGTCGCAGCAATATGGAGATTAACTGGGTATTCAGAAAAAAAGAGAAAATCCCTGGTGAGTAAATCTCACTCACCTTTAGAATTATTTTTATTTCATTAAAAATAATTGTCTGTTGCTTGTGTGCATGTTTTATGCTTGTTTTATATATATTAGTTATTTAGGCTATATATATATATATATTGGGTTGATTGGTTGGTTGGATTCCCGCAGTCTCATTAGCGGATGCCCGCAGTTTCATAGCGGATGATTACCCTATACGCCCCACGCTATGATTAGTGGATGACCTTCTATACCGCGATATTCTGCCACGAAGCAGAATGGGTATTATTTATGTGCTAACATCTGTGGATGCAGGAAAACAGGTTGGAGGAATCCAACTGGATTCCTCAAAAATATATTATCTGTTTGTTTATTTGTTTGCATATATATTGTTATATATGATGTGTTAGAAAAATAAATAATTTGTTGCTTTGTGTGTTTAAATATCACTGGGCTTAAGTAATGATATTTAAAAATATCGTGAAAGGATATTGGAGATTTAAAAAAGGAAAATTCTATTTTTAAATAGAATTTGAATTTTAAATGGCATAAAATATAATCTTGTTTTTTTGGAAAAAATATAACAAGTAGTTTCTTTTTAAACGAAGTTATAAATAGTTCTTTAATAACGAAGTTATAAATGAAGTGAAAGGAATTATCATTTGATAATTCAGAAATGGAAATATAAGCGTGAAATTGGGATTTGAAATGAAATTTCAAAACAGGATGTGAAATGAAATTTTTAAATATATATATAACTCAAATGAAAATTGAGTATAACATTTGAATTTTTAAAAGGAGTTTAAATATTTGAATTTTAAAAGGAAATTGAATATTAGAAATTCAAGTAGAAGTTCAAATAGAATTTGAAAAGACGAAATTAGAATGGAAAAATAGAATTTGAATTCAGGAAATTAAAATAAAAATTTGAATTCAAAGGAATTCGAATAAAGAAATTCAAATAGAGATTTCAATGTAGAATTTCAAAATAGAGTTTAAAATATAGTATTTCAAGGGAGAATTCAAATGTGAAATTTGAGTAGAGATTTGATTGGAATTTAAATATGAGATTTGAATTGAGATTTGAAATAGAAATTCGAGTATTGAATTTGAACATGGAATTGAATACAGAAATTCAAGTAGAAATTTGAATATGAGATTTCAAAATAGAATTTGAAATAAACTTTGAAAATAGAATTTCAAAGTAGAATTGGAAATAGAATTTCAAATAGGATTTCAAAATAGGAAATCCAAAGGATTTTGAAATGGAATTTGAATTCAAGGGAATTCAAATGAATTTGAGTGTTAGAAATTCAAATGGTGTTGAAAATGAATTTGAATATTAGAAATTCAAATGGGGTCGGAAATGAAATTTGAATGTAAGAGATTCAAATTGAATTCAAATAGGATTTAATCTATGGGATTGGAATATGAAATTCAAATGGGTTTTAAACTATGGAATTTTGAATATAGAATTAAAAAAGGAGTTTAAATATTTGAACTTCAATAGAATTCAAATATAGAAATGGAAATATAGAAGTTCAAATGGAGTTTAAATATAAAGTTAAATAAGAGAATTCAAACGAATTCAAGTATTGAATTTGAATATAGGGAATTCAAATAGAAATCCAAGTATTGAATTTGAATATCAAATAGAAAAGGAAATTGGGATTTGAAATATAGAATTCAAAAGTGAGATTGGAATTTGAATCAAGGAATTCAAATAAGGTTAAAACGAAGTTGAATTCATTTTAAGAAGTTTAAAGGCTTATATATATAAATATAATTAAAACGAACTCGCCGTAGCGCTGCAGTTCGTAAATTGGCAATTCGAACTTCAATTGAGTATACAGAACGCAATTGAAGTCGGAATTCTTCGAAACAAGAAACGTCCGGACCGATTTGATAATAGTTTTCTGATAGAAGAGAAAAATCTGAATTTCGTCGTATAGATTTTGAGTTATGTCAAAATCAAAATTTCAAAAATGCAGCGCCAGAAACCATTATAAACCATAATGGATTTTATATATAAATATTGGGATTTTTAAGCAAATAAAAATCCGGATTTCCATTTAAAAATCTAGACTTGAGTTAGAAAATAAATGTGAACTCAAGTGAAGTAAAGAAGATGATTTTTGAAACAATAATCCTATTTTTGATTATTGAATAGAATTAACTAAATCAAAGGAGAATTAGTTAATCGAGTTTGAACTAAAGTCGAATTTTGAAAAGTGAAATTTGGGATTGTAAATATATATTCGAAATCGAATATAGAACTTAAATTGAAATTTGAATTCAATTGATTGATAAGTAAGTGGAAATATATTTGAAAACGTGTTATATTCAAATATACAAGCGAGATAGGCAGATAGTTAGTTAAAGAATTACTTTAACGAATTGAGTCAAACGAGTGTATGAAGTTGAAATAAATTTGACAGGTATAGACATACAGGAGACAGGTATGGGACAAGAATAATGCAGGTATATAAATAATGTGCTCGACAAAAGGTACATGTTTAAATTCATATATGAGTTTTATGCGCCGTATCGGCTAGCCGCTTGGCTTCTTCTTTTCCTTTTTGAGTTTAGAAGGTACCGGGAAGCTATTTGAAATTTCCCGATGCTCCCGATACAGGGGAGGTTATGGCGAATTTTTCCGGAAATTTAAGAAGTTAGAATATTTTTAAGATATTTTGATAATTAGAAATCATTGTATCGACGTATTGAATTCGAAAGTAAAGTGAATATAAAAATCGAATGTTGTAAACAAAAAGGGATAGAGATAAGTGATTGGAATTATTTCCAATTGCAAATAGAGATATTTTCTAATATATAGAAAATAAAAGAAGTTATTGTTTGGAAACATTTTCCAAATGGCATAAGGGCCAATATGGTTATTGAAAATATTTGATTAACAAATATTAATAGAGGAAATGGAGAAGAGATTTAATTAATGAATATTAATTAAAGAGCCCAGTGATTTGTTTGTTATGTTGATTGAACACTTGTTTTTATTCGATAGTTAAATCACAGACTATCGAAGTTTTTGACCATCGTTGTCAATATGGAGAGACCGGTTGGATTATTATCCGAAGAACCACTCCGTATCGGCATAAGCGTTGCGAACCAAGTATGCTGAATATATTGAAGACGGAGTGAAGTGCAAGGGCTTTTCTAGTAATAGAAATAGTGCCTTCGGTTTCGTTCAATCCCAGAACGAACGTAAATGGACGGATGTCCGACAGAGTATTTCCAATGATCAAATGGGTTGGTCTGTATGAATATATATGGTTGCAACGGATTTATCCCTTAGCATAATATCCAGAATATTTGTGCAAACTCAACTAGTGATTAACGGATCTGACAATGTGGCATTCAAAGTAATTGTGCTATCAAGGAATGGTAAGTATGCGTAGCCTCAGGCCTCAACAACCGGGAAAGGACAAAAATCGGGCAGGCAGCATGGCTATGTGGGTCGCACCCATTAGGGTGTATAATCACCTATCTAGAGAAATTCCTTTTGTTTCTAAATCTATCGATTCTGCCCATTCGGGAAACGGTGGTTTGAGTCCAACCGTTGGTGATATACATTCGATACACTCAAGCGAAATGAGTGGTCGGTCATGTGTGGGCCGGGTTGCAAGATGTTCTTGTTGAACCCAGTGTATTCGCCTCTAGAGATACATCATCGGAAGGTGGTTCCATACCTTGTCATGTTGGAAATCCAATCTCCAATAAGCGCCATGCGGTTTTTGATTTTATACTATATAGGTGGAGCGTGAGATGCAAGCGTTCTACTATTTGGTTATTTACTTGATGTAGACATTACTATAATATCACTGGATTTGATATTAAAGTGTTTTGGGTTATAGTAAGGTAAAAACCGTCCATGTTTATGTGTGGGCTGGTCTTACTATTATCTTTTCTTTCGAAAAGAGTTTTTTGAAAGTTAAACAAGTGGTTGGAGTTTACTCACACCAGTCCCATGACTGACCCAGAGTTTATTTTGTTTTGTTTTCCCTAAACTCTTGGGTGCCCAAATTTGTACGGGCAGTCAAGTGTTTCAGGCTTTTACAGATACACTTGGAGGAGCTTGAAGCAGGAGGCTTCAACGTTAGCTATTTAGAGTTACTTCCGCTGGATCAAATGTTATGTGTACTCTGATGATGGTATGTGTATATGTACAAAACAGATTTGTATTTCAAAGCTTATGTTATAGAATATATTTTATTCGTTCCGCTGTGAGTTGTGATCTTCGTTTTTCTTCTATTCTAATATTTCTTTCTTTCTATTTCTCATCCTCTAACTTCTTTCTAATAATGAGTCGTATTTCTGTGCAATTTGAGTTGGACGTGTGTTGTAATTAGTCAACTCAGATAGCACGGATTTGCGGGTCGTTTCAGTTGATCTTCATTCCTTCGAAACAAGGGTTTAGATTTTCGGCCACCAGAGTCGCCGTGACCACGATCAACCACCACCCCGACATCCGGCTAGGAGCGGCGCGCCTCCCCCATGAACAACGGTCAACTGGGTCAATGCATTGGCCCCCAAATTGAGGACGACGGCAGGCTCTTCGAGCGCGATTTCTCCTTTCCCATGCCACGAAAATTGATGAAACACCCATGGATTTGAAGCTTGAAGAGAGCACTACAAAATTCCCAAAAGAACCGGGGTTTAATTCCGCGTGAATTGGGAGGAAAATTTAGGAGAAGAAGCGAAGGTGGGCCGCTGTTAATCGTTGGTGAAGAGAGAGAGAGAGGGGCACGTTCTTTTCCAGCGAATGGGAAATTAGAAAATTAGGGTTTTTTTTATACATGTTTTTCCAAAAATACCCGTGTATCTGTAGAACTCCAAATCAAACTTAACAACTATTGCCCCTAGCTAAATACCCCTATTCCAGACACAATGGAATATTTTTCGTAAGCCTATTCGACTGTTTCGATTAGTTTTTATCAAAATTGAAATATAAATCAATACATATTGAATTTGAACGTACATATTAATTTACCGGGGCCACATACTGACTCCAAAAATTCCTGAAAAATAAATCTAGCTATGTTTTGACAATACGGTCCTAACAAAACTAATTTCGTTGAATTTGGAGATCGTTTGAAAAATGGCCATTTTCTGGTCGATTTAATTCAACTAAAATTGACAAAACACGTTTTCTTTTGCCAAGCTCACATATTAATTCCAAAAATTATGAAAATTGGAATCTAGCAATAATTTGACATTCCGGATCCAACAAAATTGGTTTCATTGAAAATGGAGGTCATTTGTAAAATGGCTATTTTTACGGGCTTTATATTATATTAATATATATATATATATATATATATATATATATAAATTCCATAGCGACTATTTTGAATTTTAAACTGGACATAACTTTCCATTTATAAAGTGAAATCTCAGTTTCTTACATTCGTTAGAAAGATATAGTTAAACAGATTTAAATATTTCTTGTTTCGTCTAATTATGATTTATTTTGAATTCTGTATATTTTAAAAAGATTTAAATATTTTAAATTGGTTCCGAAAATCCGGGTTGTTACACAATGCATCCCCTCAATCAACTTATGGCAGTCTAAACCATGCCCTGCAAAGCTTAGCACGAGCCTAGTTTGAATACAACTTGCACATAGATAAACATGTGTGTACCCCAAATTAGTCTGGCCATCCATGTGCACATCTGGTAAGGATTTGGTAAAGGAAACATCCACTCCACCATAGTATAGGCAACCTAGATTTTAGTATAATACCTTAAGAGCAAAGCCCAGATTTTCTAACCATTTTTTGGACCTGTGCTAGTACATATATGTACACAGGTGGGCTAGCTGCAAGCACATGAATAGCTATAAATCTATATAGCTGGAAGAGATCACTAAAATATACCATCAACATCTCCTCAATCAAATTAAAAACAACCCAGATTCTACATTGTGCAAGCTAGAAGCTAAGTATATTTTATTATTTGATTCACCTATAAATACACTGATTTTCCCTCATACATTCACATACAATCAAAAACAAACCAAGAGCAAGAAAATGGCATAAAAGCCTTAAACTAAAATGGGAGGCATGGCTGAGGATAGGAACAAAAACACTTATTATTAGTGTAAACCTGAATAAGGGAGTGATTGTAGCATGAAGAGCTTGTAAACCTGGGAACTATAGATAATTATGAATAAGCCCAGTGAGTAAACTCTTTTCTTTAGATCTCTGTTTAAATCTTTCCTTAATTGATACGGAGTAACGCAAGTGTAAAGTGTTCATACTTGTCTGTGATACCTGTCATATGATACATATTGATTTGTTCTTGATTAGATACTGTAAATTCGTGATATGGAATTTCATGAAACAGTGCCTAACCTTGTGAGTAAGTTTCCCCTATGTTCCCACTTAAATATAATTGTTATGATGTATGCATGGTTTAACTTAATTGATTCAATGTTTATGTACACCTATGACTTGAAAATGAACAGAATAAAACAGAGTAAAACTGTAAACCCAAAAGTGAGTAAATTCCCCTTTTGTATTTTAACTATGCAAATACATATGTGTTGATGTGACTTCCATAAGTAAACTAAGAACTGAGAATAAATAAAAACCTGAATGGAAACAACAGAAAAGAAAAGAACATAAAAACCTGGAACCAAAACAGTGGATAAAACATGGTGAGCAAACCATTCCTCTTTATTCTCTTGTTGATATATGCTAAGTAAACTAACATATATATATATATATATATATATATATTCATGATTGGAAATGAGAGTAATTGGTTTCATGTCAAACTGGAATAGCAGTAAATAGAAAGCAAACCATTTGATATCTTTGTATCAAAGACCCCATACAACTTATCCGAGCTTTTGTCCAAAAGATCCAAGTTTCAAGGTGGCTCTTCCATATGCAGAACCTCTTATCCATTTTATTTTAGTTGTGGCACGAAGTCTGGCATATCATTTAGATGCTACTCTACATGAGATATTAACATGGAATTAATGGAATCTGCTCATGTTTTCTTAAGAGGTGGCGGTCTTATAATCGATGTTGAAACTAAGACTGTTTCGGCAAGCAACATCATTAAAATGATATAGTATTGGTTTTGAGTAGATGAAAGAAAAGAACTGCTACATGATGGAGCAAGTGGGACGTGGAACTTGGAGCAGTCTGCGGCTGGTGGAGCTCTGGTCAAGCTGATGTTTCCACATTATTTAGAAAGAGCTGAATGGCAATGGAAAACGTGAAGGTGATGCAAAAAGGGTAGTGTACCAGGTGATTGGAAATATTGACCCAAACAGTACAGGGATGGAGGATTCTAAAGTTGCTTAGTTGTAGCGTTTTATTTGATGGTCCACAAGGATGATGTGGTAGCAGTTCTACTGTGGCCGGATGTTGGAGTCTGTTGTGTTGGTGGTCCAGTTGATGTGGAGGAGTATTAGTTTTTTGTCCAGTCAGTAGGCACTTGTGAGGAAGTAATATGTTGTGCTAGTATGGTGTGAGGTTGATATATGGGTATAGGAAAGGGTAAAATTTGACACTCTATTTCAGTGTCATAACATTTAAATGGCTCATCCATATTTGACAATCTTCGTAATTTCTAAGAGCAACCATTTCAGATTTAAGAGTTTTGCAAAATTTCAGTGTTTACAAAAATGGTTACACTTCAATAAAATGGTCATTTCTTTTGTCAAGTACCACATATATGTAGTTGCATTAGACATTTAGACTATCGTCATTTCACTTTCTAACATAAACACTAACAATTCAAACTACGATGCACAAACCAGATATACATTTTACGCTGCAATACCAACATCATGCGTAATTCAATAATCTAACAGTTTTCTGTTCATAGAAAGGGCCTCATTCTCGTAAATATATATATATATATAGGAAAAAAAACTTATGTATATTGTTTAAACTAATTGACGTGTAGATAACTTAAAATTAGATCAAGATCGTATGATCAAATGAGCTTGGCCCATGTGAGTGTATAGGAAAGTACATCGATGGTGTAGATATGTGACTCAAGTTATCGAGTGTAACGACCCAGATTTTTCGGCCGTTAAATTCTGAATATTTAAATTTGTTTTAAATATTTTATTTGAATTATATATAGGAATTTATTTATAAAACGAAGTTTGAACGTTAATTTATAATATAATATAAAACGAGCTCGAAATCGCGCGGTAGTTCGTAATATTGAGTTTTGAACTTCAACTGAGAATACAGAATTCGTTATAAGTCGGATTTCTGTGAAACAAGACACGTTGGGACCGTATTTATTATAATTTTCATATGAAAGAGAAAAATCTAGATTTCGTGTTATAATTTGTAAGTTATGGTCAAATCAAATTTTGAAATAGTCGCTGTGGAAAATCGTTATTTAAATTATACGCGTTAAAATAGCCGTTTTGCAAACGGACTCAGATTTCGACGAAATCAGTTTCATTGGGACCGTATCTTTAAATTATTGTACGGTGGTGAGTGGCATGGAAAACCGATATCGTATGTAACCACGGTAGCCGTAAACGCTCGTTCAGTGCAATTAAATTAATTCAACTGAATAAAGGGATATTAGAGTGTAACTTGAACAGACGATCAAATCAGGCCACGAAACCAGTTCCGGTGAGTTCGTATCGTCGATTTTAGTCAGGGTAGATATATAATTTGTTATTTTTAGAGATCGGAAAATTTGGTGTTCAGAAGGGCAGTGCGGTACGCGCCAAAAATAGTCTACCGAGGCAACAGTCTCAGAATGCGACGAAACTAGTGCCGTTGGGTTCGTATCGAAAAGTTATTGTCGGTGTTCGCAGTTTCAAGTTGTTTTGATTTATCTGGTGATCGTGAAAAATTTAAACGCGTGTTGATTTCTGGTTTTATAAAGGAAATTTTTTCAAACGATGTCGGAATTCGACGAAACTTGTCCCATTGGGTTCAGAATACCTTTTTACACCAAGATTAGTTTTTTTATCAGTAAACAGAAGCCACTTTTATTTTCAAGTACCGTAACAAGGGAAAAACTGCATCGTACATTAAATTTAATCTTTCGTCGTAATATTGTCCTTTCCTCTAGTTTATACATTGACTTGTCACATTGAATTTTCTACTTCACATCTAAATTTCGATACATGAAAACCTCGGTAGCTCTTAAACATAATGTACAAACCTACAGTATAGCATGTACAGGTTGTCAATCTATTTTCAAATACCTTGCCGACAAAGTAATCAAAATCCCAAGCCTATCTACCCCTATTTCTACAGCTATGCTAAATTTCGTGAGTGCCAAGTCTTTATTTTCAAGTCGTGCTTTTCACGACATTACTTTCCGTGATAGCCAAGCCAAATGGTTCCGTGAGTACCACGCTTCTCAATCTATATAATGACCGACCCAAGAATCCCTAATCCCAATTTCGTTCGATCCTCTTGTTTCGCTCCTACTCTTCTTTCAATAAAAATAAAAACACAAGCAAATTGTTCCTTTAAAAATCAGTAGAGACTTTTATTCATGAGACCGATGTCATTGCTGAACCCGCGGAGGCAGTGTAGTCGGGTAGCGGTGTTATGAAACCAACATGCGAGCTTAACATGTTAGCAACGATCAACGGTGGAGAGGAAAATGGAATAGCAGAGGGTGTTTATCGAAGTAGCTACCTGGTTTATGAGAAGCAGAAATGGAAAGAACGGGAGCAGGGGGTGTACGGCGTGAAGATAAAGAGAGGGAAACAAAGTCGGGTCTTCGGGTTTTAACTGAAATAAGGGATCAATCTTTCCCATTCGATCTGGGTAGGAACTTAGTGGGCAGATGGAGTGGGTTGCACAGTTTATGGTGATACAGTAGTGTTGAACGGTGAGGACACCATGCCCTTTTTGTGGAGGAAAGTCTGGTTGCTTTTCAGCATCAAAATTATCGCACCTTTTCTGTGCTTGCGGTATGTACTGTGAAGGGTGCGGTTTAGTTTGAGGGGTTCACGAAATGGTGATATGCTGTGAAGTTTTGGTATGAAGTAGAAGATGCGAGCGACAGTTTAGTTGGGGCATGCGTGGTAATCATTAGAAGCAAGCAGGTTGCGTTGTTAAGCAAGGATTAAGGGAAGCTTGTAACTTGGAGACGCACTGATATTTGAGGTGAGCAGTTCGAAAACGTATTTTCCTGGGATGGTCTTGCGTTAATTATACTGGGATGGTTGGTCAATAACATATTATCCATAATATTTTGGGAATAAGGTCGGTATGTTGAGGTGAGCAGTTCAATGATGTTGACTGTGGATACCGGGGTCCTTTTTATGAGAGGAAGTCGGTCACGTGGGAATTGTGGCGACAAGGCCGACTTTGTGGAGCTAATGCCGTCGAAGGACAAAGTTATCAGAATTTCGTAGAAAAATTAAAAGTCTGTTTCATTTTAAACGAAAACAAAAGCAGAGACCGTCAACTGCAATCCAAGGTGAGTAAACTCACTTACTCCCTCTCGTTTATATTTTTATATATAAACGAGTTTTAAATATTTTTATAACGTGCAATAATTGATTGGTTGAATAGTTGGTAATTTGGTTGAATTGGTTGATAGGATTACACCATTAATTGATCATTAGTTCTGATATTTCACATTGATGTGAAATAATATTATTGATGTTACTAACATCTGTGGATGCAGGGAAACAGGTTGGAGGGATCCAACTGGATCCCTCAACATCTTATTCACTGTTTTATTTTGATGGTGATATATGTTGTGCTACATTATCCATGGTTGAATTTGTGTGTTTGGTTTACCCTGGCCTTAGGAACCTGGTATTTTAGATACCGTAAAATATCATCGAATGTGAAAAAAAGAAATTAGAATTTAAAAGCAGAATTTATTTCCAAATTAGAAATAATTTCTTTTTCATTGAATTGCAAATGGAAACCTATTCCATTGGGTAAACCAAGAAAAATGTATAAATGGAGATATAAATTAAGTGGATCATTAACCATTGGATAAATTAAAAGGTGGATTCAAATATGAATGTATATTTGAAAGTGAGTATCGGTTTTGAAACCGATATTTGAAATGGATTTGAATTTAGCAAAGTACAAAGGAAAGTTTAAAGAAAGATTTTCAAATGCTTAAAGTAAAAGAATAGTAGTTTAAACAAGGAAATATTTTGCAAATAAAATGTATATAAAAAGGGGATTTATAGAAATCGAATTAAGTGGTTAGAAAATGTATAGTTTATAAATATGTTTAAAGGAGAACTTGAAATTGTTTAAAATAAACAGAGTTTATAAATGAACAACGGAAGCGTGTGCGTCGCACACGGTATTTTATTCAAAACAGCAATTTTAACGCTGCCGTTATAATAACTGTTTTAATAGCAATCTTAATGCTATGGTTATGATAAGTGT
The DNA here is from genome assembly GCA_030737875.1 of Allium sativum. Taxonomy (NCBI): domain Eukaryota; kingdom Viridiplantae; phylum Streptophyta; class Magnoliopsida; order Asparagales; family Amaryllidaceae; genus Allium; species Allium sativum. The sequence continues at coordinate 294,234,170 of CM060913.1, read as the reverse complement.
TCTATAATGCTAGACAGCGGTTTTAACGCTGTTGTTGAAAACAATGTTTTATAAATCAAACATTTAAGACAGCGATTATAACGCTACCGTTATCATCAATATTTTTATAAAGAAGGTGTGTTCGTAGATCAAATCCGAGAGTCCCATAAGCAATGTTTGGTTTAAAGTTGTGAGCTCTGAATATTTCAAAGTGAATGATAGCAAGAGTTGGTTAGTGATATCGTTAATTAACGAACGATTTATGATTTAAGTCATAATAACGATGTTTATAACATCAGTAAATTCAAAGGTTTTAGAAATGTTTTCTAACTGGAGTGAAAGATATTTTCTCAATAAAGGAATTATATATATTGGAGATGTTTTCCAATATTCAAGTTAGGAAATAAAGGACATATTAAAGTTATTATATTTCGGATGCAGGGAGTTATAACACCATTTTTATAATCAAGTGATTCCTGAAAAGGAAGTGGATTCATAATCGAATCCGAGAGCAACGTGAGGAAGTGTGTTAAAAAAATTGGAAAGATGAACCTTGTCTATTTCGAGGTTAGAAATGTTGCTCAGTTAAGGTCTGAGAGGTAATTATACCCCAACTTGATTGACTTCGTTTTAACTAAGAAATGATTAAGGTTCGATAGTGGAAAGTGGTTAAGTGGAAACCAAATGAAGGAGATTTGGCATAGTGATGTTCATTCAAACATCTGTTTAATCAAATGAAGGAGATTTGGAAATGTTTTCCAAATGAGAGTCAGAAATGTTTTCTGAATATAGAGGACAAATGATGGAAATGTTTTCCAATGTTAATAGCGTATATTTTCTAAATATATTAAATAAGGAATGTAAATGAAAGTGAAAAGGGAAATGAATAAATGAATGAACTAAAAGGGATAAACGTTGAATGATGTTTGGTCGATAGAATTTCCTTTTGGAAATAATATCATTGTTTGCACACCGACATGTTTTCATTTGATAGTTAAATCACCGACTATCAAAGTTTTGACCATTTTAACGTTGTTAATATGGAGAGACCGGTTGGATTATTATCCAGAGAACCACTCCGTATTGGCATAAGCGTTGCGAATCAAGTATGCTGAATATCTTGAAGACGGAGTTATGCAAGGGCTATCCTGTTTACGGGTTAGTGCCTTCGGTTTGTCCAGACCCAGGACAACTTGTATGGACGAGTGTCTGACAGAGTATTTCCAAAGGGGGTTACGTACGTTGATTTCTTCAAACGTACGAAGTTGGTGGCATAGAAGGGAAACTTCTTTAGCCTAACAATCTGAGCATTTTTGTGGGAATCAATTAGTGATTTCCGATGGATCTGACGATGGGGCATTCAAAGTGAATGATGGCCAGATGTTCTGGAAGATAATTCATACCTCAAGCCTCACAACCCGGAAGTGGACAAAAATCGGGCAGGCAGCATGGCTATGTGGGTCGCACCCATTAGGATGTATGATCACCTATCTAGAGAAATTCCTTTTGTTCTTAAATCTATCGATGCTGTCCCTTATCGGGAAGCGGTTGCTGATCCCAACCGTTGGTGATATACATTCGATACACTCAAGCGAAATGAGTGGTCGGTCATGTGTGGGCCGGGTTGCAAGATGTTCTTGTTGAACCCAGTGTATTTGCCTCTAGAGATACACGGTCGGAAGGTGGTCCCATACCTTGTCAAGTTGGAATCCAATCTCCAATAAGCGCCTGCGGAGTTTGATTGTATATTATATATGTAGAGCGTGAGATGCAAGCGTTCTACTAGATTTTAATTACTTGTGATTAGACATTATTATAATATCAGATAATATATGTTTTTTTCCAAAGTGTTTTGGGTTATCGTAAGGTAAAAACCATCCGTGTTTATGTGTGGATTGGTCTTACGATTATCTTTTCTTTTGAAAAGGATTTTGAAAGTTAAACAAATGGTTGGAGTTTACTCACACCAGTCCCATGACTGACCCAGAGTTTATTTTGTTGTTTCCCTAAACTCTTGGGTGCCCAAATTTGTACGGGCAGTCAAGTAGTTAGGATTTTTCAGATTCACTTGGAGGGGCTCGAAGCAGGAGGCTTCACCAGTTAGCTATAGACTATCATATTTCCGCTGTGTATTTTGTTGTATTTGGAAACATGTGTTTATAACTGTTCCAAAAGTAACTGCTGTGCTCTGATAATGTTATGTATACAAAGTTACTGATTTGTATTTCAAAGTTTATGTTATCTAATATATTTTATTCGTTCCGCTGTGAGATTGTGATCTTCGTTTTCTTCTATTCTAATATTTCTTTCTTTCTATTTCTCATCCTCTAACTTCTTTCTAAAAATGATACGTATTTCTGTGCAATTTGAGTTGGACGTGTGGTATTATTAGTCGACTCAAAGGGTACGGATTTGCGGGTCGTTTCATTTGGTATCAGAGCCAGGTTAAGTGATTACCTTGGCTCTGTGGCGTAACTCAATAGAGATGGGGTTAGTAGTACCCTAGATTGAGTTTGAGTATATATATATATATATATATATATGAGCGCGTATTTGTAGATTTGATATAAAAATTGTTTTATATTGTGTTGGCTGGTTTGTTGAGTGGTTTATGAATTCTGGTCGATACAGGAAGTACAACCGTATCGATAGGTGTTTCTAAACTCTCGAACAAAACAATTCGATACAGTATTGTTTTAAAGTGGGTAAATGAAATAAATTTACCCAAAAAAAAAAAAAAAAAAAAAAAAAAAAAAAAACTAAACTATTTTGATATAAAAGAAATAATTTCTGAATTATTATGTATGGATGTATGGATTGTTATTACAATCAAAGGAAATTATAAAATATTGAAATGGTTATATAACCAAGATAAACTAGAATTAAATTCAAACCAAATTTTGTGGATTTAAATCCCGGATATTTAGAAAATATTTTCTGAAGTATTATAAAGGTAATATAGCATTACTTGACGGTATTTTTGAATGAGAATGATTTTTAATGAGTTTTGAAAATGATTAAGCACTGAAACCACTTCAGTTGCGAGAAAATAATTCTGATAATGGACTGCAGCATTATCAGTATTCATTTTCGAGTGCCTGAGTGACGGATTGTTACCATAGTTGATTTATTAATGGAAATTGTTTGAGAAAAATAAAGTTGTTTTATAAATTCAAAAGTTTTGAATTGAGTTGATTATAAATATATGTGTATAAATATATGTGATTTCATACTAATTTGAAATAAAATCCGGGAATTTGAATTCTGAAATTAAAAATTTACTTGTATAAATCGAATAGATTAAAATGGTAGAATGTATCAAATGAATTGGAATTTAACCCGAATTAACTCAAATAAAATTGGGTTTGGATTAGAGTTGTTTAGACTCGAATTATTAAGATGAATTTATAAGCAAGTTAAATATATGTTGGATGTTGTTTGGAATTAAACCTTGATGGAATTGAACTCAAGCAGAATATGAAGGTTGATTTTTTGGAAATAGATTTCTGTTTGGATTAGTGAATAGAAGTGAACTAATCAGAGGTTGATTAGAGAGTTAAAAACTGGGAGGTAGATTGATTTGAAACCAACTGGAAATGGATATATGTGTGCTGAGCAGATATTGAATGGAAGCAAATACAAGAGACAGAGTTATGCCCGACAAAAAGGTACATGTTTACAATATTGTTTGGGTTGATGATTTTATGAGCCTATGAGGCAAGCCACTTGGCTTTTGATTTTCTTTTGGATTGGAGAAGGCCTAGAAAGGCGAGTTGTGGTTGTGCCGATTAAGCCGTGCAGAGGAGATGCTGCCGAAATTTTTTCAGAATTTAAAGTGTTAGAAAATTTTTAGAATTTTCGAAAATTTTCGTTAGTAAAAATAAATTAATACTTTAATTGGAAAAAAATTTGGTCTAGTTAAACTGAAATTAAGAAATGAACTGGAAGAAATTTTGGACCTAGTTAATAAGGTATGTAGTATCTTTTCTTAACTTAGCAATTTCGAGGACGAAATTATTTTAAGGGGGAAGGAATGTAACGACCCAGATTTTTCGGCCGTTAAATTCTGAATATTTAAATTTGTTTTAAATATTTTATTTGAATTATATATAGGAATTTATTTATAAAACGAAGTTTGAACGTTAATTTATAATATAATATAAAACGAGCTCGAAATCGCGCGGTAGTTCGTAATATTGAGTTTTGAACTTCAACTGAGAATACAGAATTCGTTATAAGTCGGATTTCTGTGAAACAAGACACGTTGGGACCGTATTTATTATAATTTTCATATGAAAGAGAAAAATCTAGATTTCGTGTTATAATTTGTAAGTTATGGTCAAATCAAATTTTGAAATAGTCGCTGTGGAAAATCGTTATTTAAATTATACGCGTTAAAATAGCCGTTTTGCAAACGGACTCAGATTTCGACGAAATCAGTTTCATTGGGACCGTATCTTTAAATTATTGTACGGTGGTGAGTGGCATGGAAAACCGATATCGTATGTAACCACGGTAGCCGTAAACGCTCGTTCAGTGCAATTAAATTAATTCAACTGAATAAAGGGATATTAGAGTGTAACTTGAACAGACGATCAAATCAGGCCACGAAACCAGTTCCGGTGAGTTCGTATCGTCGATTTTAGTCAGGGTAGATATATAATTTGTTATTTTTAGAGATCGGAAAATTTGGTGTTCAGAAGGGCAGTGCGGTACGCGCCAAAAATAGTCTACCGAGGCAACAGTCTCAGAATGCGACGAAACTAGTGCCGTTGGGTTCGTATCGAAAAGTTATTGTCGGTGTTCGCAGTTTCAAGTTGTTTTGATTTATCTGGTGATCATGAAAAATTTAAACGCGTGTTGATTTCTGGTTTTATAAAGGAAATTTTTTCAAACGATGTCGGAATTCGACGAAACTTGTCCCATTGGGTTCAGAATACCTTTTTACACCAAGATTAGTTTTTTTATCAGTAAACAGAAGCCACTTTTATTTTCAAGTACCGTAACAAGGGAAAAACTGCATCGTACATTAAATTTAATCTTTCGTCGTAATATTGTCCTTTCCTCTAGTTTATACAGTGACTTGTCACATTGAATTTTCTACTTCACATCTAAATTTCGATACATGAAAACCTCGGTAGCTCTTAAACATAATGTACAAACCTACAGTATAGCATGTACAGGTTGTCAATCTATTTTCAAATACCTTGCCGACAAAGTAATCAAAATCCCAAGCCTATCTACCCCTATTTCTACAGCTATGCTAAATTTCGTGAGTGCCAAGTCTTTATTTTCAAGTCGTGCTTTTCACGACATTACTTTCCGTGATAGCCAAGCCAAATGGTTCCGTGAGTACCACGCTTCTCAATCTATATAATGACCGACCCAAGAATCCCTAATCCCAATTTCGTTCGATCCTCTTGTTTCGCTCCTACTCTTCTTTCAGTAAAAATAAAAACACAAGCAAATTGTTCCTTTAAAAATCAGTAGAGACTTTTATTCATGAGACCGATGTCATTGCTGAACCCGCGGAGGCAGTGTAGTCGGGTAGCGGTGTTATGAAACCAACATGCGAGCTTAACATGTTAGCAACGATCAACGGTGGAGAGGAAAATGGAATAGCAGAGGGTGTTTATCGAAGTAGCTACCTGGTTTATGAGAAGCAGAAATGGAAAGAACGGGAGCAGGGGGTGTACGGCGTGAAGATAAAGAGAGGGAAACAAAGTCGGGTCTTCGGGTTTTAACTGAAATAAGGGATCAATCTTTCCCATTCGATCTGGGTAGGAACTTAGTGGGCGGATGGAGTGGGTTGCACAGTTTATGGTGATACAGTAGTGTTGAACGGTGAGGACACCATGCCCTTTTTGTGGAGGAAAGTCTGGTTGCTTTTCAGCATCAAAATTATCGCACCTTTTCTGTGCTTGCGGTATGTACTGTGAAGGGTGCGGTTTAGTTTGAGGGGTTCACGAAATGGTGATATGCTGTGAAGTTTTGGTATGAAGTAGAAGATGCGAGCGACAGTTTAGTTGGGGCATGCGTGGTAATCATTAGAAGCAAGCAGGTTGCGTTGTTAAGCAAGGATTAAGGGAAGCTTGTAACTTGGAGACGCACTGATATTTGAGGTGAGCAGTTCGAAAACGTATTTTCCTGGGATGGTCTTGCGTTAATTATACTGGGATGGTTGGTCAATAACATATTATCCATAATATTTTGGGAATAAGGTCGGTATGTTGAGGTGAGCAGTTCAATGATGTTGACTGTGGATACCGGGGTCCTTTTTATGAGAGGAAGTCGGTCACGTGGGAATTGTGGCGACAAGGCCGACTTTGTGGAGCTAATGCCGTCGAAGGACAAAGTTATCAGAATTTCGTAGAAAAATTAAAAGTCTGTTTCATTTTAAACGAAAACAAAAGCAGAGACCGTCAACTGCAATCCAAGGTGAGTAAACTCACTTACTCCCTCTCGTTTATATTTTTATATATAAACGAGTTTTAAATATTTTTATAACGTGCAATAATTGATTGGTTGAATAGTTGGTAATTTGGTTGAATTGGTTGATAGGATTACACCATTAATTGATCATTAGTTCTGATATTTCACATTGATGTGAAATAATATTATTGATGTTACTAACATCTGTGGATGCAGGGAAACAGGTTGGAGGGATCCAACTGGATCCCTCAACATCTTATTCACTGTTTTATTTTGATGGTGATATATGTTGTGCTACATTATCCATGGTTGAATTTGTGTGTTTGGTTTACCCTGGCCTTAGGAACCTGGTATTTTAGATACCGTAAAATATCATCGAATGTGAAAAAAAGAAATTAGAATTTAAAAGCAGAATTTATTTCCAAATTAGAAATAATTTCTTTTTCATTGAATTGCAAATGGAAACCTATTCCATTGGGTAAACCAAGAAAAATGTATAAATGGAGATATAAATTAAGTGGATCATTAACCATTGGATAAATTAAAAGGTGGATTCAAATATGAATGTATATTTGAAAGTGAGTATCGGTTTTGAAACCGATATTTGAAATGGATTTGAATTTAGCAAAGTACAAAGGAAAGTTTAAAGAAAGATTTTCAAATGCTTAAAGTAAAAGAATAGTAGTTTAAACAAGGAAATATTTTGCAAATAAAATGTATATAAAAAGGGGATTTATAGAAATCGAATTAAGTGGTTAGAAAATGTATAGTTTATAAATATGTTTAAAGGAGAACTTGAATTGTTTAAAATAAACAGAGTTTATAAATGAACAACGGAAGCGTGTGCGTCGCACACGGTATTTTATTCAAAACAGCAATTTTAACGCTGCCGTTATAATAACTGTTTTAATAGCAATCTTAATGCTATGGTTATGATAAGTGTTCTATAATGCTAGACAGCGGTTTTAACGCTGTTGTTGAAAACAATGTTTTATAAATCAAACATTTAAGACAGCGATTATAATGCTACCGTTATCATCAATATTTTTATAAAGAAGGTGTGTTCGTAGATCAAATCCGAGAGTCCCATAAGCAATGTTTGGTTTAAAGTTGTGAGCTCTGAATATTTCAAAGTGAATGATAGCAAGAGTTGGTTAGTGATATCGTTAATTAACGAACGATTTATGATTTAAGTCATAATAACGATGTTTATAACATCAGTAAATTCAAAGGTTTTAGAAATGTTTTCTAACTGGAGTGAAAGATATTTTCTCAATAAAGGAATTATATATATTGGAGATGTTTTCCAATATTCAAGTTAGGAAATAAAGGACATATTAAAGTTATTATATTTCGGATGCAGGGAGTTATAACACCATTTTTATAATCAAGTGATTCCTGAAAAGGAAGTGGATTCATAATCGAATCCGAGAGCAACGTGAGGAAGTGTGTTAAAAAAATTGGAAAGATGAACCTTGTCTATTTCGAGGTTAGAAATGTTGCTCAGTTAAGGTCTGAGAGGTAATTATACCCCAACTTGATTGACTTCGTTTTAACTAAGAAATGATTAAGGTTCGATAGTGGAAAGTGGTTAAGTGGAAACCAAATGAAGGAGATTTGGCATAGTGATGTTCATTCAAACATCTGTTTAATCAAATGAAGGAGATTTGGAAATGTTTTCCAAATGAGAGTCAGAAATGTTTTCTGAATATAGAGGACAAATGATGGAAATGTTTTCCAATGTTAATAGCGTATATTTTCTAAATATATTAAATAAGGAATGTAAATGAAAGTGAAAAGGGAAATGAATAAATGAATGAACTAAAAGGGATAAACGTTGAATGATGTTTGGTCGATAGAATTTCCTTTTGGAAATAATATCATTGTTTGCACACCGACATGTTTTCATTTGATAGTTAAATCACCGACTATCAAAGTTTTGACCATTTTAACGTTGTTAATATGGAGAGACCGGTTGGATTATTATCCAGAGAACCACTCCGTATTGGCATAAGCGTTGCGAATCAAGTATGCTGAATATCTTGAAGACGGAGTTATGCAAGGGCTATCCTGTTTACGGGTTAGTGCCTTCGGTTTGTCCAGACCCAGGACAACTTGTATGGATGAGTGTCTGACAGAGTATTTCCAAAGGGGGTTACGTACGTTGATTTCTTCAAACGTACGAAGTTGGTGGCATAGAAGGGAAACTTCTTTAGCCTAACAATCTGAGCATTTTTGTGGGAATCAATTAGTGATTTCCGATGGATCTGACGATGGGGCATTCAAAGTGAATGATGGCCAGATGTTCTGGAAGATAATTCATACCTCAAGCCTCACAACCCGGAAGTGGACAAAAATCGGGCAGGCAGCATGGCTATGTGGGTCGCACCCATTAGGATGTATGATCACCTATCTAGAGAAATTCCTTTTGTTCTTAAATCTATCGATGCTGTCCCTTATCGGGAAGCGGTTGCTGATCCCAACCGTTGGTGATATACATTCGATACACTCAAGCGAAATGAGTGGTCGGTCATGTGTGGGCCGGGTTGCAAGATGTTCTTGTTGAACCCAGTGTATTTGCCTCTAGAGATACACGGTCGGAAGGTGGTCCCATACCTTGTCAAGTTGGAATCCAATCTCCAATAAGCGCCTGCGGAGTTTGATTGTATATTATATATGTAGAGCGTGAGATGCAAGCGTTCTACTAGATTTTAATTACTTGTGATTAGACATTATTATAATATCAGATAATATATGTTTTTTTCCAAAGTGTTTTGGGTTATCGTAAGGTAAAAACCATCCGTGTTTATGTGTGGATTGGTCTTACGATTATCTTTTCTTTTGAAAAGGATTTTGAAAGTTAAACAAATGGTTGGAGTTTACTCACACCAGTCCCATGACTGACCCAGAGTTTATTTTGTTGTTTCCCTAAACTCTTGGGTGCCCAAATTTGTACGGGCAGTCAAGTAGTTAGGATTTTTCAGATTCACTTGGAGGGGCTCGAAGCAGGAGGCTTCACCAGTTAGCTATAGACTATCATATTTCCGCTGTGTATTTTGTTGTATTTGGAAACATGTGTTTATAACTGTTCCAAAAGTAACTGCTGTGCTCTGATAATGTTATGTATACAAAGTTACTGATTTGTATTTCAAAGTTTATGTTATCTAATATATTTTATTCGTTCCGCTGTGAGATTGTGATCTTCGTTTTCTTCTATTCTAATATTTCTTTCTTTCTATTTCTCATCCTCTAACTTCTTTCTAAAAATGATACGTATTTCTGTGCAATTTGAGTTGGACGTATGGTATTATTAGTCGACTCAAAGGGTACGGATTTGCGGGTCGTTTCATCGAGTTTTAAATTATTTGATCTATAAAAAATGAATTGACAATTAAAAGTAGTCCGAATACCAAATACCATTTAAAATGAATCGAACGTAGAATTAGTCGCTGAACTAATTAACATGAAAACTGTTATAATAGATCAATAATGATATGTAATTCAATAAATTCTCGGTGAATTGGTTGTTAAATTTACTAAGTTGTGTTTTATTACGTTAATCGTAATTAAATATTGTATATTGACATCTGTTAGTAGAAATAAACACTGTTCCACTATATAAATTGATTGACTGATTTGTTTGAACACCCTGTTAGCAAAAATAAACATCGTTCTGTTATTATACTAGTTTGAAAGATTTAATCAGTTAATATATGATGTTGAGATATTATATTATCAGTTGAAAATATTGAATTGTATATACATGATTATTTGTGCAAATTGGGTTAACGACTTGAATGTCATCTGTTATGAGAACTATTATATACGATTTGGACTGCTAAGTTATAATTTCTGTAAAGCAATTCAGAAATAAATACAAGTTTTAATAATTGGATGTTAATTGTTTATAAGAAACAATTTAATGGATTATTTTTAAGTCAATTATATAACTAATTTATTTAAAAAGGAGAGATTAATTACAATTAGTTAATCATATGGTTTAAGGTTGATGTAAGTTAACGGTTTAAATGAGAATTGTTTATTAGATCAATTTGTTTCAATAGAAGAGGGCTCAATAAATGGCTGTTTAGAAACCTGAAATGTTTTCGGTAAGATACTGGGAAATTCAAATAGTAATTTAACTTTGGACAAATTATCCGAGGTGATGTGTTTTAACTTAAACTTTTTAAGTGACTTGGTAAAGAGAATTTGATTACAAAAAGGGAAAAGAAATCGAGTCGATTTATTTAAAAATAAATAGTTAAATATTATTTAAGTATTACTTAGCAGATCCGATGGTGCTAAACCTGTTTATTTAATTTTATATTTGATAGTTAAATAACCGACTATCAAATCTGGACCTTTTCGTTATCGTTTTCGAAGAGATCGGAATCTAAATTCCACTTCGATTCGATATATGTTACGAATCAGAGATTCTTAAAGACCATTGAAGACGGAGTATTACAAGGGCTATTTTGTCAATCCTAGGTAGAAATTGACTAAGATGGATTTACATAATAGTGCCTTCGGTTCGTCCAATCCCACGATGACTTGTATGGACGAATGCTTGACAGAGTATGCTTAACCGATCACATATGTTGATCTCTTCAAACGTATTTATGTTGGTGGCAGAGGAATTCATTTCTCTTGCTATATACCCGTAATATATTTTGGGGAAGTCAATTAGTGGTTGGCAGTTTTGACGATGTGGCATTCAAAGTAAATCAAGAAATGATTTGCCAAAGGTAAGTTCAGCCTCAAGCCTCACAACCGGGAAATGACAAAAATCGGGCAGGCAGCCTAGCTATGTGGGTCGCTCCCATTAGGGTGTATTGTCACCATCTAGAGAATATTCATATTTGTTACTTCTTTTCATTTCTGTATCTCCCGGGAAACAGTAGCTGCGCAGCCGTAAGGTGATAATACATTCGATACACTCAAGAGAAATGAGTGGTCGGTCATGTGTGGCCGGGTTGCAAAATGTTCTTATTGAACCCAGCGTATTCCTCTCTACAGATACACTATCGAAAGGTGGTTCCATACCTTGTCATAGTTGGAAATCCATTATCCAATAAGCGCTCGCGGTTTTGATTGTATACTATATATATGGAGCGTGAGATGCCCAAGCGTTCCGCTTGTATTTAGACACTATTATAATATCATAATAAGATATGGTTTCAAAATGTTTTGGGTTATTGTAAGGTAAAAACCATGCATGCTTATGTGTGGATCGGTTTTACGATTATCTTTTCTTTCAGAACGTTTTTGAAAAGTTAAACCAGTTGTTCTGTATTCTCATGAGGGAAAAACCCGTTCCGTGTTATACGGCGTGGTCTTATGAGATATCTTTTATTAAATCAAACCATTTTAAAATCGTTTACTCATACCAGTCCTATGACTGACCCAAAGTTTATTTTTATATGTTTTCCCTAAACTCTTGGGTTCCCAAATTTGTATGGGCAGTCATGTAGTTCAGGATTTTACAGATTTATCTGAAGGAGCTTGGAGCAGGAGGCTTCAGTGCTAGGTGTTTAGAGTTTTATTCTGTTGTATGGTATATGTAATGTACTCTGATGATGTATATAAGTCCGAAAACTGTTATTTTATTCCGCTGCGATTATGAGGCTTTTTGTTGTTGTTCAGCTCGATCATCTATCTATTTTCTTCTATTCTAGTTTTCTATCTTACTATTTCTCATCCTCTAACTTCTTTCCATTAATGGTTCGTATTTTCGTGCAATTTGGGTTGGACGTGAGTTATATTCAGTCAGCTCAAATAAGTACGGATTTGCGGGTCATTACACTTGGTGTCAGAGCTGAAGATTGAGGAGTAACCTTGGCTCTGTGGCGTAACTCGATAGAGATGGGGCTAGTATTACCTTAGGTTGAGTTTGAGTATATGTATGTATGTATATATATATATATGTATATATGAGTGCGTACTTGTAAATTGATATAAAACTACTTTTATATTGTGTTGATTGGTTCGTCGAGTAGTCTAAAAATTATAGTCGATGCAGGGTGCACACTGTATCGAAAAGTGTTTATAAACTCTTGAACATAATATTTTGACACAATATTGTTTTAAAGGCTGGGTAAATGAAATAATTTTACCCAAAATTATATTTTGTTATAAAATAATAATTGTAACGGCCCGACAGATTTTCGACCCCGAAAATCGACATAAATACATTTAACGTATAACATGTCGACCATTCAAACACCGAAAACACTGGAACGTTATTTGAAAGAAATTAGAGGGTGAGATAAGAAGGAAAGAAATGTTAGAATAGAAGAAGAAGAATACAATATATAATCAGAGTCTCACATCGTAGCGGAACAAAATATAATATAGAATTAAATCTTTACTGAGAGCTTTAAAAATACTTACAATCATCAGAGTACATCACACTTCTGGATAGTTATAATAATCTATCCTCATATACAACACATAGTTGAATAATATTATATAACATCATATGTCTGAATCCATCCAGCTCGTCTCTTCATAGTATCCGATAAGCTGAACCTGTACAACTTGGTCTAACCCGAGCATTACAAACGCACGGATCAGTCCGGTGAACCAGAGTGAGAAAAACACACTAAGTTTAAAAGCATCACACAACTTGATTTTAAAGTCAAAATCTTTTTGAAAGAAAAGGATAATCGTAAGACCAAATCCACACATAAATACAAACGGTTTTTACCTTACAATAACCCAAAACACTTAGGAAATCAATATCTTTTCTGATATTATAATAGTGTCTGGATACAAATAAATATCAATCTAGCAGAACGCTTGGTTCTCATGCTCTACATATATAGTATACAATCAAAACCGCTGGCACTTATTGGAGAATGGATTTCCATGGCAAGGTATGGGCAACCACCTTTCCGACAATGTACCACTGGAGATGAATACATTGGGGGTTCAACAAGAACATCTTGCAACCCAGGCTAAATATGACCGACCCCTCACTTCGCTTGAGAGTACCGAATATATCATTATCACAATTTGGGGCTAGCCAACCGAACCGATAGCATACAAATAAAATAAAGGGACAACTGAAGGCATTTAATTTCACCAGATCAGGTAATAATATACCCTTTTGATGGGTGCGACCCACATAGCCATGCGACCTACTGATTTTTACCATTTCCCAGTTGATGAGACTAGAGGTTTAAATCTTCTTGAAACATCTGGTCACCATTCACTTTGAATGTCACATCATCAGATCCGTCAAATCACTAATTGACATCCACAAAAATATCTAGTTGTTAAACTAAGAGAAGTTTACTCTTCTCTTCCATCAACACAAATACGTATGAAGAAATCAAAGTACGTGACTCCTTTGGAAATACTCTGTCAGACACTCGTCCATACAAATCATCCAGGAAGAGGATGAACCGAATGCACCCTCATACCACATCCTAGGAGTCAACCCATGGATTAGTAGTGAGCAGTCCTTGCAATCCGCAAAATCCACTTACAACTGAATAACATTAGAATACCTCTGATTGCAATCCAGAGAATATTCGACAAGTAATCCTTCCGCTTATAAAGATCCACGGTCTTCAATTGCTCCATCTTCAATCATCATCTTCATGTATTTGTTGGTTCGGAATGGTTTTCAAATATAAATTCGATCCCGGTCTTTCCGTACCAACAATCGTATGGGTCAGATTTGATAGTCGGTTATTTAACTATCAACAAATAATAGTGTGAATAAAATGAGTTCACTGATTCAGTCCTTGGCATTACCTGGCCTTTTTTTAAAATAAAATCCATTAACGAATGTTAATCTAAAACTTAAAAATATTTTCAATACATCGACATAGCATTTCATTTCTTATTTAACATAAGATTATTTCAAAACTATTTTATTATAAATATGGTCTATAAAACATTCTTACCTTTGAAATATCCCTTTTAAATATAACCTAGTATTACTTAATATGATGATTAAGTAATTCCAAAATAAAACCCACTTCTTAACCTTGACTCCTTTCAAGAATTCACTTTATAACTCGATTTGTTATTACCAAATTCCATTACTAAATCCTTTTCCAAATTCACATACAAATTCCTTTTTGAAAATCTCATTTCGATCTCATTCATTTCTCTCAATTCAATCATTTAATAACTTTAAATTAAAATTATGCTTTACTTCACATCTTATTTTATAACTCTTGTTTACAAAACTCGGGTTTAATATAAAACCCATTTTCTTCTTTATTCCCTTTTTACTTAATTTAAATATTAAGTAATGTTTATTTCAAGTTTATCGCCTTCGCTTAAAATCCTTTTATAATTTTATTTACCAAATTCGGTTTAAATATAAACCCGTACATAAACTCACTTTTAAATTCAATTATATGCCATTACTGACTACGATTACTTAAATGAACTTTATATAAGAAATAATTCCTTAAATTATTATAATTATAATTATAATTCACTTCGTTACTAACTGGGATTAATATTAAATTTCCTTTCTAAAATCTTATTAAGTCAAATAACTATTCATTAAATTGTTTCATTATATTAATCAGCACAACTAATTAATAATTAATTTATGTTAAAACAGTTGACTTGGTCAACTCTAAAACATGATAAACTCAATGAACAACTCTAACTCGTCTTTTCATTTAAATTAATAAAACATATTATTAATTTAAATAATCTCATTTACTTCGATTATTATTAAACAAATAATAATCAGTTTCAAAATAATCTCATTTAATTGTTTCTTTAAACAATTGTATCAGTTATTTATCGTTACATTAATCCTTACTCACTTTCTTATCCATCTTAGACATATAAGCATTAGCTTTATAAATCATTAAATAATTAAGATGAGGCACGTGCTTCGTACATAAACAGATTTTGGCACAAAAATGGTGATTAGTGGTTAAAACAACCAATATATATAGGTGGTTGGTTTATTTTCTTTTTATAAACTTCATTTAAAATAATATATTTAAAAATCTATATTCAGTTATTAAATAAATTTCATAACTTCATTTCTATCGATTTACGGTAAATTAATATTTAGAAAATGATTGATTTACAGGCCATATAATGCCAATTACTCAACCAATATCACTCATTTAGTTTAAACAAAACAAATGTTGAATTTCAGATCAACAGCCAATAATCAAATCAATCATCCAATTAGTACAGTTCATATGATGATAATATGAGAATAATTAACATCTAATATATTTGAGAAATTTGGTTGGATCCCTCCAACCTATTCTTCCCTGCATAGAAATTGATTATCTCACATGGTTTCACTTAATAAGAATTATTAAAATCTAAACTAATAACTTCTAAAACGGTAAATAATTAAAATTTAACACAGCAAACAATTCATTAAAATAAACACGTTTATTTATAAATATTAATGATTCATTAAAATAAACACGTTTATTTATATATATTAACGATTCATTAAAATAAACACGTTAAAATAACGATTTGGGTTTTTCACTGAAATTAACAACGTTAATTTCATCGGTTCAATCAATATACGAATATATATTTAATACACAGTCAACCAATAGCAACCATAGCACACAAAAATACAAATCCGACTTATATAAAATATAAGTGAGGAATATTGAGTGAGTTTAACTCACCTTGATTTCCGTTCGTTGAGGTAACGACTGATTTTAGTTAAATTAAACACGAGTTTAATTTAACTGTAAACTCCAACTGCATCCAAACACGTCCAAATCTGTTTTAGAAGGAAGCGCTCGTCATGGCAATTTCAACATCCTCTGTTTTATCTGATTCTGTTGATAAACAAGAATGTTACACACACTATACGGTTACGGTCATACTTAAATAATTTAATAACTTAATTAAATATATTTCATATAACGCTTAATTATGTTTAGGCACTTTTAAATCTTCTTCTACCTCACCATACATCCTTATCCAGGAACCCGTACTTGCATACATATTTGGCCACATTATACGTTACTCACCGATTATATAAAATTGGGCACGCTAGGCATGAATAATTAACAATAGGCTCATTAAACAAGTACTAGTAGGCACTTATAAACCAAATCACGTTAACACCATACCAATCGGCCACATTCTATACCTAACCGGGCATGTTACTTATATTTTATGAAAACATATATTAAATCAGCTAAATGATTAGGCACCCTTCTTCTTCTTTTTATGTATAAAAATGTAAAACCACGTTTCTATATATATTAGATTAGATCAAACAAAAGTAACTAAACTTAAAATTTATTTAATTACGGTTATTTACATTATCAATGTAAAACATTGGCAACCTCAAACATGCAGCCATTAGGTTTACAAAATTTCCCTTAGGCATTTAAATATAATTAGAATGTTAATTATGTTTTTAAATATCGTAACCCTTATATATATATATATATATATGTCTATATATCATTAATAACGTTCATGCCATCCAAACAAATTGGTCACGTTATGTATAAGCATTGGGCATATGATCTGCCCACAGCACCTTCCACCGTGCCTCCTCCTAACAGCATGGATATATAGCACCAAAGGTTAGGTAGCTTGCGTAATGTGTGGAACAATACTTCGGTTTTATATATGCAGAGGGGGTTTGTTTCTGATTAGGGAAGGGACGGGTGTGGTTTACATTTAGTGGAGAGGTTTTTATTTAACCCGGAGAAGAAGGCTTGGCTGTCTTAAAACTGAAAGGGAAGAACGAATGGATTTTCGCTAATATATATGTATGTATAAGGAACAATATGTGTGTGTGGGCAGCAACACGTTTCAGAGAGGTCATTTTCACACGGCTATTAGTATTACCTGGTTGGCAAGGTTTCAGGATAGATGTAGATGTAGTTTCCAACAAAAAACATAGCATGTGTAACAGTTGTATCTAGTACAGTGTAGGGTACCACACTTTCAACCATAGCATGTGTTTTCGATTGGATAGAACCAAGGCAGTGCACAGCTGAACCAAAAATAGGGTCGCTGGCTGTTCTTTCATTAATATAAAAAGAATACACGACAGTGTTTTGTGTTTCATTTTCACTCCAGGTCTGCATGAATATATTATAACTTCAGCCTGCATTGTATTTCGAGCATTTTTCATTCTTGCCCTCTTTTTTTCCCACTTTTAGCCTCTTTTTACAAAATATTGCAAATATAGCCCCCTTTTAGCCACGTAGGATAAGTTACTATCTGATCAGTTATATTGGCGCAATCAAAGATTGCGCCAATATGAACAAACCTTTGGGCCACAATCCTTGATTGTACCCTGATAAAAGCAGTCAAAGAGGACACTGTTGTGTCTGATTGTAGGCATAACTACTCTGCTTTTTCTTTTTTGACCAAAACCTTGGGCTCTTGTCCCAATTCAACACTCTTAAACCATTTATATATCACCTCATTCTCTTATCTCTTCATTCTATCACCGCATGCACTTATCTTGCCTCATACAAAATGGTTTCTTTGCCACCATCCGTAGACTACGACGAGGAGGTGTATGAAGAGATGCGACAACAGCAGCTCGCGAACGAACTGGAGTTCCTACTGGAACTTGAGGAACGATCACCGATCCAACGGGCGAACGTACAACCTCAACATGAAGATCAAGTGCCACAAGTTCAACTCTCATACGAACATATGGTCACTCAACCATTGCTCGAAGTTGAGGCATATCGAGTACCATATGTTGCTCCTTTTCCAGTCCGTTGCTATTGTGGTTATACCGTTGAAGTTGTGGTTCGCGTGGAAGGCAACAATATAGGTCGGCGCATGCGGACATGTCCAGCCTATCCAAATGGGTGCAATTACACAGAATAGATAGACGAACCGTTGTGTCCAAGGGCAGTAGTATATGCAAACGAGCTCAAAAGAGAGATTCAACGTCTCGAAAATGTTATCGAACAATTGCAGTTTGGGGGTAATTAGTACTTTGTTTGTCTCAAGTGCAATGGTAAACTAATTTTAGGTTGTTTGAAAGGTTGGAATTAATGTATTTGGAATTGTAATGAATGGTTGGATGTATTTTGAGTTTGTCTTGATTTGTTGAGAAGTGGGAAATTTCCTTTTAGATTGTAGATGAGTCGAGAGACAAGCCAATACCAAATTTATATCCCGGATTCATATTATAAACAAATAGGGAGTTAAATTGCTCTCGGACATCCCTTGGCGCAATCAATAATCGCGCCGAGAGATGGCCGAGAGCAATTTAATGTTGCAAACCTCCTGGGGCGCAATTAAGGATTGCACCCCAGGAGGTTTGCAACATTAAACTGCTCTCGGCCATCTCTCGGCGCAATTGTTGATTGCGCCAAGGGATGGCCGAGAGCAATTTTATATTGCAAACCTCCTGGGGCGCAATCCTTAATTGCGCCCCAGGAGGTTTGCAACATGAAAATTGCGCCCCAGGAGGTTTGCAACATGAAATTCACTAACACAAACAAGCATTCAACACGAACAATACCATTCAACGCTGACACAAACAAGAAATACCATTCAACACTAACACAAACAATATCATAAGTCCAACCATTCAATACAAACAATACCATTCAACACTGACACAAACAAGCATTCAACACTAACACAAACAATACCATAAGTCCAACCAATTACAACCAAATCAACATTAGTTCAAACGTGCTACCATCACAAATACTTTCAAAATGACCACCAAATTAGTTTGAAGTACAAGCCAAAATGTAAAGTTAAAACTAGTTTGAAGTACCACCACAAATACTTTCAAAGCGACTAATTTCATCTTCTCTTAATCGCTCCTACTTTCTTTCTTGTACCACCGCGCGTCGTGGGACTTGGATCCTGCGACTGGGGTGGTTAAGAAGGACCGGGCACGACTTCTGTTTGCGAAGGCTGAGAAGATGAAGCTAAAGCCTTTTTCCCCTTACGAACGGGCTTCCGAGTGGACCTACGAGGAGAACGTGCAGTTGGGCGCGGTGGAGGTCATGCAAGCTTGTTCTTCCTTAAAATCGTCCGGAGAATGCGTTTGATGCCCAAGCACTTTGACTTTGATGGCTTCGGCACCTCCGCCACTAACTCGTCAATCAACTCGGTTGCATGGTAAATTCTGTCTGTCTGTAATACAAAAATTATGAGCATGTCAATTTATATATGGTTTGATGTTAAACAAAATGTACATAACAGACTTCGCTCGAGCGGCGCTCTAGGGATGTATGGTTCCGCTCTTTGAGGAACATCTAAAGGCGGGTCTATGGGAATAACAATATAACGATGCGTGATGTTCCAATACCATGTGTAGTATTGCATAGCGGAAACCGCTGCAGCACTTTGCTCTTACACATGATCATAGCGATGGTTCCATGTATTGATTGCCGCTTGATAGGCCTCATCGTCCCCGGCTTCAACCATGTACTGTGGTGGGTTCTCAGGAATGTGTTGTAGCAAGCCAAACTATCTCATCACTCTATCCGGTAGATAAGAAGAGACGCCACGAAAACAAATAAGCGGCACGCATGCTATCCAAAGCTGGATAGAAGCAACGCATAATGAAGGTAGATGAGGAAATGCCTCGATGTACGGGGTCCATGAAACAGCATCGTAATCGAGTACATCGAGCTCGTTACGATAGAACTTAACATTGTGTCTGGGCGTCGACAACGAGCTCTTCAGACCGACAAACCTTTTAAAAACATTTAAGATTTATTACGACAATTTTAAAAATAACTATCTGCAATCTATGATTCTAGCAATAATACCTTGAAGCAAAAGGCAAAGAAACATCAATTTGCTGCCTCTTCATTGTTACTCTCCCAACCGGGAGATACGACCAAGACCAAGTCTGCAAACGAGTATACGTGTAATAAAACATAAGATGCATATGTGTATAATAGAACATAAGATGCATACGTCTAATAAAACATAATATGTAATACCTACACCAATGTAAGACAACCTCCAATGGAATCGTCCTGCCCTAAAGTCAACCGTGATAGCTCTGCATACATGTAGCCAAGCAAGGTGCTACCCCAAGATTGTTGCCGACATAGATCAAAATCCTCCAAGTAATGTAGCTATCTAAGCCACACCCGAGATTTTGAATGATCACATACCAAACGTGACGTGATAATGTGAATTATAATCGCACGCGCACGCTGTTCCACCTGTACTTGCGAAGCATCCTGTGGAATGTCCACCTCTAGTTGTGCTCTAAACCACTTCATAGTAATCATCTCGGGCCCCCACTACGCATCTCCTAGAGGAGATAATCCTAGCAATCTCTGGCACATCTCGACATAATCAGCTGGTTCAGGTACAGTGAATGGATGTCCATTGATTGGTATGCCAAGTAGAACCGCTACGTCCTCCAATATGATCGTCATTTCACCGCATCTGAGGTGAAACAACGATGTCTCAGGTCTCCATCGATCAATCAAAGCCGTTATGAGATGGCGGTCAATTTGTATGGATCCAAGTTGATGTATCAAAAGAAAGCCCGCTCATTCAAGAAGTGCTAACACACCGGCATGATTTGAAGTGACCAACTTTAACGAAGACGAGTGCTCTATGGTTTCAACAGGATCTTTGCCCTGCCACACAATAACAAAATTGATTTTTTAACTAGTTCAACACGCACAATAACAACGAAGGGATGGGTGCTCTATGCTTACCGACATTAATTCCACGTTGTTTGAACGATGTTGAGACTGTAAATATAAGATGCTCCCGTCTACGGGTCCGGCCAACATCTCCGCGTAATCTACATAATTCAGTGCTAACAAATTTAGTATCATGTTTCTCTAAAACAAATACATGAATACCAATCTTCAATTCCACACAAACTTCATATATATAAAGTTAACATTATATATACCTAACTTCATGTATATAAAGTTAATATTGATAAACTAGGACATATTGATTTTTCTAACATCAAAAAGTGAGTACAAGACTGAAAATTCCAAGAACAAAACATGAAGATGAACATGAAAATAATAAAATTGAATATATGAACAACAACCCAATTTATATTTCAAGTACACGCCAAACAAACTGTAAAATGAGGATGGAATAATGATTAAACATTGTACTATAATTATTGTTCAATGTATGGAAAAATATCATAATATTGTTCCATGCAAATAACACGAACTACACAAATCCAAACAATACCTAAATCCAAACAGCACGAATCCAGACAATACCTAAATTCTCAGTATTCTTTACCAATGCAAATAACACGAGCAAATTCTTAGTATTCTCGGTATTCTTTACCCATGCAATACCCAAATCCAAACAATACATGAACTACAGTTTACCTAAAGCATAAAAATTCATCATAATCTTTGATTTACTTGAAGTATAAGGCTTATTACCTAAAGCTTGTTACCTAAAAACGATTATATCAAAAAACCCTAAATCCAATTTCTGAAAGAACGAGACAAAATTGAAAGAGATTATTACCTAAAAATTGTTCTTGTCTCGAAGAGCTTGCCATTTTAACTGAGAATTTGAATTTAGTTGAAGAAATTTGGATTTTGATTTACTTGGGGTATAGGGGTTTTGGGTTGTAAGGGGAAGAGTTTGAGAAATGAGGAGGAAAGGAACGTCAGCTGGTTTTTAAAAAAAAAAAACAAATCTATTGGGGCGCAATCAAGGATTGTGCTCCAAAGGTTTGTTCATATTGGCACAATCTTTGATTGCACCAATATAACTGATCAGATAGTAACTTATCCTACGTGGCTAAAAGGGGGCTATATTTGCAATATTTTGTAAAAAGAGGCTAAAAGTGGGAAAAAAACAAAAGAAAGAGGCCAAAAATGAAAAATGCTCTTGTATTTCCTATGATCTACATTCTAAAAAGGATAGATATGAGTAGATGGCTTGTACTTGGCTTTAATTACTTAGGAATGAAGAAATGGAATGATACGACTGTAAAAGTATAGAATCGGTAGACAGCTCGAGAAAAGAAGTAAGAAGATAACCCGATTTTAGGCTAGCACACGTTGAATTGTCTAATCTAAAATAAGAGGGTAGGTTAAATATAGGATAGGTTATACTTCTCAACTTTGCAGCGAAGTAACCGTTTAAATATTTATATATAATCTTTTATACGGTTAATTTTAATATACCGCTATATACGTATTCCGTTATATATACGCATACCGCCACACACGAACTTCAAATACTATGAAAATGGTCACACTACTCTGTCTCAACATTCCGGTCCCAATGAAATTCATTTCGTTGAAAACGGACTCCGTTTGCAAAACGACGTTATTTTAATTTATCGGTTCATCTTTAAATTTCGTCTATCGACAAAATAACTCTGTTTGGCTCCAAATTGGAAATATACCAATAATAAATTATACGCATTCCAATTAAATTTGTTTCGTCAAAAACCGAGGTTGTTTGAAAAATCGCTATTTTTAAGGCTTATGATAATATTGGTTAAAATATTATAAAATCCAAAATAATAAAATTAAATAGTAATAAATTACTATCATCATAAATATCCAACTAAAATTATCATATGGTTTCAAATATAAATCGGTACAGATTATACAACTCAATATCATCAATTTTTAGTTAAAACCGTATCAAAATTATATTAAAACCCTTTTTAAACATTATATTTTAATAACGATTTCCATAGAGACTATTTTAAACTTTTATTTGTACATAACTCACAATCTATAACACTAAATCTCGATTTTTCTCTTCCATATGAAAATTATTATCAACAAGATTCAAACGTTACTTATTTCACGGAAATCCAACTTATATCGGATTATACATATTCAGTTAAACTTCAAAACTCCATATTACGAACGGCCACGCCAATTCAATATTAAATTCATTAATATTCCAAATATAATATTTAAAAATAATAAATTAAATTAATTATTTGACTACAAAAAATATGGGACATTACTATAATTTTCTAAAATAATTAGTATATATAGATGTGTCGATTGTTGTTATTATAATCAAACAGGATTATAAAAATAGAAAAGGTTATACATTGAACTAAGTTGAATTTGTATAAGGATAAGGTATACAAATAAGACAAACTGGAAATTTATTAAGGAAAACAAGATATTTTGGGAAAATTCAAAGGTATTGGATTTAGAATGAAATCAAGATATGTGATTTCAAATTGGTTTGGAATTAAAATTAGAAATTTGGATATTGGAATTTGAAAATTCGACTGGAGTTAAGAAATTAGAACCTAACTGGAGATAGGTTGTGATAAATGATTTTCTATGTATTGATCTGATGTTGATTTCGGTCTTCGGGGTTGATACTTAGAGGTTTATTTTCTTACGAAGTTACAGTTAGGAACTGATGAATGTTGAAAGATAGAAATTAATGTTTTCCAAATGTAATAACAGATATTTCTAGTTATGAAGATGGGTGTGATGAATAGCTAATTGTTAATGTATTGGATGTTTGGATTGTTGTGAATTGTTTTGGTAAGTAACTTCTGTGTTTTAGATGCCTCGTTTATTGTGATTGTTAGGAGATGACCCACGTATGTGTGTAAATCTATAACTATAGATATAATGGGAATATCCTTGTTACTCTTTAATTTCGAGGACTAAATTATTTTAAGGGGGTAGATTGTAAAGTCCTGGTTTATGACTATTTTTGTAATATAGTTTATTTTGGATTATTTTAATAAATGATTTAAATAATAATAATAAATATTGGTAAAGAGAATTTGATTACCAAAAGGGAAAAGAAATCTAGTCGATTTATTTAAATATAAATAGTTAAATATAATTTAAGTATGACTTAGCAGATCCGATAGTGCTAAACCTGTATATTTTATTTTATATTTGATAGTTAAATAACCGACTATCAAATCTGGACCTTTTCGTTATCATTTTCGAAGAGACCGGAATCTAAATTCCGCTTCGATTCGATATATGTTATGAGTAAGAGATTATTGAAGACCACTGAAGTCGGAGTATTACAGGGGTTGTTTTGTCAATCCTAGGTAGAAATTGCCTAAGACGGATTTACAGAATAGTGAATTTGGTTTGTCTAATCCCACGACAACTTGTATGGACGAATGTCTGATAGAGTATGCTTAACCGATCATGTACGTTGATCTCTTCAAACGTATTTATGTTGGTGGTAGAGGAATTCGTTTCACTTGCTTTATACCCGTAATATATTTTTGGGGAAGTTAATTAGTGGTTGGCAGTTTTGACGATGTGGCATTCAAAGTAAATAAAGGAATGATTTGTCAATGATAAGTTCAGCCTCAAGCCTCACAACCGGGAAATGACAAAAATCGGGCAGGCAGCATGGCTATGTGGGTCGCTCCCATTAGGGTGTATTGTCACCATCTAGAGGATATTCATATTTGTGACTTCTTTTCATTTCTGTATCTCCCGGGAAATGGTAGCTATGTGGCCGTAAGGTGACAATACATTTGATACACTCAAGAGAAATGAGTGATCGGTCATGTGTGGTCGGGTTGCAAGATGTTCTTGTTGAACCCAGTGTATTCCTCTCTAGAGATACACTATCGCAAGGTGGTTCCATACCTTGTCATAGTTGGAAATCCATTATCCAATAAGCGCTCGCAGTTTTGATTATACACTATAAATGTGGAGCGTAAGATACAAGCATTCCGCTTGTATTTAGACACTATTATAATACTGAATAAGATATGATTTCAAAATGTTTTGGGTTATCGTAAGGTAAAAAGCATCAATGTTTATGTGTGGATCGGTATTACGATTATCTTTTCTATCAAAATGTTTTTGAAAAGTTAAACCAATTGTTCTGTATTCTCATAAGGGAAAAACCCATTACGTGTTATACGGCGTGGTCTTATGAGATATCTTTTATTAAAGCAAGTTGTTTTAAAATCGTTTACTCATATCAGTCCCATGACTAACCCATAGTTTATTTTTCTATGTTTTCCTTAAACTCTTGGGTGCCTAAATTTGTATGGGCAGTCAAGTAGTTCATGATTTTACATATTTATCTGAAGGAGCTTGGAGCAGGAGGCTTCAGTGCTAGGTATTTAGAGTTTTATTCCGCTGTATGGTAAATGTAATGTACTCTGATGATGTATATAAGTCTGAATACTGTTTTATTTCAAAAGCGATTATCTATATATTATATTTTATTCCGCTGCGATTATGAGACTTTTTGTTGTTGTTCAGCTCGATCTTCTGTCTATTTTCTTCTATTCTAATTTTCTATCTTCCTATTTCTCATCCTCTAACTTCTTTCCATTAATGATTTGTATTTTCGTGCAATTTGGGTTGGAGGTGAGTTATATTCGGTCTGCTCAAATAAGTATGGATTTGTGGGTCGTTACACTTGGTATCAGAGCTGAGGAGTAACCTTGGCTCTGTGGCGTAACTCAATAGAGATTGGGCTAGTAATACCCTAGGTTGAGTTTGAGTATATGAGTGTGTACTTCTAAATTGATATAAAACTACTTTTATATTGTGTTGATTGGTTCGTCGAGTAGTTTAAAAATTCTGGTCGATGCAGGGTGCACATTGTATCGAAAAGTGTTTATAAACTCAAGAACATAATATTTCGACACAATTTGGTTTTAAAGGTTGGCTAAATGAAATAATTTTGCCCAAAATTATTTTTTGTTACAAAATAATAATTTTCTAAAATAATTACTATATATAGATGTGTCAATTGATGTTATTATAATCAAACAGGATTATAAAAATAGAAAAGGTCATATATTGAACTAAATTGAATTTGTATAAGGATAAGGTATACAACTAAGACAAACTGGAAATTTGTTGAGGAAAACAAGATATTTTGGGAAACTTCAAAGGTATTGAATTTAGAATGAAATCAAGATATGTGATTTCAAATTTGTTTGGAAATAAAATTTGAAATTTGGATTCTAAAATTCGAAAATTCGACTGTAGTTAAGAAATTAGAACTTAACTGGAGATTGGTTGAGATAAATGATTTTCTGAGTATTGATCTGATGTTGATTTCGGTCTTAAGGGTTGATACTTAGAGGATTATTTTCTTACGAAGTTACAGTTAGGAACTGATGAATGTTGAAAGTTAGCAATTAATAGATTTTTTCCAACTATAATAACAGATATTTCTAGTTATGAAGATGGGTGTGATGAATAGCTAATTGTTAATGCATTGGATGTTTGGATTGTTGTGAAATGTTTTGGTAAGTAACTTGTGTGTTTTAGATGCCTCGATTATTGTGATTGTTAGGAGACGATCCATGTATGTGTAAATCTATAACTATAGATATAATTGGAATCTCCTCAATACTCTTTAATTTCGAGGACGAAATTCTTTTAAGGGGGGTAGATTGTAACATCCTGATTTTCGACTGTTTTGTAATACAGTTTATTTTGGATTATTTTAATAATCGATATAAATAATAATAATAAATATTGGGGAATTTCAAGTGTATATATATAAATTAATGATTTAAAATTCTGGATCAGTGTATGTATGTCTATAAAATCAATAAGTAATGTATGGTCAATGGTTTTGTTTATACTTAGGTTTTCATGATCCATCACAGCTTAATCTTAGGTTACCCCAAAATATCAATATATCTAATATTGTTTGTACATGATAATTAGAATCAAGCGTGTTAGTCATAACATTTTCTTCACCCATCAAGCTGTATACCTCTCTAGTCAGCATAATATAATATGCAGAATATTACATTTCATAATATAACTGACGGGACTTAGGTGTTATTCTTCAGGAACCAATTTGACTTGTTTCTAAACTTCACATTTCGAATTTTTTGGCAGTTAATGCATATCCTGCACGAAAGCTTTGCAGCAAACATAAGAAGCTACACCATAGAACCATAGATACTATAGGCTACAATACATTAGTTAGTAGCAAAGTAATGAATATTTAAGCATTGATTGGCACATGGAAGCGCTCTGTAAATAACTAGAAATTTTTAATATGAAATGCCTTAACAATGCATCCCCTCAATCAACTTATGGCAGTCTAAACCATGCCCTGCAAAGCTTAGCACGAGCCTAGTTTGAATACAACTTGCATATAGATACACATGTGTGTACCCCAAATTAGTCTGGCCATCCATGTGCGCATCTGCTAAGGATTTGATAGAGGAAACATCCACTCCATCATAGTATAGACAACCTAGATTTTAGCATAATACCTAAAGAGCAAAGCCCAGATTTTCTAACCATTTTTAGGACCTGTGCTAGTACATATATGTACACAGGTGCGCTAGCTGCAAGCACATGCATATCTATAAATCTATATAGCTGGAAGAGATCACTAAAATATACCATCAACATTTCCTCAATCAAATTAAAAACAACCCAGACTCTACACTGTTCAAGCTAGAAGCTAAGTATATTTTATTATTTGATTCACCTATAAATACACTAATTTTCTCTCATACATTCACACACAATCGGAAACAAACCAAGAGCAAGAAAATGGCAGATAATCCTTAAACTAAAATGGGAGACATGGCTGAGGATAGGAAAGAAAGCACTTATTATTTTTGTAAACCTGAATAAAGGAGTGACTGTAGCATGAAGAGCTTGTAAACTTGGGAACTATGGAAAACTATGAATAAGCCCAGTGAGTAAACTCTTTCTTTAGATCTCCGTTTAAACCTTTCCTTGATTGATACGGAGTAACGCAAGTGCTAGGCGTTCATACTTGTTTGTGATACCTCTCATATGATACATATTGATTTGTTCTCGATTAGACACCGTAAACTCGTGATCTGGAATTTCATGAAACATTGCCTACCCTTGTGAGTAAATTTCCCCTATGTTACCACTTAAATCTAGTTATTATGATGTATGCATGGTTTAACTTAATTGATTCAATGTTTATGTACACCTATAACTTGAAAACGAACAACATAAAATAGAGTAAAACTGTAAACCCAAAAGTGAGTAAATTCCCCTTTTGTATTTTAACTATGCAAATACATATGTGTTGATGTAGCTTCCATAAGTAAACTAAGAACTGAGAATAAATAAAAACCTGAATGGAAACAACAAAAAAGAAAAGATCATAGAAATCTGGAACCAAAACAGTGGATAAAACATGGTGAGCAAACCATTCCTCTTTATTCTCTTGATGATATATGCTAAGTAAACTAACATATATATATATATATATATATATATTCATGATTGAGAATGAGAGTAATTAGTTTCATGTCAAACTGGAATAGCAGTAAATAGAAAGCAAACCATTTGATATCTTTGTATCAAGGACCCCATACAATTTATCCAAGTTTTTGTCCAAAAGATCCACGTTTCAAGGTGGCTCTTCCATATGAAGAATGTTCTATCCATTTTGTTTTAGTTGTGGCATGAAGTCTAGCCCATCAGTTAGATGCTACCCTTCATGAGATATTGACATGGAATTAATGGAATCTGCTCATGTTTTCTTGAGAGGTGGCGGTCTTATAGTCGATGTTGAAACTAAGATTGTTTCGGAAAGCGACATCATTAAAATGATATAGTATTGATTTTGAGTAGCTGAAATAAACGAATTGTCACATGATGGAGCAAGTGGGATGTGTAACTTGGAGCAGTCTACGGCTTGGTGGAGCTCAGGTCGAGCTGATGTTTCCACATTCTTTAGAAAGAGTTGATTGGCAACAGAAAACGTGAAGGTGATGCAAAAGGGGTAGTGTAGCAGGTGATTGGAAATATTGATGTAAACAGTAAAGGGATGGAGGATTCTAAAGATGCTTTATTGTAGCGGTTTACCTGATGGTCTACAGGGATGATGAGGTAGCAGTTCTACTGTGGTCGGATGTTGGAGTTTGTTGTGTTGGTGGTCCGGTTGACGTGGAGGAGTACTAGTTTGTTGTCCAGTCAGTAGGAACTGGTGAGGAAGTAACATGTTGGGCTAGTATGGTTTGATGTTGATATATGGGTATAGGAAAGGGTAAAATTTGACACTCTGTTTCATATGTCGTAACATTTAAATGGTTCAACCAGATTTGACAATCTTCATAATTTCTGAGAGAAACCATTTCAGATTTAAGAGTTTTGCAAAATTTCAATGTTTACAAAATTGGTTACACTTTAATAAAACGGTCCTTTCTTTTGTCAAGTACCACATTTGTGTAGCTGCATTAGACATTTAGACTATCGTCATTTCATTTTCTAACATAAGCACTAACAATCCAAACTATGATGCCCAAACCAGATATACATTTTATGCTGCAATACCAACATCATGCGCAATTCAATAATCTAATAGTTCCCGTGTGCGAAGCACGGGCCTCAATATAGTAAATATATATAGGTAAAAAAAATCTTATGTATACTGTAAATATATATATATATATATATAACTAATTGACATGTAGATAACTTAAAATTATATCAAGATCATATGATCAAATAAGCTTGGCTCGTGTGAGTGTATAGGCAAGTACATCGATAGTGTAGATATCTGACTCAAGTTATCGAGTTTTAAACTATTCGAGTTTAAAAAAAATGAATTGATAATTAAAAGTAGTTTGAATACCAAATATCATTTAAAATAAATCGAATGTAGAATTAGTCGCTGAACTAAACTACCATGTAAACTGTTATAACAGATCAATAATGATCTGTAATTTAGTAAATTCTCTGTGAATTGGTTGTTAAATTTACTAGGTTGTGTTTTATTACGTTATTCATAATTAAATATTGTATATTGATATTCGTTAGTAGAAATAAACACCGTTCCGCTATATAAATTAATCGACTAATTTTGTTTGAACACCCTGTTAGTAGAAATAAACACCGTTTTGTTATTATACTAGTTTGATATATTTTATCAGTTAATATATGATGTTGAGATATTATATTATCAGTTGAAAATATTGAATTGTATTTACATGATTGTTTGTGCAAATTGGGTTAACGGCTTGAATGTCGTCTATTATGAGAACTGTTATGTACCATTAAGACTGCTAAGTTATAATTTCTGTAAAACAATTCAGAAATAAATACAAGTTTTAATAATTGGATATTAATTGTTTATAAGAAAAAAATTAATGTATTATTTTTAAATCGATTATATTATAAAATTTATTTAAAAAGGAGAGACTAATTATAATCAGTTAATCATATGGTTTAAGGTTGATGTAAGTTAACGGTTTAAATGAGAATTGTTTATTATATCAATTTGTTTCAATAGAAGAAGGTTCAATAAATGGATGTTTAGAAACCTGAAATGTTTTTGGTAAGATAATGGGAAATTTAAATAGTAATTTAACTTTGGACAAATTATCCGAGTTGATGTGTTTTAACTTAATCTTTTTAAGTGACTTGGTAAAGAGAACTTGATTACCAAAAGGGAAAAGAAATCGAGTCGATTTATTTAAATATAAATAGTTAAATATTATTCAAGTATGACTTAGCAGATCCGATGGTGTTAAACCTGTTTGTTTATTTTATTCTTGATAGTAAAATAAACGATTATCAAATTTGGACCTTTTCGTTATCGTTTTCGAAGAGACCGAAATCTAAATTCCACTTCAATTCGATATGCATTACGAGTCAGAGATTATTGAAGACCATTGAAGATGGAGTATTACAAGGGTTGTTTTGTCAATCCTAGGTAGAAATTTCCTAAGATGGATTTATATAATAGTGCTTTCGGTTTGTCCAATCCCAGGACAACTTATATGGATGAATGTCTGACAGAATATGCTTAACCGATCACGTACGTTGATCTCTTCAAACGTATTTATGTTGGTGGCAGAGGAATTCGTTTCACTTGCTTTATACCCGTAATATATTTTTGGGGAAGTCAATTAGTGGTTGGCGGTTTTAACGATGTGGAATTCAAAGTAAATAAAGAAATGATTTGTCAAAGATAAGTTCAGCCTCAATCTTCACAACTGGGAAATGACAAAAATCGGGCAGGCAACATGGCTATGTGGGTCGCTCCCATTAGGGTGTATTGTCAACATCTAGAGAATATTCATGTTTGTTACTTATTTTCATTTCTGTATCTCCTAGGAAACAGTAGCTGCGCAGCCGTAAGGTGACAATACATTCAATACACTCAAGAGAAATGAGTTGTCGGTCATGTGTGGCCGGGTTGCAAGATGTTCTTGTTGAACCCAGTGTATTCCTCTCTAGAGATATACTATCGAAAGGTGGTTTCATACCTTGGCGTAGTTGGAAATCCATTATCCAATAAGCACTCGCGGTTTTGATTGTATACTATATATGTGGAGCATAAGATGCAAGTGTTCCGCTAGATTGATATTTATTTGTATTTAGACAATATTATAATATCAGAATAAGATATGATTTCAAAATATTTTTGAGTTATCATAAGGTAAAAACCATCCATGTTTATGTGTGGATCGGTCTTACGATTAACTTTTCTTTTAAAACGTTTTTGAAAAGTTAAACCAATTGTTCTGTATTCTCATAAGGGAAAAACATGTTCCGTGTTATAAGGCGTGGTCTTATGAGATATCTTTTATTAAATCAAGCTGTTTTAAAATCGTTTACTCATACCAGTCCCATGATTGACCCATAGTTTATTTTTCTATGTTTTCCCTAAACTCTTCGGTGCCCAAATTTGTACGGACAGTCAAGTAGTTCAGGATTTTTCATATTTGTCTAAAGGAGCTTAGAGCAGGCGGCTTCGGTGCTAGATATTTATAGTTTTATTCCATTGTATGGTATATGTAATGTACTCTGATGATGTATATAAGTCCGAATACTGTTTTATTTCAAAAGTGATTATCTATATATTATATTTTATTCTGCTGTGATTGTGAGACTTTGGGTTGTTGTTCAGCTTGATCTTCAATCTATTTTATTCTATTCTAATTTTCTATCCTCCTGTTTCTCATCCTCTAACTTCTTTCTATTAATGATTTGTATTTTCGTGCAATTTTGGGTTGGGCGTGTGTTATAGTCGGTCAGCTCAAATAAGTACGGATTTGTGGATTGTTACAGTTGCTAACTTCAAGACCCCGATTATTAGCATATGTTGATTACTTTAGGTGTTTGGCCTCTTTTATTCCCTTTGAAGCAACATCTGAAAGCAACGTATAACCAATTAAAACAAAATTAACTATCCATTAATTAATGTTACATTTCATTACTATTATTTTGTTTATTGCATTCTAATATATTAAAAAAATAAAGTGCATGAAATTAAATTGTTTCTGCTTCCTTTTTTAAATTGTTCAATACCGTCTTCTATGTTGTCTGAGGTTCTGAACTCTTCTGCCATGTTTTGAGTGTTTTCTTGGAGGCCTTCCACTTGTTGCTGGTATATGCTTACTGTTTAAATAATCAAATGTGCAATTCTCGTGTATTCATTTTCTGGTTTAATTTTAGTTTTTTCTTTCTTATTCTTTCATCTTTAGTTCATATTCCTTCATACATTTGAATGACTTACCATTTAACTTATTTATTTATTTACTATGTTATGATATAAAATATGTGCAGATTACCTGTTTTTTAAAGAAAGAATGGCAGAAGCCCGAGAAGCTTCAACCCATTCTACGTAATCATCAGCTATACAACCCGAGAAGGTTGACATAAATGCATATAGAGTTCCCATTTCCAAAAATGCGGGAAAAATAGGCAGTCGAATTGGTAAACTTGTGCGGATTCATGTGTAAATTTCCTACGAAAGCAGGGATAACGTACCTCCAAAAATAAAAAATGACATGTATGTTGCATTGTTGATAAGTAAAAACATTCCATTATCAGTTTTAATGTGTAGGTATATTTTTATCACAATATTTTTTTAAGTAATTCATAATTTGCAGAAACACTCGGAACTTGATCCAAATACAAAAAAAAATTATTTCAAAGAAATGCGTGAGTCATTTGGGAGACATAAGAGTGAGTTAAGGACAAAATACTATGACAAATTTAACAACTACGATGATAGATTGAAATTTTTTTTCCATCCACTATTAGTCGAGATGACTGGGAGGGATTTTTGAAGAACGAAAAAAAGCCTGGTGTGAGCGAACGAAGAGAGCTAGGCAAAAAAATTAGTATATAACTATGAACATCACGCCGATCGAACAAGTCATGCTGTCATAGATCATGATATGGTATGTGTTTCACTTTTAGTTTTCATTATCTCTAGTTCAAATCTTTTACTCCAAACATCAATGTTTCAAATACTATTTATGTAAAGCAATAAAAAGCAATGTTTCTATGGGGATATTGCTATTTATATTGTGATCTTTAGTTGGCCAAATACCATGTTTTTATAGTTTGCACTGCCTATTCTTTTTTTGATGTCCTACATCCATATTTTTTCATATGAAGTTACATTTGTATGTGTAAACTACAAGTGATAATTGAATTAGTATTATGTTTAGATAATAATTTTTCCACTCCATTTTTTCTTCCATTGGTCATGTTGATAAGTATGAACTTTGAACCAGTACGTGTTCATATATGGTAGTGGAAGCAGATGATGTATGTGTTTTAATATTGGTAGCTAGATAGAAGCAACTATAGGAAATTTTCTGCTAATGAGATGACTTTTATATTAATTAACAATTTAACAATAAGCATGCAATGAAGGTTGGATCATTTCATTATTATTATGCTATATTTGGTCTTCCGTTGTTTATCTTTTTATACATATTTTCTAATGTCCGCTTTAAAATGTTGCAATTTTATGATGTATGAAATAACTAGTTTGTGATACATGTCGGTAAAAATACATTTCAGTGGGTAGTGGAAATAAGCTAATTTATTTCAATGTGTCGATTTTAATGAACAATTGAATTTCAAGGAGCCACATTGCTGAGTTGAATCATTTGATTACAAATAGAATAGTAATCTTAGCAAGACAGTTTTTCCTTAACTCAGCCAGCCATGGATTTACCGTCAACCACCTAAGGTGCACATCTAGTCAAAAAAATGCTCTAGTAAAACACATATATTTGTTAAATGCCTCGGGAAAGACCAATGTTAATTGTTATTTTGTTTGTTGACCCAAAAGATGGCATATTTTAAAATGTGAATGTTCCTTCTTTGTTTTCTTTTTTATGTAATGCAGTGCGCTAAAAAACAATACATATATTGTAGTCATTTGCAACTTATGGTTAAAGCTAGTTAATTGTTTGTTTAGAAACATTGATGTTGTCGGTTTGGTAGTATAAGATAAAAAACGTGAAGTTTTAACATTTATTTTTATCGATTTGTGTAAAATACACAAGTATGTTAGAACTTCCATATTATACTGGAATCTAAAATGGGAAAATTTCTTTTAATTTCGTGGACCACTTTTTACTTCATGTAATTTGACTAATAAGAATAATATTTCCTGTTCGATTGCAGGCCATTGTAAATCCGCAAAAAGGAATAACACATCGTGAAGTTTGGGAGAAAACTCATACAAAAAAGGAAGGAAGCATATCCGATTGGACTTCTCCATACTTTGTAGGTTAGCCAAATAATTGATTATTTGAATTACTCACTATTTTAATTTATACAATCGTCAACTTGTGCATAATTTGATTTTTTGGGTTTGCAATTTAAAAGGTCATTCTAACAATATATATATATATATATATGTGTGTGTGTGTGTGCGTGTGTGTGTGTATGTGTGTGTGTGCGCGCGTGCGCTTCGTTCTCGGGATAACATTGTGAAGGCAAAGGAAGTTATCAAAGACTATGAGGAAGAGGAGTTAGTCGCTGGATGAAGATGTCCTGTCATAAGTTTTTAAAAGGAAAAATGGTTTGGACTCGTAGTATTGGAACTAAGATACCAAGGACCCAAGTTAAGGCCTCCATATTGCACACAAACAACCTAAAATTGCTCAACAAAGGTCGAAACACATGGAAGATAAGATGGCCAATGTAGAGGGTTTATTGAATACTTTAGTGGACTTAGTTAAAGGACAATATGAGAAGCAAATAACGGATAATGCTTCAAACGAAAGAGTAAGTAATGCATGAGAGGACGTTATTGAAAGAATGTCCGACAATGACATTGGCAATCCGCATAATTCTTCCGATTCGGTAAGTTTGAAGTGTGAAATCTTAAACATTAATCTGGAGGTCATCGTGATATGTTCAATATGCAAAGGTTCGATGGGTTCAATTATACATGGAAAAGTTGTACCGCCAACGCTTGAGAAGTTGGTTGTGGATAGCATAGTGCTTCCAGATGAAAACACAGCCAAGCAAAACCATCCTCTTGCTATAACTTTTGAAGAAGTTGGAGTTGGCGTTTTTGTTGCCATCTGAAGTGTCTTATTCGATATCTCTAGACGTAGAAGCACAGATATGTATCCTCATTCATCTTCTTTTGGTACTTGGATCATTTCTGACTTCATTTGTACCATTTCATGTTTTGAGTTTGAAATTGTTTCATGTACATACTAACACTTTCATGCCTTGTGCTTGTGCATTCACTAGGTATTGTATGTTTTTAGATGCCTCTAAGTCATTTTCTCTCGTGCATGTTTTGTGCTGTTAGTAGCAACAATAGTTTAAAAAAATGTCTACCACTTGTCAAGTAATCCATCTTCTTGACTTCATGTTACAACCAGGTGTTTGTTTATCTTCTTTTTATTAGATTTATCCATAGCGATGTGATGAGTACAGTTCAGTTCATCTATATACCATTTAAAACTTAATCATTGAATATTCAATTAAACAAAACTATCAAAGTTACATATAACAGTATTCTACTGTTGAGGTATGAGACATCTAGTTCTAGGACATGAGGATTGATAATTCTATTTGGATGACATGTAACTGCTTATGTCATAACCGAGTTTCAAAGAAACATAATCATTGACCGTATAAATGGATATTTACACCTATGTAGACTATATTTATATTTATAGTTAGGCCTTCCCAATGAGTATTTTCCTAAGCTCTAAGCGAGATCTGCATTAACGTATTTACACCTATGTAATCACATGCGTTGCTGAATTTGATGCAGGTACACATTATATATATTATGTAAAAATAGAATAAAATCTGTATATAAATTAATTTAGAAAAATGATGATTTTATTTTAAAGATATTTAAACCTAGATTCAAATTTATCAAGATTTCATAAGCCAAATAAGTTCCTTTTTTATTTACACTTTGACTATGTGTGTGTTGGTCAGATGCAGCAATAGATCTAACTCTTAGACGTGCCAAAAGTTTTTTCCCCCCTTTTCTTTTGGTCGTTGAGTAGGCAAACAGTTAGATTTCGATGAAAGAATTCCATTTGCAGTGGCGTACATGTATAGCTAACGTACACACGTGCGCGTGCCAGGCGAAGTTGCGTTGTACTGTTTGTGGGCTGCCTTCGATAAAACAAACTCTTACCAAAACCCTTCTCTTCCCATGAATATAATACCTAGACGTCGTCACATACATAACTTTAATTGTTCCCTTTGCGTAGCTGTATCTCAATAAAAATTTGATTTGGCTACTCATCCTGCATCGAAGCTTGAAGCCTACATAGATGGTATAATTGGGATGCTTATCTATCCCATAGACCTCATTTTGCATCCTTATACATAGTAGTAATTCATTGGTGTTATGCTGTAGTGGTGGGAAATAAATGTGTGTTAAAAATGAAAACAATCTTGCCTGAGGATTTCATGATCTTTTTTGTTGTTTATAGGCTTTTTTTTACTGCTTTTGTTGATAAATTTACTATGTTATTTAGTTAGCCTTAATTGGCATCTAGATTGATATTTTAGGATTTAATCGAGTTCATGTTAATAAATGAATGAATATTAGGTAATCACCTATCTTTTCTTTTAATATTCATTATTTAGTAATTGAATATGCATGTATATTCTTATTTGTTTGGACAAACTGTAAAAAAATTCACTTAATTGAAAGATATGGAACTGATATATATATATATATATATATATATTGGTTAAGATGATTGGAATAACTATAAGTGGATCTTTACTGGTTTAAAGATTTAAAGACTTTAGCTGAAAGTATTTACACCGATATATAATGGATGAGTTGATATTTTGAAGATGCATATAAACCTGAATCAATAGAGTGCAGGTTGAATTATGGGAAATATGTAGTATTTCTGAAAACTGAATGAAAGTAATGTCTAGTAAAGTAGTATAAGGAAGCGAACTTCAAAGAAAACTTGAATTAATAATTCATTTCAGTTAGCCCAGCACTGTTAATTGTGTTAACAAAACTCATCATCCACATTAATGAGTGAATTTCTAGGCCGCCACCTATCACTATTATGTAACACAGTTAAAATCTTCCGATACAGTCCATTGGTTATCTTTAACTATAATTTTATAGCATTTTCTGATTGTTTGGGGGGTGTTGAGGCCATAGATAGCAGTAAACATAATTTTCAATCTACACTACACCAAAACAGCAAATTTGGCGCACCAGGATGTGGAGATTTGATACGGCTTAAAGTCATATCAAATTTGATATGGCTTGTAGCCGTATCAAATTTCATTTGCTACAGCTGAACTGATCCGCACCTCCCCAATCCCTAAGATCTGATTGTATATCTTCGAAGCTTTAGATTAGTTTATTTGCTATGGCTTTGACCCATATCAAAACCGCATCATATTTTCCCCTATTTTTCTTTACTTACACAGTCACAGCCGAATTCTTTTTAACAATACCCCAAAATAAAAAAATAGGGTTTTGGCCCTAAATCAGATCACGACTTAATTTTGTTCTCCGATGATCTTCGAATATGGTTGTTGGTCGATTGATTTGGGCTCTTGTGATCGAACATCGTGAGTACTCTGATTTGATTTTTCTTTTCGCTTTTGAATTTGTTGCTTGATTTACACCGATTTTCTATTGGAATGAAACTGTTGAATTTTTCTAACCAGTATGACAATTGTGATCTAAACCTATTTATTTCACTCATTTACTTTTTGTTATCACAAATGATAACCTGCTTTGTTTTTTAATACAAGAAGTTTTTGAGAAAATTGATTTAGTTGATTATACAAAAGTAGGATTTTCTTTAGTTTGTTGGTTTTCAACAAGGTTAGTAAAAACTGAATTGACTATTCACATATAATTTAGGACAATCATGGAATATAAATTAAGGATACCGTTAACAGATGAATAACTTATACTAATGCATTCACTCATACTGTTTTCACATGTTATAGCTTTTTCGCTTTCGACTTAGGTTAAATTATGACAGAGTTTATTTATTGTCTATTTCAATTGATTCACTCCTACAGTATCCATTTTTTTATTTTCCGAGATCTACTCATTTGGTTTTTCACTCATACGGTTAGTGGCCATATCAAATTGACAAAAAGATACGATCTTTAGCCATATCAAATTCTCAATTTGATACGGCTAAAGACCGTATCAAATTAACAAAGACGCCATTTTTTTATACGGCCCAGAACACTGCCAAGTCGATTTGGATACGGCCATGAGCACTGCCTAATTGGCATTTCTGATGTAGTGCCACCTTATTTTTGAAACATGCTTGAAAAGTACTACTTATTGTGAGATATATGGTGACCACATAAATGGATATTTAGCATCATAGTTAAATATCCTAGCTGATATTGCATGACTAGCTCATCTGGTTAAGACATTTGGATCACAATTGGGAACTCTACAGATTAAAACTTAAGAAATGATCAACTTGGGTGTGTTGTGTGATCGGTGCATATGTTTACCAGTTTCTGTATAACTTTTTTTGTGGCATGCATAATTAATGCAATCCTTACTATAACTTTGCAGCCAGATAGAGCAGACGAGTTGAAAAGAATACAATGCATGAGGTAGAGTAATATATTGCATCTTTATGCATTTGGTTCGGTGCTTTAAAGTCCATCGTATTGACTTCATATTTATTGTCTTGAATTTATGCGTACTGTCCTAGGATAATACAAGCCTTGTGGAATATTCTAAAAAACATGATGCATACGAACACTAATGCGTATGTATGTAGTCTTTATACTTTATAAAGGTAGCTGCTATATGTGTGTTGTAGTAATGATTTGTGATATCGAAATGTAGTGTAATATTGTAATATTATTTTGGTTACTGATTTTGAACTTTGTAATGCAAAGAATTGTTATTAGAATTTTAAAGTTTGTTTATGTTGAATGTATTAAAAATATTTTGTTTATTGACCTTTGTACTGAGTATGAACTGTTGTGGTATTTGTACCAAATATACAAAGATTTCTCCTGTATATGAAATGCTGGAAACGGTAAAGTAAATAGATTTTTTTTTTTTGAAAATTTACAA
The DNA here is from genome assembly GCA_030737875.1 of Allium sativum. Classification (NCBI taxonomy): domain Eukaryota; kingdom Viridiplantae; phylum Streptophyta; class Magnoliopsida; order Asparagales; family Amaryllidaceae; genus Allium; species Allium sativum. The sequence continues at coordinate 294,194,543 of CM060913.1, read as the reverse complement.
ATCACCAATGGTCGAAAACATCGCCAAAATTAAATTAGCAACGGCCCTTAGCCATTGCTAAACTAAACAATTCATATTATAAGACGATACAGCAAAGGAAGACATCCATTGTAAACAAAATTTTGTACTGGATTAAATCCGTTGCAAAATATTATTTTGTAGCGGCTTTGATCCAGTGCAATATTAAAATTCGCAACATCTATGGTCCATTGCTAATTTTAGCCATCCCGGGATTAGCAACGGCTAAAAGCCATTGCAAAGTTCTTTTACAACAGCCTAAAGCCATTTGCGAAAAGATGGTTTTGGTGTAGTGCATCAATGGCCCTAATGGTTGTAGTATCCGACATTTTGGACAACTCTGAGTTCAAGATTTCATTGTAAAAAAATCACCACGGGATCTCGGGAAATTTTACCTTGAAGCTGGTACGTTTCTAAGGCAGGAAGATGAGAAAGCGGATTGCGAATCTCTTCAAGTCAATCATATCAAGGACGGAGAACCATCCAACTTGGAAATAATAAAGGAAAGGGAAAAGCTAAAGGCAATTCAAACCCAGGAAACTGAATAAAAAGACAGTCAAAGTACGACTCGTATACATAGCTGAATGCGAGTTCGAAACAAATTTTATGGACATCAAAGAATGCCTTTCGGGAAGAAGGTGATCTGGAAGAAAGCCTACTAATAATGACATAACTTTCGGAAAATTTTGTTTGTTTCATGAGATAGCTGGAAATGAGAAAAATGATTGCAAACACTTATGCGACCTTATCGAAGAGGAAGTAAGGAATGGACAATTGCAGTAATACATTATCAAACTGCAGCAACTCAACGGGAATAACGATTGGTTGTAAGGGACAAAGGCGAGCTTAGCTCTTGTCGGGGCCTTGTCATCAAATGACAAGCGAAAATCGGCAAAGTCTCCTAACCGTGTACGAGATCCAGCGAGATCCCCAGACATATTTTTGGACGAGGATGAACCAGCAACTTTATTTCTTATATTTCTTAAACAATTTATAATAAAAAGGCTAAGTTGTTTACTCTTGTACGAGGACCAGTAAGATTCCTAAGTGATCAACGCTAGTCTATGAATCAGAAAAGCGCGACATTTAAATTAAATTCTGGAAGCATACAGGTGTGTAGCATACAGGTCGAACACAGGGAGGTGAATTAAATCAAATTATTTATCTAATCTCTTGGGCGAGTTAGACAAAACTTTGGAGGTTGATTTTGAAAATAAAACAAAACAAAATTAAAAATGTAATTTGATTCAGAACAGATCTAACTGAACCGACGATCAAATCACAATTTCAATGCAGAAGCAATGAAACTATGAATCAGATTCAAATCTAATCAAATCCAATTTAATCTATGAACGTGATTAAAATACAGAAAATAAAAGTGCAGAATATAAGTAACAACAGGAAATAAAATTAGGATTATCGCTGAATCTAATCAGACGGTCAATCACTAATGAAAAGAAATGCAAAATACAAATAGTGTTCTACCGAATCTAATCGTGTAGACAACACTAATTGCTAAGAAATAGAAAATTGCATAAAAAGAAAATTGAGTTTTATTAATGAAGAGAATAGAATGAGATATAGGATAGGATGGTGGCTACAATGATATTACAAGGGTATATATAGCGTAGATAGCCAAACCCTAACCCTAACTCTAATGATAACTGGGCCTTGTCATTACATCACTAATTAGTTTACAATGAGAAACATAAATGGGCCTTAGATAAATAAATCAAATTTGGGCCTTTTCTCTTTTCCTCTTGCTTCCTTGACACTTCTTCATTAATTTGTGATGTGCAAAGCCTTTTTATCAATCCTTTTCTTGTCCAACAACAACTAGATGTGATATCTTCATCTGCTATTCTTCAAAATGCAGATACACAGCAAATTGAACTCTATTTCTCTACATTTCTGGTTACATGCGGGCTGGGTTGGAATATCTGTAAAAGTAACAAAACAATACCCAAGTAATATTTATTTATATACAAAAGATAAGAAATAAGAGCATAAAATAAACATATTTCTATGTCAATCAAATACCCCCACACTTATCTTTTACTCGTCCTCGAGTAAAACAAGAAATGAAAAACTAACAAGATAGGTCGCACTTTCGTAGGAAACACGATTGCATTGAGCGCATGCAACAAGCCGTTAAACCTCTAGGTGTCCCTAGTAGGACGAGTGGTGTCTCGTAAGGGTTTTCAGCGGATACTACCCACAAAATCCAAATGCAGTATGCTATGATTCTAATGAAACTACATGAATGCAATGGACATATGCAAATAAGAACGAAAAATGAAAACACGACTTATTTCAGGAAAGTGGTACAACAAATTAAGTTAATAATTTCTAGTCAGTTGATTGTATTTTAAATACCTCAACTTGTCACAAATTTTCAATATAAATCAAGTTTTCAAATGTTAAATTCCAGTTTGGCCAGTTAGCTCGGTCGATAACATAGTGCAGCCATGAAATAAATTCTTAGTTTGCTTGGCATAGTTTGTAAAGTGGTATTCTAATTTTCTCATGTATGGCTAGTCAAATCAATAAGGTCAAGAAGTGTTTGGGCATCATCGCTTATTCTTTATTCTATAAAATTTTAAGATTTATGATTAAGTACATACACCTAACTTAGAAGACCAAGGTTTACCATCCATGCACTGCCTCGCGGACTAACGGAGAGTAGGTAAAGAGCTTGGCGGATTGTGCAAGCCAACTTTGACTTTGTCAACAACGTGTCGGTAATCCTTAGGTGTCCAATCTCATAAAATGAAACCAAGATATTCCAATGCTGACTTTGTCAACAACGTGTCGGATAGAGCTTGGCGGGTTTGCACACCAACGCTCGATATACAAGCAATGTTGGATACCCTTGGAATACTATTATTATTATTATCGAAAATATAGGCACAAAAGAGAGTTACGCGAATTCAACTTAACACAACTTAGTTTTAAAGAGTTGAAAAGCCAATATAAGTATTTTAAGTCCTCCACTTATTTAAACAAAGTCTACAATATAGAATAGATTTCATGGCCATCACCTAAGAATCTCCCTATGTACCGGTTACACTATTATCCCTCAAAATTAAACTTTTCATTATATTTCCTATTCGATCTAAGTTGAGAGAGAAAAATACTATCAACTGGCTAAAAATTGTAAACTTATTTTGTTGTATCAATTGAAAATGAGTCGTATTTCAAAAAAAAAAATTGGCATGTTATTACAGTCTAAAATGCATGATGGTCCTTTTTAAATGATGAAAATGAAAAGAAAGAAAAATAAAGAAAAAAAACGAAAATGAGTGAAATGCAGACTCCCCCCCACACTAGAACTAAACAGTGTCCACACTGTGAACGTTTCCTAAATTTGAAAGATCGCACCCAAAGGTGAATGTGATGCAAAATTATTTGAAGAATGAAATGGAGTTTAGCCACTATATGCGAATGAAAATCATATGTACAATGATATATGTGTTTGTGATGCATGCGACGCAAAGAATTCCATCAACTTTTTCCCCCACACTTGGTTCTTGCCCTATGAGTCCCATTCCCACCATGTCTAGACATGTTTTCTAACAAGCAAGAGTTTTTTAAAACCATCTCATCTTTATACCTCGATTTGTAGTCCAGGAGATAAATATCTAGGGTCGTCCTAACCTGAAGTTTTTCAACCAAGCCAGCATTCCAAAAGTAATTCATGTATTCAACAAATTTGTCAGTGTAATTTTTCAAAAATTTGTGATCGTATGTAAATTGAGTGAAATTTGACATCTGAGTGGTGTTCAAGACTGTTTGATCACATTTCTCAATTTCGTTAATTGACAACGTATTTTCGACACTGACAATTTCAAACTTGTTTGAAATTTTCTCAAAGTTAAAGTTTTCGAACTCGTGACGGGAATCCACTTCTTCCTTATTTGGCAATTCATCCTCGTACAATCCAAAGAATTCATGTTCATCCAAATCCATTTCCAATTTTGAGTTTTCGAAAAATTCAACATTTTCCTTTGGTTCAATTTCAAAAATTTCAAGTTTTTCACAGTCTGAAAGAGGAAGATCAAAATCCAAGCTTAAATCTTTTTGAAAAGAATCGAAATCCAAATCATTTATTGAATTTTGAACAACTTCATTTAGATCATCATTCTCAATTTCGAAAGTTGTTGTTTGAAAATTTTCAATGTCAGTAAAGAGTGGACTATTTTCTGATTCATCACATGCTTGAATTTGATTTTGTTGCTCTCGCTGTTCTTTCAAAGTTATCATTAAACAAAGAAGTTCATTCATCTTTCTATCTTTTTCATTAAGCTGTCTATCTAGCCTTTCTACCCTCTCTCTAAAAACGTTAAGATGGTATTCTTCAAAATCGTTGATTTGCGAGCTCTCGTTTTGGATTTCTTGAGTTTCAAAATTATAGTCCATATCAATTTCACAATCAAAATTACTTCCAATGTGGTGGTTGCTTGAATTTTCGTTTTGATATTGGAAATCATTTTGATAATAAAAATTATGTTCGTAACCAAAACTGTTAAAATTCGAGGGAAAATTGCAATCTTGGTTATATTCAAGTTGTGGATATGGGTCGTTATGTTGAAGATTTTGATCGATTTGAAAATCATTTTAATATCCAAAATTATTTTCGAATTGGTTTCCAACTCCGTGTTGATGTGGATCAAAGTTATATTGGGATTCAAAACTATTTTCATGTGGATGTGGCCCATAATCGAAATTGTTGAAATTTGAATTGAAGTCGTCATTTCGATCATAACTTTGAAAATGTTGGTCAATTTGAAAATTTTGAAAATTGTTGACATTTGGCTCGAGAAATTTTGGAAAATCTTTCCTCATGAGTTGTATTTCATATTCATACTCTTCAAGAGGACGTCTACTCCGGTTATTATCCCACAATTCTCTCAAAGATTTTCTTGAATCAGACATTTGAATGAAATCAAGGCAAGACAGAAATTATTCTTAGTTCAAAATAGTATAAAATACTAAGCTGCGCTCTATTAATTAATTGCCTCAATTGGAAGGGGGAAGAGGGTCTTAAGGTCATTCATATATAGTATAAATACTAAGGGATACGACCAATGTTTTACGGGTAGTATGCAACCTCTTTTGCTAGAAGTTCAATAAATTGAACTAATATATATCCGCGATCCAATTATACGAGACAGTCAACTTCACAAAGTACCACTTTTCAATTATATTATTTCAAAAATCAAATCAAGTTTTGAAAATTAATGAGAGTGATGACTTCACGTACGTAAATTTGTTTCTCACAGACAGATTCAGAAATTTCAACACAGAACAGTCACAGAATAATCGCAGAAAATTAAATTATTGTACAAGCAAGCCACTGCCCCTGCACAAAATTTTTACAAGCAATTTCTATATTTTTCAAAACAACAGAACACCTGTAGAGTTCAGAAAATATTACAGTAGGGGCAGAGCAGTCCGTTCAGAGCAGTTGAGCAACTTGAATGATTTAAATCCACTATTTGTCTTCACTCGAACTCTAGATCTTTGTTTTGTTGTTTGAACCCCTTTTTTTCCAGTTACAGATTGAACCTCTTTTTTTTTGTAATGCACTCGACTTCTGAATTATTGGTTTGTCGCTTGGCTTTCTTTCCTTCACTTTGACATTTGATACGATTTTCTTTTTTTGAAGCAAATTAAACCGACAAATAAAAAAACAAAAACTAGGCTACTAAAGAAAACAGAGCGGTTCAACGCTGAAAACCAGGGCCGCACTCAAATATGAGCCATGTGTGCGCCAAATTCAGAAGCCAAACCTTTTTAATTAACGCACATCAGGAAACGTGTCCTCACAAATCAAATACCCCCAAAAAAAATATCAATCACTTCCTTGTTTCTGGAAACAAATCTCGAGTCCCCCCTGTAAGTAAACAAATCATGCCTCCCTTGTAAGTAAACAAATCTCGAGTCCCTAAAAAAAAACAAAGAACCGCTGCCTTCTTATCAGTAAACAAATCGCCCAGTTGAATTAACCCAAAAAAATCAGTCGCTCATCTCAAACAATTAAAACAGGCCAAACTTGCCCCTTTAAATCGCGTCTGGAGTTCTTAGATGAACAAAAAAAAATCTCGTTCCCCCTTTATTCTCAAAATCGAATCACGTTAAAAAAAATAGCGAAGGTTCAAGCCTTCGAACTCTGGTGTTGAATTGAATTAGATTTGGGATTGTTTGAGGTTTCGGTTGCGAGGATGATGCTGTGGGGTTTGATATAGTCGGGTTATTGTCGAAGTTGGGTATTTGCGTTGGGTTATTTTTCGCTGTGGCGGTTGAAAGATTATGGATGGGGACTGTCGATGCTTTGGGTTTTGTTGTGAAAACAAGGGACTGTTGGCTAGTGGTATGGGGTATGGAAGGTGCGGTTTATGCTGATGGAGTAAGGAGCTGCGGACGGATTGGCTTATGGAAAAAACAATGGTGATGTGGTCTGGAAGATGGCGGAGGGAATATTGGGAACAGTGGAATTTTGGTGGTTTATTGGTGGAAGGGATATTGATGAGAATTTGGTGTAAGGCTTTAAGGGTGCTTCGCTGAGGTAGTTGGAGTGAGATTTTGTGCACTATGGAATGATGAGTGGGTGAATTTGGGGTTCGGTTTTCAATCTGGGCGTGAAGAATTAGCAGTATCAGATGTTGGTTATTCTGACGATGACGTGTATGTTGAGGCTCTGATCGGGTTGGTGTATGGTAGGATAGAAGAGCAGCTGAGGTAGTCTGGTTTTGGCACAGTGGATGATGTAATCACTGTGGTGGTTATCTGAAAGTTGTGATGGCAGACTTTGGGGCGGCCATGGGAAGATGGGTAGAGGCGGTGGGTGTTAGAACAGATGATGGGTTTATGGTAGGAGATCCGTGAAAGATGGCAAGGAAGAAAATTAGAAAAGGAAGATGACCCGCTAAAAGGAGAATTTTTTTATATTTTTGGGGGGATTGGGAAAGAAATCAGATTGTGATCAATGTAAAAGGAGAACAAAAGAAAATGAAAAAAGCAGAAAATCAATGAAAAGTGACAAGCTTTTTTTTTGTGAGAATAGAAGAGGGAAAAAAAAGGAAAAAGGAAAAAAAAGGAAAAAGGGAAAGAAATACAGGAGGAAAGGAAAGTGAAACAAATGTATTTTTTTTACTTGTAAAAGAAGAAATGTGAAGATTAGAAAGGAGTAAGAAATCAGAGAAAAAGAAGCAAGTTTTTTTTTAATATATAAAAAAAAATAAAAAACAAGGAAAAAAAATTAATAATAATAAAAAAAAACTAACACGAATCTGAAATTAAATAAATAGTAAAATTTAATCGTTACCTCCCCGGCAACGGCGCCAAAAACTTGATCGACGCTAGTCTATGAATCAGAAAAGCGCGACATTTAAATTAAATTCTGCAAGCATACAGGTGTGTAGCATACAGGTCGAACACAGGGAGGTGAATTAAATCAAATTATTTATCTAATCTCTTGGGCGAGTTAGACAAAACTTTGGAGGTTGATTTTGAAAATAAAACAAAACAAAATTAAAAATGTAATTTGATTCAGAACAGATCTAACTGAACCGACGATCAAATCACAATTTCAATGCAAAAGCAATGAAACTATGAATCAGATTCAAATCTAATCAAATCCAATTTAATCTATGAACGTGATTAAAATACAGAAAATAAAAGTGCAGAATATAAGTAACAACAGGAAATAAAATTAGGATTACCGCTGAATCTAATCAGACGGTCAATCACTAATGAAAAGAAATGCAAAATACAAATAGTGTTCTACCGAATCTAATCGTGTAGACAACACTAATTGCTAAGAAATAGAAAATTGCATAAAAAGAAAAATGAGTTTTATTAATGAAGAGAATAGACTGAGATATATGATAGGATGGTGGCTACAATGATATTACAAGGGTATATATAGGGTAGATAGCCAAACCCTAACCCTAACCCTAATGATAACTGGGCCTTGTCATTACATCACTAATTAGTTTACAATGAGAAACATAAATGGGCCTTAGATAAATAAATCAAATTTGGGCCTTTTCTCTTTTCCTCTTGCTTCCTTGACACTTCTTCATTAATTTGTGATGTGCAAAGCCTTTTTATCAATCCTTTTCTTGTCCAACAGCAACTAGATGTGATATCTTCATCTGCTATTCTTCAAAATGCAGATACACAGCAAATTGAACTCTATTTCTCTACATTTCTGGTTGCATGCGGGCTGGGTTGGAATATCTGTAAAAGTAACAAAACAATACCCAAGTAATATTTATTTATATACAAAAGATAAGAAATAAGAGCATAAAATAAACATATTTCTATGTCAATCACTAAGCAAGCTCTAGACGGTGAAAAACCTCTTAGTTTTTGCAACAAAAACTTTTTCTATGCTAATAAAGCTGTTTAACGCGTACGGTTGATTCTCATCAAACATGAATTTCAAGTTTTATTACTTTAATAATATCACTTTGTATGTATGACTGATGCTCATCAGGTGTGGAACATGTAATCAGATAACTCTAATAATGTTATTCGATGAGTGTAGTTGTTGCTCATCGGATGTAAAACTCGATTTCTAACAACTTTGATGGTGAGTATGGTTGATGCTCATCAAATATAAAACTACTTAATAAAATGGATCATCATGTATGGATGATGCAAGGTAAGAGCCTGACGAGGCTACGGAACATCGAGTATGGCTAATGCTCGATAAGAGCCCGGAGACGCCATTAACTATCAAATATAGTTGATGTTTGATAGACGCGAGCAAAATGGTGAACCGTTAAGTATGGCTGATGCTTGGTAGGAATCCAAACCATGGGCTATTAAGAATGACTAAATTCTTGGCAGTCCAACCAAACCATGAACCAATTAGTATAACTGGTGCTTGGTGGGGATCAATGTGAACCGTCAAGTATGGCTAATGTTTGATGAGGAACAACCAAACTCGAAATGATAAGTATGACTTATGCTCAACGGCAGCCTGAAGAGGCTTCAAACCACTATATACGGCTGATACATGACCAAAACCCGGCAATGTTACAATGCAAAAAGTATGGCTTATGCTCGATTAAAATTCCAGTGAGGCCCAGATCCCCAACTACAGATTACGCTTGGCACGAATAAGAATTAGATCATCAATTATGGATGATACTTGGCATGGAATCGACCCCACACGGTCGTAGGCACATGACGTCGATGCTAGCTCCAAGAAGCTATTAGACGTATAAACAATATGACTAGGTCACGATTACGGCTCGGAAGGGCTATGAAACTTTGGATCAATCCCGAGAGATTGCAGAAACTGAACTTATAAAAAATGCATATTTCACAAAAAGACATGTTTTGAGGAGCGAATTTTGATCCATCTTTTGACAAAGCTATCACGCTTTGTAATTCTTGTCACTAGGTCGCTCGTAGTTTGAGCTTGGGCTTGCACAACCTCAGAGATGCTTAGGCTAAAATGTCGGACTCGGCATTTGCGTGGAATCAGAAAATGCTCGACTTGGACCAATCATTAGAAAATCCCAGTCGGCTCACATGATCGCAATTGTACACTTGATCGACCATTTAAAACTTCAAGATCGCGTCACCAAGAAAACACATGATCGACACGGTCCGGTCACGAAGATTACGTGGATTGAGCCACAGTTTCTACCATTGACATTTGCTTGATTCCTCAATGGGATCAGATCAGTAATAAGGTGATCATGGGATCAGATCCATGATCAAATGACAAACAATCATGAAAACAAAATGCTCAGATCGTGGAAATGAAGGATCAGATTTAGCAAAGCATAAAAAGGATACGATCGGGTATTATACAAAAATTGGATCAGATCGACTATATTACGTTAATTCAGATGCAATAGAAACAGGGTGATCGATACATGGATCAACACTAAAATGAAGTAATCGAACAAAGCAACTGGAAACTTGGCACTGGGGCAACTTCGGGATTGGATCGGTAAGATTAATACTGATCTCTCAATGGGAGCGATATAGATTCTTGGTTGTTTAAGGATCTGATCTGATCCCTTTCAGATTCGATCAACATGAAATTCTTACTTTCTCTCCTTAATTCATGGTCGATCCCTACTCTTCAACAATTATAAATATGACATCATACGGCTGACTTGGGGAACCTTCCAGCTTTTGGGCACTACCAAGCACGGACATTGCTATAGCCTAACAAAACTACCTTTTCTCTATGTCCTTGAGATTGAACCGAGTTATACATGTAAGTAAATAGTATAAATAATAGATTACACCCTAGTGGACGTAGGCATACTTGCCGAGCCACTATAGATCCATATCTCCATTTATTTTATTGCACTTTGTGATTGAGATCTGCGACCGCTTTGCAATAATTATTTGATTTGCATAAAAATTGGAAGGTGACATCCAATCAATCCAAATAGCATATCAACAAAGACCACCTTTACTAGTAGTTGGAATAAAACCATAATTTTTTGGTCCATTTGTGAAGTTTTAGAAATAACAGATGTCAATTCCCATTATGAACAAAATTTACGTTTATAGTCAAACGGAAAATTTAAATGTAAACAACGATGCCACTTTAATTCGATAATATTTTTTATTTATATTTATCAAAACTACATGAAAATTTCGAATTTAATAATTTTAATAGTGGAGATTAGGAAGACATCCTTAAAATTAAAGACATTGTAAAGTGGATCGCTCCATAGGTTTCCATTCAAAGCGGGTTCCTATTCTACTGTAACAACATTGTTTCAATTTTTTTGCATTATTATATAAACAAAATTTCAAAAAAATTGCTAATATTGAAGGAAGGTTTTTGAAATTTTTTGTAGAAATATCTGTATTTTTATGAATAAGTGCAGACCTTTCTGTGATTATTCACATAATGCACTACACGAATTGAAAAGGAAAATGCATATGCAACAATGTTTATACTTATTATAAATAATTGTAGACATATCTGCAACTATTTTACAAATTGCAGACATGTGTGTATATAAAAACTTGCAGACACGTCTGCAATTTTTTTATACATAGTTGCTTCTATTTCTGCAATTTTACTGGAAATATTTTTTGTTTGTATGCATTTTTATCATTTTTTGGTAATTTTCTACAATACTGCAATGTTTAAATAAGTGTAGGCATTGAGGTTGAAAGTTTAAAAAAAATCAGCACAAATTGCATGAAAGACTGCAATATTTTGATATAATTGCTACGATGCCTGCAATTTTTTGAAAAGTCATAGGATTTGGCTGAAATGTGAATATTTTTTTGAAAGTTGGTTAATACATCACCATATAGGTCTAGGAGGAGTCTCGAACTCTCGACCTCTTACTTGGTAAGTACACACCTTAACACTATTCCACACTGTCTTGACAGAAGTTTATTTACTTGTTTTAAAACTTAAATTGGACCTTACCTAAACTGTCTCATAGAGTTTTGCTACTTATGGCAAAAACATTTTTTTGTCAAAATGACATAATAGTGTAATTTAGGGGGATTGGGGGAATTTACGAGGGTAATATGGTAATTTAATATGCGGTCTTCTCTAAAATTATGTCTCAAGTGTACTATTTGATAAAAAAATGTTGTAGTAGCATTTTTGCATTTTAATATGCATGTGCAAAATAATCTCGTTTAATAATAAGCTGAGCTAGTAGGTCCGATCTATATTTGTCGGGTCAGCCAGTTTTCCATCTGACCCGACCGTTTGACAAACCGTTCTCCCATCACTCAGAAATAAGGGTTTCAGGCTCCGTTTGTTTAAAAAGCTGAAAGCTGAATGCTAAAGATTAAAAGTTGAATGCAGAATGAAAGATGCAAAGTTTGATCATGTGCTGAATACAAAATAGGATTGTAAATACAAATATTTATTTGACAAAATTACATTGTAAGTTGCAAAAAATTACCCGTATCTTTGTTAACAATTTATAAATTTGAACTTTTTATCATGCATTGATGTGCACGTAAAAATGCACATTTATATTCACATATTTATTCTTGTTTAGTGCAAATAAATGTCATATGAGAGTATTTTATCATGTTTAAACCATAATTCAATTAATTTCAAAACATCATGCATTCATCATCATATAGGGGATAAATGGTCATTTTTGTGCTTATGTAATTTTGGGAATTTTTACTTGGAAATTTTTCATGTTTTTGTAGAAATTTGATGCATGTAGAAGAGGACTTCATAAAGATATATATGCATACAAAGGAAAAAAGAGGAAATCAATGCCTTGCCAAAAAAGAGGAAATCAATGCCTTGCCAAAAATAAAATCAGTCAATGGATAAGGAATCAATTCAAATAGAAGATTAGTGGAGGACACCACCCACTCTCCCTCCTTCTTTAGTGGAGACAAAACAAGGCTTCATGAATCATTATTGCTAAAGACAAAATGAAGGGGTATTTGTGGTAGTCCCCAACAAAGTTGATTAGGGTTTTAGGGTTTATAACATGTAGATATATCCCCTTTATGTTCATGTAAAGTCTCTCTTTTCTTTTTTATCCTGACCTTTAGTTAGTTTTTAGGATCAGAAACAAAAGCTCTTTCTTGTTCTTCCATGGCTTCTTAGCCCTTTTTTTGTAATCTCTCGTTTTAATGCAATAAATTTCCATATAATTTTATTTATATGGGTTTCATACTACACATGTATACAACAACAATGATAAACAATCAGCCATCATCCAGAGTGCATTACACAACTGCATAAGCATTAAATATAAATAATTAATGCTTACAATAGTTTGTCAACCAATCGATTGACATACAACTAAACAATTGGGATTACTGTATGTCAAATATCATCCCAATACCTGTGTGGGGTTTCAATAAACAAACACAGATTTTATTTGTGCAGTTGGGCGATGTGTAAAATTTATCGTCCCAATCAATATCTGTTAAATGAGTGTACATAAACAAATCGTTCGATTTGTAAATGAATATTTACATTATTTTCTTTTCATGATAATTTTTATATATTTTTTATATAAATAATTTTATATATACAACAATATCAATCAATTACACCACAATACAGTCAATTCAATCCAAACAAACATCAATGGTTTGTGCAATAAATAGTGTTGGGGGCTAATAAATCCCTCTGCAACCTAGTATATATTTAATTGTAAAATAATTAGAGTGAGAATGAGTTCTCACAGTGGTCGGTTTCAGAAATCGTTTTAATAACAATTGTTTTTAGTAAAATTAAACAGATATAAAAATTAAACAGATGTTTAATTTTATCAGAAATCCAAACGGCTTCTGTTTCAGTTCTAGTCTGCTCCATGTTGTAGTGCTCGAATTTACAATTCCAACGGAGCTGAAATCATCGAATTCTGATTTGATTTGAACGAGATATGATAGTTTTAAACTTAATTACATTAATAAACCAATTAAAATTTTAATTAACCTCCCCCTTGATTAATCCTTTCTGAATTGCTCCAAGAAAAATCGAACCTCGCTCGAACAAAGACTCCACCTGTCGCGCCTCCAGCAGGCCGTCGGCCACCCATCCAATGCCTCTACCACGAAGCCGATCGTGTCCTCTCTCATCACCATCAACGCCTTCGAATCTGATCAACCCTAGCTCCCTTAACCTCAGTTCGAATGCTGCCACTTCCCCCGTTGATTTCTCCAAATCCACAACACCATAAACGATCTCGGCCATATGAAATGAAAGATCGTGCGTTTCTCTTTAATGTTTTTTTTGGCATTTTCATGAATTACTGAAAGGGTTGAGAGATCGGAAGGGAGGAAGTATCGAACGTTTTCGTTCGTTGGAATCAGATGTCGGTTGATAGTGAGGGTTGACCAGGGAACGTCTATTGCTAGGGTTTTGACCAAATAAGAGCATATATAACATAATTTAATTATTATTTAATTGAAATTTAACTTGTTTATCGGTTCGAACTCCAAATCAAACCCAACGACTATCGCTTCTAGCCAAATACCCCAATTCTGAACAAAATAAAATATGTTTTGTAGACCAATTCGACTGTTTTGATCAGTTTTCATCAAAATTAAATATAAATCAATATATATGGAATTTGAACGTACATTTTAATTTACCGGGGCCACATACTGACTCCAAAAATCCCCGAAAAATAAATCTAGCTATATTTTGACGATACGGTCCTACCAAAACTAATTTCTTCAAATTTGGATACCGTTTGAAAAATAGTCATTTTCTGGTCGATCCAATCCAAACTGAAACTGTCAAAACACATTTAAATTTACCACACTCACATATTAAATCAAAAAATTATGAAATTTGAAACCTAACAATAATTTGACATTCCGGATCCAACAAAAGTGGGTTCGTCAAAAACAGAGGTCGTTTGCAAAATGGCTATTTTTAAGGGCTATATATTATATTAAAATATATATAAATTCCATAACGACTATTTTGAATTTTAAACTAGACATAACTTTCAATTTATATTATGAAATCTCAGTTTTTCACATCCGTTAGAAAGATATAATTAAATAGATTCAAATATTTCTGGTTTTACAGAAATCCGATTTATTTTGAATTCTGTATATTTAATTGAAATTTAAAATCGAATTTTCAAACTACCGCGCCATTTCAGGCTCGTTTTATAATTAAAATAAACTTATTAGTTCTAACTTCGATTAAAATAAATTTTTAGTCGTTATTATTTAAAATAAATCATTTTAAATATTCAAAATCCATTAAAATAGCTAAAATAAAAAAAATTAATCGATTCTGAAATTCTGGGTTGTTACATAACTCCTGTCCATTAACTGGCTAAGAAATTTTTTGTTGAAATTAATCTAACCGTCATTATATAATTTTATAAATTTGTAAATAAGTAATTTGTGTTCATATAGTTGCATTAGGTTCATGCATACATAAGAAAAAAAAAATTTCTTTTGTGAATATTTCTTTTTCTCTTAAAAAAATTCAAAAAAAAAACTTTCATGAAAATGTCCCAAATTCCTTATTCCTACGAATTTTACGATAGTTGTGAAAATCAATATAATCCATATAATTTTACACCAAATTCATATGGATATTTTAATAACAACAATTGTACAAACAATTTGGATTTTACACCATCAAAACAAAATTTTCAAAATAATCATGATTTTGCACCACAAAATTTTCAAAATGATTATCAACCCTCAAGTCTTGAAACAAGTATTCAAACTTTACTTGAATCGAGTCAAAGATTAAATGAAACCTATAATTCATTAATGTGAAATAATTCAAGTCAAAGTTTTCAAAATAATCAAAATTCAAATTCAATTCGAAAGTCAAATGATTTTGATTATAATCTTTGCCAATTCAATTTCGAACTCCAAAATGAATCTCAAATTCAAAATGAAAATGTGAATCACTTTTCAAATGATTTTGGCAACAGGAATAATTTCAATTGTTTTACAACTGAAAATAGTTGTTCTCAACAATTTCAAAGCGAAAATTCTCAAATAAGTAATCATAAATTTGATTTTATTGAGCAAAATTACATGGATTTGTTGTATGAAAACTACTTGAAGTTTCGTGAGAAAGAAAATCAAATTCAAATGTGTGTCGATTCGAATAATAATCCACCTTTGCCCACAATCGACAATTTTCAAATAACAACTTTTGAAACTGAAAATAACAATCTTAACGAAGTTGTTGAAAATACGGTAATTGAGTTGGATTTCAAATCTTTTGAGAGGGTGGAACTAAATCTGAAATTTGATATTCCTTTTTCTGAAAATAATGACTTTCAAACAACAACTTTTCATTTTGAAAATGATACATGCATTGAAGTTATTGACAATTCACCAAAGGAAGACGAATTTGATGAGCACGAATTTTTTGAACTTTCCGAAAATGAGTAGAATTTTAAAGAGGTAGATTTGAATCATCATTTTGATTTTGAAATCGATAATTCAAAAGAATTTTTCAATGGCAATTTTGAAATTCAGTTTAGTGAAAATAAACATGAAATTCAATCCATTATTCAATCTATCCCAAAAATCATCAAAAATAAAACAACTCATTCGATTTTTAATAAAGCGACATTCGTTTTTCCAAATTTACACTCACCTTCAAAATCTTTTACGATTTGGTTTTTCAAGCTCAAGCCGTGTCTCTCATACTTGAAGAGACAAATGAATCAGTCTTTAGAAGACTGTTTCATTTACTTCTTGTCAATATATTTTCTAATATATTGTAAATAATTTTTCCTTTTCTCTTGTAAATATAAGTCATATTTTCAAAATTTTCATTTTCTTTCCATTTGGGTTGAATGTGGGGACACAGTCCAAATCAAGTGTGGGGGGAGTTTCATATTTATTTTGGTTTTGCATAGAATTTTCCTTTCTCTTTTCATTCAAAAAAAAAGAGTTTCGCATTTTTATTTACTTTTAAATAAGACATGATGGAGTTAGCAAACAATTTTGGTCGTTCGATTAAAATGTTTGGAGATTTACTTCTCTTAATGAATAACGGAAGAAAAAATTGCATTATGAGAAAATTTGGTGTAACTGGTATATTGGGAGATTCGTAGGTGATGGGTATGAAATGTTTTCTAAATTGTAATCCGATTAATTGAATGGTTGATTCAAACTACTGGCGATAACATTTTAGATCTTTTAAGTGAAGTTATGCTAAGATATTCTCGCTTAGCTCTCTCTCTTATAAAAAAAATTGAAGAAAAAAGAAGTGTGTATATATATAATAATCCAAGCGTATCCAACATTGCTAGTACATCTAGCGTTGGTGTGCAAACCCACCAAGCTCTTTCCGACATCTTGTTGACAAAGTCAGTGTCGGTATACCTTGGTCTCACTTTATGAGTTGGACACCTAAGGATTACGACCGTCACGTAAGTCGTAATGCAGTGTAGAGGCGGTATACCTAGGTATTTGTAAATAATAATAAGGATTTTTGCCCTTAAGGACAAAAGAAACAAAAAATTGTTCCATAAGGACAAAGGGAAAAAGTTTTATCCTCAAGGACAAATTTTAGTGTAAAGGGAGGAATTCAGGGGCCCACTGTAATTCCTCCCTTTACACTAAGACTTGTCCTTATGGACAAAATTTTGGCCCCTTGTCCTTATAGGACAATTTTTTGTTCATTTTGTCCTTCACATTATTTTCCTGATAATAATAATGTAAATATTTTGAAATAATTAGAGAGTAAGCACTTGAAGTCCAAGCATTATCTTCACTTATTCGACCTAACTTGTTAACAAAAAGGAAATTGAGATGCCATTTTACGATTGTTGATATCGATTACAGATTTCATTTCATATTTGCACTATGTTTCCACCAAAACAAATGGCCAAGCTGGAGGAGTTTGTGACGATAACATGACTTTTGTTTGAAATTTTGATTAGTAACGGACTCAAATTTCATAGTGACGACCCAAATTTGTGTTAACTCATTTTTTGTAATATTTAAAAGTAGATTATCCATTTGTAAATATTCCTTTAAAAGCTTGCATTCATCTTGTAAATATTTTCGAATCTTGCATTTTCTAAATATTTTTTGCGTTCAACTTTTGGATTTTGTGGGTAGTATCCGCTGAAAACCCTCACGAGACAACACTCGTCCTACTGGGGACATCCAGAGGTTTAAAGGCTCGTTGCATACGCTCAATGCAATCATGCTCCCTATAAAAATGGATTTATCTTAGTTTTTGTTTTACTATATTCGAGGACAAATAAAAAGATAAGTGTGGGGGTATTTGATGTGCACGTAAAAATGCACATTTATATTCACATATTAATTCTTGTTTAGTGCAAATAAATGTCATATGTGGGTATTTTACCATGTTTAAACCATAATTCAATTGATTTCAAAACATCATGCATTCATCATCATATAGGGGCAAAATGGTCATTTTTGTGCTTACGTCATTTTGAGAATTTTTACTTGGACATTTTTCATGTTTTTGTAGAAATCTGATGCATGTAGAAGATGACTTCATAAAGATATATATGCATACAAAGGGAAAAAGAGGAAATCAATGCCTTGCCAAAAAGAGGAAATCAATGCCTTGCCAAAAAAAGGCAACAATCAATGGATAAGGAATCTATTCAAATAGAAGATTAGTGGAGGACCCCACCCACTCTCCCTCCTTCTTTAGTGGAGACAAAAAAGGCTTCATGAATCATTATTGGTAAAGAAAAAAGGAAGCTTAATGAAGGGGTATTTGTGGTAGTCCCCAACAAAGTTGATTAGGGTTTTAAGATTTATAACATGTATATATACCCCCTTTATGTTCATGTAAAGTTTCTCTTTTCTTTTTTATCCTGACCTTTAGTTAGTTTTTAGGATCAGAAACAAAAGCTCTTTCTTGTTCTTCCATGGTTTCTTAACCATTTTTCTTTTTTTGTAATCTCTCATTTTAATGCAATTTTAATTAGTTGTATTTTGTTTACATGTTCTTTTCTTTTTTGCAAATAGAATAGATTGTCCTTTATTTTGCTTTTCTTTTTCTTTTGTTTTTGTTCTATGTTACATTCTACTTTTGTTGTTAGAATAACAAACATGAGAGGCTAATCCCTTTTAACTTAGGGGTAATGACGCTCTCTTGATTATGTAGATGCAACATAATTTGTTTATTCATGCTCTCTTTTTGTGCTTCATGTCATGTTGATGTTATTGGTTTATAATTTATAGCGATTTATTTATATTATAAATGGATTTTTTAATATAAATTGAATATCGATTCAACCGGGATTTAAATATCGAGTTATAAATCCAATTGGAGCTGTATGACATTCTATTGTGAATATATACGATAGTATATATTTATTTATATTTAATTTAATTTTTTAAATATATTTATATTTAAATGGATTTATTTAGGGATTTAAAAATAGCCAGTTTTGCAAACGACCTTCGTTTTCGACGAAACTAATTTTGTTGGATCCGCAATATTAAATTATTGCTAGATTTCAATTTCCATGATTTTTGAAGTCAGTATGTGGCCGTACGGGAATTTAATGTGAAATACAGTCAATTATTTAACTTTAAAAATACGTTGTGTAAGCAAACGAAATCGGAATTCGACGAAACCAGTTTCGTTGGGTTCGTAATGTCAAACTGTAGCTGCATGCCCATTTTCATGGTTTTTGGGTATCATATGTGATCATACGAATTTTTAGAATACAAATACAAGTAACGGTTCAATATAATTTAATATAATAATCAATAAAAAAATATTTAAATTTTCCTATAAATAGCCTCACTAACCCTAACCCTCATATGTTTCTTTTTCTCTGGTCAAAGTTATGAGCGCCGTCGTTTTTCATTTATCAGTAAGGAAACATCCTCCTTTGAAAATCAAAATCCAATCCAATAAATTCATATAAATCCAAATCTATATATATTTAGAATCACTGGATGTTTCTCTTCATTTTGCTATCGATTATGGGCTGCTCGATGCTTGTTCCGTTCGCTGTGTTTATCACGGTCAGAACAAGGGTTTTGATTCTCATCGAACTAAGGGATTTTGAGATGGATCGAAGTGTGTTTTTGGATTGAGGGGATAAAAAGGAACTCGTGTGCCTATTTTTGTGGTGTTCGGTGATAAATGGGTGTCGAGGTTACTGTACATGCTCGAATGGCACCTGCTGTCGCGATCTCTAAAACTGGTGCGAGATGAACAAGATGGTGTCGAAGTTGAAGAGTTGGAGATGAGGAGTATCAGGGTGTATCCGGTTTAGTGAACGGTGAAGTATCGAAGGAGATTTGGGGTAAAGTTTTCGAAATGGCCATGTTATGTTACTGGGAGTCGCGATAATCATATTGGGGATGAAGCTTTTGGCAGATCGGGTATCAGTGGTTTCTGGGCCAAGGAATATGGTAAAAGCCTAATTATAAAAAAGATAGTTTAAGTTTATTTTAACTTAAATTGTTTAAAAGCTTGTAAAATGAATAACTTCGTCATATGTTAACGGAATCCAGCGAAACAAGATTCGTTGGGATCGTAGGGAAGGTGGTTACACATTGGAACTGACTGGGAGTGAATTAGAGCTCGTTACAATTTATAGCAAAATAAATTGTACGGACAAAAACAAGCGACAGTTATCGTTATTTAACGATGATCGTCCAATGTGAGTAAAACTCACTAACTCTGCACAGTTATATTTTTATAACGTATTTTTAGAACTGATAAATGTTGGTTGATTGCTATGTGTTGACTATTTGGATGAACTGCTAGTCAGTTGGTTGAAATTATATATATATATATATATATATATATATATATATATATATATATATCGTTAAATATATATTGATTCTGTTTATCGGAATATTTCATGTTGAAATGAAATTGATGTTATACATGTTGTTTTAACATCTGTGGATGCAGGGAAACAGGTTGGAGGGATTCAACTAGATTCCTCAACATTTATTTTAATGTTTTTCATATATGGTGATATATGATGTGATATATAATCTGTTGTTGATGATGTGTGTTAGAATGATAATGATCATTGTTATTTGGTATTTTAAATACCATAACAAATACAGGAATACAAAAAGGGAATTTTCAATGTTATATTGAAAAAGAAATATATATATAAAATCAATGGATTTTATATAAAAGGAATATTTATAAAATCAAAGGATTTTATAAAAGTAAAATTTTCAGAAAATAAATAGAATTAAAAAGGAACTATTTGGAAAATAAATAGGATTAAAAAAAGGAATCTGCGAGATGTTAAAGAATTATTAGAAGACTGGTTTAAAGAAATTTAGTTATAGAAATCTGTTTTTAAACAGATAAACAAGAAGATTAATTTATAAATGATATTTATAAATTAAAATAAATATTTATCATTGGATAAACTGGATATATAAATCTGAATTTATATAGAGAAGTAAAATCGGTTTCAACACCGATATTTGAAATGGAATTTGAACTTAGTATTTAAAAAGGGAATTTGAACGAGATATTAAGTGTTAGAAGGAAAAATAAGATTTGTATGAATAATTTTGCAAATAAAAATATAAATAGAATTTGGGTTTAAGATATTGTTTTTAAATACGAAATCAAACTGTTTTGATATATTAAGAAATATTATTCACATTCGATGTGAAAAATAGATTAAAGTAAATATTTTTCAAATAAAATATTTATAAAGGAAATTGGGTTCAAATGGGAATTTAAATGGAATTACTGAAATTAGAAACTGACTGGAAATTAGTTGAGTTGAATGGATTTCTGGGTATTGATCTGATGTTGGGCTCGGCCTTTGGGGTTTATATTTGGGAAGTTGTTCTCTTACTAGTTTACAATTAGAGACTGATATATGTGAGAAGATAGTGATGCATGAATCAGAAATGGAAACATTTTCCAAAGTTAATAACGTATATTTTCTAAAATTAGAAAATAAAGATTTGATGAATATATGAAAACCAGAAATGGGGAAATGAATAAATATTGATGATTGATCGGTAAGATTTCCATTTGGGAATACGACCGTTGTTTGTACACATGTTTTCCTTTGATAGTTAAATCACCGACTATCAAAGTTTTTGACCCTTTCCGTTGTCAATACGGAGAGACCGGGATCAGATTTATTTTCTAAAAACCACTCTGTATGGACATTAGCGTTGCGAATCAAATATGATGAAGATAATTGAAGATGGAGCAGTGCCTTCGGTTTGTCCAGTCCCAGGACTTCTTGAATGGACGAATGTCTGACAGAGTATATCTGGTAGATCGCGTAAGTTGATCGTTTCAAACGTATTTACGTTGGTGGCGGAGGAATTCGTTTCTCTTAGCTTATACCCGTGGTATTTTTGGGGAAATCAGTTTGTGAATTGACGGGTATGACGATGTGGCATTCAAAGTAAATAAAAGGGGTGATCTGTTAAAAGATACTTTATGACCTCAAGCCTCATCAACTAGGAAATGACAGAAATCGGGCAGGCAGCATGGCTAAGTGGGCCGCACCCAATTAGGGTATATTGTCACCATCTAGAGAATATTCATATTTGTTACTTCTTTCGCTTCTGTATCTCCCGGGAATGGTTATGTTGGTATATCAACCATAAGGTGATAACATATTCGGAACATTCAAGCGAAGTGAATGGCCGGTCATGTGTGGCCGAGTTGCAAGATGTTCTTGTTGAACTCCAGTGTATCGCTTCTAGTGTACACTAATCGGAAGGTAGTTCCATAACTTGTCATAGTTGGAAATGCATTACCCAATAAGCACCCGTGGTGTTTGATTGTATATAATATATGTGGAACATGAGATGAAAGTGTTTCCACTAGATTGCTATTTATCTGATTTAGACATTATTATAATATCAGAAGAGTATTGATTATAAAGAAAAGTTTTGGGTTATCGTAGGGTAAAAACAATCCGTGTTTATGTGTGGATCGGTCTTACGATTATCATTTCTTTAGAAAGGATTTTAAAAGTTAAACAAATGGTTGGAATTTACTCACACTTGTCACATGACTAACCCAGAGTTTATTTTGTTTTGTTTACCTTAAACTCTTGGGTGCCCAATTTTGTACGGGCAGTCAAGTAGTCGGGATTTACAGATACTTGAAGAGCTGGAGCAGGAGACTTCAGGATTATATAGTTATCGTTATTTCCACTGTGTTGTAAGCGTTATACTCTAATAATGGTATTGTATACAGATACTATTTTATTTTAAAGTTATGTTATGAAATATATTTATTCGTTCCGCTGTGAGATTCGTGTTTACTCTGATGTTGTATGTTCTTCTTCTTCTTTTATTCTAAGTATATCTTATCTATTCTCACCCTCTATTTTCTTTCATTAACTATTCGGTATTTCCGATGCTTGGATAGTCGACATTGAGTTTATGTCGATAACCAGGATCGCGAAAACTCGGGTCGTTACACTTAAAGTATATTTCAATTTTAACTTGTTCATTCTTCATTAGAACTAAATTCACTAATGACAAAAAAGAGATATCATGATTTCATAACTTGTTGAACTACATGATCTAGAAAGTGAATTTATTCCTAAGTTGCCATTTATCTCATAGCTTTTATCAATTTTAGTTAGCTAGTTTAGTTGTAGTTATAGTTAAAACTTTACTCAAATTTGGTTTAATTTGAATGAATATAATTAAAGTTGTTTCTTTCCCCGTGGATCGACTCATATTCGCTAACGTACTACAAGTGTACGCCATGCGCTTGCGGTTTATTATACTTCGCGACAATTTTCTAATTCATAGAATATTTGTCATCGAACATGCGTACACATAGAATGATCAATACAAGATATTCAAAGCATACAGTTTTCAAAATATTTATTAATTAAACTAAAAAAATGCTAGAGGAGATCAACAATTTCATCACGTAACGTTTCCATAAACACTTGTGATTAGGATGAAAGTACTTCCGTATGACTTGGAGGAGCCTGAAGGGTTTCTTGATTTCTCATTTCAGCGGGAGTTTCCTTAGAAAAATTTGTGCTATAATCTTCAATAAAGCAGTTCTCATTTCACATTTTATATTTAATTTTGTCTGTGATGTAGTAGAATAGTACAATTACAAACACATTTAATATATATATATATATATGTTATCATCAAACAAAAATCATAGAATTGTTATATATAACATTCCCTTCCAAAGCTCCAATTTTGCCTTGTTGTTTGAAATCAAGGTAGTTCTTTTTGCATATGACCCTCCTTTCCACAATTGTAGCACTTAAATGGGGTATCTTTTCCAACTTGGCACCTTGATTTAGTATGCCCTTCTTTGCCACGATTATAACACAGTATATTAAATTCTTCTAGGTTTTTGAAGTGGCAGAGGATTTAACATTCTTCTTGGCTCTAGTATCACCTTTCTTCTTGTCATAAGGATGGAATATGTTCTTGCCTTTCTTTTTTCTATTATTCCTCAATTTTCAAAATTTCTCCCTTGCATTGTCATGCTACTCAGAGCTTATGGTCAAATCCAGCACTTGATCAAAAGTCTTTTTTATATAGGGTAACATTGCCCTATTCATATTGGCATTCAATCCCTAAATGTATCTTGCATTTTTAAATGTCTCTTCAGCAATTAGTATCGGTCCGCGATTGGATAGGATCTTAAATTTCTAAGTGTATTTGGTTATACTTAAAGTCCATTGCCTTAGTCTTATGAATTCTCATAATAGTGAAGCCTTGGCAGATGCAGGAACAAACATTGCCTTCAGCATTTCTTAAAATGAACCTATGTGATCTTATCCTCTGGTCTTCCTGCTATGATAACCTCCCATCAATCAATTTTAACTCCTTTCAATTACCTTGATGTTGTCTTCCTTTTCTTGGGGTCTTCAACTTGCAAATCCGTGAAGGTTCTATCTAGGGTCCTCAACCATGTTCAAACCCCCATAACACCTCAGTGCATTCGAAACTCTTGTCTCCAAGATTGGTGTAGGTTGTCAGCATCTTGGATAATTTTTCACTGGGTTATCATGCCTATTGCCAAATCCATCTCTAACTTCCCTTATAAGATCATGTACATTCAACATTTAAGGCTCATTTGATCCTCCTACACCTTGCTGATGTCCCTTTCCTATCATAATTTTCTAAGGATAGTTGTTGTTAAGTTTGTTCAATCGCTTTTTTTCTATGCTACTTAAGTTAAATAAATACATTTAGCAAAACATTCAATATTCATGCAAATTATCTTACCAACCATTGTCGGAATTTAATCACTTGTAGCTATGTATTTATTAACACAACTCTGACACCAACTGAGATGACCGCTTAATATAATACTCGTTTCTTAATTTATTTAATGATAGAAAGTTTTTTCTGCATGGGTCATCTTCTCAAGGGTCATCCCCTTAATTCAACCAATTTCCAGGATCCTTTATTACCAGTATAAAAATACTAGTTTACTATAATATGCATTTAACTTATGTATATGATCATATGATGACACATAAGTATCTTAAAAAATCAGAGTATGCATATATAAAGCAAAAGTAATTTGATTACCTAATTTAACCTATCACTAACAACAACAAAAAGTGTGCATATATATAATCATTTACCAATTTGCATGATATTTATGAATATATCAGATTAAATATAATTTTTATGTGTTGTAGATTATTAGTAGAATGTACTGCAATTAACCTGTGGCACTTTAGTTATACCGAAAAAAACTGTTTCAAAAGTGTTAGAAATATTACCCTGTTGCAATCCCTGGTTTTTAACCCTTTTATTAGCCATTTGTAAAATAGTTGAGTTATCTGGGTTTTGTTATGGACAAAACCTGCCATATTAAATATTGTGTAATTTGGGTTTATATCCTAAAATCCTTGGTCATTTGCTATTCACATGTTCAAGTGAGATAAGTATTTGATCTTGGGTTTCTTGTATGAATTTGGGCATGCTCACTTCTTTGTTCATGTGCACATTCAGTTTACATATTCAAGGATTCAGGCCAACCCATACCTTAAGCCACACATGTCAATGCCAAAGACATTTATAAAATTACCCAACTTCCTTTTAATAAAATCAGTTTAATCTTTGAGTGTACTTTACACAATGTAAGCACTCAGTAAATTCATAGCTTCTAGTATAATTTGTGGTACTTTAATCAGAGTAATTCCTGTAGAAACTTAACACAGCTATGGCATTTTCCTACAATTTTGGGTATTCAAAACATAGCTTTACCTTATGCTTACGGCATATATTCTATTCACATTAACATGGTGTCACAAGGGTACTATTTGCATAGAAATAAAAGCATGTATCCTGCCATGCCTTGCCATGCTTTAGCCATTCATGTAAATACACTTATATGAACATAAATATATGCCTTATTT
Source organism: Allium sativum (assembly GCA_030737875.1). NCBI lineage: Eukaryota > Viridiplantae > Streptophyta > Magnoliopsida > Asparagales > Amaryllidaceae > Allium > Allium sativum. Next base: position 294,168,708 of record CM060913.1, on the reverse strand, counting down.
CTATCTTTCAGAAAACTTTAATACATGTAAAATTAATACTGCCTTTAATATGTAATCTCCTGGGATTACATACAAAAGAAATAGATAAGCCTAACAATACATTTTTTTTAAGCAAAAACATTAGCATTGCCCATTTATTTCAGAAGGACATTAAACCCAAAAGCATTACATTTAGCACTGAAAATCCAGCAAATAACTAAGTTTTCAATGTTGATTTAAATAAGATAATACATCCAAACATAAATAGTCTAAATAAACATCTCAGCACCTAACAACTTAACGACTTGTTCATCTAAGCATTTTCAACTTGTTTTCCTAAGCAAACTCCTCCAAGTCGTTTTATTTAGCATCATCATTTCCTGCATGAGCACCAGAGACTGCCTTATTGTAAATGAGACATCCCAATGATGCCATAAAGCAAACAGGGTTAGACTATATGTCTGTAGTGCGCATAAATTATTTTATATAATTATAAGATACAAAATATACTTAGCATGGGCTAATTTCATGTATATACTTGAGCAGGCTGTACAGGTGATACAAGTCAATAAAGGAAGTCTTATAAATATTATTTCAAGAGTTAAACATCCATGCATAACAACTTGCATTCATACATTTCAGCAAGCATAATAAACGACAAGCAATCAATCATTGCATTATATCCCATGCCATCTCTTTTATTTATATATCTCATGACTCATATCCTCCTAAGCTAGCATCCTCCCCTATTCCCTGAATCACTGTATTTATTTTAGAGCTTAAATCCTTTACATTGAACACTTATGTGCACGTTGACTGGGATATCTATACTGTTAACCTAGCACATAAAGGCCTATAGGACATTATCATGCCATCAGCATACCTGACTCCCTATTTGATGCCAAGTAGATCAATGTAAGTCATGGTGATATGCACCATCCAGTGACCCATAGCTTAATTATGTGTTTAACTTTCCATATTTATTTTTTGTACACTTGTCCTAAGCATCAAATCTTATTTACCCACCCATATTTCTCTTGGGTCATCTAGACATTCATGTTTCCATATTAAAAATATTCACTAAATAAACTTATATATATAAGTACTGAGTTCATGCAGTAAGCAATCATTCATTTAAATCAAACAAGAATAATCATTCATTCGCCATCATCTCACAACATCAACTTATTTATTATCTTTAAAAACATTTTAACTGCATTCATAACTAGTATATGCTTATCAGAAAATCTTTTAATCTATATCAACAAATTTGTTTGCTTATTTACTATTATGAGCATATGATTAGAGATATTAGAGAACCTCTTAGACCCTAATTTTCCGGCTTAAACTCTTCATACATAAATAGTTTAGCTTAGAAAATTACATTGTAAAAGAGGATCAACACATAAACATTGCACCACCTTCACTCTTTTATAAGGAAATGGACATAATCTTGTAACCTTCTTTTTCATGTTGCCTATTTTCCTTATTAAACCTTACCTCACAAGAATAGATTTTTATTAAATCAATGATTATTTATTTTCAGATTTAACAATCATTTTATTCATAGAAATCATTATCAGCCATAATATATAATATCACGAACATGGTAACTCATCGTTTATCTTGCATTTATGATTCACTCATGTATATGCAGCAAAATATTCAATAAATATATATAAAGTGGCTACCTCATCTAGTACTTAGTGCATTATATAAAATAATACATAGTTACAGATAAACTTCACCTTTTAATCCTTATTTTCTGATCCTAGCTCGGCCCCTTATTCTCTTAGCTGTAACTGCTATATCCTATTTGACTTTATCTTTTTGCAAAAAGAAATAGTAGCCTATCAAGGCCTACCATTAAATAATCCATCCAGTTACTCAATTAGGGTTTCTCTTATTAAGTAATGTCAATTTTTTCCTAAGCAAAAATTAAGTTTTAGGCACCAGTAAAATAGCCACTCATGTTACCATTCTTCTTTAATTGCTGGAGAGAAAACCTTTTCCCTCACAAAGATGTGTTGGCTATCATTATAGAGGAAAATTATTTGTACGAATTACCATTTTTATCCTACCTAGTCATGTTATTTTCATGCTCGTCATTGTCGAAGTACTAGAGAAATATATTTATACATTTTTAAGCTGTATACAACCTATGATATGTAGTCCAACTTTGATCTATTATTTATTTCTAGGTATTTTATTCAGCCTTGAATAATCTTTGCATTTTTAAATTATTCCATGCAGCAGGTATAAGCATATATCCATTGGGTCTTATATGCACTCATATTGTTTTGATTATACAAACATACTCATCTACCATGTAAAACATGTACACTTATATTTTTAACATTAATTTTATGCATAGGTTTTATTTTTTAGAAAATGCTTCATTTAAAACAAGCACACTATGCACTCGTGTATCATGCACACTGCCTAAGCATCACACCCAAAGGTGCTTGCGCAATCTCTACGATAGTAACTCACACAGTTGCAAGAAGTATCACACGGCGACAATACTGCCAACTCGAGACTGGAGAAACTACCACAAGGGGAGTTGCACATAATGATCAAATTCAAAAAAGCAACTCTACAGATTGTTCTAGCACAACCCACTTAAAACAATCTTCTTGCCAGGAATCACCATAGCAATGACTCCAAAAGTTACAAGATCCAAACCTAAGCAGAAAATTCCCTTATTTCGGATGTAGCATATAGCACCAACAACTACACAGCACATAAAGTCTATTTAGGCTGCAATACACACCAGCCAGCATATGCCCCCACTTCCCAAATTACATAACAAAATCATAAAAAGTAAATGGTCAAAACTCTGATACCAAAGCCAGATATATCATCACAAGTAAGAAGCCAATGTCACAAAGTAACACAGTAATCTGCACAAATGTGCCTCACCAGAAACAAAATGACATGGGAGAAATAACGCTAACTGAATACCCTGATAAACTCGCAGCCATCACAATGCCAGAGATCAAATGACATCTCCAAGATCGAGCAAGAACACCACAACCAAGGAAAATAAGCAGGGACACCATGCAGCATTACCCACAACCACAGACACATACCACGATAAAAAAACTACAACATGACGCATACAGCACAAGATGAAACCAACCAATAGTAAAAAACCCGACGACTAGCCAACCAACACGGATCCAACAACACATATAAAAAGACAAAAGCAATCGAACTCACCAGCAATACGTTTGATCCACATCCACTTGGGGATTGCTTTTTCGGTAAGAGGACGATCTGAAAACCCTAAGTGGCGTGGATGAAGTATGAACATGAGTCGCGAATAGTCATAGCAAATTATAGAGGGAGGACCTTCGCATACTAGATCAAAGAATAATAGCAGCATTAAATCTAGTCAGAGGGAGGAAGGATCGACCAAACGAGCACCAGCTATGAAGCAGAAAGGAGGTAGATATGGAGAAAAGCGATACTTTTCCTACATGAAGAAAGCTGGGCAGGAGGAAGGAAAACAAAGAGGTAAAAAGGAAGGGAACATATGAAGGCGATGGAAGAAGAAATGAAGAGGGAGAGAATGAGGTATTAATAAACTAAAAATGACCCCTTCCATATTTTGAAAGAAAAGCGGAAGTTTTTTCTTGATTTTTTTTTTTAATATAATTATTCTTTAATTAATCCAATCAAACATTAAAAAAATCCAAGATCATCACAGGACTTAATCTCTAGATACTTGTTGAGTGACACATTTGGGTAGTTTAGCCATGCAAGTGGTCTAGCTGTGCCAATCCGGATCGCTTTTGATAACCGGGCTAGAAGGCCAGCTAACACTTTGGTTGGAGATTTAAATTGTTTATGAATAGCGTGTAACTATAAATTAGAGATGATATTATTCATAGTGATTTTGATAAACTATTTGAGTGGAAAGGACAAATCATACATATTACCAAGCAATAGATACATGAAATTAATTGCTTTTAATTTTGATCAATTTGAATTCAAGAAACATAAATTTAAATTAGTGAGAGAATTGACTACATATTTATTTTCCTTAATGCTAACAAATTAATTACATGAAGTGTTGTGTGCACTTAACAAATAGTTCGTCAAATTAATATATATATGTGTGTGTTAAGAAGAAAAAGTAATTTTGGAGTCCATTGCCTATTCATAACAAATAGTTTCCTTGTTAAATTTCTTTTTTTTAACCAGATTAGTGACAAAAACAACCTACAGATGTTTTCCTAACAATCTACATATGTTAATTTTCTCTTTTCATTCATGCAGTCAATAACTATGCTTGTAATCAATGGTGTAAAAATATATTTATTTAAAGTAGACGTAGACTGATATTTGTCAAACCACTATAAAATCTAATGTGCTCATTTTTGTAGTATGTGATCTGGATTATTATAACTCTATAACTACTTTATGACCGTGACCATGACTCGTTATCTGAATTGCATATGATTTGGATTTGCACTCTATTGACCAAAATCCAGTGTCTACATTTACAAAATCAAAATATCTCAACGTACTTAAAATTAGGATTTAATAAATAAATATCATTTAAACAAATAAACATCATTCATTGTCTATTAATTAATAATATAAATAAAATTCAAGCTAACGGAAAAAATATTTGTTGCAACTTAGAAATAGTAATTTAAATTAATTACACATTATTTCAAGATAAAAACATAACTAAGTTTTTGTGCATATTAGTTTCTCTTAAAACTGATAATCACATATATATATATATATATATATATATATATATATATATATATATATGTATATATATATATAATCCATATAAAACAACTTACTTGTGAAACATATGTCATCATCACATGTGAAGTGCGTGCTGCAACGATCATGAATTATAATTAATTTGCAAATTAACATTGTTACTATTGTTATATACAATATAATTTATTTTTGTGATTTATACAACATTTTAATTGAATGAAAAATACGGATAATAATATGTATGTATATATAATATATTAAAACTGATGTAACTTTAAGAAATGTTGAAAAATAACTTAAAATTCACTATGATTATTCAAATAATTTGAATGTAATATTTCATGAATTGCTTAAATATATGGATTTAAATATAAAATATCCTGAAAGTATTTAGGGGGTTCGGTAATAACTATAGAAATATTAAAATGTAAGTACTTGAAGTTATTTTTCTTTCTTTTAATGTATGATAAATTTACTGAGATAAATGAATAATATATTAAATTTGCTACTATTGTTTACGTACATTATCTATATAGTGTGATTTATTTAACTTTACATTTGAATGAAAAACTAATTTTGTTAATTGACTTAACAAGTATTAAATTTGTTGATATAAATATAATATGAATTTGAAAACGTCGCATTTAACATTAATTAGATGAATCAACAACTATTTATTGATTAAATTTATTAAATCCAAGATCACATAACTAAGTTTATAGATATTGAATTAAATGTACAATATTAAGTAATATTACGGAGTGTTTTGTAAATAATTGAACAAAATTTCAATGCAAATGTTTAACATTATTATTACAATTGCATTGGAGTAATATGAGATAAATATATTGATGTAAAAAATTAAATTTTAAACTTGGATGATTATTAGTGAATATTAAAGGGATATCCTTAAAATGATACTTAATTAAAAGCAGATCCTCCTCTACGTTTAGATGTAAAGCGAGTTCCAATTTTACTATAGCAATTTATTTCTGTGAATTTTTGCGTTGTCGCCAAAAGAATTCAAAAAATTATAAATATTAACTGAAGATTACTGGAAGAGAAAAAAGTTGCTGAAATGTCTGCACTTATTGTGAAAAAGTGCAGACATATCAACAATTATCCCACAATGTATTATTGATACTAGAAAAGGAAAATAAATTGCTGACATGTCTACATTTATTACGAAAAAATGCAGATATATCAACAACTATTTCATAGTGTATTCCTTAAAGAAAATAAGTTGCTGAAAAGTCTGCACTTATTGTGAATAAGTGCCAACATGTCTGTAACAATCTCATAATATATTGCAGGCATGTCTCAAATTATGTAAAACTGCAGACATGTCTGCAATATTTCAAAATAGTAGCTGCTATTTTTGAAATTTTCCAAGATGTAATATATTTTCATTTTTATGCAATGTACATCATTCTTTTGCTGATTTTTCTGCAATAATGTGATATTTGAATAAGTTTAGGCATTGAATTTGAAGTTTCGAAGTAATAAAAAAATTATAGTGGTATATGCAATTTTTCAAAAGATTACAGGGTTTTTTGCATTTTTCTGTAGTGTTTTTTAAGCCTTTTTTTTTGTATTTTTCTTACATGAATACGAAGATGATCATTGAATTAAGTTTTAAAGTTTGGTAGTTTTTTACATTGATTTTTTTATTTTTATTTTCAAAAAACAAGGACCCAATTTAACAAGTTTTAAGACAGAGAGTTTTTTTATATTTTGACAATTAACACGGACCTTATCCAAATTGTCCCTGTTATTTATGTATATAATTTATGTTATGCGATTGACGTATTTATATATTTGAATGAATTTTTTATCTTATTTTGAGTTAATATGAATATGGTTAATACTGATATGATTTAATATATGAACCAATGAACGACTCTTCGCTAAAATTATTTAAATAATTTTCATATTATTGAGCCGCCTTTTGGCAAGGCGATCTCATGACAAATTTATGGTGTTCTAATGGCTCAAAACTCGAGTATAAACTCATGGAAATGCGAAGGATTTGGTTAAAGTCGTGAAGTATTCAAAAAAATTAGAAATATGGTTTATTATTTCCGATCAGTTTTCTCGGTTCGATAGTCTTCAGATCGACATTTTGGGTTCGACTAACTCGGGTCGGCATTTGTACATTTGTGATTTTTATATCCCTGGCATTTAGGGATTTTCGTATCCCACAATAAGGCTTCTGGATGGCACAAAATCACTCAAGGCAGTGGAGTACGAAACAACACTTCATATAAGGGAAGCGCAAAATCGGTGTTCACCTATTTTTATTTAGGCTTCGGTTTTTCGTCTCTGGAAGTTTTCTATCCCCAGATATGAATGTGAAAAGTAGATGAATAATCATATGCCTCCGAAAGAATTCAAAGAATTTCTTCAGAATCCCACAAGATCAATTTGTTAATTTTTCTCTGACAGATGGTCGGAAATTTATATGGGTTGGTGAATTCGGGCATGGCTTTAGATACGAATTAGCATTTTGTATTTGGCAGCAGAGCTTCGGCATTTTTACAAGGCATGAGATATGAAACTGTGTTTCACACTCCCGGGATCGAAGTCTTGGATGGTGTGGATTTTTCATAAAGTTGGGAATACGAATATGTAATTCATATCTTGGAAGATGAGGTAAACGGGCATTGGTCGAAGTGCCTCAATGTGAAACAAGGAAAAATGGCTAAGTATTCGGTCGATACCAATCCCGAGATATAGAATTTTGAGGATACGAATTCTCATATCCGCTCACCTAAAAATAGCCCACTTGTTGGAGTTTTTGAGGATTTGTTTTTGGCTAGGCTACTAAGTTTGAGTTTCTTGACTTTGGAGCTTTTTAATGGTTTCCACCATGGCTATTTGGAATAAGGAGTCTCTCATGGGCTTGTGAACTTCATCCTGAAGATCTTTATCATTATCTTCTCACTTGACTCAACACTTTAGCGGTATGATTTGGTTTTTAGATCATTTTGGCATAACTTAATCTCTTTGGGCATGGAAATTTTCTTGGGCATATAAGTTGGATCAGACTTGGAGTTGAATATTTGAACTTGGTGAGAAGAATAAGGACTTTGTTATTCTCGATTCATAACACTGTAAACATAAGAAGAAGAAGAAGAAGAGGGATTGTACTTATAACTTTGTAAAGTACAATATATAAAGTTACCTCGGAGTGGACATAAACATAACTTGCCGAATCACTATAAATCTGGTGTGACTTACTTTTCGGTACTCTGTGTTTGGATTAGTTGCGTGACCCATTAACAATTAGGTGTTAGCGTGTGTTGACCAATTCCCTACGTTAAAATTTTGGCGCTTTAGGAAGGGTATCTCGCAACTTTGGATTACTAAGGATTCAGATTGCTTGGAATTTTAAGGATGGTTAAAAGGAAATAGATCAGTTTGGCTCGTTCGAAAGGAGCAGGAATGAAGGAAATTCAGAAAGTATCCTCTATTGGACATCCATCGAATTGTCTGACTCGAAAGGAGTTCGATAAAGTTGTTAAGGATTTGACGAAGGTTTTTTCTTTATGTCTAGAAAGGCAAAAAGTGCATTTTAGAAGGCAGGAGGCGACTATGAATACTTTTCTCCCACGAATTGAAGGTTTCGGAAGGTTGTCGGGCCTAAGAAATATTGCAGAAACAAGTGCTAGCGTTCCTTAAGGTTTGGCTCAAGAATTGGGGGCAATTCCTGAAGATCAACCTCGTGTCAAAACTAATTCGCAAGTCATTACCGGATCGGTTAGACTCGGAGACAACACCCCTAATCTCGATGGAAGTAATGCTCAAGAGGATTTGGTTTTGGGTTTTGGAACAGGAAATGTTGCTAACGTTTCTCAAACGGCTTTGCACGCAGGTTTGGATGTGGGGACTCCCATGGTTCCAGGAGTAGGATCTATGCCAGTGGTTGCACATCAGGCTAGAGTTGAGCCGGATATTCTTGTTAGGCTAAACAGTTTGCCAATTCTGGTTTTAACACCAAGGCCACCGGTGTGGGATTGAACGACTGGACTGGTTTGCTTGGAAATGGAAGTGGTAGTCTGTAATAACCCGGAAATCTGGGCCAGTTTAAAATTTTTATTTTGGCAATTTTAGCGAATTTTGATTATTTAAAATGAAATATTTTAAATAATATCGACGAGAAATTTATTTTGAATAGAATTCGAACGTATATATTATATAGATCGTCGTTAGAATATAAATATTTATTTATAATTATAAAAGGAATTGAAAATGTCACGGTAGTTCGATAATTCGATTTCAAACTTCAATTGAACATACCGGGTGCAAAATAATCCGGATTTTAGCGACACCAAAAATATTTGAACTTAATTGAGAATATCTTTCCAACGAATCCGAAAAATCAAAATTTCATAGCGGGGATCAAAAGATATGTCCAAATGAAAATTCTGAATAGTCGTTGTGGAATTCAGGCCCTTAAAAATAGCCATTTTGCAAACGACCTCGGATTTCGTCGAAACCACTTTTGTTGGATCCATGATGTCAAATTATTGCTAGGTTTCAAATTTCGTAATTTTTCGAATCAATATGTGAGCGTGGCAAAGGAAAACGCGTTTGGCCAGTTTCAGTTGATTTTAATCGACTGGAAAATGGCCATTTTATAAATGGTCTCCAAATTTGACGAAATTAGTTTTGTTAGGACCGTATCATCGATACGAAGCTAGAAATAATTTTTCTGGAATTTTTAGAGTTCGTATGTGACCCCGGTAATTTGAAATGTGCGTTAAAATTAAATATATACTGATTTATAATTTCATTTCGATGAAAACCTATCGAAACCACCGATTTGGCTTACGATACATATCCCATTGTGTTCGGGATGGGGGTAATTAGCTAGGAGCGACAATCGTTGGGTTCGAAATGGAGATCAAATGAAAAAGAAACTTTTTTTTTAGGTTTAAACATAAATTAAATATATAAATTCCTTATACCCTTCCCTCCCTCTCCCATTTCACGGTCAACGGAGTCAAAGAAAATAAAAAAAATAAAAAAAGGGAAAACCGCGATGTCCCCAGTCCCATCACCCTTCCGCCCATCGTCGGAGCCTCCATCGATCGCGTCGCCGGACCTTCGCCCCCTCCTCCATTCGATTCCCCCCTTCCCCAATTCGAATCACCGAGCCCACAACCTGTAACGACCCAGAAAATCTGAACCAATTTAAAATTTTTAAATTGGCTAAAATAATGGATTTTAAATATTTAAAATAAATATTTTAAATAATGGCAATGAAAACTAAGTTCGAATCGACATTTGAAAACGAATATAATTAATTATAATTATATATAGAATTGAAAATGGCGCGGTAGTTCGATAATTCGATTTCAAACTTCAATTGAATATACCGGATGCAAAACAATCCGGATTTTAGTGAAACCAAAAATAATGGAATCTAATTGATAATATCTTTCCAATGAATCTAACCAATCGAAATTTGATAGCGGGAATCAAAAGATATGTCCAGTTGAAAATTCTGAATAGTCGCTATGGAATTCAGGCCCTTAAAAATGGACATTTTGCAAACGACCTCGGATTTCGACGAAACCACTTTTGTTGGGTCCGGGATGTGAAGTTATTGCTAGGTTTCAAATTTCATAATTTTTCGAATCAATATGTGAGCGTGGCAGAGGAAAACGCGTTTGACCCGTTTCAGTTGATTTTAATCGACTGGAAATTGGCCATTTTTCAAACGGTCTTAGAATTCGACGAAACAAATTTTGTTAGGACCGTATCGTCAGTACGAAGCTAGAAAATATTTTTCTGGAATTTTTCTAGTTAGTATGTGACCCCGGTAATTTGAAATGTACGTTTAAAATTCAATATAGTGATTTAATTGTAAATTCAACGGGAACTGGTTGTAACGATCAAATTAGCTTGCGATACATATCCCATTGTGTTCGGAATGGGGGTAAAACGCTATGGACGACAGGAGGTGGGCCTCGTTTCGAGGTCGTATGTAAAAGTCAACTTTTTTTTTGAAAAATTAAATAATAAAAATAATTTTAATTTCTCCCCCCTTTATCTTCCTTTCTGCCCCCCCCCCCCCCCTCCGTTCATTGTAATTTCAAAAGAAATGGAAAAAAAAAACCTAAAAACTATCGACGACCGCCTCCACCAAGCACCGCCCACGACCGCCTCCACCAAGCTCCAGCCACCTCCGATCGTCTTCCCCCTCTCTCCTTCTCCCCCGTTCACCTCTCCTCCCTGTTCGAACCAAAAACCGCGACGCCCCATTGCGCGAGCCGCCTCCTCGAACCCAGACTCCGCCTCCTCTCCGACGAACTGCGGAAACCCCCCCCCCCTCTCTGTAAGTTTATTTTATTTTATTTATTTATTTTATTTTTATTTTAATTCTGATTTTATTTTCTTAAGAAAAGAATGCTGTTTTTTTTAAGTTTAAATACTGTTTGTTTTTTTAGGTTTTAAAACCGATTTTTAAAAGGGTTTAATTCTGATTTTTAAAAGCATTTAAAACTGAATTTTAAATATGATTTAAAAACTGAATTTTTTTTAAAAGAATGTAAAACTGAATTTTATAAAGATTTAAAACTGAATTATATAAAGCATATAAAACTGATTTTAATTTTAAGTTAAAAGAAAAAGATTTGAACTTTAAACTGATTTTAATTTTAAGTTAAAAGAAAAAGATTTGAACTTTAAACTGATTTTAATTTTAAGTTAAAAGGAAAAGGTTTAAACTTTAAAAAGATCAGATTTGTAGAAAAGAAAAGATCATATTTTTAAAATAGAAAAGACGGAATTTTTATTGAGTAGAAGAAGTAAGGTATGATTTTTATATTTTTAAAGCAATAAAAATATAATTTTTACATCATAGGAATATTGAAAATATAATCTTTATATTAAAAATATAATTTTTATATATTGAATAGCCTCGTAAAAACTCGATTTTTACATATGTAGAGAATACGGGCAACAAAGCGACAAAAGGCGAGATTGGCGAAGATTTCTCTAAAGTGAAGTGTCGTGAAGTTGGATAGCTATTGGTGAGAATTTCTCACTCTTCAATTTCTTCTAAAATATACATATATGTGTTGAAATAAAAGTGAATTGCTATATAATATATATATATATATATATATATATATATACGCCCCCTCGTCCACAAACCATGGACGATATTTATTGATTGAAATTGTTGTGAAAATTGATTGATAGCGAATGATTGTTTGGGATTGTTTGTGATTGATATTGGTTGATTGTGGTTGAAAAATACCCATTAGTGGTTGAGAAATATTTGGTTGAAACCACATAGGATTAGTTTGTGGAAATGAAATAAATATATACATGCCGCCTGCGTGCGAACTAGATGCATGATCCCCATTGTCAAAAACCGCGAGGTTTTAAGGTAGAGCGAGGAGCCGTACTAGGGACGGTCCCGGTTTTAACTACCCTGCCGTTATGCTGCCGAAATTTTGAATAATATTCGTGTGTTTGAATTATTTTCATATGCTTAAACTATATTTATTCATTGAATAGAAAACATTCATGTGTTGAATTGATATTCATTCGTTGATTAGAAATTCATGTGTTGAATGGTATTCATATTTTGAAATAAATCGTTTGATAATAAAAATCACATCTTTATCTATATATAGAAACTATAGAAAACATTCATGTGTTGAATTGATATTCATTCGTTGATTAGAAATTCATGTGTTGAATGGTATTCATATTTTGAAATAGATTGTTTGATAATAAAAATCACATTTTTATCTATATATAGAAACTATAGAAAACATTCATGTGTTGAATTGATATTCATTCGTTGATTAGAAATTCATGTGTTGAATGGTATTCATATTTTGAAATAGATTGTTTGATAATAAAAATCACCTTTTATCGACTATATGAACTGTGTAAAATAATCTCGTTTTAAAGAAATTGTTTTATGATAAAAATCCCATTTTTATCACCAACTTGAACTATATAGAAAAATAGTGTTTTGAAATGAATTGTTTTACAATAAAAATCACATTTTTATTGTATGCATAAATCGTTGAAATGTGAAGTGTTAAAAATAGCCACTTGTTCAAAATAAACATATATGAGATGAAATATTCATTAATTAGCTAATGAAATGATTTGCACCTATGTATGTAACATTAGAATAAATGGTGTCTTTAAACCAAACAGAAATCAAATATGAAGTTGAATAGAAAATGATAAATGATAAGAACTGTATATATATGTGCATGCATATTTATTGAACAGGTTATAGCAAAGGGGCTAGAGAAGAGGAATAAAATTTTGTGCCCGACAAATAGGTACACATTTACTGTTTTGTTTGGGTGATGATTTTATGAGCCTGTTGGCTAGCCGCTTGGCCTTTTCTTTTTCTTTTTGAGATTAGAAGGACCGGGAACGCTATTTGCGATTTCCCGATGCTCCCGGTGCAGGGGAGGTTATGGCGAAATTTTCCAAAATTTTAAGGTGTTAGAAAAATATTTGAAGTGAAAACGATATGGAAATCATAGAATGAACTATATTTATATAAATATATAAATATAAATAAAATTAAAACGAAACGAAGTCGTGCAGTTCGTATTTTGAAACCATGATTTCAAACAACTAGTACGGGAAATCCGACCATTGGATTTTCCCGAAACCTCAACCGTCGGGTTCGCCTTGGAATAATCTTTCCAACGGCACCAACCTTGTAAAAATCCAACGGTTGAATTGTCTGGAATGTTTAATTCAAATCTGAAGAAAAACAGCGCCAGAAGCGATTATATTTATATATATATATAAATATAATTATATATTTAATCGAATAACGACGCTGCAGTTCGTATTTTGAAATCGAAACTTCAAACGATTGTACCGGGAGATCCGACCGTCGGAATTTCCCGAAACTGGAACCGTTGGATTCGTTTTGAAAAGACCTTTCTAATGATGTAAATTTTGTGAAGATCCAACAGTTAGATTTTCAGATATGTGTAAATCAAATCTGAAGAAAAACAGCGCCACGGCCGCCTTATGGCCCGAAGCGTCGTTTTGAATAAAATAGCTATTTTAAAATAAATAAAAATAGCGATAAATCGTTATAAAATATTGGAAACATTATGGAATGGAAATAAACTGAATTTGCTTGATTTATGTGATATTTGATGGTTGAATGTGTTTGGTGTGAAAATTACATTAAAAAACAAAATTGGTGTTGTCGAATAATTTAACCATTGAAATAAATTGAATTGAAATTCTAAATATACGTGAATTATTTGAGAAGGCCGAGTTAATTCTCATTTCAAATAATTGACCGACGATTGAAAGTCGAAGATAAAGACGGTGGTCGAAGACCGGAGATCTTCACCTCGTTTGGATGGTAACCGAGGTCCTGATTGGGAGGCATCCCGAAATATGGATAATGAGTGGTGATCGTCCAGACGTACGTGGTGATCGATGGGTTTGCGAGGTATTTAGTGCCTCCGGTTTCGTTCAGACCCAGAACGGACTTGTAAATGGACTGTGTGTCTGACATTGGAGTTTTGTTCTGTGTTGATTGATTTCTGTTAAATATACATCTGTTTGGCGGCGGAGAATTTATTCTTTTGCTTAACGCCCTTCTCTGAGACGCACGAGCTCAGAGGTTGTATATCGATGGACATCAGTCGCATGGCATGAATCGCCTGTGTGGCATGCTAAGATGCAGTGATCAGGACTTCTGTTGAAAAGCAAAGTCTTGTGGTGATGATCAAAGCACCGCCTGTGTGGCGTAGCTTTGTGTATAACGTGAATTCGCGAGCCTCACACCCCGGTATGAACCTAAAACGGGAGAAGGACCTCAGGGAGGGCATGCGTTTCTTTCTAGCTAGGGTGGTGTCAGTGACCTACCAGCCCTGACATTTATATACTTTTCACCTATGTGGTTGTTGCTGTTGCGAGGCGGCTCGGTTTGATCGGACGATCCGGGTCCGATGGAGTCATTCGTTGGCTCATTTACGCCCCAAAGGGCGGAGGAACGTATTGTTCAGGCACTATAATCCACTCCGTGTGGACCGGCCCTGTCGCTCCAAGGGGCAGTTGCGGCTGTTCCGGAGACATGGGCTAGATTGTCTCGAATTCGGTAAGGACTATCTTTTGCCTTGGTTCATGTCGGAAATCCAATTTCCGAATACGTGACGATGCGGTTTTGATTGTATATATATATATGGCGACATAGTGGTATGGGGCATTAATGCCGTCTATGATTGATAGCTATGATTTGAAATTGTTTTCAAAACATATAAACACTAGCAATTATATCAAATGCCTTTGTTTTATTCATATCAAGCATATTTGGCCGTTATAAGGTAAAAACTCTATCCTCCGGTTTGCGTTGCATTGTGTGATGGGAACTGAGTCTTATAACGGTTTCATTTTTATAAAAAGCATAGCAATGTTTAAAAGAAAGATTTGTTTTAAAGCACTGGCAATCCAATGGAGTAAACCCGTTCCACGAAAGTGGCGTGGTCCTGTGATTTGCCAAATTATATATATGTGTTGAGTAGATTTCTCATACCAGTCCCATGACTGACTCGTAGTTTGTTTCACTCTCAAACTCGGGTGCCCCCTTTTTCCACACGGGCAGCCTTGTATTCAGGTTTAGCTGGTTCTTTCTGGATAGCTGGAGCTGAAGATGGATTCTATCATTTATTTCTTTTTATGCTGTTCAGCTCCTATTGTACATATTTTGTTTATTTCCGCTGTAGACATTTATGTATAGCTGAACTGTATTTGTACTAAGTAAGATCCTGTATACGGTGTAACTCTGATGATTACTTTTACCCAGTATATTTTGTTGTTCATTATCTGGTGTATTTAATTCTGTTCTGCAATTATCTGTTTCTGTGTTATATTCCAAAGATAACCCTGTTTCCGTGAGAACGGGATTTTGGGTCGTCCCATCGTGGTATCAGAGCTTTGGTTAAGCTTAGTTCTGGAATATAACATTTGAGCGAGCTCGTCAGAAATAGGACCAGCAGTGTTCTAGGACGGGTAACTCTATACAGATAGGATCAGTAATATCCTAGTATGAGTAAAGCAGAATGAAATAACACCTCGATAGACACATTTACACTTGAAGTATATGTTTCTATATTTTAAATTATCTTTTCTATGATCTGACACTTGATCTGCCATTTGCAGAAGTACTAGAAAATGAGTGTCAGAAACAGAAGGAATGCAGAGCCGGATATTGAGGCCCTATTAATCAAATATCGAAATATGGGTGGAATACCGTTCTCTGGTGAAGAATCTATTATGAAGACACAAGCTTGGATTCGTTCGGCTGAGAAAATCTTCGAAGCATTAAAGCTTAGAGATGACCAGAAAAGATTACTGGCCTCCTGGGCATTTAAAGATGAGGCTTTGTTTTGGTGGGATTCTATTGTTAAGGATAATCCAGAAGGTGATATCACCTGGGACAGATTCAAAGTGATTTTCTTAGAAAGATTTACCCCTCCCGAAGCGACCGAACGGCTATGCGATGAATTTTCTTATCTGATACAAGGAGATATGACCATTCCCGAATATCATAAGAAATTCAATGAACTTTCTCACTTTGCTCCTCATCTAATTCAAAATCCGAAGAGGAAGAATATGAGATTTATTCACGGGCTTCAAAGGAAATACCAGAATAAAGTATTGGGGCATGTGAAGCTTCCTTTTTCGGAAATGATATATATGGCCTATCAGTATGAAGATCTCCATAAGAAAGGAATGTTATGCGACGAAGAAGAAGTCAATTCTAGTGACAAAACAGAGTCAGAAACTGATATTCCTGAAGCCAGTAAGAGGTCTGAGGTCAGTAAGAAGCCCAAGGCAAACCGAAAAAGGGCCAGATCCGAAAAAGAACTAGCAACGACTGCCATATGCAATAATTGCCATAAGCAAGGGCATTTGCAAGGAAAATGCAGATCTTTAAAGAAACTAAAGAAGAGTGAACCGAAGTCAAAGAAGAAGTTTCAAGAGACTAGAGAATGCAGCATTTGCCATCGGTTTGGCCATGTAAGACAGGATTGCCGGCTGTTAAAGGCAACCAGGGAGGCTCAAATAAATGAAGTAGCAGAAACCTCAGCACCCTCAGATAATCAAGGAAGATCTGATGTTTTAGAAGGCACGCTTACTGTCAAAAACATTCCAGTTAAAGTATTGTTTGACACAGGCGCGTCACGAAGCTTTATTTCAAAGAGTGCCGCTAAGAAACTAGATTTGAATTTGAGGAAGCTCAAGGAACCAATGACTGTCCAGAATCCGGTCGGGGGTTCTATCAATCTCAGTTGGATTTGTGCAGTACCTGTCTCCTTTTCTTGCTGTAAATTCCCTATTATCTCTATCGTCATGAATTTTGATGAATTCGATATCATTCTGGGATTGGATTGGCTAACCAAATATGAAGCGGAAGTTAGATGCGCCGAGAGAGTTGTAAAGGCAAAAGCACAATTGGGAAATTATATAACCATACCATGTGAAGGCCCAACTTCAAATAGAAAAGATTTCTGGTCAGCTCTCGATGTTTCTCCAGCTCAAATAGAAAATATCCCTGAGGTCACAGAGAATATTCCTGACCTCATCAAAGACATTCCTGTCGTCAAAAACTATGCGGATGTGTTCGAGGAAGTTGTTCGCTTACCTCCGCAAAGAGAAATAGATTTCAAGATTGCTTTGATTCCGAATGCAAGGCCGGTAGTTCACGCTATTCGAAGAATGTCCTTGAAAGAGAAGGAGGAATTAGACAATCAAACGCGACAACTAGTATGGAAAGGTCTGATAAGGCCTAGTTTCTCTGATTGGGGTGCAGCAGTGGTGTTTGTCCCAAAATCTGACGGTACACTACGTCTATGCGTGGGTTATCGTGATCTGAACAAACAGACAATAAAGAACAAGTATCCATTGCCGCGGATTGATGATTTGTTGGATCGATTAAATGGAGCACAAGTATTCTCACGAATGGACCTAGCTACAGGATTCCATCAACTTCGAATTGCCGAAGAGTGTGTTCCAATGACAGCGTTCAGAGGCCCCGATTTATTCTACGAGTGGTTAGTAATGCCGTTCGGCTTATGTAACGCTCCCGCTTACTTCGTCGATCTAATGAACCGAGTATTCAGGGGAGTATTGAATAAATTTGTTCTGGTTTTTATTGATGATATTCTAATCATCTCTAAATCAAAGGCCGAGCATGAAAAACATCTGGAACAAGTTTTAGAAATCCTGAGAAGGAATGTATTAAAAGCCAAGTTTTCCAAATGTATATTCTGGCAAGATGAGTGAAATTTCTGGGCCATGTCGTAACGAAAGATGGAATCGCTGTGGATCCAAGCAAAATCACAGCTATTCAAAATTGGAAACAGCCCAGTACTCCCACTGAAGTCCGCAGTTTTCTCGGATTGGCTAGCTATTACCGAAAGTTTGTTAAAGACTTTTCGAAGATATTTGGTCACTTAACGAAGCTTACAAAGAAGCATTCTAAATTCAAATGGACTCAAGAGAGTGAGGAGGCTTTCGAAGAGCTGAAGTTGAGATTAACGAGAGCTCCAGTGTTAACCATCATCGATGGCAACCAAGATTTAAAGGTCTGGACTGATGCTTCTAGAGAAGGCCTTGGGGCAGTGTTAATGCAAAGGGGTCAAGTAATTGCTTATGCTAGTCGTCAACTGAAGCCACACGAGACGAACTACGTAACTCATGATCTTGAGTTATTGGCTATCGTGTTCGCTTTGAAAATCTGGAGACATTATCTTCTGGGTGAGAGGTTTGAACTGTTTACAGATCACCAGTCGTTAAAGTATCTGTTCACTCAGAAAGACCTGAACTTGAGGCAGCAACGTTGGCTGGAGTTTCTTGCAGCATATGACTTTGAAATTATATACACTCCAGGAAAAGCCAATGTCGTGGCTGATGCGTTAAGCAGAAAGAACGTAATGATCGCCAGCTTTATTATCACGACATCCTTGATTGACAAAATATCTATTCTTCAGAAGGAGGATAACTTTATAAAAGATATGATCAAAAGGATTCGGAAAGGCGAACCCTCGTGTTTTCAAATAGATAACGACGAGACCTTGAGGTTGAAAGGAAGGATTTGTGTTCCTGACATCCCAGAGTTAAAAAGGGAAGTGTTAGACGAGTGTCACAAGTCCAAGCTGAGTATCCATCCTGGCGTGGCCAAAATGTATAACGATCTCAAACGCACATTCTGGTGGAAGTCGTTAAAAAGAGACATCTCGATATATGTTAGTCGATGCCCTACTTGCCAGTTAGTTAAAAGCGACCAACAGAAATTGGCTGGATTATTACAACCGCTAGAAGTTCCTGGCTGGAAGTGGGAACATATTTCTATGGATTTCATTGATGGTTTGCCCAGAACCAGAAAAGGAAATGACAGTATTTGGGTGATCGTAGATCGTTTCACAAAGACCGCCCATTTCATACCTGTCAGATCAAATAGAACCGCTCAGAGTCTGGCGCAGATTTACTTCAGGGAAATAGTTAGACTACATGGAGTGTCGCTCAGTATAGTCAGTGATAGAGATACAATATTCACTAGCAAATTCTGGGAAGCATTTCAAGTCGAGCTGGGAACGAAGTTAAACTTGAGCACCGCTTATCATCCTCAGACAGACGGTCAAACTGAGAGGGTGAATCGCATTTTAGAAGATCTATTGCGGGCTTGTGTTATAGATTTCGGTGGATCATGGGAAGACCATCTGCATTTGGCTGAATTCTCTTATAACAACAGCTACCAGGCGAGTCTGACAATGTTGCCATTCGAAGCATTGTACGGTAGACCGTGCCGATCTCCTGCTTGTTGGGTCGAACCAGGAAATAGACTTGTGTTAGGGCCTGATATGATTCGAGAAGCTGCTGACAAAGTCGATTTTATTAAGAAGCGATTACTCACCGCTCAAAGCCGACAAAAGAGCTATGCCGATAGAAGAAGAAGAGATATATCCTTTGAAGTTGGCGACTATGTATATTTGAAAGTATCGCCGATGAGAGGAGTTATCCGGTTCGGTAAAACTGGAAAGTTGGCACCCAAATTCATTGGTCCGTTTCCTATTCTGGAACGGATTGGGACTCTCGCATATAAAGTTAAATTGCCAGATTGGTTGCCTGGAGTGCATGATGTATTTCATATATCTCAACTTCGAAAGCATGTTCATGATCCAGACTTGATCGTGGAAGAAGCAGCTCAGCAGGATATTGAAATAACCCCAGAATTAGCTGTGAGGCGAGAGCCGCTAAAGATTATCGGCAAAGAAACCAAAGAGCTGAGGAACAAGAAGGTTCACTTAGTCAAAGTGCAATGGAGTGGAGATCCGCGAGATTGTACTTGGGAAACTGAGGAGAGCATTTAGAAAGCTTATCCTAGATGCCGAGTAGATATCTCTGAATGACTCTGGTGCAAGGTACATTTAACCTACTTTGCATTACCATTCAATTCTCTACTCTATTGTTATTTTCTTTTCATAGATGTGCACTTTTAATTATATAGTCTGAATGATTTTTAAAGAGTATAGGATTTGATTAGTATATTTTTTGAAGGTTAAAAACAATTGGATTGGTTGTTGTATTGTGGGATTGTAGATTTATCAAACCACTTTTGACTTTGTTCCTTTTCGGGGACGAAAAGTTTTAAGTGGGGGAGATTGTAACGACCCAGAAAATCTGAACCAATTTAAAAATTTTAAATTGGCTAAAATAATGGATTTTAAATATTTAAAATAAATATTTTAAATAATGGCAATGAAAACTGAGTTCGAATCGACATTTGAAAACGAATATAATTAATTATAATTATATATAGAATTGAAAATGGCGTGGTAGTTCGATAATTCGATTTCAAACTTCAATTGAATATACCGGATGCAAAACAATCCGGATTTTAGTGAAACCAAAAATAATGGAATCTAATTGATAATATCTTTCCAATGAATCTGACCAATCGAAATTTGATAGCGGGAATCAAAAGATATGTCCAGTTGAAAATTCTGAATAGTCGCTATGGAATTCAGGCCCTTAAAAATGGACATTTTGCAAACGACCTCGGATTTCGACGAAACCACTTTTGTTGGGTCCGGGATGTGAAGTTATTGCTAGGTTTCAAATTTCATAATTTTTCGAATCAATATGTGAGCGTGGCAAAGGAAAACGCGTTTGACCCGTTTCAGTTGATTTTAATCGACTGGAAATTGGCCATTTTTCAAACGGTCTCAGAATTCGACGAAACAAGTTTTGTTAGGACCGTATCGTCAGTACGAAGCTAGAAAATATTTTTCTGGAATTTTTCTAGTTAGTATGTGACCCCGGTAATTTGAAATGTACGTTTAAAATTCAATATAGTGATTTAAATGTAAATTCAACGGGAACTGGTTGTAACGATCAAATCAGCTTGCGATACATATCCCATTGTGTTCAGAATGGGGGTAAAACGCTATGGACGACAGGCGGTGGGCCTCGTTTCGAGGTCGTATGTAAAAGTCAACTTTTTTTTGAAAAATTAAATAATAAAATAATAAAAATAATTTTAATTTCTCCCCCTTTATCTTCCTTTCTGCCCCCCCCCCCCCGGTTCATTGTAATTTCAAAAGAAAAGGAAAAAAAAAACCTAAAAACTATCGACGACCGCCTCCACCAAGCACCGCCCACGACCGCCTCCACCAAGCTCCAGCCACCTCCGAGCGTCTTCCCCCTCTCTCCTTCTCCCCAGTTCACCTCTCCTCCCTGTTCGAACCAAAAACCGCGACGCCCCATTGCGCGAGCCGCCTCCTCGAACCCAGACTCCGCCTCCTCTCCGACGAACTGCGGAAACCCCCCCCCCCCCCCCCTCTCTGTAAGTTTTTTTTTTATTTTATTTATTTATTTTATTTTTATTTTAATTCTGATTTTATTTTCTTAAGAAAAGAATGCTGTTTTTTTTAAGTTTAAATACTGTTTGTTTTTTTAGGTTTTAAAACCGATTTTTAAAAGGGTTTAATTCTGATTTTTAAAAGCATTTAAAACTGAATTTTAAATATGATTTAAAAACTGAATTTTTTTAAAAAGAATGTAAAACTGAATTTTATAAAGATTTAAAACTGAATTATATAAAGCATATAAAACTGATTTTAATTTTAAGTTAAAAGAAAAAGATTTGAACTTTAAACTGATTTTAATTTTAAGTTAAAAGAAAAGGATTTGAACTTTAAACTGATTTTAATTTTAAGTTAAAAGGAAAAGGTTTAAACTTTAAAAAGATCAGATTTGTAGAAAAGAAAAGATCATATTTTTAAAATAGAAAAGACGGAATTTTTATTGAGTAGAAGAAGTAAGGTATGATTTTTATATTTTTAAAGCAATAAAAATATAATTTTTACATCATAGGAATATTGAAAATATAATCTTTATATTAAAAATATAATTTTTATATATTGAATAGCCTCGTAAAAACTCGATTTTTACATATGTAGAGAATACGGGCAACAAAGCGACAAAAGGCGAGATTGGCGAAGATTTCTCTAAAGTGAAGTGTCGTGAAGTTGGATAGCTATTGGTGAGAATTTCTCACTCTTCAATTTCTTCTAAAATATACATATATGTGTTGAAATAAAAGTGAATTGCTATATAATATATATATATATATATACGCCCCCTCGTCCACAAACCATGGACGATATTTATTGATTGAAATTGTTGTGAAAATTGATTGATAGCGAATGATTGTTTGGGATTGTTTGTGATTGATATTGGTTGATTGTGGTTGAAAAATACCCATTAGTGGTTGAGAAATATTTGGTTGAAACCACATAGGATTAGTTTGTGGAAATGAAATAAATATATACATGCCGCCTGCGTGCGAACTAGATGCATGATCCCCATTGTCAAAAACCGCGAGGTTTTAAGGTAGAGCGAGGAGCCGTACTAGGGACGGTCCCGGTTTTAACTACCCTGCGATTATGCTGCCGAAATTTTGAATAATATTCGTGTGTTTGAATTATTTTCATATGCTTAAACTATATTTATTCATTGAATAGGAAACATTCATGTGTTGAATTGATATTCATTCGTTGATTAGAAATTCATGTGTTGAATGGTATTCATATTTTGAAATAAATCGTTTGATAATAAAAATCACATCTTTATCTATATATAGAAACTATAGAAAACATTCATGTGTTGAATTGATATTCATTCGTTGATTAGAAATTCATGTGTTGAATGGTATTCATATTTTGAAATAGATTGTTTGATAATAAAAATCACATTTTTATCTATATATAGAAACTATAGAAAACATTCATGTGTTGAATTGATATTCATTCGTTGATTAGAAATTCATGTGTTGAATGGTATTCATATTTTGAAATAGATTGTTTGATAATAAAAATCACCTTTTATCGACTATATGAACTGTGTAAAATAATCTCGTTTTAAAGAAATTGTTTTATGATAAAAATCACATTTTTATCACCAACTTGAACTATATAGAAAAATAGTGTTTTGAAATGAATTGTTTTACAATAAAAATCACATTTTTATTGTATGCATAAATCGTTGAAATGTGAAGTGTTAAAAATAGCCACTTGTTCAAAATAAACATATATGAGATGAAATATTCATTAATTAGCTAATGAAATGATTTGCACCTATGTATGTAACATTAGAATAAATGGTATCTTTAAACCAAACAGAAATCAAATATGAAGTTGAATAGAAAATGATAAATGATAAGAACTGTATATATATGTGCATGCATATTTATTGAACAGGTTATAGCAAAGGGGCTAGAGAAGAGGAATAAAATTTTGTGCCCGACAAATAGGTACACATTTACTGTTTTGTTTGGGTGATGATTTTATGAGCCTGTTGGCTAGCCGCTTGGCCTTTTCTTTTTCTTTTTGAGATTAGAAGGACCGGGAACGCTATTTGCGATTTCCCGATGCTCCCGGTGCAGGGGAGGTTATGGCGAAATTTTCCAAAATTTTAAGGTGTTAGAAAAATATTTGAAGTGAAAACGATATGGAAATCATAGAATGAACTATATTTATATAAATATATAAATATAAATAAAATTAAAACGAAACGAAGTCGTGCAGTTCGTATTTTGAAACCATGATTTCAAACAACTAGTACGGGAAATCCGACCATTGGATTTTCCCGAAACCTCAACCGTCGGGTTCGCCTTGGAATAATCTTTCCAACGGCACCAACCTTGTAAAAATCCAACGGTTGGATTGTCTGGAATGTTTAATTCAAATCTGAAGAAAAACAGCGCCAGAAGCGATTATATTTATATATATATAAATATAATTATATATTTAATCGAATAACGACGCTGCAGTTCGTATTTTGAAATCGAAACTTCAAACGATTGTACCGGGAGATCCGACCGTCGGAATTTCCCGAAACTGGAACCGTTGGATTCGTTTTGAAAAGACCTTTCTAATGATGTAAATTTTGTGAAGATCCAACGGTTAGATTTTCAGATATGTGTAAATCAAATCTGAAGAAAAACAGCGCCACGGCCGCCTTATGGCCCGAAGCGTCGTTTTGAATAAAATAGCTATTTTAAAATAAATAAAAATAGCGATAAATCGTTATAAAATATTGGAAACGTTATGGAATGGAAATAAACTGAATTTGCTTGATTTATGTGATATTTGATGGTTGAATGTGTTTGGTGTGAAAATTACATTAAAGAACAAAATTGGTGTTGTCGAATAATTTAACCATTGAAATAAATTGAATTGAAATTCTAAATATACGTGAATTATTTGAGAAGGCCGAGTTAATTCTCATTTCAAATAATTGACCGACGATTGAAAGTCGAAGATAAAGACGGTGGTCGAAGACCGGAGATCTTCACCTCGTTTGGATGGTAACCGAGGTCATGATTGTGAAGCATCCCGAAATATGGATAATGAGTGGTGATCGTCCAGACGTACGTGGTGATCGATGGGTTTGCGAGGTATTTAGTGCCTCCGGTTTCGTTCAGACCCAGAACGGACTTGTAAATGGACTGTGTGTCTGACATTGGAGTTTATTCTGTGTTGATTGATTTCTGTTAAATATACATCTGTTTGGCGGCGGAGAATTTATTCTTTTGCTTAACGCCCTTCTCTGAGACGCACGAGCTCAGAGGTTGTATATCGATGGACATCAGTCGCATGGCATGAATCGCCTGTGTGGCATGCTAAGATGCAGTGATCAGGACTTCTGTTGAAAAGCAAAGTCTTGTGGTGATGATCAAAGCACCGCCTGTGTGGCGTAGCTTTGTGTATAACGTGAATTCGCGAGCCTCACACCCCGGTATGAACCTAAAACGGGAGAAGGACCTCAGGGAGGGCATGCGTTTCTTTCTAGCTAGGGTGGTGTCAGTGACCTACCAGCCCTGACATTTATATACTTTTCACCTATGTGGTTGTTGCTGTTGCGAGGCAGCTCGGTTTGATCGGACGATCCGGGTCCGATGGAGTCATTCGTTGGCTCATTTACGCCCCAAAGGGCGGAGGAACGTATTGTTCAGGCACTATAATCCACTCCGTGTGGACCGGCCCTGTCGCTCCAAGGGGCAGTTGCGGCTGTTCCGGAGACATGGGCTAGATTGTCTCGAATTCGGTAAGGACTATCTTTTGCCTTGGTTCATGACGGAAATCCAATTTCCAAATACGTGACGATGCGGTTTTGATTGTATATCTATATATGGCGACATAGTGGTATGAGGCATTAATGCCGTCTATGATTGATAGCTATGATTTGAAATTGTTTTCAAAACATATAAACACTAGCAATAATATCAAATGCCTTTGTTTTATTCGTATCAAGCATATTTGGCCGTTATAAGGTAAAAACTCTATCCTCCGGTTTGCGTTGCATTGTGTGATGGGAACTGAGTCTTATAACGGTTTCATTTTTATAAAATGCATAGCGATGTTTAAAAGAAAGATTTGTTTTAAAGCACTGGCAATCCAATGGAGTAAACCCGTTCCACGAAAGTGGCGTGGTCCTGTGATTTGCCAAATTATATATATGTGTTGAGTAGATTTCTCATACCAGTCCCATGACTGACTCGTAGTTTGTTTCACTCTCAAACTCGGGTGCCCCCTTTTTCCACACGGGCAGCCTTGTATTCAGGTTTAGCTGGTTCTTTCTGGATAGCTGGAGCTGAAGATGGATTCTATCATTTATTTCTTTTTATGCTGTTCAGCTCCTATTGTACATATTTTGTTTATTTTCGCTGTAGACATTTATTTATAGCTGAACTGTATTTGTACTAAGTAAGATCCTGTATACGGTGTAATAATGATGATTACTTTTATCCAGTATATTTTGTTGTTCATTATCTGGTGTATTTAATTCTGTTCTGCAATTATCTGTTTCTGTGTTATATTCCAAAGATAACCCTGTTTCCGTGAGAACGGGATTTTGGGTCGTCCCACAACCCCAAATCCGCTGAGCCCTAGCATGGAAGAACGCGCCGCCCATCCTCACGCCACCGCCGCATCGAGCCAGCGCCAACCCCTTTGACCCACGCACGACCGCCACTGCCACCGTACTCCGACGTCGCCATCTCAGCAACTCCGACCCCTCCCTCCTCCTCGCTGAAAACCAGTAAGTTTTTTTTATATATTAAAAGTATTGTTTTTATGTTAATTCTTTCTATGAAATGGTAAATTAAAAATAGGATTCTTATATGTATAATGGCATGGAAAGTAAGATTTATATTCATGAAAAAGTTATGCTTTTTGAAATATAATGAACCATGATTTTTATAATATTTTTTAAAAGCAAAAAGATAGTATTATTGAAATATAAAGACGGTATTTTTGAAAATATAAAGACGATAGTTTTAAAAATAGGGAAGCGGTATTTTTAAAGATATGAATATATGATTTTCTATGGTGAAATAAATATATAAAAATGTAATACTTTTATAAGTGACTTCGTGTTAAAAATATAATTTTTAGAAAATATAGTCTTTATATATAAAATAGCTTTGTAAAAATATAGTCTTTATAGTATAAGTAGCATAGTAAAAATATAATCTTTTATATATAAATAGCATTTTAAAAATAGAATCTTTTTAGTGTAAAAGACGTTGTAAAAATATAATCTTTTATGTGAAAGTAGCGTTGTTAAAAATATAATTTTTAACACAAACGGTGTTGAACAGATCTCGTTAGAAGCACGGCGAAGATGTTCTACATAAGAAGAGTCGCGGAGTTTGGTTAAGCTAACAAGTGAGAACTTCTCACCTTAACTCTTTATTTCTAGTTAAAATATATACTAGGATGCAGACGGTGTTTAGTAGCACCCGACACCCGTCGTCCACAGACCATGGACAGCTTGTATGCTTGTTTGTTTGATTTTGATGTGTAGTTGATTATGTGATGTGATGTGATGTGAAATGAAATAAAACATTTATATAGTTGAAATAAAATATTTTATAGTGGAAAATATTTTATAGTTAAAAATAGAATTTTTAACGTGTATATGAAATGAAATAAAAATAAACAGATCGGACGATTTGTTTTTATACACACATTTGACTGATATTGATTTGGACGATAAATTTTACACATCGCCCAACTACACAAATAAAATCTGTGTTTGATTGTTTGAAACCCCACACGGGTATTGGGATGATATTTGACGTACACTAATCCCGATTGTTTAGTTGTATGTCGGTCGATTGATTGACAGACTGTTATAAGCATTAAATATTTATATTCGATGCTTATACAGTGTAGAATGCACTTTGGATGATGGTTGATTATTCATCGTTGTTATTGTATACATGTGTTGTAGAAAATCCATATAATTAACATTATATGGTAATTGATTGGGCCTCATTCCATATTTGAAATAGAAATATTTGAAATAAAAATATTTGAAATAGAATATTGGAAAATAGAAATATATGAAGCCGTGTTGATTAGATTGACGTCATTTTGACGTGAACGATATTTATATCGATTTTATTCATTTTTCAATGAATATTGAAATAGATTTGAAATCGAATAGATTTGAAATCGAATTGATTTGAAATCGAATAGATTTGAAATTCGAATTATATTAAAATGAATTGAAATTCGAATTATATTTAAAGTGAATTGAAATTCGAACTAAACTGAATTGATTTGAAATTCGAAATACACTGAAATGATTTGAAGTTCGAATAGAATTGAAATCCGAATTTATTTAAATAGAATTGAATCCGAATTGAAATCAAAAGGAATTGAATTCAAATTCAAATTGAAAAGAAATTCGAATTAAATTGAAATTGAATTGAAATCGATTTGAAATGAATTTACAACGAATTTATATTGGAATATTCAATTTTGATTTGAAATTGAATATGAAGTTGAAATCGTTCTGAAAACGAATTTAAAACGATTTATATAATACGTTTTAAAGGTAAATCGACAAAGTATATGTTATATATATTATATATATAATATAATGGCCCGAATAGAACGCGCCCCGCCACGGCAGTTCGCGAATTTCAACCATTGACTTCGAACGGATATTACGGGAGATCCGACCGTCGGATTCTCCTAAAACCGGAACCGTTGGGTTCATATCGAAAAGAGCTTTCTAACGAATATTAGAAATTTGAAATCTAACGGTTGGATTTGAAATTATGTCCAAATCAAATTTGGAAAAGGTCGATGTAAGTGCAGTTCGATAGCCGTTGATGGAAATCGAATGTACGGGCCTTGATAAAATTAGTAATAATTTGTGTAAAATCATAAGAAAGGATTTGGGAAAAATTGGGATGAAAAAACTCCATATTTGAAAAGATAAAAATAGATTTTTATTGAAATGAACTAGTTTTGAACTAGAATTAAAATTCTATTTATTTTTAAATAAATAAATTGAATTTGAAAATGGTTTTGAAAGTAACCAGAATTTCCAATAATTGAATTGGAATGGATTTGAATCGAAATGGTCTTTGGATTATTTCGATGTTGGATTTCATGATTACATAGATATTGTTATGGAAATTTGAAAGATATATTTATATCGTTATTTCCAATACGATATTTGTTGGTCGTAGAATTTGATATTGAATATAAGCCGATATATTTTCTATTCAGAGCCTTGTATTTATTATCAAATGAGATTTGGGTTTGTCATGAATGGTGTCTTCATTAACACTGTTCTTAAGCCCAGTTGAGAAAAGATTAAATCTTTTATTTAGATTTAATGAAGTGTACCAATTAAATAATATTTAATTGGGATTGAATTGATATTGATTTTTGGGTTCATCATGAACAGTGTTTTAAATAACACTTGTTCTTTAACCCGATAATTGATGGAAAGTGATTTTGGGTTTATCGTGAACCGTGTTTTAAATGACACTGATTCTTTAACCCAGTTAAAGATTAAAACTAAGTGGAGTTTTAAAGAATCTTTAATTAGATTGAGAAGATCGAAAATGGAGTATCAACAGTTTTACTCCAGGCGATAGTTAAATCTTTAATTAGATTTGAACGTGAGATGGTAATTGAATTTACCGATAACACCGTGGTGTTAGATATGAAGTATTACCAGTTTTACTTCATGGGATGAGTAGGAGGGGATTGGGAAATAAAATAAATGATTACTCCGGTGTGGTTTGCTAATCCTAACTAGTTTGAATTGATATTCAAAGAAGATTAAAGAATAAATTTAAAGGATTTATCTTTGATAAAATTAATGGGAACCTTTCCCAAAATATAAGAATATTTGAATAAAAGAATATTCTGAATTGGAATGAGGCGTATGTTGTGTTTGTGTAACACTTATTTAAAATATACCCGAGTTATTCGGAAAGAACGGGTTTATCCCATTCTGAATAACTGATTCGATGTGGTGTCGAAGATGAAGACGATGGTAGAAGACCGGAGGTCTTCACGTCGTTTGGGTAATTACTGATGATCTTGATTGGGCTGTACACCTAAGAAGATGGAAACAGTTGGTGATCGTCCAGACATACTTGGGGATCGATGGATATGCGGGGTACTAGGTGCCTCCGGTTTCGTTCAGACCCAGAATGATCTTGTAAATGGACTGTGTGTCTGACATTGGATTTTAGTCTGTGTGTTTGATTTCTATTAAATATATATCTGTTTGGTAGCGGAGAATTTATTCTCTTGCTTAACGCCCGTCTCTGAGACCTACGAGCTCAGGGGTTATATACTGATGGATATCAAACGCATGGAGTGAATTGCCTGTGTGGCACGCCTAAGTGGCAATTGATCAAGGCTCCTGTTGAAAAGCAAAGTCTTGTGGTGGTGATCAAAGCACGGCCTTTGTGGCATAGCTTTGTGTAACGTTTACTTCGCGAGTTTCACACCCGGTATGAACCAAAAAGGGAGACGGACCTCAGGGAGGGCATGCGTTTCCTTCTAGCTAAAAAGTGGCGTCAGTGGTTTTACACGCCCTTATGAGTTTAACTTATGTGGTTGTTGCTGTTGCGAGGCGCCTCGGTTTTGATCGGACGATCCGGGTCCGATGGAGTCATTTAGTTGGCTCACCTACGCCCCAAAGGGCGGGGAAACGCAGTGTTCAGGCATTTTAATCCACATCGGTGGACCGGCCCTGTCGCTCCAAGGGACGATGCGTTCTGTTCCTGAGACACGGGCTAGAGCGTCTCGAATCGGTTGAGGACTATCTTTTGCCTCGGTTCATAGATGGAAATCCAACTTCCAAATACGTGACATTTGCGGTTTTATTTGTAGAGCCTAGTATGGCGACATAGTGGGATGGGGCGCTTATGCCGTCTATGATTGATACTTATGATTTGAAGTTGTTTTATACACTATGCACTTATAATAGTATCAAATGATTTGTTTTAAACGTATCAAGCATTCTTGGCTATTATAAGGTAAAAACCCTATCCTCCGACTTGCGTTGCATTGTGTGATGGGAACTGGGTCTTATAATAGCTTCATTCTTCTTTATTTAGCATTGCGCTGTTCGTTTGATGCACTAGTATTCTTGGGAGGAAACCCGTTCCGTGTTATACGGCGTGGTCCCTTGATTTACCTAACTTTAATAATAAAGATTTATAATTGTTTTAGTTCTCACACCAATCCCATGACTGACCTGGAGTTTATTGTTTTGACCTAAATTCTGGGTGCCCTTATTTTGACACGGGCAGCTAGTAGTTTTGGTTTTGCAGATTTATATTCACAGGATCCTGGTTTACAGCTGAAATGATATCCGGAAAGTTTTGTATCCATATATCTCTTCTAGTTGTGTATTGTATTATTTTCCGCTGCGATGTATTTAAATGTAATTTATTGTAATCTCTAATATTTCTGTGTAATATTTATTTATACTCTGTATATTCTTGTAATCTGATGGAATTGTTGTAATATACAATGAAATATTCTTCCGTCTGCGTTCTGATTTGTCTTGTCCTCACAGTAATTCGTTCTTTTTCTTCTCTTCGGAGACCGGGGAAGTTCGGGTCGCTTCAGTTGGTATCAGTGCTTTGGTTTACAAAGCTCAGGGAACAAGACACGTTAGAACCATACGGAAGAATTCATCAAATATTGGATTAGTAATATCCAATGGGAATGACTCGTTAGAGATGGGATCAGTAGTATCCTAGAACTAGTGTGAAGAGTATATTTTCGAAATGAAAACAAGTTTTGTTTTGAAAATTTAAATCAATCATTCGTATTTGATTATTTATATTGATGTGGACAATCCAGTATATATAGATTTTGCATATACGTCTGATCCGTGTATTCGAAGTTTTAATATACTGGATAGATATAGATTAGCACTCTAGTCGCTCGGGGAAAATTCTGGTGATGTCCGGACATCATCAGTATTTATATTCGTGCTTCGAAAGTGTGATATCTATATATTTCCATTAGACTGGTGTGAGAACCGAAATTAGATAGGGCTTATCGTTGTGAATTGGCATCAAAAACATGATTTTCTGTATATGTATATGTATCAAAATTATGAATTTGAAACGTTAATCCACTAATTGATTGATGTTTGTGTTATTTGCTTGATAATTTTGAACCATTACGCCTAATTGTATCAAATATTGACATGTATTGAAAATTAGTCGCATTTTCTTGCATATACATGTACTTACATTGAACAGGTCATAGCAAGGAGGCTAGACAAGAGAATAAAATTGTTTGCCCGACAAATAGGTACATGTTTACCATAATTTACTGTTTTGTTTGGGTGATGATGATTTTATGAGCCGATTGGCTAGCCGCTTGGCTTTTTCTTTTTCTTTTTGAGATCAGAAGGCCTGTATGGCAATTTCGGGATTTTCCCGTGCTCCCGGTGCAGGGGAAGTTATGGCGAAATTTTTCGGAAATTTAGGGTGTTAGCCAAATTTTTGAAAAATTTGAAAAGTTCTTAGAAATTGAAAAGTTGAAGAACTTAAGCCGTAATCAAAATAATGGAAGTTGAGTTGAATTGTTAAACAACTTTTGTCTTTGTTCCTTTTCGGGGACGAAAAGTTTTAAGTAGGGGAGATTGTAATAACCCGGAAATCTGGGCCAGTTTAAAATTTTTATTTTGGCAATTTTAGCGAATTTTGATTATTTAAAATGAAATATTTTAAATAATATCGACGAGAAATTTATTTTGAATAGAATTCAAACGTATATATTATATAGATCGTCGTTAGAATGTAAATATTTATTTATAATTATAAAAGGAATTGAAAATGGCGCGGTAGTTCGATAATTCGATTTCAAACTTCAATTGAACATACCGGGTGCAAAATAATCCGGATTTTAGCGACACCAAAAATATTTGAACTTAATTGAGAATATCTTTCCAACGAATCCGAAAAATCAAAATTTCATAGCGGGGATCAAAAGATATGTCCAAATGAAAATTCTGAATAGTCGCTGTGGAATTCAGACCCTTAAAAATAGCCATTTTGCAAACGACCTCGGATTTCGACGAAACCACTTTTGTTGGATCCGTGATGTCAAATTATTGCTAGGTTTCAAATTTCGTAATTTTTCGAATCAATATGTGAGCATGGCAAAGGAAAACGCGTTTGGCCAGTTTTAGTTGATTTTAATCGACTGGAAAATGGCCATTTTACAAACGGTCTCCAAATTTGACGAAATTAGTTTTGTTAGGACCGTATCGTCGATACGACTCTAGAAATAATTTTTCTGGAATTTTTAAAGTTCGTATGTGACCCCGGTAATTTGAAATGTGCGTTAAAATTAAATATATACTGATTTATAATTTGATTTCGATGAAAACCTATCGAAACCGCCGAATTGGCTTACGATACATATCCCATTGTGTTCGGGATGGGGGTAATTAGCTAGGGGCGACAGTCGTTGGGTTCGAAATGGAGATCAAATGAAAAAGAAACTTTTTTTTTTGGGTTTAAACATAAATTAAATATAAAAAAATATAAATTCCTTATACCCTTCCCTCCCTCTCCCATTTCACGGTCAACGGAGTCAAAGAGAAAAAAAGGGAAAACCGCAATGTCCCCAGTCCCATCGCCCTTCCGCCCATCGTCGGAGCCTCCATCGATCGCGTCGCCGGACCTTCGCCCCCTCCTCCATTCGATTCCCCCCTTCCCCAGTTCGAATTTCCGAGCCCACAACCCAAAATCCGCTGAGCCCTAGCACGGAAGAACGCGCCGCCCATCCTTACGCCACCGCCGCATCGAGCCAGCGCCAACTCCTTTGACCTACGCACGACCGCCACTGCCACCGTACTCCGACGCCGCCATCTCAGCAACTCCGACCCCTCCCTCCTCCTCGCTGAAAACCAGTAAGTTTTTTTTATATATTAAAAGTATTGTTTTTATGTTAATTCTTTCTATGAAATGGTAAATTAAAAATAGGATTCTTATATGTATAATGGCATGGAAAGTAAGATTTATATTCATGAAAAAGTTATGCTTTTTGAAATATAATGAGCCATGATTTTTATAATATTTTTTAAAAGCAAAAAGATAGTATTATTGAAATATAAAGACGGTATTTTTGAAAATATAAAGACGATAGTTTTAAAAATAGGGAAGCGGTATTTTTAAAGATATGAATATATGATTTTCTATGGTGAAATAAATATATAAAAATGTAATACTTTTATAAGTGACTTCGTGTTAAAAATATAATTTTTAGAAAATATAGTCTTTATATATAAAATAGCTTTGTAAAAATATAGTCTTTATAGTATAAGTAGCATAGTAAAAATATAATCTTTTATATATAAATAGCGTTTTAAAAATAGAATCTTTTTAGTGTAAAAGACGTTGTAAAAATATAATCTTTTATGTGAAAGTAGCGTTGTTAAAAATATAATTTTTAACACAAACGGTGTTGAACAGATCTCGTTAGAAGCACGGCGAAGATGTTCTACATAAGAAGAGTCGCGGAGTTTGGTTAAGCTAACAAGTGAGAACTTCTCACCTTAACTCTTTATTTCTAGTTAAAATATATACTAGGATGCAGACGGTGTTTAGTAGCACCCGACACCCGTCGTCCACAGACCATGGACGGCTTGTATGCTTGTTTGTTTGATTTTGATGTGTAGTTGATTGTGTGATGTGATGTGAAATGAAATAAAACATTTATATATTTGAAATAAAATATTTTATAGTGGAAAATATTTTATAGTTAAAAATAGAATTTTTAACGTGTATATGAAATGAAATAAAAATAAACAGATCGGACGATTTGTTTATATACACACATTTGACTGATATTGATTTGGACGATAAATTTTACACATCGCCCAACTACACAAATAAAATCTGTGTTTGATTGTTTGAAACCCCACACGGGTATTGGGATGATATTTGACGTACACTAATCCCGATTGTTTAGTTGTATGTCGGTCGATTGATTGACAGACTGTTATAAGCATTAAATATTTATATTCGATGCTTATACAGTGTAGAATGCACTTTGGATGATGGTTGATTATTCATCGTTGTTATTGTATACATGTGTTGTAGAAAATCTATATAATTAACATTATATGGTAATTGATTGGGCCTCATTCCATATTTGAAATAGAAATATTTGAAATAAAAATATTTGAAATAGAATATTGGAAAATAGAAATATATGAAGCCGTGTTGATTAGATTGACGCCATTTTGACGTGAACGATATTTATATCGATTTTATTCATTTTTCAATGAATATTGAAATAGATTTGAAATTCGAATTAAATTGAATAGATTTGAAATCGAATAGATTTGAAATTCGAATTATATTAAAATGAATTGAAATTCGAATTATATTTAAAGTGAATTGAAATTCGAATTAAACTGAATTGATTTGAAATTCGAAATACACTGAAATGATTTGAAGTTCGAATAGAATTGAAATCCGAATTTATTTGAATAGAATTGAATCCGAATTGAAATCGAAAGGAATTGAATTCAAATTGAAATTGAAAAGAAATTCGAATTAAATTGAAATTGAATTGAAATCGATTTGAAATGAATTTAAAATGAATTTATATTGGAATATTCAATTTTGGTTTGAAATTGAATATGAAGTTGAAATCGTTCTGAAAACGAATTTAAAACGATTTATATAATACGTTTTAAAGGTAAATCGACGAAGTATATGTTATATATATTACATATATATAATATAATGGCCTGAATAGAACGCGTGGCGCCGCGGCAGTTCGCGAATTTCGACCATTGACTTCGAACGGATATTACGGGAGATCCGACCGTCGGATTCTCCTAAAACCAGAACCGTTGGGTTCGTATCGAAAAGAGCTTTCTAACGAATATTAGAAATTTGAAATCTAACGGTTGGATTTGGAATTATGTCCAAATCAAATTTGGAAAAGGTCGCTGTAAGTGCAGTTCGATGGCCGTTGATGGAAATCGACTGTACGGCCCTTGATAAAATTATTAAAAATAGTAATAATTTGTGTAAAATCATAAGAAAGGATTTGGGAAAAATTGGGATGAAAAAACTCCATATTTGAAAAGATAAAAATAGATTTTTATCGAAATGAACTAGTTTTGAACTAGAATTAAAATTCTATTTATTTTTAAATAAATAAATTGAATTTGAAAATGGTTTTGAAAGTAACCAGAATTTCCAATAATTGAATTGGAATGGATTTGAATCGAAATGGTCTTTGGATTATTTCGATGTTAGATTTCATGATTACATAGATATTGTTATGGAAATTTGAAAGATATATTTATATTGTTATTTCCAATACGATATTTGTTGGTCGTAGAATTTGATATTGAATATAAGCCGATATATTTTCTATTCAGAGCTTTGTATTTAATATCAAATGAGATTTGGGTTTGTCATGAATGGTGTCTTCATTAACACTGTTCTTAAGCCCAGTTGAGAAAAGATTAAATCTTTTATTTAGATTTAATGAAGTGTACCAATTAAATAATATTTAATTGGGATTGAATTGATATTGATTTTTGGGTTTATCGTGAACAGTGTTATTTAAAACACTTGTTCTTTAACCCGATAATTGATGGAAAGTGATTTTGGGTTTATCGTGAACCGTGTTTTAAATGACACTGATTCTTTAACCTAGTTAAAGATTAAAACTAAGTGGAGTTTTAATGAATCTTTAATTAGATTGAGAAGATCGAAAATGGAGTATCACCAGTTTTACTCCAGGCGATAGTTAAATCTTTAATTAGATTTGAACGTGAGATGGTAATTGAATTTACCGATAACATCGTGGTGTTAGATATGAAGTATTACCAGTTTTACTTCATGCGATGAATAGGAGGGGATTGGGAAATAAAATAAATGATTACTCCGGTGTGGTTCGCTAATCCCGACTAGTTTGAATTGATATTCAAAGAAGATTAAAGAATAAATTTAAAGAATTTATCTTTGATAAAATTAATGGGAAACTTTCCCAAAATATAAGAATATTTGAATAAAAGAATATTCTAAATTGGAATGAGGCGTATGTTGTGTTTGGGTAACACTTATTTAAAATATACGCGAGTTATTCGGAAAGACCGGGTTTATCCCATTCGGAATAACCGATTCGACGTGGTGTCGAAGATGAAGACGATGGTAGAAGACCGGAGGTCTTCACGTCGTTTGGGTAATTACTGATGATCTTGATTGGGTTGTACATCCAAGAAGATGGAAACAGTTGGTGATCGTCCAGACGTACTTGGGGATCGATGGATATGCGGGGTACTAGGTGCCTCCGGTTTCGTTCAGACCCAGAACAAACTTGTAAATGGACTGTGTGTCTGACATTGGATTTTAGTCTGTGTGATTGATTTCTATTAAATATATATCTGTTTGGCGGCGGAGAATTTATTCTCTTGCTTAACGCCCTTCTCTGAGACGTACGAGCTCAGGGGTCATATACTGATGGATATCAAATGCATGGAGAGAATTGCCTGTGTGGTACGCCTAAGTGGCAATTGATCAAGGCTCCTGTTGAAAAGCAAAGTCTTGTGGTGACGATCAAAGCACGACCTTTGTGGCATAGCTTTGTGTAACGTTTACTTCGCGAGTTTCACACCCGGTATGAACCAAAAACGGGAGACAGACCTCAGGGAGGGCATGCGTTTCCTTCTAGCTAAAAAGTGGCGTCAGTGGTTTTACACGCCCTGACGAGTTTGACTTATGTGGTTGTTGCTGTTGCGAGGCGCCTCAGTTTTGATCGGACGATCCGGGTTCGATGGAGTTATTTAGTTGGCTCACCTACGCCCCAAAGGGCGGGGAAACGCAGTGTTCAGGCATTTTAATCCACATCGGTGGACAGGCCCTGTCGCTCCAAGGGACGATGCGTTCTGTTCCTGAGACACGGGCTAGAGCATCTCGAATCGGTTGAGGACTATCTTTTGCCTCGGTTCATAGATGGAAATCCAACTTCCAAATACGTGACATTTGCTGTTTTATTTGTAGAGCCTAGTATGGCGACATAGTGGGATGGGGCGCTTAAGCCGTCTATGATTGATACTTATGATTTGAAGTTGTTTTATACACTATGCACTTATAATAGTATCAAATGATTTGTTTTAAACGTATCAAGCATTCTTGGCTATTATAATGTAAAAACCCTATCCTCCGGCTTGCGTTGCATTGTGTGATGGGAACTGGGTCTTATAATAGCTTCATTCTTCTTTATTTAGCATTGCGCTGTTCGTTTGATGCACTGGTATTCTTGGGAGGAAACCCGTTCCGTGTTATACGGCGTGGTCCCTTGATTTACCTAACTTTAAAAATAAAGATTTATAATTGTTTTAGTTCTCACACCAGTCCCATGACTGACCTGGAGTTTATTGTTTTGACCTAAACTCTGGGTGCCCTTATTTTGACACGGGCAGCTAGTAGTTTTGGTTTTGCAGATTTATATTCACAAGATCCTGGTTTACAGCTGGAATGATATCCGGAATGCTTTGTATCCGTATATCTCTTCTAGTTGTGTATTGTATTATTTTCCGCTGCGATGTATTTAAATGTAATTTATTGTAATCTCTGATATTTCTGTGTAATATTTATTTATACTCTGTATATTCTTGTAATCTGATGGGATTGTTGTAATATACAATGAAATATTCTTCCATTTGCGTTCTGATTTGTCTTGTCCTCACAGTAATTCGTTCTTTTTCTTCTTTTCGGAGACCGGGGAAGTTCGGGTCGCTTCATAGTCAGATCGTATATGAGATTCAATGGTATACTCGAGGTGGAGTGTCTCTTTCAGATTTGGATTGTGTTACACACAATCCGTTCACTCAAGATATAAGGAATTCCCAGAACCACCAGATTTCAAATTGCCAGTGCTGAAGGCTTTTGATGGGAGGAAGGATTCGACCATTCATTTGATAAGCTATATGCGCCACATGGAAGTTCTTTCAGCTTTGGAGAATGTTATGGTGAAGTGCTTCCCGCTCAATTTTCTGAGATTGCTGCCATGTGATTTCAACAATTGGATAATGAATCGGTTAATAACTGAAATTTCTTGGTTGGAAAATTCATCAAACAGTTCACGATTCACATTACTCAACCCAAGAGTGCAATGACTCTTACGGCGATTAAGTAAAGGACTAATGAGACTTTGCAGAAGTTTCTGTAAAGGTTTAATGGGGCGGGGAAGTCAGTTGACTGATCAGACCCGCTGATGGTTCTTATAGCTGCTGTTTCAAGTGTCTTGATAAGACTGTCTTCGATATCTCGCTTCAGCGAGATCCACCATGTGACCATGGTGAATTCTTCTTAGAATAAGATCGTTTTCTAAGGGAGAAGGATGCGAGAACCAACAAAAAGTTCTCGATTTTAATTCAGTTAAGGGAAAGGGATCGTCCAATTCTGGCAAAGGCAATAGAACAGTTGCTCCTCAAAATGATCAGAATGCGTGGAATCAGCCCAAATTCACTTCATGCGGAGCATAATCATACTTTATAGGAGATTTATTCGGAAGTTCATACAGTTGATCCTTTCAGAAAGCCTCTCATAAGATAGTCGACACAAGAGGAGAGGGTTTCCGGTAGGCATTGCTTATTTCATGACCTGGAAGGTCACAATACAAATGATTGCAGACATCTTCGAGATATGATTGAAGAACGCGTCAGATGTGGCGAGCTAGCGGAGTATGTCAAAATCTTGTTGTAGTGTCAGGTCAGGTACAAATACATGCCTTGGCTCGGAATAGGAATGAACCAGGACTTGGCCCTGGCGGTTTGGTCATCGACTGATGTGGTTTTCTGGATTCCCTGGTTTGGCAGTTCTTGGATTTTGGCCTTCTTGGTTTCTTGGTTCTTGTCTTTTCGGTCTATTGGCTTTTCATCCATCCACACCATGGATTTTGGTTATCTAGCTCCTGGTTTTCTTTTGCCTTTCTCTGTATCCTAGTTATGTGGGTTTCAGCCCTTTGGATATCGTATCCTTTATCTTTTGTCTTTGGACGGTTGAGTTAACCTACCCATATATAGGATTTTATCGTAATCCTTAGGCATGATCTTTGCTCGACAATACACCATCCCCCCGGTTATTAATAAAGGTTTAACCTCCCTAGTTTTGGATTCTGGATGGATAATTTCGCCTACACATGTAAGGGAGCAGGCGAGTCCTTAGGTATGCTCTTTGCGGGTGATAAACTATTCGATCTCTTTCACGAATAAATTTGAAATCGAAAACAGCTAAGTCAACTCATCCACGTAAGGGTATTAGGCCTTATCCCCTAGGCATGCTCTCTGCTCGACGATAAACCGTTAAGTTTTCCTTTGTCTTTATTAAAAACTCCAGCCCTTGAAAACTTTAATAAACTTATTTCACTCCTCAGGACGTTGCTTGCGAAGTATGAGATTCGGAATTGGAATTTCAAACTTTAACGGCTTAGTGGAGAAAGGTCTTTGTGTTGTATATAACGGTGTTGTATACACAATTATATGATTTTTTGTTTGATGATAACAACCAAATAAATATTATTTTTAATGTGTTTGTTATTGTACTGTTTCATGTATTCATCACAGACAGGAATATAATATTTATATTTAAATAAAATACGACTGTACCAATATTCGTATATTCATACGAATTTTATTTAAATTGAATATTTTATTTCAACATTTAAACAGTACAAATTTACAACTCCACTATTTGAACACATCACCAATATATAATTCATTACAGTACATTCTTTAACTCAATTACAGTTTCATTTGTACAAACATACACACTCTCTCATATACATATATTCTCTTATATACATGTCTCTGTCAATCTTCTGTCTCTTGTCTTCACAGCTCACAGTCAGTCCAGTCATCACCTGCATACCTGTCATATACAGAAACACACACACACACAGAGTATATGGACCAGAAATAATATTCAAAATTCATGCAAATATAAATTTTATTTTTTAAAATTTTATTTTCCTCAGTTTTCTGGTGTGTTTTCTCATCATTTCTCATGACGTGATCTGATATGTATATATTTCTGTGCTCACTGATCAGCCTCAACACACTACATTGGTTTGCTGATCAGAACCATTTGATTCTGAACAGCCACAACACAATGTAGCGGTCTGCTGATATATATTCGAATATACACATATATACACACATACATACATATATATATACACACACACACACACGTGTATATATACATATATGTATACATACAGCTCAGCAACATGACAGTGTAATGGAGCAGTGAACACGACAACATGGTCGAGTAGCAAATGGTTAAAGTAAACAAGTGTTCAAGTGTACGAGCACAAGTAAAGCAAATGAACTAAAAATGGTCGAGCTCTTCAAAGATTATAAGACTAGCAAAATGGTGAGGCAGCCAACGTGTATAGCAAGCGTGAACAACATGGATCATATAAATCAACTGTAATTGGCATCAGCATATATGGTTCAGCAAGTTCAAATGATCAAGTCCAAGTTCATTTACAGATCAGTTCGAAATCAAGTGATCAAATATGGCAGTTCACTCAGGATCAAGTGATTTCTCAACAAGATCAAGTATAGTTCACACAACAAGAAGTCCAAGGTGATGTAGCAAAACTAATGGTCAGTGCAACATAAAGTGTACAGCAGCTTAAGACAGTGGTGGTGCTGCATGTATATGCAACATTGTATACATGTGGACATAACACTTTCTCAAAGTACACAAATATATAATGGTACAAGCAGTGGAGCTGCATATACATAAACTGGTTTCAAATGTACAAGTTAACAAGACCACATGAAGCACAGCAAGGGACAATGCAGTTCACAAGTCAACATACAAGTACAAAGAACATATTTTTCATACATGGTGATTCAGGTCAAGAAATGAAGCAATGTGATGATCAATACACATGTGGTGAGTAAAGCAAGCATATGTATATGGTTCAGTCTTACATGCTGCATGTACAAATGGGAATACAACAGCACAGCTCAAAGAGCTTAAACCATGAATATTCAAGGTGCAAGAACAAATACAAATAAGGACATGGTACAATACAGGCAAGGCTCAGAAGCACATGCATAGGGGCCAATCACAAGAAGCATGACAGCAATACAAGAATGGTGCACTCATGAGTAAAATGGAATCAATCATACGAGGGAGCAATTCTTTGGCAAATGTTTTTTCTAAATTATTTCCAGATTTCCGGAAAATCACTTTTGGCAAAGATTCAAGATATATTGGCAATTAATTATTGTTGATTAGTGTTTCCAAAAATGATTATTCTTCTGCACAAGAATTGGGATGGTTCAAATCAGTTCTTACATTTTTGGCAAGTGTTTTGACAAGGCATTTAATATATTTAGAAA
The DNA here is from genome assembly GCA_030737875.1 of Allium sativum. NCBI lineage: Eukaryota > Viridiplantae > Streptophyta > Magnoliopsida > Asparagales > Amaryllidaceae > Allium > Allium sativum. The sequence goes on along the minus strand of CM060913.1, from coordinate 294,126,711 downwards.
TCACAGTGAAGCTTGGCAAGTGATTAATCTTTGGATCTAGAAATTAGTTCAAGACAAATGTTTTATTTCCAGAAAAAATAACTCAAGTATTTGTGACAATCGATTTAAAAGAGGAAAGCAATTTTAGGAAAATTTATTTCCAAGAAATCAATGCAGTTTTTGTTTTTCTCTGAAAGTTTTTTTTGGCAACAATTATCAATCAATGCAGAGGGTAATCACAAGTGAGCACAAATCAAATTCGAGATTACTTTCCAGAAATACTAGTGTGAATTCAAGGCTTTTTTTTAAATCAAGCAAGTCATCAAATTCGCAAGAGCCATTTTTATGCAGAGAATTAAAAAGAATTTTTACATGCAGGATTTCATTCAAAGCCGACGTTATCAAGAAATCAAAAGAGGAAACCACACAAGAAATCAGCCAAGCCAATAATCAAAATCAGAGATATTTAGGATTTTCTAATCCTATTTAACACCATGTCATCACTGGCAAGTACATCGAAACCACAAACAATCAAAAGAAGTCTGTAGACAAAATTCAAGAGAACTCACGATTTTTCCTCGGGTGTTTCGATCGCCACAAGGTATCTCAAATCACAGAACAATCGACTGAAGAAGCAAGGCGCCAGAAGATTGAATACAAGGAGAATGATTTCCAGAATCAATTCATCACAACGTTGTTTTGATTTGAGGGAAATTAGAAACCCTAGAACATTTCGTAGCCGCCATTTTTCATTCTCTAGAATACAAAAGGAGATCGGGCAAAAGCAAAGAGGAGTGGGCCGGTCTACATACACTTGGCTAAGCCAAGTTTAATATAAAGGGGAATTTGAATTTGTTTTAAATCTAGGGTTTCTCCTTTTATTTTGTATTGTTGCTTTTAATTTGTTTTGTAATTCGTATTAGTTTTAGAGTCTGTAAAATTCTAGGATCCAGTTAGGAGTTTAACTGGCAGTTTACTAGAGTCTGTAAAAACTAAGGTTACGGGTTACGGGATTGTAATCCGGGGAAATATGATCTAGGGAATTAGACCAGTCTACGGTTTTGAGCGTAGGGTTAGAATAGGAGCAGGGTTTGCGAGTGTACATGGTCTTGTATATGGGATCTGTTCTATCACCTAGTAGAAACCTTAGGAAGTGCAGCAGTAGGCAGGGTTTTGCCGAAGCTGGGTCTCTATTGTGTCATTTACTTTCTGCATTTCTATTTGTGCTATATTTTGTGATCTGTGAATATATTAATATCTCGCGAAAATTTAATAAACCCTATTCACCCCCCCTCTAGGGTTAATCTAGATCCAACAATTTGCCCAATAAGTACAAATTCTGGCTATTCTTGGTCATTTTATCATGTCCTATCAAGGACGCCTTAAACACATCCGGCTATTCTTGGTCGTCTTGTCAGGTCTTGGCAAGGCCACCTTAAACTCATCTAACTATTCTTGGTCGTCTTGCCAGGTCTTGGCAAGGCCTAGTCATCTTGTCAGGTTTCGGCAAGGCTGCCTTGAACTCATACGGCCATTCCTGGTCATCTTGTTAGGTCTTGGCAAGGACACCTTGAACTCGTCTGACTATCCTCGGTCGTCTTGCCAGGTCTTGGCAAGGCCACCTGGACTTGTTGTGAGTACGGACTATGCCGCGTTTGGTTATTTTGGTTTTAGGATTTATCTGATCATCTGGTTGTCAGGTTATTGGTTACTCTAGCTTTGGTTTTCAATCTCATGGTCTTCTGGTTAGTATGATCCGGTGTGATCGCGATTTTTTGGTTTTCTAGCTATTAGAGTTCTATTAGACTACTTGCAAATTTCGGCTCATGGATTTATGGATTATTCAAAACATGTCTTCCTTTCTCAAGAAAGACATGTTTTTGGGGCAAGTATGACCTGCCTTTTGGTAAGAAAGTCATATGACAGATTTTCCGGGATATGAATTATCGTATCCCCTCACATATAGATAGCCCAAGTGTTGGAGTTTTTGAGGATTCTTTTTTGGTTGGGTTGCTACATTTAGGTTTCTTGACTTTATAGCTTTTTAATAGTTTCCACCATGGCTATTCATTGGGAAGATCTCATAGGCTTGTGAACTTCATCCTGAAGATCTTTATCATCATCTTGGCACTTGATTCAATATTTTGGCATTAGGATTTGGCTCTTCGAACTTTCTGGCATAACTTCATCTCTTTAGGCATGGAAGTTTTCATGGGCATAGAACTCAGATTTTGGACTTCGGAGTTGAACATTTGGACTTGATGAAGAAGAACAAGGACTTTGTTGTTCTCGGTTCATAACATAAGAAGAAGAGAGATGATACTTGTAACTTTGTAAAGCATAATATATAAAGTTACCTCGGAGTCAACGTAGGCACAACTTGCCGAACCACTATAAATTTAGTATGACTTACTTTTCGATACTCTGCGTTTGGATTAGTTGCATGATCCATTAACAACCAGGTGTTGGCATGTGTTGACCTGTTGACGCATGTGTTGACCAATTGCCCACGTCAACACATATTATGTAATTAATAATAATATTTGGTCTTAAATGTAAAATATTCTAAAAAAATTGAGAGATGTTTTTTAAATGATTATAGAAATTTTAATCGTGGGTATTTGGAGTAAAAACATAATTTTTCAATTAGTTGTTATTTGTAGAAAATAATATTTAATTAAATTTATTTAAACAACTTAAAATTGGGTTATGTAATAAATTTATATATGTGGACTTAAATATAAAATATTAGAAGCTAACTAATAAATTATCCATAAATAATTGTATAAACTTTATGATGTCCATATCAAAATGTAAAATGAACGGAGAGATAAAACATTAAAGAGAATTAGTAAATAAGTGCAAAGTAATAAACTAAGTTGAAAATAAAATATCAAGAGAGGATGATGGAAAGACAGAAAACTCCTAAAATTGATGGGAGAACTTCAAATTCTTCTGCTTTATTATTATTTAATTAATAGATTTCTTCCTATAAATATGAGTTCTCGATATCGTATTATTACTACAGAGTAAAAAAGATTATGCTAAATAAATCATGTTGCGAATACCGTGTGCTTAGCATGGGTTCACACTTTTATAAACAAAAACACAACAAACGTAATTTGGAATGCAATATACTATGATTGTCCAATTCAATGCTGACATACCTATTTTGAACTTGATGCTAGTCGGGTTTACAATGTAAATAAGAACAAAACATATGCCATTTTGAATGCAATTTGCTACGGTTTTCCAATTTAATGCCTAATGTGGTAAAAAAAGCCCCCCCCCCTCTCTCTTTACATGTATGTATATATGTGTGTGTGTGTACACACAGACACACACACATCTACGTATATGTATATATATTTGAATATATACACAAACACACACACATATATACATGCATACATACATACATACATATTTATATGTACACAGAAGTTTGACACAAATTGGAGGACACAAAATCTTAACCAGTGGATTGCCCCATGATTTCCGGTCCTCATACAGGAAAAAATTAATGTTGTGGCTTAGATTTTGTGTCTTTAAGTTTGTGTCAAAACTTTATGTTCAAATAGTCCCCCTCCCTCCCCTTACACACACATATAATGGAAAACACCCCAAACAGTGCAACATCCTCTAGTCTCCCTGATTTTCAACACATATTCTCATTTCTCTCTCTTTCCACTGACTCTATCTACCTGCACTGATTTTATTTATAAATGGGTGTTCCAAACTGAAGGACAATTGAGGTGCTTGGAAATAAAGATACCAACGTGCTTAACACACACAAGAGAAAGTCTATCTAGACACAAAAAACCCCACAAATGGTGACACGATGAATATCCACCATTAGATCGTCTCTTGATTTGCATTCCTATGTAAAGAAAAAATGATCCAACTGTCCAGATTTTATGTTTAATTTTTTGTTTAAATAGCCATTTCCTATATATAGGATCTAAAATTTAAAAATAATAACAATAATTTGGAGATACGCCTAGAAAAACTATTAGTTATGAACGAAACAATTCCTTCAATCCTATGAAGATATACAATTCAAACTTTTTAAAGGAGCATGCCACACCGCCTCAAAAAAATACAGTTAAATGCACCAAATGCTGAAATCAACGACATATATTCATGAGTGCAGAAGAATCATATGGTTCCTTCAGCAACTGCAGTTTTTGACTCACGCATTTCTGGTCAACCTAGCATTTTCCCATTTTAAAAACACAACCCTTCCTTCAATCGTAGTACAGATAGAGTATCGTTAATGACACTCCAAAATGGTTTAAGGGGAGGTCTTTTTTTTTTTTTAATTTACTAAGAGATGGATCATTTAAGATAACCTCCCCTTAACAATTTATAAAACATAGACCAAAATGTCCTTTTATTATTTCACCTTAATTACATTTTACTGCTCATTAAACCCTAATTATTTTCTTTTTCTTCTTAAAGTAAACAATTAATCACTGTCTTCATGAAGTTGCCAATTTCTATCGAATTTCTAACTTCGAAAAAGAAGACAACATGATTTTTATTCAAAAAACGGATTTTGAATTTATTGAATAAATTACCGATGTAGTATCGCCGAATATGTAGGATTTTATTTTCTTCAATTAATCTATTTTCGGCATGTTATTTCCGAAATTTATAGTGAATTTCAGTATGTTTTGGTCGATTTTTACCGTGTTTGTATATTTGAATGGAGGGTAAAATCAGATTTTATTTATTTATTTTTTCATTATGATGGCCGTCCTTGTAATTTTTAGTGGAGTGAAAATAAAATTTGAGCCCTCTTATCCGTTTGTTATTCGTTTTTTGGGATGACGACAACAATAGTATAATCTATTAAATAATAGTAAAGTAGAAGCTTTTAAAACTTTCTCCTTAATTTGAGGAATTTTCTCTCATCTCCTTGATTCTCTAAGATTTTTTTTTTTTTAAATTTAATATAATAGCAAAGAAGATCGATTTTTAAATTAATTTATCATTTTTCTCTTTGGGTTTCCATCCGTCGTTCGTTGTCTTCCCCAGATCTATTTTTCACCCAAACAGCCGTTTGCTCCTCTCCCGTGCAACCCTAATTTCCCTTTCACACTAGGTTGAAAAAAAACCGTTTTCCTCCTTTATTCACTAGCGACGAGGACTGCCGATTATCCACGTAATTGACTCAATTTTGATTAGACATCCATGATTCATCGCTTGCAGCTAGGTGTCTGTTTGCCTTCACCAACTACATCTGCTACGCTATGATCCATCTGTTCACTCAGTTTCATCACCTATGCAGCCCATCTCGATTAACAAGCTACCCAGGAAGCACATGTGCATCTTTTTCTATCAGGCTTCACTCATAGGTAATTGTTCGTTCATTTTTTAATTTCTTGGATTTTGCTATTTAATTTCAATCTTTACGATTCATTGATCTTCGTAATTTCAACCGCTACCACATGCTACTATTTCCTCCTCTACGTGAATTTACCGGGAAAGACGAAAAGGTCAAACCGCAAAGTTCAAATTCAAATATTTTTTAACTAATTGCAATCTTTTTGATTGAATAGTTTCTCATCAGCTTACATTGTTTCAGAATCTGAACAGGAAAAATTACGTTTGCAAGCCTACGGGAAATTAGCTTTCAGTGCCACTGTATTCTGATCAAAAGGTAATCTTTTTGTTTATTTTTTGGGCCTATGCTTCATCTTTATTCTCTAAAGTAAATTATGCTTCATCTTTTCAATGTAATAAACTGCATTATGAGGTACTGTGAAGCAGAACTCTGATGGTTATGTGTTATTGCTAAGATATTAATGATACCGGTATGGTTTTCTCATAAATTACAGACGCAAATCGATCAAGTGGTGAAATAATGTTGTATGTATATGTTTGCCTAAGTTTTGGAGTTTGTTGTTGCAGTTTGCCGTATGAAGCAATGGTGGGAAAAATGCTGACTGTTTGAGATGTTGTAAACAACAAAAACTTTGATATGTTGCCGGTGATGATGTTTTTCGTGGTGATTTGAGTAGTGGTATGTGTTCATAATTTGCATTTGTTAAGTTGCACTTTGAAGCAAATTGGTATTCTCTTTGGCGATCAAATATCTGACTTCTATTTTGGGTTAATATACATTAATCATTACCTGTTGTCAGTCCTCTGTACATGATTTAAGTTTTGCTGAGGAGTTCCTGTTTTTGATCTTGATGTTTGACATACCTTTGTGATATTGTAGCACTACTATCTTCCGCTGAGATGACGAATAAGGAATGATGGTATTTTTTTCAAAAACAGTCTCCTGAAGATAGAGTGGTTATCTTTTGTGGTGATCAAACAAATGGCTGTTCCCATTAAGTGAATAGTTAGTATAGTATTTGAATTTCAATAGTTAGTATAGGCATAAAGGACTACAAAAGTTGGTAGTAAATATCAAAAAGGTTAATGGACAAATAACGTTGACCAGCAGTACTTTGATTGTAGAGGGTTGAGTTTCTTAATTTTTATTATTTATTTTATTATAAATAATTTATATGAATGTTGATTTGGATTATTAACATTTGAAGAAGGTGGGTATCATGGGAAGCACGATATCAATGCGGTGGAAAAGAACTACTTTGGTTGTTAATTGCTTTTGAAAAGAGAAGATTATGCAAGTTTTTTAGGTTCCAAACTATAAGTTCTAATTTTATTGTTTGTTGCAATTTTCTAGATATAAAGATAATAATTTGCTTTATATTATTATTCCTAAAATAAGGAGAGAGTGTCATGGATCAGATTTCATCTGCCTCATCTCCTTCCACTGCTGTCATGGGTACCCTTGGTTATATGTCTCCAGGTATGGAAATATTTCTAACCTGAATAATATCTCAATGTTTTACTCTATTTTCTGTATTAGATGATCAAACATAAACATTAGCAACTCCTTATATTTTTTTGAAAATTAAATGTTGCAAAAATCATCGTGTCTGATTTATGACGGTACTCAAAGGTCATAAGCCTTTGGCTAATAAATCAATAAGTCATTCGTTACATCCTCTCTGTTTTCAGTTTCAACCATGGTTTATAAGGGAAACAACATATAAAAATCACACCAATATAATACATGAAGTTCCTTAAATCTGCATAGTTTTTATACATATGTCTCTATTAAACCACATGTCAGGAATTCTTAGAAGGTTATCTGTAGCCTAATGTGCATGCTTTACATGTTGGTTCAACAAGTGAAAATGCAACAGAAAAGAGGGAGCTCGAACTAATTACTGGGGTTTTATATTTTCAGGTGAGTGCATATATTTTTCTTTTACCTAAAATATATGTACTACTGTACATGAGTGCATTTGTGTATATATTTTGATGTGTGCTGCTATTATATATGTGTGTATTTTAGGTATGCTGTTAATTTTGTAATGTGCATGTATATGTTTTGGTTGAGAGCTTCTATGCAGCGTATATATTTTGCAAGTATGTATGCACTTCTCCTGATTTGTGTGTGTTAGTGAACAAGAGAGTTTTCAGTTGCATATATATGTATATGTATATATGCAAACGACCTCGGATTTCGACGAAACCACTTTTGTTGGATCCGTGATGTAAAGTTATTGTTAGATTTCAAATTTCATAATTTTTCGATTCAATATGTGAGTGTGGCAAAGGAAAACGTGTTTGACCAAATTCAGTTGATTTTAATCGACTGGAAAATGGCCATTTTTCAAACAGTCTCAGAATTTGAGGAAACTAGTTTTGTTAGGACCGTATCGTCAATACGAAGGTAGAAAATATTTTTCTGCAATTTATAGAGTTAGTATGTGGCCCCGGTAATTTGAAATGTACGTTTGAAATTCAATATAATGATTTAAATATAAATTCAACGGAAACTGATCGAAACGATCGAATCAGCTTACGGTATATATCCCATTGTGTTCGGAATGGGGGTAATTAGCTAGGGACGACAGCCGGTGGGCTCAATTTTGAGTTTGAATTAAAAAGTTGCTTTATGAGGGAATTAAATAAAATATATAAATTAACATATAGCCCCCCCTTTTTTCTCTTCTCCCTCCCCGTCAGTTAACAAATCAAAAAAAAAAAAAAGAACGCTGAAGAACCGTCGCCCTCCACCCTGGCGCCTCCGACCGTCGCTACCTGCGCCACCCACCACCGATCATCCAGCGTCGCCCCCCTCCCGTTTCCCCCTCTGCTTCTCTTCTTCTCCTCCCTCCAACCATCGTTCGAGCCCTCCCCAAGACCTAGTTTCCCCGAAGCCGCCTGAGACCACCTCCAAGCCGCCATACGACCACCGACGCCGCTCCCCTAACCTCGTCAGCCTCCGAAGCAGCCATCTCCACTCCAAGACCCACCGTGAGTTTTTAATTTTCATTTTTTTTATATAACTGAAAATTAGATTTTTATTTATTTATAAGGTTTGAATTTCCTTTATTCAAAAGCTTAGATTTTTTTTATATATATAAATATAACGCTGGGATTTTTAAAAATAAAAAGTTAGGATTTTATTCATAGGAAAGATATGATTGTTATCCTCTAAAAGGAGTGATTTATAACATTAAAAAGATTGAATTTTTAAAATAGAAAAGATCATATTTTTAAAATAGAAAAGATCATATTTTTAAAATAGAAAAGATTGGATTTTTAAAATAGAAAAAAATTAGATTTTTGAAATGGGAAAAGGCGAAATCCTTGCAAAGTAAAAATTCGATTTTTATATATTGAATAGCGAAGTAAAAATTCGATTTTTATATATTGAATAGCGAAGTAAAAATTCGATTTTTATATATTGAATAGCGAAGTAAAAATTCGATTTTTATATATTGAATAGTGAAGTAAAAATTCGATTTTTATATATTGAATAGCGAAGTAAAAATTCGATTTTTATATATTGAATAGCGAAGTAAAAATTCGATTTTTATATATTGAATAGCGAGGTAAAAATTCGATTTTTACATATGTAGAGAATACGGGCAACGAAGATGACAAAAAGGCGAGAACGACGAAGATTTCTATAAATGAAGAGTCGTGGTATTGGATAGCTTTTGGTGAGAATTTCTCACTCTTCAATTTCTATTTCTAGTTATATATATACTAGGATGCAGACGGTGTTTAGTAGCACCCGACACAATCGTCCACAGACCACGGACTTGTTTGTTTGATTGCAAAAATTAGTTAGAGTAATTGATTGAAATTTGTTTGTTTGATGAAATGAAATTGATTGGATTGATGTGTGAATGGCGTGGGCCTTCACTAGACCGGGGATAAGGCTAGGCCTCGTCCCGTTTCTAGTATCGTGCCGTTATGCCGCCGAAATTTTCTAAAATATGTTAGAAAAATAAAAATATCAATTTTATTGAATAAATGAACTGAATAGAAATTCATATGTTAAAATAAAATAGTTTGATCGTTAAAAATATAATTTTTAACGTGAAAGTGAATAAATAGATATTTATAGACAAATCGGTCGATTTGTTTATATGCACTGATTTGACTGATATTGATTGGGTCGATAAATTTTACACATCGCCCAACTGCACAAATAAAATCTGTGTTTGATTGTTTGAAACCCCACACGGGTGTTGGGATGAAATATGAAGTTCACTCATCCTGATTGATTAAATATGTCGATCGATTGATTGACAGGCTGTTATAAGTGTTATATATTTATATTTGATGCTTATACAGTGTAGTGCACTTTGGTTGATGGTTGATTATTTTTCAGTACTATTATATGCGTGTGATGTATGAAAATCCATATAATTAATATTATATGGTGATTGATTGGGCCTCATTCCAATTTAGAAAATAAAGAATATTATAACATAAAAGTTCATATGTTGACTGTACTCATTCGTTGAGATTAGTCATGTGTTGAACGAAATAATTTAATAATAAAATTTGCATCTTTATCAATATAAAATAAAAGTTCATGTGTTGACTGTACTCATTCGTTGAGATTAGTCATGTGTTGAACAAAATAATTTAATAATAAAATTTGCATCTTTATCAATATAAAATAAAGGTTCATGTGTTGACTGTACTCATCCGTTGAGATTAGTCATGTGTTGAACGAAATAATTTAACAAAAATTGTCACACGTGGACAGTACTCATTCGTTGAGATTAGTCGTGTGTTGACAAGAATAAATATTCATTTGTTGAATAGAATACTTGAAAATAGAAATATATGAAGTCATGTTGGTTAGATTGACGCCATTTTGACGTGAACGATATTTATATCGATTTTATTCATTTTAAAATGCATATTGAAAAGTGATTTCGAAAACGCGTATTTTGAAATGAAATCGAAACGAATTGAATATAAAACGATTTCGAAATGAATGTATAACTATTTCGAAATGAATTGAATATATAACGATTTCGAAATGAATTGAATATATAACGATTTCGAAATGAATTGAATATATAATGAATTCGAATTGAATGGAAAACGAATTTGATTTCAATTGAATAGCAAACGAAACGAATTCGAATTGAATTGAATAGATAACGAATTTGAATTGAATTGAATATAAAACCAATTCGAATTGAATTGAAAACGAATTCGAATTGAATTGGAAACAAATTGAATTGAAATGGAAGTTGAAATTGCTTTTGAAACGAATTTAAAACTATTTATATAATTCGTTTTAAATAGAAATCAACGAAATATATATTATATATATTATATATATTATATATATAATATAATTGCCTGAATAGAACGCGCCGCGCCGCGGCAGTTCGCGAATTTCGACCATTTATTTCAAACGGATATTACGGGAGATCCGACCGTCGGAATCTCCTAAAACCGGAACCGTTGGGTTCGTATCGAAAAGAGCTTTCTAACGGATATTAGAAATTAGAAATCTAACGGTTGGATTTGGAATTATGTCCAAATCAAATTTGAAAAAGGTCGCTGTAAGTGCAGTTCGATGGCCGTTGATGGAAATCGACTGTATAGGCCTTGATAAAAATTATCAAAAATAGTAATAATTTGTGTAAAATCATAAGAAATGATTTAGAAAGAATTAGGATGAAAAACTCCCTATTTGAAAAGATAAAAATAGATTTTTATCGAAATGAACTAGTTTTGAACTAGAATTATAATTCTATTTATTTTTAAATAAACAAATGGAATTAGAAAAGGGTTTTAAAAATAACCAGAAATTCCAATTGTTGCATTGGAGGGGATTTAAATCAAAATTGTCTTCGGAATATTTCGATGTTGGAATTCGTGATTATACAGATGTTGTTATGGAAATTTGAAAGATATATATCTATATCGTTATTTCCAGCACGACATTTGTTAATCGTAGAATTTGATATTGAATATAAGCCGATATATTTTCTATTCAGAGCCTTGTATTGAATATCAAATGTGATTTGGGTTTGTCGTGAATGGTGTCTTCATTAACACTGTTCTTGAACCCAGTTGAGAAAAGATTAAATCTTTTTATTTAGATTTAATGAAGTGTACCAATTAAATAATATTTAATTGGAATTGAATTGATATTGATTTTTGGGTTTATCGTGAACAGTGTTTTAAATAACACTCGTTCTTTAACCCGATAATTAATGGAATGTGACTTTGGGTTTATCGTGAACCGTGTTTTAAATGACACGGATTCTTTAACCCAGTTAACGATTAAAACTAAGTGGAGTTTTAATGAATCTTTAATTAGATTGAAATGAACGAGAATGGAGTATCACCAGTTTTGCTCCAGGCGATAGTTAAATCTTTAATTAGATTTGAACGTGAAATGGTAATTGAATTTACCGATAACACTGTGGTGTTAGATATGAAGTATAACCAGTTTTACTTCATGGGATGAATAGGTTGGGATTGGGAAATTAAAACAAAGGATTACTTCGGTAAGGTTCGTTAATCCCGACTAGTTGAATCGAAATTCAAAAGATGATTAAAGAATAAATTCAAGGAATTTACCTTGGATAGAATTAATGGGAACCTTTCCCTATGAATGTGAAATTTAGAAACTAACTGTCGGTTAGCCAAGCAGAATGGTTTCCTGGATATTGATCTGATGTTGGTTTCGGCCTTTGGGGTTAATATTTGGGGAATTATTCTCTTGATTAATTTACGTTAGTGACTGATGAATTGGAATGAGGCGTATGTTGTGTTTGTGTAACACTTATTTAAAATATACGCGAGTTATTCGGAAAGACCGGGTTTATCCCATTCTGAATAACTGATACGACGATAAGTCGAAGATGAAGACGATGGTCGAAGACCGGAGATCTTCACGTCGTTTGGGTGATTACTGATGATCTTGATTGGGCTGTACACCCAAGAAGATGGAAACAGTTGGTGATCGTCCAGACGTACTTGGAGATCGATGGATATGCGGGGTACTAGGTTGCTCCGGTTTCGTTCAGACCCGGAACGGACTTGTAAATGGACTGTGTGTCTGACATTGGATTTTAGTCTGTGTGATTGATCTCTATTAAATATATATCTGTTTGGCGGTGGAGAATTTATTCTCTTGCTTAACGCCCTTCTCTGAGACGTACGAGCTCAGGGGTTATATATTGATGGATATCAAACGCATGGAGTGAATTGCCTGTGTGGCATGCCTAAGTGGCAATTGATCGAGGCTTCTGTTGAAAAGCAAAGTCTTGTGGTGATGATCAAAGCACGGCCTTTGTGGCGTAGCTTTGTGTAACGTTTACTTCGCGAGTTTCACACCCGGTATGAACCAAAAACGGGAGACGGACCTCAGGGGGGACATGCGTTTTCTTTCTAGCTAGAAGTGGCGTCAGTGGTTTTACACGCCCTGACGAGTTTGACTTATGTGGTTGTTACTATTGTGAGGCGCATCGGTTAGATCGGACGATCCGGGTCCGATGGAGTCATTCGTTGGCTCATTTACGCCCCAAAGGGCGGAGGGACGCATTGTTCAGGCATTATAATCCACTTCTGTGGACCGGCCCTGACGATCCAAGGGGCAGTTGCGGCTGTTCCTAGACATGGGCTAGATTGTCTAAAATCGGTAGAGGACGATCCCTGGCCTTGGTTCATAGATGGAAATCCAATTTCCAAATACGTGACATTTGCGGTTTTATTTGTAAACCTATATATGGCGACATAGTGGCATGGGACGCTCATGTCGCCTATGATTGATACTTATGATTTGAAGTTGTTTTATACACTATACACTTATAATAGTATCAAATGATTTGTTTTAAACGTATCAAGCATTCTTTGGCTGTTATAAGGAAAACCCTATCCCCCGGCTTGCGTTGCATTGTGTGATAGGACCTGGGTCTTATAATAGCTTCATTTTTCTTTATTTAGCATTGCGCTGTTGTTTTATGCACTGGTATTCTTGGGAGGAAACCCGTTCCATGTTATACGGCGTGGTCCCTTGATTTACCTAACTTTAAAAATAAAGATTAACTGTTTTAGTTCTCACACCAGTCCCATGACTGACCTGGAGTTTATTGTTTTAACCTAAACTCTGGGTGCCCCTATTTGGACACGGGCAGCTAGTAGTTTTGGTTTTGCAGATTTATATTCACAGGATCCTGGTTTACAGCTGGAACGATATCCGGGAAGCTTTGTATCCGTATATCTCTTCTAGTTGTGTATTGTATTATTTTCTGCTGCGATGTATTTAAATGTAATTTAAATCTCTGATATTTCTGTGTAATATTCATTTGTTTATACTCTGTATATTCTTGTAATCTGATGCATTGTTGTGATATACAATGAAATGTTCTTCCGTCTGCGTTCTGTTGTGGCTTGTTCTCGAACTATCCGACGCTTTCCTTTACGGGGAAGTTACGGGTTTTTACAGTTGGTATCAGAGCTTTGGTTTACAAAGCTTAGAGAACAAGACACATTAGAACAGTACGAAAGAATTCATCAGATATTGGATTAGTAATATCCAACGAGAATGACTCGTTAGAGATGGGATCAGTAGTATCCTAGAACGAGTGTGAAGAGTATTTCTTTTTCACTGTCTTTCCCGACTCTTTGAGTCAATGCGGGAATACCAGGAAAGAGTTTTTTTTAATGAAAACAATTTTTGTTTTGAAAATCTAAATCAACTATTCGTATTTGATTATTTATTTTATATTGATTAGGACAATCCAAAATATAAAGATTTTGCGTATGCGCCTAGCTAGCGTGTATTCGAAGTTTTGATATATTGGATAGATATAGAATTACACTCTAATCGCCCGGAGATGATTTTGATGATGGAGCTCCATCATTAGAATTTATATTCGAGTGACAAACGTGTAATATCTATATATTTCCTATTGACTGGTGTGAGAACCAAAATTAGATAGGATTTATTGTTGTGGATTGGCATCAAAACCAAGATTTTTGTATATGTATCAAAATTATGAATTTGAAACTCTAATCCACTAATTGATTGATGTTTGTGTTGTTTGTTTATTTGTTTGATAATTTTGAACCATTTAGCCTAACTGAACCAAATATTGAATTATTGAAAATTGGTCGCATTTGCTTGCATATACATATACTTACATTGAACATGTCATAGCAAGGAGGCTAGAGCAGAGAATAAAATTTGTTTGCCCGACAAATAGGTACATGTTTACTATAATTTACTGTTTTGTTTGGGTAATGATGATTTTATGAGCCTATTGGCTAGCCGCTTGGCTTTTTCTTTTCGAGATTAGAAGGACCGGGGAAGCTATTTGAAATTCCCCGATGCTCCCGGTGCAGGGGAGGTTATGGCGAAATTTTTCGAAAATTTAGGGTGTTAGCCAAATTTTTGAAAAATTTGAAAATTCTCAAAAACTGAAAAGTTGGAGAATGGAAGCCAGATCGAACATGGAGCTGATTAATCAAACCACTTTCGACTTTGTTCCTTTTCGGGGACGAAAAGTTTTAAGTGGGGGAGATTGTAACAACCCGAAAATCTGGGCCAGTTTAAAATTTTTATTTTTGTAATTTTGGCAAATTTTGATTATTTAAAATGAATTATTTTAAATAATATCGACGAGAAATTTATTTTGAATAGAATTCGATCGTATATATTATATACGTCGTCGTTAGAATATAAATAATTATATATAATTATAAAAGGAATTGAAAATGGCGCGGTAGTTCGATAATTCGATTTCAAACTTCAATTGAATGTACCGGGCGCAAAACAATCCGGATTTTGGTGAAACCAAAAAATATAGGATCTAATTGATGATATCTTTCCAACGAATCCGAAAAATCAAGATTTCATAGCGGGAATCAAAAGATATGTCCAGTTGAAAATTCTGAATGGTCGCTGTGAAATTCAGGCCCTTAAAAATGGAAATTTTGCAAACGACCTCGGATTTCGACGAAACCACTTTTGTTGGATCCGTGATGTAAAGTTTTTGTTAGATTTCAAATTTCATAATTTTTCGATTCAATATGTGAGTGTGGCAAAGGAAAACGTTTTTGACCAAATTCAGTTGATTTTAATCGACTGGAAAATGGCCATTTTTCAAACAGTCTCAGAATTTGAGGAAACTAGTTTTGTTAGGACCGTATCGTCAATACGAAGCTAGAAAATATTTTTCTGCAATTTATAGAGTTAGTATGTGGCCCCGGTAATTTGAAATGTACATTTGAAATTCAATATAATGATTTAAATATAAATTCAACGGAAACTGATCGAAACGATCGAATCAGCTTACGGTATATATCCCATTGTGTTCGGAATGGGGGTAATTAGCTAAGGACGACAGCCGGTGGGCTCAATTTTGAGTTCGAATTTAAAAGTTGCTTTATGAGGGAATTAAATAAATTAAATAAAATATATAAATTAACATATAGCCCCCCTTTTTTCTCTTCTCCCTCCCCGTCAGTTAACAAATCAAAAAAAAAAAAAAAAAAAACGCTGAAGAACCGCCGCCCTCCACCCTGGCGCCTCCGACCATCGCTACCCGCGCCACCCACCACCGATCATCCAGCGTCGCCCCCCCTCCCGTTTCCCCCTCTGCTTCTCTTCTTCTCCTCCCTCCAACCATCGTTCGAGCCCTCCCCAAGCCCTAGTTTCCCCGAAGCCGCCTGAGACCACCTCCAAGCCGCCATACGACCACCGACGCCGCTCCCCTAACCTCGTCAGCCTCCGAAGCAGCCATCTCCACTCCAAGACCCACCGTGAGTTTTTAATTTTCATTTTTTTTGATATAACTGAAAATTAGATTTTTATTTATTTATAAGGTTTGAATTTCCTTTATTCAAAAGCTTAGATTTTTTTTTATATATAAAAATATAACACTGGGATTTTTAAAAATAAAAAGTTAGGATTTTATTCATAGGAAAGATATGATTGTTATCCTCTAAAAGGAGTGATTTATAACATTAAAAAGATTGAATTTTTAAAATAGAAAAGATCATATTTTTAAAATAGAAAAGATCATATTTTTAAAATAGAAAAGATCATATTTTTAAAATAGAAAAGATTGGATTTTTAAAATAGAAAAAAATTAGATTTTTGAAATGGGAAAAGGCGAAATCCTTGCAAAGTAAAAATTCGATTTTTATATATTGAATAGCGAAGTAAAAATTCGATTTTTATATATTGAATAGCGAAGTAAAAATTCGATTTTTATATATTGAATAGCAAGTAAAAATTCGATTTTTATATATTGAATAGCGAAGTAAAAATTCGATTTTTATATATTGAATAGCGAAGTAAAAATTCGATTTTTATATATTGAATAGCGAAGTAAAAATTCGATTTTTATATATTGAATAGCGAGGTAAAAATTCGATTTTTACATATGTAGAGAATACGGGCAACGAAGATGACAAAAAGGCGAGAACGACGAAGATTTCTATAAATGAAGAGTCGTGGTATTGGATAGCTTTTGGTGAGAATTTCTCACTCTTCAATTTCTATTTCTAGTTATATATATATATACTAGGATGCAGACGGTGTTTAGTAGCACCCGACACAATCGTCCACAGACCACGGACTTGTTTGTTTGATTGCAAAAATTAGTTAGAGTAATTGATTGAAATTTGTTTGTTTGATGAAATGAAATTGATTGGATTGATGTGTGAATGGCGTGGGCCTTCACTAGACCGGAGATAAGGCTAGGCCTCGTCCCGTTTCTAGTATCGTGCCGTTATGCCGCCGAAATTTTCTAAAATATGTTAGAAAAATAAAAATATCAATTTTATTGAATAAATGAACTGAATAGAAATTCATATGTTAAAATAAAATAGTTTGATCGTTAAAAATATAATTTTTAACGTGAAAGTGAATAAATAGATATTTATAGACAAATCGGCTGATTTGTTTATATGCACTGATTTGACTGATATTGATTGGGTCGATAAATTTTGCACATCGCCCAACTGCATAAATAAAATCTGTATTTGATTGTTTGAAACCCCACACGGGTGTTGGGATGAAATTTGAAGTTCACTCATCCTAATTGATTAAATATGCCGATCGATTGATTGACAGGCTGTTATAAGCGTTATATATTTATATTTGATGCTTATACAGTGTAGTGCACTTTGGTTGATGGTTGATTATTTTTCAATGCTATTATATGCGTGTGATGTATGAAAATCCATATAATTAATAATATATGGTGATTGATTGGTCCTCATTCCAATTTAGAAAATAAAGAATATTATAACATAAAAGTTCATGTGTTGACTGTACTCATTCGTTGAGATTAGTCATGTGTTGAACGAAATAATTTAATAATAAAATTTGCATCTTTATCAATATAAAATAAAAGTTCATGTGTTGACTGTACTCATTCGTTGAGATTAGTCATGTGTTGAACAAAATAATTTAATAATAAAATTTGCATCTTTATCAATATAAAATAAAGGTTCATGTGTTGACTGTACTCATCCGTTGAGATTAGTCATGTGTTGAACGAAATAATTTAACAAAAATTGTCACACGTGGACAGTACTCATTCGTTGAGATTAGTCGTGTGTTGACAAGAATAAATATTCATTTGTTGAATAGAATACTTGAAAATAGAAATATATGAAGCCGTGTTGGTTAGATTGACGCCATTTTGACGTGAACGATATTTATATCGATTTTATTCATTTTAAATGCATATTGAAAAGTGATTTCGAAAACGCGTATTTTGAAATGAAATCGAAACGAATTGAATATAAAACGATTTCGAAATGAATGTATAACTATTTCGAAATGAATTGAATATATAACGATTTCGAAATGAATTGAATATATAACGATTTCGAAATGAATTGAATATATAACGATTTCGAAATGAATTGAATATATAATGAATTCGAATTGAATGGAAAACGAATTTGATTTCAATTGAATAGCAAACGAAACGAATTCGAATTGAATTGAATAGATAACGAATTTGAATTGAATTGAATATAAAACCAATTCGAATTGAATTGAAAACGAATTCGAATTGAATTGGAAACAAATTGAAATGAATTGAAATGGAAGTTGAAATTGCTTTTGAAACGAATTTAAAACTATTTATATAATTCGTTTTAAATAGAAATCAACGAAATATATATTATATATATAATATAATGGCCTGAATAGAACGCGCCGCGCCGCGGCAGTTCGCGAATTTCGACCATTTATTTCAAACGGATATTACGGGAGATCCGACCGTCGGATTCTCCTAA
Organism: Allium sativum; assembly: GCA_030737875.1. NCBI lineage: Eukaryota > Viridiplantae > Streptophyta > Magnoliopsida > Asparagales > Amaryllidaceae > Allium > Allium sativum. Next base: position 294,108,105 of record CM060913.1, on the reverse strand, counting down.
AACCGGAACCGTTTAGTTCGTATCGAAAGAGCTTTCTAACGAATATTAGAAATTAGAAATCTAACAGTTGGATTTGGAATTATGTCCAAATCAAATTTGAAAAAGGTCGCTGTAAGTGCAGTTCGATGGCCGTTGATGGAAATCGACTGTACAGGCCTTGATAAAAATTATCAAAAATAGTAATAATTTGTGTAAAATCATAAGAAATGATTTAGAAAGAATTGGGATGAAAAACTCCCTATTTGAAAAGATAAAAATATATTTTTATCGAAATGAACTAGTTTTGAACTAGAATTATAATTCTATTTATTTTTAAATAAACAAATGGAATTAGAAAAGGGTTTTAAAAATAACCAGAATTTCCAATGGTTGCATTGGAGGGGATTTAAATCGAAATTGTCTTCGGAATATTTCGATGTTGGAATTCGTGATTATACAGATGTTGTTATGGAAATTTGAAAGATATATATCTATATCGTTATTTCCAGCACGACATTTGTTAATCGTAGAATTTGATATTGAATATAAGCCGATATATTTTCTATTCAGAGCCTTGTATTGAATATCAAATGTGATTTGGGTTTGTCGTGAATGGTGTCTTCATTAACACTGTTCTTGAACCCAGTTGAGAAAAGATTAAATCTTTTTATTTAGATTTAATGAAGTGTACCAATTAAATAATATTTAATTGGAATTGAATTGATATTGATTTTTGGGTTTATCGTGAACAATGTTTTAAATAACACTCGTTCTTTAACCCGATAATTAATGGAATGTGACTTTGGGTTTATCGTGAACCGTGTTTTAAATGACACGGATTCTTTAACCCAGTTAACGATTAAAACTAAGTGGAGTTTTAATGAATCTTTAATTAGATTGAAATGAACGAGAATGGAGTATCACCAGTTTTGCTCCAGGCGATAGTTAAATCTTTAATTAGATTTGAACGTGAAATGGTAATTGAATTTACCGATAATACCGTGGTGTTAGATATGAAGTATAACCAGTTTTACTTCATGGGATGAATAGGTTGGGATTGGGAAATTAAAACAAAGGATTACTTCGGTAAGGTTCGTTAATCCCGACTAGTTGAATCGAAATTCAAAAGATGATTAAAGAATAAATTCAAGGAATTTACCTTGGATAGAATTAATGGGAACCTTTCCCTATGAATGTGAAATTTAGAAACTAACTGTCGGTTAGCCAAGCAGAATGGTTTCCTGGATATTGATCTGATGTTGGTTTCGGCCTTCGGGGTTAATATTTGGGGAATTATTCTCTTGATTAATTTACGTTAGTGACTGATGAATTGGAATGAGGCGTATGTTGTGTTTGTGTAACACTTATTTAAAATATACGCGAGTTATTCGGAAAGACCGGGTTTATCCCATTCTGAATAACTGATACGACGATAAGTCGAAGATGAAGACGATGGTCGAAGACCGGAGATCTTCACGTCGTTTGGGTGATTACTGATGATCTTGATTGGGCTGTACACCCAAGAAGATGGAAACAGTTGGTGATCGTCCAGACGTACTTGGAGATCGATGGATATGCGGGGTACTAGGTTGCTCCGGTTTCGTTCAGACCCGGAACGGACTTGTAAATGGACTGCGTGTCTGACATTGGATTTTAGTCTGTGTGATTGATCTCTATTAAATATATATCTGTTTGGCGGCGGAGAATTTATTCTCTTGCTTAACGCCCTTCTCTGAGACGTACGAGCTCAGGGGTTATATATTGATGGATATCAAACGCATGGAGTGAATTGCCTGTGTGGCATGCCTAAGTGGCAATTGATCGAGGCTTCTGTTGAAAAGCAAAGTCTTGTGGTGATGATCAAAGCACCGCCTTTGTGGCGTAGCTTTGTGTAACGTTTACTTCGCGAGTTTCACACCCGGTATGAACCAAAAACGGGAGACGGACCTCAGGGGGGACATGCGTTTTCTTTCTAGCTAGAAGTGGCGTCAGTGGTTTTACACGCCCTGACGAGTTTGACTTATGTGGTTGTTACTATTGTGAGGCGCATCGGTTAGATCGGACGATCCGGGTCCGATGGAGTCATTCGTTGGCTCATTTACGCCCCAAAGGGCGGAGGGACGCATTGTTCAGGCATTATAATCCACTTCTGTGGACCGGCCCTGACGATCCAAGGGGCAGTTACGGCTGTTCCTAGACATGGGCTAGATTGTCTAAAATCGGTAGAGGACGATCCCTGGCCTCGGTTCATAGATGGAAATCCAATTTCCAAATACGTGACATTTGCGGTTTTATTTGTAAACCTATATATGGCGACATAGTGGCATGGGACGCTCATGTCGCCTATGATTGATACTTATGATTTGAAGTTGTTTTATACACTATACACTTATAATAGTATCAAATGATTTGTTTTAAACGTATTAAGCATTCTTTGGCTGTTATAAGGGAAAACCCTATCCCCCGGCTTGCGTTGCATTGTGTGATAGGACCTGGGTCTTATAATAGCTTCATTTTTCTTTATTTAGCATTGCGCTGTTGTTTTATGCACTGGTATTCTTGGGAGGAAACCCGTTCCGTGTTATACGGCGTGGTCCCTTGATTTACCTAACTTTAAAAATAAAGATTAACTGTTTTAGTTCTCACACCAGTCCCATGACTGACCTGGAGTTTATTGTTTTAACCTAAACTCTGGGTGCCCCTATTTGGACACGGGCAGCTAGTAGTTTTGGTTTTGCAGATTTATATTCACAGGATCCTGGTTTAAAGCTGGAACGATATCCGGGAAGCTTTGTATCCGTATATCTCTTCTAGTTGTGTATTGTATTATTTTCTGCTGCGATGTATTTAAATGTAATTTAAATCTCTGATATTTCTGTGTAATATTCATTTGTTTATACTCTGTATATTCTTGTAATCTGATGCATTGTTGTGATATACAATGAAATGTTCTTCCGTCTGCGTTCTGTTGTGGCTTGTTCTCGAACTATCCGACACTTTCCTTTACGGGGAAGTTACGGGTTTTTACAGTTGGTATCAGAGCTTTGGTTTACAAAGCTTAGAGAACAAGACACATTAGAACAGTACGAAAGAATTCATCAGATATTGGATTAGTAATATCCAACGAGAATGACTCGTTAGAGATGGGATCAGTAGTATCCTAGAACGAGTGTGAAGAGTATTTCTTTTTCACTGTCTTTCCCGACTCTTTGAGTCAATGCGGGAATACCAGGAAAGAGTTTTTTTTAATGAAAACAATTTTTGTTTTGAAAATCTAAATCAACTATTCGTATTTGATTATTTATTTTATATTGATTAGGACAATCCAAAATATAAAGATTTTGCGTATGCGCCTAGCTAGCGTGTATTCGAAGTTTTGATATATTAGATAGATATAGAATTACACTCTAATCGCCCGGAGATGATTTTGATGATGGAGCTCCATCATTAGAATTTATATTCGAGTGACAAACGTGTAATATCTATATATTTCCTATTGACTGGTGTGAGAACCAAAATTAGATAGGATTTATTGTTGTGGATTGGCATCAAAACCAAGATTTTTGTATATGTATCAAAATTATGAATTTGAAACTCTAATCCACTAATTGATTGATGTTTGTGTTGTTTATTTATTTGTTTGATAATTTTGAACCATTTAGCCTAATTGAACCAAATATTGAATTATTGAAAATTGGTCGCATTTGTTTGCATATACATATACTTACATTGAACAGGTCATAGCAAGGAGGCTAGAGCAGAGAATAAAATTTGTTTGCCCGACAAATAGGTACATGTTTACTATAATTTACTGTTTTGTTTGGGTGATGATGATTTTATGAGCCTATTGGCTAGCCGCTTGGCTTTTTCTTTTCGAGATTAGAAGGACCGGGGAAGCTATTTGAAATTCCCCGATGCTCCCGGTGCAGGGGAGGTTATGGCGAAATTTTTCGAAAATTTAGGGTGTTAGCCAAATTTTTGAAAAATTTGAAAATTCTCAAAAACTGAAAAGTTGGAGAATGGAAGCCAGATCGAACATGGAGCTGATTAATCAAACCACTTTCGACTTTGTTCCTTTTCGGGGACGAAAAGTTTTAAGTGGGGGAGATTGTAACAACCCGAAAATCTGGGCCAGTTTAAAATTTTTATTTTGGCAATTTTGGCAAATTTTGATTATTTAAAATGAATTATTTTAAATAATATCGACGAGAAATTTATTTTGAATAGAATTCGATCGTATATATTATATACGTCGTCGTTAGAATATAAATAATTATATATAATTATAAAAGGAATTGAAAATGGCGCGGTAGTTCGATAATTCAATTTCAAACTTCAATTGAATGTACCGGACGCAAAACAATCCGGATTTTGGCGAAACCAAAAATAATAGGATCTAATTGATGATATCTTTCCAACGAATCCGAAAAATCAAGATTTCATAGCGGGAATCAAAAGATATGTCCAGTTGAAAATTCTGAATGGTCGCTGTGAAATTCAGGCCCTTAAAAATGGAAATTTTGCAAACGACCTCGGATTTCGATGAAACCACTTTTGTTGGATCCGTGATGTAAAGTTATTGTTAGATTTCAAATTTCATAATTTTTCGATTCAATATGTGAGTGTGGCAAAGGAAAACGTGTTTGACCAAATTCAGTTGATTTTAATCGACTGGAAAATGACCATTTTTCAAACAGTCTCAGAATTTGAGGAAACTAGTTTTGTTAGGACCGTATCGTCAATACAAAGCTAGAAAATATTTTTCTGCAATTTATAGAGTTAGTATGTGGCCCCGGTAATTTGAAATGTACATTTGAAATTCAATATAATGATTTAAATATAAATTCAACGGAAACTGATCGAAACGATCGAATCAGCTTACGGTATATATCCCATTGTGTTCGGAATGGGGGTAATTAGCTAGGGACGACAGCCGGTGGGCTCAATTTTGAGTTCGAATTAAAAAGTTGCTTTATGAGGGAATTAAATAAATTAAATAAAATATATAAATTAACATATAGCCCCCCTTTTTTCTCTTCTCCCTCCCCGTCAGTTAACAAATAAAAAAAAAAACGCTGAAGAACCGCCGCCCTCCACCCTGGCGCCTCCGACCATCGCTACCCGCGCCACCCACCACCGATCATCCAGCGTCGCCCCCCCTCCCGTTTCCCCCTCTGCTTCTCTTCTTCTCCTCCCTCCAACCATCGTTCGAGCCCTCCCCAAGCCCTAGTTTCCCCGAAGCCGCCTGAGACCACCTCCAAGCCGCCATACGACCACCGACGCCGCTCCCCTAACCTCGTCAGCCTCCGAAGCAGCCATCTCCACTCCAAGACCCACCGTGAGTTTTTAATTTTCATTTTTTTTTATATAACTGAAAATTACATTTTTATTTATTTATAAGGTTTGAATTTCCTTTATTCAAAAGCTTAGATTTTTTTTTTATATATATAAATATAACGCTGGGATTTTTAAAAATAAAAAGTTAGGATTTTATTCATAGGAAAGATATGATTGTTATCCTCTAAAAGGAGTGATTTATAACATTAAAAAGATTGAATTTTTAAAATAGAAAAGATCATATTTTTAAAATAGAAAAGATCATATTTTTAAAATAGAAAAGATTGGATTTTTAAAATAGAAAAAAATTAGATTTTTGAAATGGGAAAAGGCGAAATCCTTGCAAAGTAAAAATTCGATTTTTATATATTGAATAGCGAAGTAAAAATTCGATTTTTATATATTGAATAGCGAAGTAAAAATTCGATTTTTATATATTGAATAGCAAGTAAAAATTCGATTTTTATATATTGAATAGCGAAGTAAAAATTCGATTTTTATATATTGAATAGCGAAGTAAAAATTCGATTTTTATATATTGAATAGCGAAGTAAAAATTCGATTTTTATATATTGAATAGCGAAGTAAAAATTCGATTTTTATATATTGAATAGCGAGGTAAAAATTCGATTTTTACATATGTAGAGAATACGGGCAACGAAGATGACAAAAAGGCGAGAACGACGAAGATTTCTATAAATGAAGAGTCGTGGTATTGGATAGCTTTTGGTGAGAATTTCTCACTCTTCAATTTCTATTTCTAGTTATATATATATACTAGGATGCAGACGGTGTTTAGTAGCACCCGACACAATCGTCCACAGACCACGGACTTGTTTGTTTGATTGCAAAAATTAGTTAGAGTAATTGATTGAAATTTTTTTGTTTGATGAAATGAAATTGATTGGATTGATGTGTGAATGGCGTGGGCCTTCACTAGACCGGAGATAAGGCTAGGCCTCGTCCCGTTTCTAGTATCGTGCCGTTATGCCGCCGAAATTTTCTAAAATATGTTAGAAAAATAAAAATATCAATTTTATTGAATAAATGAACTGAATAGAAATTCATATGTTAAAATAAAATAGTTTGATCGTTAAAAATATAATTTTTAACGTGAAAGTGAATAAATAGATATTTATAGACAAATCGGCCGATTTGTTTATATGCACTGATTTGACTGATATTGATTGGGTCGATAAATTTTGCACATCGCCCAACTGCACAAATAAAATCTGTGTTTGATTGTTTGAAACCCCACACGGGTGTTGGGATGAAATTTGAAGTTCACTCATCCTGATTGATTAAATATGCCGATCGATTGATTGACAGGCTGTTATAAGCGTTATATATTTATATTTGATGCTTATACAGTGTAGTGCACTTTGGTTGATGGTTGATTATTTTTCAATGCTATTATATGCGTGTGATGTATGAAAATCCATATAATTAATAATATATGGTGATTGATTGGTCCTCATTCCAATTTAGAAAATAAAGAATATTATAATATAAAAGTTCATGTGTTGACTGTACTCATTCGTTGAGATTAGTCATGTGTTGAACGAAATAATTTAATAATAAAATTTGCATCTTTATCAATATAAAATAAAAGTTCATGTGTTGACTGTACTCATTCGTTGAGATTAGTCATGTGTTGAACAAAATAATTTAATAATAAAATTTGCATCTTTATCAATATAAAATAAAGGTTAATGTGTTGACTGTACTCATCCGTTGAGATTAGTCATGTGTTGAACGAAATAATTTAACAAAAATTGTCACACGTGGACAGTACTCATTCGTTGAGATTAGTCGTGTGTTGACAAGAATAAATATTCATTTGTTGAATAGAATACTTGAAAATAGAAATATATGAAGCCGTGTTGGTTAGATTGACGCCATTTTGACGTGAACGATATTTATATCGATTTTATTCATTTTAAAATGCATATTGAAAAGTGATTTCGAAAACGCGTATTTTGAAATGAAATCGAAACGAATTGAATATAAAACGATTTCGAAATGAATGTATAACTATTTCGAAATGAATTGAATATATAACGATTTCGAAATGAATTGAATATATAACGATTTCGAAATGAATTGAATATATAACGATTTCGAAATGAATTGAATATATAATGAATTCGAATTGAATGGAAAACGAATTTGATTTCAATTGAATAGCAAACGAAACGAATTCGAATTGAATTGAATAGATAACGAATTTGAATTGAATTGAATATAAAACCAATTCGAATTGAATTGAAAACGAATTCGAATTGAATTGGAAACAAATTGAAATGAATTGAAATGGAAGTTGAAATTGCTTTTGAAACGAATTTAAAACTATTTATATAATTCGTTTTAAATAGAAATCAACGAAATATATATTATATATATAATATAATGGCCTGAATAGAACGCGCCGCGCCGCGGCAGTTCGCGAATTTCGACCATTTATTTCAAACGGATATTACGGGAGATCCGACCGTCGGATTCTCCTAAAACCGGAACCGTTGAGTTCGTATCGAAAAGAGCTTTCTAACGAATATTAGAAATTAGAAATCTAACGGTTGGATTTGGAATTATGTCCAAATCAAATTTGAAAAAGGTCGCTGTAAGTGCAGTTCGATGGCCGTTGATGGAAATCGACTGTACAGGCCTTGATAAAAATTATCAAAAATAGTAATAATTTGTGTAAAATCATAAGAAATGATTTAGAAAGAATTGGGATGAAAAACTCCCTATTTGAAAAGATAAAAATATATTTTTATCGAAATGAACTAGTTTTGAACTAGAATTATAATTCTATTTATTTTTAAATAAACAAATGGAATTAGAAAAGGGTTTTAAAAATAACCAGAATTTCCAATGGTTGCATTGGAGGGGATTTAAATCGAAATTGTCTTCGGAATATTTCGATGTTGGAATTCGTGATTATACAGATGTTGTTATGGAAATTTGAAAGATATATATCTATATCATTATTTCCAGCACGACATTTGTTAATCGTAGAATTTGATATTGAATATAAGCCGATATATTTTCTATTCAGAGCCTTGTATTGAATATCAAATGTGATTTGGGTTTGTCGTGAATGGTGTCTTCATTAACACTGTTCTTGAACCCAGTTGAGAAAAGATTAAATCTTTTTATTTAGGTTTAATGAAGTGTACCAATTAAATAATATTTAATTGGAATTGAATTGATATTGATTTTTGGGTTTATCGTGAACAGTGTTTTAAATAACACTCGTTCTTTAACCCGATAATTAATGGAATGTGACTTTGGGTTTATCGTGAACCGTGTTTTAAATGACACGGATTCTTTAATCCAGTTAACGATTAAAACTAAGTGGAGTTTTAATGAATCTTTAATTAGATTGAAATGAACGAGAATGGAGTATCACCAGTTTTGCTCCAGGCGATAGTTAAATCTTTAATTAGATTTGAACGTGAAATGGTAATTGAATTTACCGATAACACCGTGGTGTTAGATATGAAGTATAACCAGTTTTACTTCATGGGATGAATAGGTTGGGATTGGGAAATTAAAACAAAGGATTACTTCGGTAAGGTTCGTTAATCCCGACTAGTTGAATCGAAATTCAAAAGATGATTAAAGAATAAATTCAAGGAATTTACCTTGGATAGAATTAATGGGAACCTTTCCCTATGAATGTGAAATTTAGAAACTAACTGTCGGTTAGCCAAGCAGAATGGTTTCCTGGATATTGATCTGATGTTGGTTTCGGCCTTCGGGGTTAATATTTGGGGAATTATTCTCTTGATTAATTTACGTTAGTGACTGATGAATTGGAATGAGGCGTATGTTGTGTTTGTGTAACACTTATTTAAAATATACGCGAGTTATTCGGAAAGACCGGGTTTATCCCATTCTGAATAACTGATACGACGACAAGTCGAAGATGAAGACGATGGTCGAAGACCAGAGATCTTCACGTCGTTTGGGTGATTACTGATGATCTTGATTGGGCTGTACACCCAAGAAGATGGAAACAGTTGGTGATCGTCCAGACGTACTTGGAGATCGATGGATATGCGGGGTACTAGGTGCCTCCGGTTTCGTTCAGACCCAGAACGGACTTGTAAATAGACTGTGTGTCTGACATTGGATTTTAGTCTGTGTGATTGATCTCTATTAAATATATATCTGTTTGGCGGTGGAGAATTTATTCTCTTGCTTAACGCCCTTCTCTGAGACGTACGAGCTCAGGGGTTATATATTGATGGATATCAAACGCATGGAGTGAATTGCCTGTGTGGCATGCCTAAGTGGCAATTGATCGAGGCTTCTGTTGAAAAGCAAAGTCTTGTGGTGATGATCAAAGCACGGCCTTTGTGGCGTAGCTTTGTGTAACGTTTACTTCGCGAGTTTCACACCCGGTATGAACCAAAAAGGGAGACGGACCTCAGGGGGGACATGCGTTTTCTTTCTAGCTAGAAGTGGCGTCAGTGGTTTTACACGCCCTGACGAGTTTGACTTATGTGGTTGTTACTGTTGCGAGGCGCCTCGGTTAGATCGGACGATCCGGGTCCGATGGAGTCATTCGTTGGCTCATTTACGCCCCAAAGGGCGGAGGGACGCATTGTTCAGGCATTATAATCCACTTCGTGTGGACCGGCCCTGACGATCCAAGGGGCAGTTGCGGCTGTTCCTAGACATGGGCTAGATTGTCTAAAATCGGTAGAGGACGATCCCTGGCCTCGGTTCATAGATGGAAATCCAATTTCCAAATACGTGACATTTGCGGTTTTATTTGTAAACCTATATATGGCGACATAGTGGCATGGGACGCTCATGTCGCCTATGATTGATACTTATGATTTGAAGTTGTTTTATACACTATACACTTATAATAGTATCAAATGATTTGTTTTAAACGTATCAAGCATTCTTTGGCTGTTATAAGGGAAAACCATATCCCCCGGCTTGCGTTGCATTATGTGATAGGACCTGGGTCTTATAATAGCTTCATTTTTCTTTATTTAGCATTGCGCTGTTGTTTTATGCACTGGTATTCTTGGGAGGAAACCCGTTCCGTGTTATACGGCGTGGTCCCTTGATTTACCTAACTTTAAAAATAAAGATTAACTGTTTTAGTTCTCACACCAGTCCCATGACTGACCTGGAGTTTATTGTTTTAACCTAAACTCTGGGTGCCCCTATTTGGACACGGGCGGCTAGTAGTTTTGGTTTTGCAGATTTATATTCACAGGATCCTGGTTTACAGCTGGAACGATATCCGGGAAGCTTTGTATCCGTATATCTCTTCTAGTTGTGTATTGTATTATTTTCCGCTGCGATGTATTTAAATGTAATTTAAATCTCTGATATTTCTGTGTAATATTCATTTGTTTATACTCTGTATATTCTTGTAATCTGATGCATTGTTGTGATACACAATGAAATGTTCTTCCGTCTGCGTTCTGTTGTGGCTTGTTCTCGAACTATCCGACGCTTTCCTTTACGGGGAAGTTACGGGTTTTTACATAGGAGGACCATAAATGACAGCATGGAAAAATAGCCCAGACTTTACATCTGCAGGTGGTACATATTTGAATAATGTTCATTTCATGTCCTCATTTTTGATATTTTAGTATATTCCGTTTTTAAACATGCATGTATAAATCTATATCAACATGCACTCCCATAGGTTATATTATATATGTTCTGTTCTTCATGCAGACATGATCTTATATATAATTGTTTCAACGTTAATTTGAGTAGCAAGATCATGTGAGAATTTCTTTTTCAGGGTTTCACTTTAAACGTTTTTAACTATGAATAATTCATAGTACTGAGCTATAAACATCCTATGTAGCATGTATTTGTTTCTATATACTTGCAAATTGAACCTAATTGATATATTTGTTATTTATTATTTGACTTGCAGTTTATACCTGAACTTTGCAACCATGGTTGAGCGAGTGCAACATGATATCATTATGGTAGCGGCCACCAAATATGTAGGAGAATGGCAGTTCTGTGGTTATCCGGTTTTTAGGATGAAAGCGGCTATTTAGTATTTGGTATTCGTGGTAATTGGGTGCATGGTTTAACTATTGTATGCACAAAATCTCTTCTACGCATTTAGGCTTTTGGTTTGATGGAGGCTGTTTTATCTGCTATTCCTTTTGAGTTTGTTTCTTCAGGTGGGGTATGCTTTTGAATAGTATGGAGATTGGTGTGAATTTATTGGGAGAATTGTATTCATTTGATGTTTCATTGCATGAGACTGCTCAAAGCTCGGTTTCTGAAAACTGTTATAATAATTTTTATGGAAAAGCTATTGTTTTGATGGAACCTTAAAATGTTCATAGTAAGTTTTATAGAACAACATTTGGTTTCTAAAAATGGTGATAATAAATATAACCATGAGTTTGTTGAGTTGATCATTTTTTTTGTTTACTGGACTGTTATGTAAATTTATGTTATGGATTATTTCTATTGTAATAGAAAAGTTTTGCCTGGTGCTGCATGCATAAATCAGTCCGGTATTCAGCTTTCACACTTACCTCCTACTCCCTTCTTCATAGGCCTTACGTCAAAATGCTCAGATTTTGCCAACTGCACCCACCATTGAACTGAAAAGACCTTATGTAAGATACCCAACACCAGATGATTCTTGGCCACAAAACATTATTCATACTTAAAAAGTAGTCAAATAGATTATTCGTTTAAATATAAAGATATATAATTCAAATATCATAAATAATTTACATGAATAACATTAACAAAATTAATTTATTATTCATTTTTCTTAATAAATATATTTTGTATTGTAAAATTTAGTTTTTAACCTTATTCATATTTTGACATTCTTATAGTTATGCACAACTTTATCGACTATTTCCTAACCTTTCTGGATTAGATTCATGTATCTATATGTCTTACGAAATCTCAAATTTAAAGTATTTAATAATCTATATATCAGTTGTATATGTATACACACACGAATAAAAAACATGATAAAATATTTGTGTTTAACTATATGGATACACGGGTCACATACTATACTTATGTACATAAACAATAATAACAAAGTTGATTTTGTAAATCAACTATAATCATCTATGTACATAAACAATAAATTTATCATACACTATACATTGGAAAATTCTATTTTTAACTTCAAATAACTTCATATTAAGATCTCTATAATTTTTACAAATTCCTTCTCAATTTATTCATAGTATTCACTCTTAATCCAATCTATTTTAACTAATTACGTAATTTTAAATTTAACATGTTAAATAGAAAAAAGTCAAATAATAATATATGTTAGTTCATCTTAAACAATTAAAATATTTTATTTTCAACATGAATATTTGCTCATAGTGATAAGAACAATAAAATTGTTGTTTTACTTCAGAAAAATATAAGTTACATAACATATACCATATATAAACAGGAATAATAATAATAATTTATAATATATTTATTTAGTCAGATTCATCGTATGTTGTATAATAAAATTCGAATGTTGACACTAAAATTTTAAATACTATACTTTGTAACAATAGTAGTATATAGATATTGAGTTTTTGCTCAAAAGCCCCGTCATTGCTCTTATTTCTGTCGGTCAACAATTAGGTCAGATTTCTCTCTTTCTCTGCCTCTGTTACTTCCGATTTCTTTGTTCATTCCTTTAATTTGCATTTTGGTTCTGTCTGATCGACGAGCTGTTGTTTGATTTTGCGTTTACTTCTGTTCTCCATGAATAACGAATATGCTTAATTTGTTTTCTTTCGATTTGGGGTTCTGATTCCTTTTTTGATTTGCATTCATTATAATAATGACTGAACTCCGACATTAATGTGTAGTCTGTTTCCTATTTTGGCCAGTACTTTGGCTTGTTGATAGATCTGGCTGCCTTGGGATAAATATTATCATTGATGTGTAATATAGTTATGGCTACAACGGATTTGTTGTCAGAATTCATGCATGAGGTTAGGATAACGATGTTTAAATGAAGAAATATTACATCTTTCATATTATCATGTCTGCATTGTGAATTTATCAGGAATTTTCGTAATAAAACCCCAATTTTTTCACGATACCTTGCACAACTGCCTGTATAATACGTACAAGCAGGAGCAAATCTAGAAAATTATTTCAAAAAGGAACACTTTAGCGGTCCTTACATCAGAACGTAATCAAATTATACGTTACATTTCCAAAGTACAAAACCACATAACCAAAGTATAAAGGCTCATTCAGTTATACAAAATAGCGATAGAGTTTGTACAAATGATAAACAAATTCAACTGACAAACAGTGTAGTCAATAGCGAATAGCGCAAAATAGCGCAAGGCCTGCGCTATGCGCTATTTTGCGCTATGTGCTATAGCGCACGCTATTTGGTCCACTTTTTTTTCCCCTTCTTTTTTGCATTTTTTAATAACTAATCAAGTATATTATATCTAATTGAAATTTAATTCTATATTTTTGCATATTTCATGCCATATCCAAATCCTTCAATACTCCAAGCACAAAAACTATCATACTTTATGCATGTACTAAATATTTGTTGATGTAAAATGCAATTATATTAGAGAAATATTAATAATTTTATATTGTAAAGGTGGATACCCAGTGCCAAAGGCTCCCGTACTCAAGCGCGAGGACTTCCCAGGCCAGTCTCCTGTCCTGGTACTATTCACGGCTTCCCGGGCTCTGGGGGTGGTCGATTAGCGCGCGCAGCCTTTTCCTCACATTATGTGAAGAGGCCGGGGCTTGAACATGTGCGCTCCAGATTACCAGCCGGGTAACCTTACCGTTGTGTCAGGCACCACCTTAATAATTTTATATTATACATTAAAAATAATTGATGGCTCATAATATATTTATCTTATAGAATTTAAAATCTAGTCTTATATTTGTGAATTATGATACAATTTATTCTTGTTTTGTGAGTAATAATGGTAAAATTATACAAACAAAGTGCATGAAAAATACAATTTTGCATAAACTGTAAAATATTTTCCAATGACAAGAATGAAGTAAGAAATAAACAACAAAAAGCAACGAAGTAAAAATAAAAAAAGTCAAAAACTATAATTATAAGTAAGTTATTTTGTGTTTGGTGGTCTCACTTAGAAGAGAAGAAAATATTTTGATACTTTAAGGGTAGCAAAAAAAAATTGTTGTCCAGCATACTAGACATATCAGAGTTGCTTTTTGATATTGCATGCATCTTTTTTTTGGTGATGCTCAAACAAACAAAAGAGTCTTTTGTTTCTAAATATTGGAACTAATAACGTAAATCAAAGAACATAGATATAGAATGGTGTATCCGGACAACGTCCAACCAAGTCAAGTTCTCAGTATAAAAAAATTGTGAAATGCGTTGATAAAACTTGATGGAACACTAGCTAAAGCAATATGCAAATCATAAAAGGAAAAAGCATGCATGCAAAATCAGATAACATTGTAAATATGGTTGCATCTCAATGGGCCCGGGCTTTAATTGCTATACAAAATAAAAAAATCAAATAGCACGCTGTTTTGCGCAATGCGCTATTTTGCGCTTCGATAATAGCGCTATTTATGCGCTATAGGGAACCTCTGCGCTATTTTAGGTTCCATAGCGCAGTGCTTGCGCTATGCGCTATTTTGCGTTATAGCGCGCTATAGCGCGCGCTTTGATAACACAGCTGACAAATTGTCTCTAATAATAGATAGTCAACACCGTCAAGACTCCATAGTGTCATATAGCTGAATAAACAATGATGTACAAGTATATATATGATTAGTAGGCATAAAATGAAAGATGTCTAATACACAAAAAAAATCCAAGTTATAAACATATTACAAAAAACTTAAAATCTTAGAAGTGTCCAATCGTAATACATAATTATTATTTTACTCTTCCAAACATTGTTTCGTACCCCACAATTTTAGCTATGAATGAAACTAACATTACTAGTCATCAAGATGAAACCAAGATTCAAGGTATCTGCCGATACACCGAAATTTCGGTTGTACTGGACCGGTACTGGCGAACTCCGGTACAAAACTGGGCATTAAATCCGGTTTCGCTCCAGCTAATTCATTTGTTAGAAAAAAATAAATTTCAATTCAGGAATTTTTATGATTTCGTGAAGGTGAAAATCAAGAGAGAAAAAGTGAAAAAAAAGCCAAATGAAATTCGAATAACCATTACCTTGATTGAAGTTAAGGGTCTTTTGCAATCTCGACTACTTAGATCGATGTTTGCTTAAACTAAGAATGTGAAATCAAGTTGATTTTTCATTTATTTTTGTTGCTGCGCTCGTTTTAACTTTCCCTAATTTTTTTGGTTGACTAAATCTGAAGCCAACATAGTTGAGTTGACTGGAAATAAGAAGAGGAGGGTGACGAGATTTGAGAACCACATTTTTGAGTTGACTTAGCCCATTCAGTTTTATTTATTGGGGAGAAAGCCTTTTGGGTTAGGCCCATGTAAATTAAAAGCAAGTATATCTTGGTACTTTGAAATTAAAAAGCAATGAATAACTGAAAACCGAAACCGAAATTTACGATATCTCCCGAAACTGGCAAAATTTCAAAAGACCGAAATCGAGACCGAAACCAGTTCTCAATCCCTGGATCAAACTGTAGTACAAAGATTGATATTACAATAGAAAACGTTGGAAACATTAAAACTCAAAAGAACAATTCAAACGAGAAATATGTATAGGAACTTTCAAATTCTTAAATTGCATCCTTTTCCCGTTTCTTCTCTACCACTTTCTTGTCCTTATTAGTATCAAGTAAATAATAAAAGAATTAGAAGAAAACAATTTTTGAATCAAAGTTATCAATATTCAAAATTCATAAAATTCATCATAATTATATATGAAAGCCTAAAAAAAATATAATCAACATGGTATATTTATGAGTTTTTGAGGATTGTTCATGTCTAGCTAATGGTTAACATGGCTAGAATGTAGAATATAACATGGAATTTATATATTTGTTTAGAGTTAAATTTTGTTAATTTGAGTATGTTAAATAAATTTTGTTAGGTAAGTAAGATATAATTCGAATTTGTTATTATTTTTAGAAAGATTTTATTCGTTATGTGAATGTTATCTTGTTACCGTTGAATTTGAATCTAAATTTATTAATTTCTACTAAAGCAAATAATTCTTTCGAGAAATTATAGGTTACTTAGTTATGCATAAGAAATTTGTTTGGATAAATGAGAGATATACTGTATTTGAAATATATTTATTCAAGTTCTTAAAGTTTTAAACTTGAAAACTTAAGTGAGAACATCAATAATGATTGTGAATTTGTTGAATAAGAATTTAGAATATGAAGAATTTTATTTAAAATAACTAATAAATTTGTCAAGGAAACATGTCATTTTTTGAAAATATGGACAATATAAATGAAAATATTACAAGTGATTAGAAGGAGAAGAGTATATTTTTTTTATATCTTGCAATTATATAATATGATTTGAGTTTAAAAGTCAGCTTGAACACATGTGTACATGTCCTAAAGTATGAAAAAAAATCAAGTAATATTTTGAGTTATATATATATATATGTGTGTGTGTGTATATATATATATATATCTATATCTCTCTCTCTATATATATATATCCACCATGTAAAAGGAAAACTGAGAAGTGATAAATTAGTTTTTATAGCACTATGGAAATCGGGGTCATCGAACCAACTTGATTGTATATTTTATCATGCGGTATTCTTTTTTACCCATATATAAATCTGTCTTTTACTTCTTTTATTTTGTTTATTATGCTTTGTAAAAGATCAAGTTAAATTAGAATGAATGGAGAAACAACTTATTTTTACATTGATCATTACAACTTGTCATGTGAATTGCAGAATCCCGTGAACCATCGAGCGTTTGAATGCAAGTTGCGCACGAGGCCATTAGGTTGATTGCACGTTTGTTTGTGCGTTATGTAAAAAAAAAAAACCTTTTCTATCAAATCAGTCGGAGAAGAGGATTTGGAGTAAGAATGAATGAGAAGAAAGAATTCATCTTCTCTCGTATTCACCTTTTTATATAAAGAGCAGATTTCTAATTTATTCAAAGCATAATGAAGAAAAGAAAAGACGAAGAAGAAAAAAAAAGAATGAATGACAGACTGACTGTAGCTACGCTACTTCTACAAAAATTGAGCAGAAAAGGGCAATTTGACTGGTTTCCCTTATTTTCTTTGAAGTCTCATTTAACTGGCTTCGTTCTGTTTGCAAATTCACATCTAGATATTCTCTTTCATTTGCTTTTCATTATAGAGGGAGAGAAAGAGAGAGAAATGGCTGGAGCAGTTTTGGCAAAGATCGCACCGTCTATGTTATCGTCAGATTTTACTAATCTCGCATTTGAAGCTGATCATATGATTCGCCGATGTTGATCGACTTCACATGGACATAATGGTATGTATTTTTTCCTCATATTAAGTTACTTCATCGACTCCTCAACTTGCAATCAGTTCTCATTATTGCTTTTTTACTTAAATTTTGAACTATGATTATTAAAACAATGATATATTCAAATTGGAGGGTAATAACTGGATAATTTCTTTATGTACGATGCTAGATGTAAATATTTTATATAAACATACTTAAAGAGTTCCCAATGTCACTGCTGCTAGTTGATAAGATCAAGTTAATAAATATCGTTTAAGCTTATAGATAATTTAATTTTTAGTTGTAAAGAAGTTCCAGGTATATATTACATAATACTAACCACCGAGGACAAAATGACTTGTTTCAATGTTGCTTATTGATTTTGCAATGCATGTGACAAACATTTATGTCTTGATTTAGATTTTATGTCATGGATTAAGGCTGTTGTAGCCTTTTTGCCATTTTCATTTAATCACGTCTTTCGATAGAATTAAAAATTGTCAAGCATCAGTTGACCATAATATATTTGAGTTGATAGAATTTTCTATAAATGTTAGTTCATCATAGATATTTGAGGTATTGGAATGATCATATTAAGGTGTACATACGTTATAAGGAATCACAGTTGAAACTCATTCCGCGAGACTCTTTACAAAGTTGGATCTAGTAAGGTCGCCTTAGAAAGCATATCACATTAGGGCTTGACCAATGACCAACAGGAACATCTCAATATTGTTACTGGGTTTTTAATTAGGAAAAGAGATTGGTTCCAAGCCAAACATATCTGCACCAAGACAAACAACTGGTTCGCTTTTTCCAATCACAACAACTGGTTCGCATTTCGATGAAATAGCTTCAACTATCTACCAAAATATGTATTCAGATGAAATGATGAATGCCCCTGACCAGAAGCATAAATATTGGGTCTTCTTTCGTATTACTAACTTCAACGACAACAACATTGAATCGATCCGGGAATGCCTTCAGAGTTTTGTTTGGTCTTTAAGATAAGTCAGACAGCGACATCAGTCTTTCAATCTAGCAACGTAAATTCTGAACTGCTTCAAGAATTTTTAGCTTGCTCATTAAATGCCAATATAGACTTTGGCATGAACTGAGTGAACTGCATTGAAGCTACTTCTTATAGGAACATCGTAAAACATTTGCAGCGGACATTTGTAGCTCATGCTCTATCCATATATCAATTATGCTTGAACAAATGTTGTTTGTAATCAGTCGTCCTGTTATATGATGATATAGTAGGCATTGCAAATTTATGGGATGCTCCTCCCTCAAGATATTTGGCTTAAGGTTAGCATAATAAGCACACTATGATATATCAATCGTACTTGAACAAATATTGGTTCCCTATTCACTAGGAGAAACATTCCTATAGAGTTTTGTTGCCTTGCGATTGGTCTTGCTTCAGCAGTTTGAATTCCAGCTCTGGTGTTCGTTCCATCAACATTAGCATTCAACCTAAGATCATCATTCTCATGCTCCAAATCATTCTCATGCTCCATCAATGATCATCATGTCATTAGCCTCATATGCACCATCCATCCATAAATTTGTCTGGGTATCGAGTTGATTTAGGTCGATACCAGCTGTTCTTCTAGGGGTGCACTCATGCTTTCTCCTGCCAAGTTCTTAATAAGTCCAGTAGCTTCCATTATTTGCTTTTATCTTGGATCTCTTCTTTTTTGATTAGAAACAGAGGAATTCTCATGTTCCATCGCAAGATAAGTTTCTCCCCTAACTTATCTAATAGTTCTAGGTTGTAAACTGAGTTAAACATTCATTTTGTCCATGAAAGTTTCTTGACTGTCCTCCGTTTTATGATTGAATTCACCGATTTTTTTTCTTCAAATTCCGTTGTGCTCACAACTTCATGTTGAGCATGCGATCCTAGAACAGCCTGTTGGTTGTCAACTTCGGTTTGGTGAGCGTTTTCATTGTCACATCCAGCTACATGCCTACAGCTCTAGAAAATCTTCCAGAAAATGTTTCATCCTAAGTGGGATTATATCGAGTTATTTACTTGGTTTTAATTCAAACGAAATTTATTTCGATTGTTTCTTTTCTTCTTCTAAGCGCTCTTCTAAGTTTTCGTGTTGTTTCATCTTTGCGTTGACGTTCTAATTTTCTCTGACTTCTGTTTGACTTGGAACCGATCTCTTTTCCTAGTTAAACGCAGTTAACAATATCGAGATATTCCTATTGGTCATTGGTCAAGCCTTAATGTGGGATGCTTCCTAAGACGACCCTACTAGATCTAACTTTGTAAAGAGTCCCGCTGAATGAGTTTCAACTTTCATTCCTTATAACGTATGTACACCTTAATATGATCATTTCAATACCTCAAATATCTATGATGAACTAACATTTGCGGAAAATTTTATCAACTCAAATATATTATGGTCAATTGATGCTTAACAATTTTTAATTCTATCGAATGACGTGATTAAATGAAAATGAAAAAAAAAGGCTACAACAGCCTTCATCAATGACATAAAATCTAAATTAAGACATAAATGTTTGTCGCATGCATTGCAAAATCAATAAGCAGCATTGGAACAAGTCTTTTTGTCCTCGGTGGTTAGTATTATGTAATATATACCTGGAACTTCTTTAAAACTGAAAATTAAATTATCTGCAAGTTTGAACGATATTTATTGACCTATCTTATCAACTATCAGTAATAACATTGGAACTCTTTAAGTATGTTTATATAAATCTTTGCATCTACCATCGTACATAAAGAAAATATCCAGTTATTACACTTCAATTTGAATATATCATTGTTTTAATAATCATAATTCAAAATCTAAGTAAAAAGCAATAACCAGAACTGATTGCAAGATGAGGAGTCGATGAAGTAATTTAGTATGGGGGAAAGATGCATACCATTATGTCCATGTGAAGCCAATCAACACCGGAACGAAGCATACGTCAGCTTCAAATGCGAGATTAGCAAAATCTGACGATAACATAGACGGTGCGATCTTTGCCAAAAACTGCTCTAGCCATTTCTTTCTTTTTCTCCCCCTCTATAAGGAAAAGCAAATGAAAAAGAATATCTAGATGTGAATTTGCAAACAGAACGAAGCCAGTTAGATGGAATTTTAAAGAAAATAAATAAGGAAAACCAGTTAAATTGCCCTTTTCTGCTCAATTTTTGTAAAAGTAGAGTAGCTACAGTTTGTATGTCATTCATTCTTTCTTCTTCTTCGACTTTTCTTTTTTCATTATGTTATGAATGAATAAATTACAAATATGTTCTATTATATAAGAAGATGAATTCTTTCTTCTCATTCATTCTTACTCCAAATCCTCTTCTCCGGTTGATTTGATGGTAAAGGGTTTTTCTTTTTTTAACATGACGCACAAACAGACGTGCACTCGACCTAACGGACTCGTGCGCGACTTGCATTCAAAGACTCGATGGTTCGGGATTCTGCAATTCACTCGATTTTTATTCATTATAATAATAATAATGACTGAACTCCGACATTAATATATAGCATGTTTCCTATTTTGGCCAATACTTTGGCTTGTTGATAGATCTGGCTGCCTTGGGATAAATATTACCATTGATGTGTAATATGGTTATGGCTAGAATGGATTTGTTGTCAGAATTCATGCATGAGGTTAGCATAACGTTGTTTAAATGAAGAAATATTACATCTTTCATGTTATCATGTATGCATTGTGAATTTACCAGGAATTTTCGTAGTAAAACCCCAATTTTGTTCACGATACCTTGCACATCTACCTGTATAATACGTACAGCCAGGAGCAGATCTAGAAAATTATTTAAAAAAGGAACGCTTTAGCGGTCCTTGTACATCAGAATGTAGTCAAATTATATGCTACATATCCAAAGTACAAAACCACATAACCAAAGTATGAAGGCTCATACAATCATATAGAATAGCGATAGAGTTTGTACAAATGATAAACAAATTCAACTGACAAACTGTCTCTAATAATAGATAGTCAACACCGTCAAGGCTCCATAGTGTCATATAGCTGAATAAATGATGATGCTACAAGTATAGATATGATTAATAGGCATAAAATGAAAGATGTTTAATACACAAAAAATCTGAGTTAGAAACATATTACAAAAACTTAAAATCTTAGAAGTGTCCAATCGTCATACATAAGTATTATTTTACTTTTCCAAACATTGTTTCGTACCCCACAATTTTAGTTATGAATGAAACTAACATTACTAGTCATCAAGATGAAACCAAGGTTCAAGGTATCGGCTGATACGCCAAAATTTCGACTGTACCAGAGTGGTACCGGCGAACTCCGGTACAAAACTGGGCATTAAATCCGGTTTCGCTCCAGCTAATTCGTTTGTTAGAAGAAAATAAAATTCAGTTCGGAAATTTTCATGATTTCGAGAAGGTGAAAATCAAGAGGGAAAAAGTAAAAAAAAAAATAAAGCCAAATGAAATTCGAATAACCATTACCTCGATTGAAGTTAAGTGTCTTTTGCAGTCTCGAGTATTTAGATCGATGTTTGCTTAAACTAATAATGTGAAGTCAAGTCGATTTTCATTTATTTTTGTTGATGCGCTCGTTTTAATTTGTCTTGCTTTTTTTGGTTGACTAAATCTGAAGCCGACATAGTTGAGTTGACTAGAAACAAGAAGGAGGGTGACGAGAATTGAGAACCACATATCTGGGTTGACTAGCCCATTCAGTTTTATTTATTGGGGAGAAAGCCTTTTGGGTCAGGCTATGTAGTCTTAATAAATTAAAAGCAAGTATATCTTGGTACTTTGAAATTAAAAAGCAATGAGTAACTGAAAACCGAGATCTAGTCCGAAATCGAAATAAAACCGAAATTTATGAAATCGCCCGGAACTGGCAAAATTTCAAATGACCGAAACCGAGTTCTCAATCCTTGGATGAAACTATAGTACAAAGATTGATATTACAATAGAAAACGTTGGAAACATTAAAATACAAGAGAACAATTCAAACGAGAAATATGTATAGGAACTTTCAAATTCTTAAATTGCATCCTTTTCCCGTTTCTTCTCTACCACTTTCTTGTCCTTATTAGTATCAAGTAAATAATAAAAGAATCAGAAGAAAACAATTTTTGAATCAAGAAAGTTATCAATATTCGAAATTCATAAAATTCATCATAATTATATATGAAAGCCTATAACAAAGCATAAACATGGTATATTTATGAGTTTTTGAGGAATGTTCATGTCTAGCTAATGGTTAACATGGCTGGAATGTAGAATATAACCTGGAATTTATATATTTGTTTAGAGTTAAATTTTGTTAATTTGAGTGTGAAATAAATTTTGTTAGGTAAGTAAGAAATTCTTCGAATTTGTTGTTATTTTTAAAAAGCTTTTATTCGTTATGTGAATGTTATCTTGTTACTGTCGAATTTGAATCTAGATTTATTAATTTTTACTGAAGCAAATAATTCTTTCGAGAAATTATAGGTTTCTTAGTTATGCATAACAAATTTGTTTGGATAAATGAGAGATATACTGTATTTGAAA
This sequence comes from Allium sativum, assembly GCA_030737875.1. NCBI lineage: Eukaryota > Viridiplantae > Streptophyta > Magnoliopsida > Asparagales > Amaryllidaceae > Allium > Allium sativum. Next base: position 294,084,848 of record CM060913.1, on the reverse strand, counting down.
TATAATTATTCAAGTGAGAACATTTGAAGTCGTTGAATAAGAATTTAGAATATGAAGGATTTGATTTAAAATAACTAATAAATTTATCAAGGAAACATGTTATTTTTTGAAAATATGGACAATATAAATGAAAATATTACGAGTGATTAGAAGGAGAAGAATATTTTTTTTATATCTTGCAATTATATAATATGATTTAAGTTTAAAAGTCAACTTGAACACATGTGTACATGTCCTAAAATATGAAAAAAAATCATGTAATATTTTTGAGTTATATATATATATATATATGCATATATATATATATATATATATATATATATATATATATATATATATATATATATATATCCACCATGTAAAAGGAAAATTGAGAAGAAATAAATTAGCTTTTAAAGCACACTATGGAAATCGGGGTCATCAAACCAACATGGAGTTCTATAATTAAAGGCAACGATGCAATTTTTCACCTGGATGCAAAGGAAAAAAAATGTAAGAGTATCATAGAATTTATGGATTAAAAATTTTATTTGGTTAAAAAGTTGAAAAAAATGGAAGTAAGAAAAAAAATAAACATGGAACATTTCACGATAGATGAAATAGAAAATGATTTATTTTAGATTAGAAGTTTCTTAAATATTAAGCAATATTTTATTTACCATATTAATTTCTTTTAGTTTCACCAAAAGGCAGTGTAATTCTTATTGACTAACGTAAAATCGAACCCCAAAAAAAAAGCATGAAGCATACCATGAAACATAAAAAAGAAATGCTATAATTAAGGCCAGTGAATAAAAATTTTCAATTGAATACAAAGAGAAAAAAAACTTAGAATATGAAAGCAGTTGAGAGAATGAAAATAAGAAGAGAAATGCGCATGGAACATTTCTGAATGCCTAAGATAGAAAATGATTTATTTAGATTAGAAGCTAAAAAAATAAAAATAAGAAAAGAAAATGAGGCATAAGACATTTTAATTGAAATATAAAATGAAAGGGCATCATGCTATGGATTAATATATAATGGAAATTTAATCTTTTTTTACAACTGTTAAAGATTAAGTAATGTTTTGTTTAACATATTGATTTCTTTTAGCACCAACTGAAAGCCATTGTAATTCTTATTGACCAATGTAAAATAAGCCAAAAAAATCAAAAGCATAAAACATACCATAAAATATAAAGAGGGAGTTCTATAATTAAAGCCAACGAAGTGATTTTTCACCTGAATTCAAAGGAAAAACATAGAATATGATGCTTTGCCCAAAAAAAAAACATATAATATGATAATATTTTAATTCAAAATTTTATTTTAGATAAAAAGTTGAAAAAATGGAGGTAAGAAAAGAAAATAAGCATGGAATATTTTAGGGTAGGTAAAATAGAAAATGTTTTTTTTTTAAGATTAAAAGTTTCTTAAAGATTAAGCACTATCATATCTAACATATTAATTTCTCATAGTTCCATAAAAAAAGGCAGTGCAATTCATATTGACCAACATAAAATCAAAAAAATAAAAATAAAAGCATGAAGCATACCATAAAACATAAAAAATGGGATGCTATAATTATAGCCAATAAAGCAAAATTTTCACTGGATTCAAAGGAAAAAACCATAGATTATGATTTATTTACGAATTAAAAAAAATAGTTTAGATAAAAGTGAAAAAAATGGAAGTAAGAAAAGAAAACGGATGTGAAACATCACAGAATAGCTGATAGATTAAAAGTTAAGAAAATGAAGATAATAAGAGAAAATGAACATGAAATATTTCTAAATAACCAAAATAGAAAATGGAATGCCATCTTGTTATAAATTAATATGTAATGGAAATTGAACATGGACTTTGGAATGATTAGTAATTATTAAAGGTTCATGTGAAACCTTTTCTATTGTGTGAATTGCAGAATCTCGTAAACCATCGAGTCTTTGAATGCAAGTTGCGCACGAGGCCATTAGGTCGAGTGCACGTCTGTTTATGCGTCAGGTAAACAAAAATGAAACCTTTTTTTTATCAAATCAATCGGAGAAGAGGATTTGGAGTAAGAATGAATGAGAAGAAAGAATTCATCTTCTCTTGCATTCACCTTTTTATATAATAGAACAGATTTGTAATTTATTCAAAATGTAATGTAAAAAAGAAAAGATGAAGAAGAAGAAAAAAAAAAAAGAACGAATGACAGACAGGCTGCAACTACACTACTTTTACAAAAATTGAGCAGAAATGGGCAATTTGACTAGTTTCCCTTATTTATTTTCTTCAAAGTCTCATCTAGCTGGCTTCGTTCTGTTTGCAAATTCATATCTAGATATTCTCTTTTATTTGCTTTTCCTTATAGAGGGGGAGAACGAGAGAGATATGGCTGGAGCAATTTTGGCAAAGATCGCACCGTCTATGTTATCGTCGGATTTTGCTAATCTCGCATTTGAAGCTGATCGTATGCTTCGTTCCGGTGCCGATTGGCTTCATATGGACATAATGGTACGTATTTTTTTCCATACTAAATTACTTCATTGACTCCTCATCTTGCAATCAATTCTCATTATTGTTTTTTCCTTAGATTTTGAATTATGAATATTAAAACATTGATATATTCAAATTGGAGTGTAATAACTGGATAATTTCTTTATGTACGATGATAGATGCAAAGATTTTATATAAACATACTTAAAGAGTTCACAATGTCACTACTGGTAGTTGATAAAATCAAGTCAATAAATATCGTTCAAGCTTACAGATAATTTAATTTTCAGTTTTTAAAGACGTTCCAGGTATATTACATTATACTAATCACCGAGAACAAAAGGACTTGTTCCAATGTTGCTTATTGATTTTGCAATGTATGCAACAAACATTTATGTCTTGATTTAGATTTTATGTCATTGATGAAGGCTACTGTAGCCTTTTTCCCATTTTCATTTAATCACATCCTTTGATAGAATTAAAAATTGTTAAGCATCAATTGACTATAATATATTTGAATTGATAAAATTTTCTACAAATGTTAGTTCATCATAGATATTTGAGGTATTGGAATGATGATATTATGGTGTACACTGTACATACGTTATAAGGAATGGAAGTTGGAACTCATTCTGCGAGACTCTTTACAAAGTTAGATCTAGTAGGGTCGCCTTAGGAAGCATCCCATATTAGGTAGGAACATCTCGATATTGTTAACTGCGTTTTTAACTAGGAAAAGAGTTTGTTTCCAAGCCAAACATATTTGCACCAAGCCAAACAGATCGAAGCCAAACAGAAGTCAGAGAAAATTAGAATGTCAAGGTAAAGACGAAACAACTCGAAAACTTAGAAGAGCACTTAGAACAAGGGACAATCGACATAAATTTCATTTGAATTAAAACTAAGTAAATAACTCGATATCAACACGAAACATTTTCTGGAAAATTTTCTAGAGCTGTAGCTATATGTGACAATGAAAACGCTTACCAAACCGAAGTTGACAAGCAACAGGCTGTTCTAAGATCGCCTGCTCAACAAGAAGTTGCGACCACTAGAGAATTTGAAAAAAATTCCGTGAATTCAATCATACAACGGAGGACAGTCAAGAAACTTTCATGGACAAAATGAATGTTTAACTTTGCTTACAACCTAGAACTATTAGACAAGTTAGGAGAGAAACTTCTCTTGCGATGGAACATGAGAATTTCTCTATTTCTAATCTAAAAAGAAGAGATCTAAGACAAAAGCAAATAATGGAAGCTACTGGACTTATTAAGAACTTAGCAGGAGAAAGCATGAGTGCACCCCCAGGCCCCAGAAGAACAGCAGGTATCGACCTAAATTAACTCAATACCCGACAAATCTAAGGGTGGATGGTGCATATGAGGTTGATGATCGTTGTTGGGGAGATTGAGTTGGAGCGTGAGAATGATGATCTTAGGTTGAATGCTAGTGTTGATGGAACGAACACCAGAGCTGGAATTCAATCTGCTGAAGCATGACCAATCACAAGGCAACAAAACTCTATAAGAATGTCTCCTAGAGAATAGGGAACCAATATTTGTTCAAGTACGATTGATATATCATGGTGTGCTTACTATGCTAATCATAAGCCAAACATCTTGAGGGAGGAGCATCCTCATAAATTTGCAATGCCTACTATGCCGTCGTATGACAGGACGATTGATTACAAACGTTTGTTCAAGCACAATTGATGTATGGATAGAGCATGAGCTACAGATGTTCGCTGCAAATGTTTTACGATTTTTCCAATAAGAAGTAGCTTCAATGCAGTTCACTCAGTTCACGCCAAAGTTTATGTTGACATTCAATGAGTAAGCTAAAAATTCTTGAAGCAGTTCAGACTCTACGTTGCTAGATTGAAATATTGATGTCGCTGTCTGACTTATCTTAATGACCAAACAAAACTCTGGTGGCATTCCTGGATCGATTCAGTGTTGTCGTTTAAGTTAGCAATACGAAAAAAGACCCAAGATCTATGCTTCTGGTCGGGGGCATTCATCATTTCATCTGGATAGAGATTTTGGTAGATAGTTGAAGCAATTTCATCGAAAGGCGAACCAGTTGTTGTGGTTGGAAGAAGCGGACTGGCCAAAAGAAAGATTTGTGATGAACAACAAAAGGAAGTAATCCATAACAATATCGAACACTATAAACTTTTGAAATTAAAAGAAAAGGATGTCTTTCTACCATGACTTTCTCATATTGTTATATTTTTTCTGGCATGATTTTCTACCCCCTAGAGTTGATGAAATCTCTGTTTTCTGTAAGCAGTAAGTGTATTACTGGTTCTGTGAATGTAAACACATTGTGAAATAAACGTATAACAATTTTGTCTCCACAAGCAGCATAGGTATATTGAAGCAGTTGTTCAAGCTTTAGGTCTTCGGGAAATTCATATTTTTTTAATATGATTTCCTATTGTTTGGAGCCCAACAGGAGAAAGCCCATTTAATATATTACACTTTCCACTAGAATTATTGAATAGTTGGTACAAAAAAATATTTTTTTTATAAAGAGAAGATCAGGAGTGGATCTCATTGGATCACTGATTCACAGAGAAGGCAATGAGTTACACGAGAATAGTATATTGCACCATTTGTTCATATTTTCTTCTAACTTGCATGTTTTAATATGTATGCTATGAGTATTAATTTTGTATATTGATCTCATGATCATTTATGTTATGATTTGAATAAATCAAGAATATGGAGTAATAATTAAAGAAGGCCGAGGAGAATATTATTGGTGTTATTAAATGTTCTGGAATAATGTTTTTGATGCTTGAAGAATCACTTATCACAAAACTAATTGGCGATGTGAATAGTGATCTTTTAGTATTTATTTGTAGTCAGTTATATTATTTAGAAGATGTGATGCTGTTCTCAATAGTCAAATGCAAGTATCGTGTTTTATCAAGTGTACATTTTTATATTGGAACATGTAGAACGTGTGGCTGTTAGGTTTAACTCAAAGGGAAGTGGGTATGATGTAGAGCATGTGTGGTTGTTATACTTAACATACATGAGAGGACTTCATTCTGATATCATGTTAAAGAAGTAGAAGAGTATGCTTTGTTAGATAAGAGAAAGTTTTTTTCTTTTCTCCATTCGAAAGCAGAATGATATAATTAACATTATTAGATAATAATCACCTGAGTTATCACAGAACCAATCCGTGATGTGAAGAGTGATCTTTTAGTATTTATGTAGAGTTAATTATATTATTTAGGAAATGTGATACTATTCTCAATAATCTACCATTAACAAATGTATGTCAACATAGCGTTTAATTTTGGCTAGAACTTTCTAAATGTTTGTAAGCAAAATATTGTTACAAAGTTGGTTCTTTGAGCCAAAGTATTGAGATTTCAGTTTTCTACTGATCATCTAAAGGATGCTAGTTACTCATTGAGTAGCCGAACATTACTGAATAATTTCATAAAATATAAGTTTGGTTTGATGACTTACCTGATGTTCTAACTTCCAAGCATATTTAATAATATAATTTGTCAGTTTTTTTGTTATGAAATGGATGGTTGAGAGTATTTCGTTGAATGATAAAAGAGATGTCTGCCTTTTCTTTATTTTATATTTTTGTCTCATTAGATGATCTATATTGTTTCATGCGAATACCGACTATAGTCAGCCTCAAATCAACTAATTTTATTTTCTTGCTGTTTATACGTGCAGGATGGGTAAGCGATATTGTCTCAGCAGCATTCTTTCTAGTGTATATTCAGTTTGAATTCCTATGGATCTTCATTGGAGTGTAGTACTGGCAAAAATTTCCGTTAAGCTTTTTAATCATCCCATTTGTATACAATAATCGAACTGTGTGACTTGTGTTATTTTCATTTTTATAAAGACATTGTTAAGATTCATAGTTTCTTAGATGCCTTTCACTGTTTTCTCTTTCTAATACCCAGGCACTTTGTTCCAAATCTCACAATTGGTGCTCCCGTCATTGAGTGTTTGAGGAAGCACACGACGTATATTTTCACTACACAAATCTTAGAATTAAATATGTATTATATTTATCCATTCATCATTTATTATGTTATTTTGCAGGGCATACTTGGATTGTCATCTTATGGTTACAAACCCTAAAGACTACGTGGAGCCATTTGCTAAGGCTGGTGCTTCTGGTTTTACGTTTCATGTAGAAGTGTCAAAAGGTATATTTACCGATGTTGTATATTTGTTTGATCTCTCTTTCGTGGATAAACATTCTCTTGCTTTGCATCATACTAAATCTTAATTTATAGACAATTGGCAAGAACTTATCCACGATATTAAGTCAAAAGGCATGAGGGCTGGTGTAGCATTGAAGCCTAAAACTCCTATTGAAGAAGTTTTCCCATTGGTGAGTTATGCTAGTTCTCTGCTGATTTTTTTGGTTGGATATAATAGTTGACTGTACTTTTGAGTGTTTTAAATTCCGTTTTGAGTGTTTTAAATTCCGTTTATCTGGTTGGAGATCTTATTTTTGCACTTGAGCGAGATGAAGCGTCAGACCTGTTTCATATCTTGTTTAACATTCGTCTTATCAGGGGTATTAAAATCACAACCAAAATCTATGCCGATGTCAATCCAAGATCTTGTTGAAAATTACACGTTTTTCTTTTATATAATGATCTAACCTTTTATATTGAGTCTAAATAAAATTATCCGGCCAGTTAGGGCATTCATTAACTCCTATGGTCGTATTTTTTTTATTTTCATATGGAGAAATCACAACAAATGCCTTTGTATTTTTTCAAATTTTAAATAAGAATTTGTGACTTACTACTAAATTAATCTACCCAATACACTCCTTCAAATAAGTAAATATTAGTTTTATGTTTCATGCGTAGGAAGTGTTCTTTATTTTGCAAATCGACTATTTTACCATTTTTATTTCTGTTGTGGACAACAGTCATCACACACACACACACACACACACACACACACATACATATATATAGATATACACAGATACATGCATACATACATATATGTATTATACACACACACACAGAGAGCGTGAAACCCTGAGAAGAACTGTGATCAAAATCCAAGATTTTAAGGATGGTAGTTCTAATGGTTGAGTAATCCAGTGAACATCAACAATGTACACCATACTATCAAACCAATGGAACATAAAATGAAATAGGTTTGCAGAATATCTATTCACAGGACATGGTTAAATTATCTTTTAGATCAACTTTTACATCAGCTTCTCTAGGTACTAGTCAATACATTTATTTATTTCAATAGGTAATTAACTAAAGATGCTATGTGAACACAAAGCTATAAAATGCCATATTGTCATGTGTGTGTCTCATCCAAGGAATTCATAACATTTATTTATTTCAATAGGTAATTAACTAAAGATGCTATGTGAACACAAAGCTATAAAATGCCATATTGTCATGTGTATGTACTCATCCAAGGAATTCATATCAGGACGAATATCCTTGATGCGACTTAATTATATTGTGGTTCCTGATTTGGTAAGAACAAATTCAACTTATTCACTTGATTTTTGGGTTTGGGCTTTTAGCTTAAGTGGATCGAAAAAGGAGATGTGTTTTTTGATACTCAAACCTTGAGGCTTGACTGTCGCGTGCATGAGTGTAACCTACACATAGTGACTTCATTGAATGTATTTTGATGTATGAGCGTATGGAAGCTTTTGAGATACATTATTGTATGAGTCCTGGTTATATGTCGGTCAAGATGTGAACTTCTTGATACAAATATTCAGGTTGAAGGCAAAGATCCTGTTGACATGGTTCTTGTGATGACAGTAGAACCTGGTTTTGGGGGTCAAAAATTTATGCCAGAAATGATGGATAAGGTATGACACCTAACTTCTTATCCAGTTCTTTTTTCACAAATTAGGCATACACAGATTTGGTAGTCTCTGGCATCTTATGTCGTTAACAACAAATGAGAGTGTGTTGAAATCTTACTTATCCGTGTTTTGTTGAATCAGAAAGGAAAAATCATGGGACAAGACAAATTATGAAGATAAATAATAAAAATTTATTTGAACCCGAGTACGAATTTGTGCTTGTAAAAGGCTGCCAAGGTATACATTCTCTTGTATGCCAAATCGGTCCAAAACCGAGGAAGCAAGTGCATTTTGTACATATTATAGTGTAAACAAAAGATATCTTTATGTAGATAATATGTCTCTCTTTTGTGATTGCCGCCAATGCAACTCATTTATATTTCTATGATATTCTTCACTGGCGTGTTGTCTTATAAAATTCATGTAGATATTATTCTTACTGAGCCTTATTTCTCAGGTACGAACTTTGAGAAGGAAGTATCCATCTCTTGATATAGAGGTATGAATCATATTGGGTAGTATGCAAGTTAATATGGAATAAGAGAATTTTAACCTAGGCAATTAACGTTCAATCATTACTATTCACACAATGTTTAATGGTCAGCCAGATATTGGCAAATAAAATCATGATTATACTAATCAAATTACTGTGTTGTTGGCTTAGGTTAATAATGTAATGATCTCAATCAACATGCAGGTAGATGGTGGGTTGGGCCCGTCGACCATTGATACCGCAGCTTTGGCAGGAGCAAACTGTATAGTTGCTGGTAGTTCAGTGTTTGGAGCTGCAGAACCTGCTGAAGCTATTTCGGTTTTGAGAAAGAGCGTTGAATCTGCTCAACAGAAAATTTAGTTTAAATAGAGGAGTATTTCTAAATAAGAGAGCATGTACCTTATACAGCTCATTAGTTGGCTAAACGAGCAGTTCATGATTTTGGTTTGAATTTTAGTTATTTTCCTTTTGCCTGCATATTAAATGAATCTTCTCGTGTTGCTTATTTACTGGAAATATTGGTGAATGGTAAATTAGAATGCTTAAACAATTGTTCTTGTGATTTACAAGTGAACAATGCCTTTTAATTTTCGAAAGTTTCTTGCTTGTTTAATAAAATTGTTTGCTAGGTATTTTTATAACACATGAAATTGAGATGACTAGGGTAAATAAAGGGCAAATTTTTGAAAGATTTGTATCGTGGATGGTTAATGAAAGAGTTACTTCAATAGATTTACATTTGACATTATAATTTATAATATGATCATTTTGACATTAGGTTTTAAGGATTTTAAAAATTATTTTAAATTTGAAATGAAAATTTGTATTTATTACAAGTGAATTGCATTAGGTCTTTAAATGTAAAAGACTTTTTGTAACTTATTTCATTTTCAGGCTCAAGACTATGCAGCCAGTATAATTCCTCGTTCCATAATTAACCTCCTCCACCATATTATTTACGCAAGCATCCCTCACCCTTTTTCTTTCTTTTGGAGCCAAAACTCGCCAAATCATTATCACTTCACAAATGAAAATCAAATCATATAAATTATGTAAAATCTCAAATTAAAATATGTTTTTCGTCTCATCTTGGTACATCTATGTGAGAAGCAAATCAAAGTGTGGTGTGTGTTTCATGTGTACGTGCATGTACACAGTAAGAGAAAAAAGTTGAAGAACACTTTAACTTCCTAGTGAGAATTCTCTCACAGTGTGTTGAATTGCATTTACAGTTGTGTCTCATTTTCTTCATAAAACTGGAAAATAATTGAATGAGTACTTACTCATTATCGATCAATAGACTCGTGACATGCTTCTTGGCTCGAACATTCAAGTCCTATTGTTTTGAAGTCTTTGTGTACATTTGCCTGTATTGTGTTTTCATGCATATGTGTGTTAACTGTATATGCACGTGAGTTAGGGTGTGATTGAGAAGCTTTGCATACATCAATAAATAGAAATTAAGGTATATTTTTATGAGTTAGGGTGTGATTGAGAAGCTTTGCATACATCAATAAATAGAAATTAAGGTATATTTTTATGTTTATGCTTATGTCTTTATTTTGCAATAAACTAAAATATTTATATCCTAACATTTATGCAAATTTTGTTATGTTACAGGGATGCAAAATAGTTGGAAATTTATGGCAAATTTAATAGCCTTGTTTTAATAAGAAAATTTTATGAAAGGGGACTTGTTCAATTCTCTATAATTATCAAAGTACACTATATAACATTCAATATATAATTCAACTTTTGAAGTGTTTAATTGAATATGTGTAACAACCCGAATTCCAACAGACCGATTTTTTTTTTCTAATCTATCGAAACGCGTGTAGGTTTGTCTGGTATCCTGTAGAAAAGACAGATAATAAACATATCAGAGCTCAGAAAACATCTCACAGCGAAATGAAATAAAATATAATTAAATCAAATGTAGCCTTACCCAGATAATGATATTGCCTAACTAGTATCCAAAGCTATCATATCTCTGTCATAAATCTAACATGCGTGTATGTTATTAGGAGGGGGTCAGAACACAAGTTCTGGTGGCTGAATTTAAACTATACATTCTGGATAACCCTACATATACCGTTCAGTTATTTTTTCTTATTTATTAGGTTACTTGTGTTAATAGCGCTCAAGGCTTACACACACGTCGTACCCATCTACTTCCCTGTAGACTAACCTAATACAATGTATATATGTAGATACTTCCAATATTAAGGTACACCCTATGGTACCTCACTCGCACGGTCTCCGTCGTAACGCTACAGAAATATATGCAGTCCCTCATCCTATGCTGGAGTGATGTACGGATCCCAATATAACAATCGCTACGTTCAGCATAGAACCGTCATCGCTATGCTACATAAGCGTACAGATTGCCACCTTTGAATCATTCGATCGAATCAGGTTCCATCCTAGAGTAGTGCCCCAGAGTCTACGATACACCACCCGGAGCAGACATGCATGTATCTAGACTTTCTCACGTACGTATCGTTAATCGTACTTAATGCCTCAACCTCGATGATACACCATTCGGAAACAGTATGCATGTATTCGCACGTATTATCTATTGTGCACCGAGTTCCGTAACAGGGCTATATCAGATACACGGAACTCGGTCGGGAGCCTTTTCAGATATCTGTATACACAGATGTTATGGTCTATATTTTCATGGTAGTTATGGTCCCACCAGTTCCCTCCCTCAACTAGTGAAAAACAAACAGATATGAAAGCTAGTGATGTGCCCCTAACAAACAATCTACATCCAAATTGGCGTGTCCGCAACCAAAGCATCGATAGTAAAAAGTCAATGGTCTTTTGGTTTAGCTCTTCGCCTTTCTGCAACAAGATGACTGTCGATGACCGTTACCTGACGATTACTACTAATCAGATGGTCAGACCCGCCTATGACAAACAGATGAGATGGTATAACTCGCCTAGTCACATGGCTTCAGATTCGTCGAATTACCTAAGCCACCCTACAGCCTTCTGACCGCCCACTATTGTGAAAATCAAAGTATACTCACTTGGTAGTAACGCGCAGACCCAACCTCTGCTAGTACAACCTAAACGCTGCCAACGCACAGAGGACTATCTGGAGTACCCTCACGTCCCGGAAAGCCGCGTGCTTCCCTTTCCAGGTCTTTGGAGCCAGCAAAATATCAATAGAATAACAGACAGAACAAGCATAATAATTAGATGGACGTGCGCTCCTCTTGTGCCCCATGGCACCACGATGATCTATCCTGTTGGGTTATTCACCTTCAGACGTACAGACTGGTCCAAGCGCCTTAGGTTAACATGTCATTAGACCCGATGTCTAATCATTTAATTACGCGCTTGCTCTACCTCATTAGATTTCCAGTTAACCTGCTTATATCAAATCATACTAACTTCTTATTCAAGTTACCAAGTTCCTCTTGCTTATTAATTTCAGTTATACAAACTAACCCATTTAAGTTAATTAATAAGCCTTCAACATGTTATTCTTATCAGCAGATTTCAGATTTCAGGTTTACAAATAACATGTTCTTCTTATCAGCAGGACCCAGATTTCAGTTTACAGTTTACTTAATTTAAGTACAACTTATTGCATTTCATAAGTTTTCCCCTCTTTTCTCTACTTATTACAAACATCAGATTTCAGGTCTTCAGATTTACAGATTACTTAATTTATAATTAAGTGCAACTTATCTTATTACATAAGTTGTCTCGTCTTCTCTATCGTTTATTATAACCTAAGTTATAATTTCCACTTGTCCCTAGGACAAGTCTACTTATTATCTTTCCTTTTTCTCATTCAGGTTTACTCATAATAGTTTATAATCATTCCCCGTTCATTCCAGTTCTTTTACTGTTTAAAGATTCATTCATTTCCATTAATTTCAATTAATGACATTTAATTCTTTCTAGTTATATACATATATTCATGTATGTTAATGCACAATACCCCTCACATTAAGTTGACCACTTGTGGATGCTGGATTTGCTGGACGGTTTCAGGCAGGCTTCTCCCACAAGTTGAACTTAATCTCGTGTCTCCGTGTGGTTATTTACAATTTCTTAATTATTGCAAATTATACAAATTAAGCATGTCTGTTCTTATTCATTATTCCCAAATTTTACTGTAATTCTATTTACATCCTTTTCGGCATAATAATTCTATTAAGAAAATACTCATGTTCATTGTACATTTCATAATTATAGTATTCACATAATTCCCAATTCAGACAAATGATTAATGGAAATAGGCTTTATACAACAAAAATGTTCTCAGTTCAGGTTTCAGGATTATAGTACTGTAGAAGTTTCATCATTTATACGAAGGATACAATTTAATTTAATTACAATAGTATTAGTTTCAACAGATTTCAGCAGGTTAAACATTTCAGCAGATTAACCATTTCAGCAGATTAAACATTTCATCATGTTTACATTTCAGTAGGTTACAACAGGTTAAACATTTCAACAAATCAATTATTTCAGTAGATTAACCACTTTTGCAGGTTTACATTTCAGCAAATTAACCATTTCAATAGGTTTACATTTCAGCAGATTTATTATACATATTAACGGGGAATGTCAAACGATAGATATACCATTATCAAAAAGGTATAACTTAAATCCACTCGCCTAATAGCTTTCCAATTCATGAATCTGGTCCATACCTAGCATTCCATGGCTCTCCTGATTGGATCTAGAATCTAAATAACCATGGACTCACAATTCTCAGACTAAAAGAAAAAAAGGAAAAAAAAGAAGAGAAATCTAAATTAACCATATCCAAGAATTTACCTCACTACAATCAGAATTCTAGAAGCCTACACTGTAGATATACATTCTTTTCCTCCAGGTCTTGAATCGGAACTTCGTAGGACTAGTTATTCTATTTTCTGAAGAGATTGGGGTAGAAGAATGGAAGAGCCTAGGCAACATTTAGAATTTTTCAGAATAAAGCTAGACTCTGGTATCTTATTTATAGGCGTAGTAGAAAGCTCTGAACCATCAAATTTAAATAAATTAAATCTGAACCGCACACACAAACAAAACAACGTCAAATTTACACACTACAGCACCCTTGGGTCGACCCTCCTACCATTTGGGTCGACCCATAGGTCGACCCACTACCCCTTGGGTCAACACATAGGCCGACCCAAGCCTAGTTTAGGTCGACTCATAAGGGTCCAGGCGTGCTATTTGCACTGTGTTGTTTAATGTTTCTATCATTTATTAATTTTAACGTTATTACTTGCTCCTTATATCTTCTGAATTTAATGTTTGTAATGTTGATATATTATACATTCAATTACTTTATTTTTTTGCTTTTCTTTAATTAATTATGCCTCTTTTACCTCTTTGTCAGATTTTAATTGCACGATTTTATGCCCATGCCTAATCTTTGCCTTTAACATCATGTTGCATGCAATTAGTTCACTAGTTTTGAATTTCAAATGTCATGTGTGTATAAATACGTACATCTTCTTTTATTTTTGAAATGCATATATTATGTATGCCTTATCCTTCTTATTTATACATTGTTGTTTGCATTTTAATGCAATTTACTCAATCATTTCACCGTTCTATTTACATTGCTTATTTCCTTTTTATATATTTGCATACACTACCATGTTTCATCTTTTAATACGTTTTCCCTTAATTCACTGCATGCAGCTTAATTATCTTGTATGCAATCACATGCATTTATTTTATTTCATAATCTTCTTATATTAATCCTTTTATGAATGCATGAATATGTTTCCCATTTTAATATATTATCTTTAATTTACTACATGCATCCTAATTATTTTTCATGCACTCTTTTCTTTTTTCCTTATTAGTGCGTTCCGTTTTTAAACATTATTACATGCATCTTAATTGCATTGCATGCAATAAATTCCTCGTATGCATTGCATGTAGTTCTTTATTACATTAACTCTTTCTTTTTCTTTTTTACATAAAGGTTTATGCATATATATACATATATGCATCATTTATTATTTTATTCTTTATAAAATGCGGGGTGTTACATTCTTCTACCCTTAGAAAATTTCGTCCCCGAAATTTGATAAGGGTAAAATCAAATAATCCCTCACATAATATACATCCATCATGTGTGCATCCAATTTTTGCAAACATCCGTGCACCCGTGCAAAGTGCAATACAACATAATAATACATGTATGCCTAGGAGGTACCTCCTATATAAATGCAAAATTTTCAACTATTCTTTAAAAACATGGTGCATACATCCTAAATATACTGGCAATTCTACATGAATGCAATATTTTGAAAATCGAAATACATTTTCATCCAAATTTTCCCACACTCTTGCAGAGCAAGAGCGCAGTTAATCCAATTGTTGCATCCAAAATCCCGCCAACCAACTTTAAATTTCGAATTTTAGAAAAATCTAATTTTCTAAATTCGATTTCTTATGTTACAAAAAGGTAGAAAACGGAAAACTTCACATCTTTCTTTTAATTATCTTTTCTATCTGTACTTGAATTCTATATAACTATTATACAAAGATTCCCCATTTTCCTATCCAAGCACAACACACATAAGAAAACTTTTTTTGTTACAAATTTTTTTAAGCTTATCTTAGACAAATTTATTCTTATTCACCTTCCTCAGAATTTTCCATTTTTCTTTAACTATTATGTTTGTTGCTTTTCGAAATTTGTTGTTTCCTTTTTAGTTACGCCATTACTTCTTTTCTCAACTTATTTAAGTTAATCCTCCGATCTAAGTTTAGTTTCAAATAAGCCTTCTAGTCCTTCAACTAAAATAGGAAACAGATGCTCTACACAGCTACTACTAAGGGCTAAGAATCTCAGGACTATGTCCCCTACAGATAGAAAAGTTGAAACCACGGGATCAATGACAGGTTTAGGTGTTACCCTAACTATCCAATAGAAAAATAACAGAACGTTCCCAACATAAATGTAATAACGGTTTCTACCCCAACGGGAAAATTAGCAATAGGTTCTAAAACACTTAATTACCCTTCACTATCTAGTAGTCACCCCTAGTCCTGGCTGTGTACTAACAGTCATTTCCAAGCAACACCCTAGGCTTTTCAATGCTTAAGCATTCAACGGGAGCTTACCATTTTTTTAAAGATAATTCTCGCTATCTACTTCATAACCTCTAAAAACTTTCCCCGTTTTCCCTAAGGACTAATTCTTACCTACTCCATGATTTTTTTTTAAAACGTGGTTTGACTCCCTCATTTTATTTTCCTTCCAAAAGTTAAAAGTGTAAAAACTTTACTTTCCTCACCAAAACTTACTCTTGTCAAACCATAAAACATGTCATAAAAATGCAAATCATTTTTTTTTCAAATCATAAAAAATGGAGTAGACAGGGACAACTATTTCTAAATCAAGTTTACAATTGTTCTTACTTACAATGTTAGTTCAGCTAACAGGTGCAAACATCTACTCGATTCTTAATTTCTACAACTTTTTGTCCACCCAACAAAATTTTATGTTAAAGCAATTATATATAAAAAATATGATTGTCAAAAGTATAGAGATTTCAAAACTTTCTTTACTGAAAATTCTAGTTTTCAACAAAATGCAACATTAAATGCAACATTTTCTATGTTTTGCTCTTTAATTCTTTCATATAATATAACATGAAAACTAGTGAGCTATACATGCTGTATAATGTGTACCTTTTACTGAGAGAACTTTTATTTTAGACAAAATTTTCACAAGAAATCAATGTTTCCAAAATATACCTCATTTTACTTCAAATCTCAATATGTACATTTTCAAATATGTTCTTTACATATTTTAAAACTGTAACTTTTAATATCAATACTTGAAAACACCATAAACCATCTTCCAAAAGCTTTTACAATTTCATGTTCTTAAAAGTTAACAATGGGGTTAGACTCAAAATGGGTTTCCATCTTACCTAGCCTTTCCTAGATACTCCCACAAAGCCAATTCTCTCAAGTATATATATATTCCTAATCCATTTTTCTCTTTTTAACCTTTTCCAATTTATAAGGTTTTATTGCTAAACCCACTAGCCTGAAATACTGACATATAGGATTCACCTTTCTCCAATACAAAGCATATTGTACAATTCCCACCCCAAATTACCTAAGGGTCTCAGATTTCCACATTCATTCCTTTATTGTACAAAACAGATATCCTAATTCTTACCATATTCTGCTCTTTCTATTTAGTGGGTTCCTCTATGGATCTAGGTATATATATATATATATATAATATTTATGTTTTAAAAATACAAATACGTTCACTCACTATTTATACAGGAATCCTAAACCTAGGTTCTAATACCAAATATAACAACCTGAATTCTGACAGATCGATTTTTTTTATTTAAATTCTAATCTATCGAAACCCGTGTTGGTTTGTTTGGTATCCTGTAGAAAAGACAGAGATAATACACATATCAGAGCTCAGAAAACATCTCATAGCGGAATGGAATAAAATATAATAAAATCAAATGTAGCCTTACCCAGATAATGATACTGCCTAACCAGTATCCAAAGCTATCATATCTCTTCCACAAATCTAACCTGCGAGTATGTTATGAGGAGGTGGTCATAACACAAGTTCTGGTGACTGAATTTAAACTATACATTCTGGATAACCCTACATATATCATTTAGTTTATTTTCTTACTTATTATGTTAGTTGTGTAATAACACTCAGGGCTTATACACACGTCGTACCCATTTACTTCCCTGTAGACTAACCTAATGCAATGTATATATGTAGCTACTCCCAATATTAAGGTACACCCCATGGTACCCCACTCGCACGGTCTCCACCGTAATGCCACAGAAATATATGCAGTCT
This sequence comes from Allium sativum, assembly GCA_030737875.1. Classification (NCBI taxonomy): domain Eukaryota; kingdom Viridiplantae; phylum Streptophyta; class Magnoliopsida; order Asparagales; family Amaryllidaceae; genus Allium; species Allium sativum. Next base: position 294,067,185 of record CM060913.1, on the reverse strand, counting down.
CCCATCCTACGCTGGAGCGACGTACAAATACCAATATAACAATATAACAATCACTACGTTTCGCATAGAACCCCATCGCTATGCTACGTAAGCGTACAGACTGCCACCTTCGAATCATTCGATCAAATCAGGTTGCATCCTAGAGTAGTGCCCTAAAGTCTACGATACACCACCCGGAGCAGACATGCATGTATCTAGACTTTTTCACATACGTATTGTTAATCGTACTTGATGCCTCAACCTCGATGATACACCATCCGGAAATGGTATGCATGTATCCGCACGTATTATCTATTATGCACCGAGTTCCGTAACAGAGCTATATCAGATACACAGAACTCGGTCGGGAGCCTTTTCAGATATCTGTATACAAAGATGCTATGGTCTACATTTTCACGGTGGCTATGGTCCCACCCGACCCCTCCCTCAACTAGTAAAAACAAACAGATATGAGAGCTAGTGACGTGCCCCAAACAAATAATCTACATCTAAATTGGCTTGTCCCGCAACTAAAGCCTCGATAATAAAAGGTCAATGGTCTTTTGGTTTAGCTCTCTGCTTTTCGGCATCACGCTGGCTGTCGATGACTGGTATCTGATGATTACTATCAATCAGAAGGTCAGCCCGCCTATGACAAACAGATGAGATGGTCATTACCCTCCTAGTCACAAGGCTCCAGATTTGTCGAATTACCTAAGCCATCCTACAGCCTTCTGACTGCCCACTATTATGGAAATCAAGATATACTCACCAGGTAGTAACGCGCAAACCCAACCTCTTAGAGCACAATCTAAATGTTGCCACACAGAAACCCAACCTCACGTCCCAGGAAGCCACATGCTTCCCCTTCCAGTCCTGCCGAGCCAGCAGGATATCAGCAGAACAACAAACATAATAAGCAGAATAATCAAATGGACTTGTGTTCCTCTTGTGCCCCATGGCACCACGATGATCTATCCTGTTGGGTTACTCACCTTCAAACGTACGGACTAGTCCAAGCGCCTCAGGTTAACATGTTATTAGACCCTATGTCTAATCGTATAATTATGCGCTTGCTCTACCTCATCAGATTTCCAATTAACCTGGTTATATCAAATCATACTAACTTCTTATTCAAGTTACCAAGTTCCTCTTGCTTATTAATTTCAGTTATTTAACTTAACCCATTTAAGTTCATTAATAAGCGTTCAACATGTTATTCTTATCAACATATTTCAGATTTCAGGTTTACAGATAACATGTTCTTCTTATCAGCAGGATTCATATTTTAGGTTTACAGATTACTTAATATAAGTACAACTTATTGCATTTCATAAGTTTTCCCCTTTTTTCTCTACTTATTACAAACAGCAGATTTCAGGTCTCCAAATTTACAGATTACTTAATTTATAATTAAGTACAACTTATCTTATTACATAAGTTGTCTCATCTTCTCTATCGTTTATTATAACCTAAGTTATAATTTCCACTTGTCCCTTGGACAAGTCTACCTATTATCTTTCCTTTTTCTCATTCAGGTTTATTCATAATAGGTTATTATCATTCCCTGTTCATTCCAATTATTTTACTGTTGTAAGATTCATTCATTTCCATTAATTTCAATTAATGGCATTTAATTCTTTCCAGTTATATACATATATTCATGTACGTTAATGCACCAGACGCCTCACATTAAGTTGACCACTTGTGGATGCTGGATTTGCCGGGCGATTCCGGGCAGGCTCCTACCACAAGTTGAACTTAACCTCGTGTCTACATGCAGTTATTTACAATTTCTTAATTATTGAAAATTATAAAAATCAAGCATGTCTGTTCTTACTCATTATTTCCAAATTTTTACTGTAATTCTATTTACAACCTTTTCGGCATAATAATTATATTAAGAAAATACGCATGCTCATCGTACATTTCATAATTATAATATTCACATAAATTCCTAATTCACACAGATGATTAATGGAAATAGGCATTATATAACAAAAATGTTCTCAGTTCATGTTTCAGGATTATAGTATTACAGAAGTTTCATCATTTATACGAAGGATACAATTTAGTTTTAATTATAATAGTATTAGTTTCAACATATTTCAGCAGGTTAAACATTTCAGCAGATTAACCATTTAAGCAGATTAAACATTTCATCGTGTTTACATTTCAGTAGGTTACAATAGGTTAAACATTTCAACAAATCAATTATTTCTGCAGATTAAACATTTCAGCAGATTAACCATTTCTGCAGGTTTACATCTCAGCAGATTTATTATACATATTAACAGGGAATGCCAAACGATAGATATACCATTATCAAAAAGGTATAACTTAAATCCACTCACCTAATAGCTTTCCAATTCATTAATCTGGTCTAGACCTAGCATTCCATGGGTCTCCTGACTGGATCTAGATTCTAAATAATCATGGACTTACAATTCTCAGACTAAAAAAAAAAAAAGAGAAATCTAAATTAACCAGATATGAGAATTTACCTCACTACGATCAGAATTTTAGATGCCTATACTATAGATATATATTCTTTTCCTTCAGATCTTGAATTAGAACTTCCTTGGACTAGTTATTCTATTTTCCAAAGAGATTGGAGGTAAAAGAATGGCAGAGCCTTGGCAGCATTTAAATTTTTTCAGAATAAAGGTAGGCTCTAGTATCTTATTTATAGACGCAGTAGAAAACTAAACCATCGGATTTAAATAAATTAAATCCCAACCGCACACACAAACAAAATACCGTCAAATTTACACGCTACAGCACCCTTGGGTCGACCCTCCTACCATCTGGGTCGACCCATAGGTCAACCCACTACCCCTTGGGTCGACAAGACTAGTTTGGGTCGACCCAAGAGGGTCCAGCCGTGCTGTTTGCACTGCGTTATTTACTGTTTCTATCATTTATTAATTTAAAAGTTATTTGTTGCTCCTTATATCTTCTGATTTTAATGTTTGTAACGTTTATTTATTAAACATTCAATTACTTTCTTGATTTGCTTTTCTTTAATTAATTGTGCCTCTTTTACCTCTTTATCAGATTTTAATTGCAAAATTTTATGCGCATGCCTAATCTTTGCCTTTAATATCATGTTGCATGCTATTAGTTCACTAGTTTTGAATTTCAAATGCCTTATATGTATAAATACATACATTTTTTATTTATTTTTGAAATGCATATATTATGTATGCCTTATCCTTCTTATTTATACATTGTTGTTTGCATTTTAATGCAATTTACTTAATCATTTCACCGTTACTATTTACATTGCTTATTCCCTTTTTATATATTTGCATACACTACCATGTTACATCTTTTAATATGTTTCCCTTAATTCACTGCATGTAGCTTAATTATCTTGCATGCAATCGCATGCATTTATTTTATTGCATAATCTTCTTATATTAATCCTTTTACGAATGCATTAATATGTTTCCCATTTTAATATATTATCTTTAATTTACTACATGTATCCTAATTATTTTGCATGCACTCTTTTCTTTTTTTCCTTATTAATGCATTCTATTTTTAAACATTATTGCACACAACTTAATTGCATTGCATGCAATCAATTCCTCACATGCATTGCATGCACTTCTTTATTACATTAAATCTTTTTTCACGTAAATGTTTATGCACATATATACATATATGCATCATTTATTATTTTATTCTTTATAAAATGCGGGGTGTTACAATATGTATATTGCTATTCGACCTTTTGACCTAGTAACATCTGACCGATTGGACATTAAACTCAACAATTATCAAGGATCATACAATTTAGACCTCTAGCACAGATAAGATCACGAGGCAACGGCCGAACGAACTTAGTTGAGCAACATCCTAGAAATTTATAAGCATGGATTAGTATCCTCCAAAGGCAGGAGATTGATACATATCCCTATCTTTATAAGCAGCTACACCGACAATTCAATATAATGAATATCCCTAAATATCTCCAAAAAAAACACCTAGCGAAATATGCGAACAAATTGCATAATCAACATGCCAACACCCAGAGGATTATCTCTAAGGGATCGCATGACCTAATTCTTAAATATGAGGGACCAATAGCGATCACATTATTGGGGACCCAATGGACTTATGAATTGTGAAACATCATTTATTGGCTGACCTAGTTTTTGACCCAAGCTTTTGCTGTTGAATTTTCAAAAAATAATTTGGTCGTCTCTACTTATAGATATCGGTTGTATTGGCCATTTAAAGGATCTTCTGGCTCTTGTATTTCAATAAGTATTTTGTATCCTCGATCTTCGATGATCTGATCCCTTGTAACCAGAAAAATCATTAATAAAATCATAGAAACTTCCAAGTAAGTGTAGGCAATTAAATGTAGAACCATATAAACGACTGTGTGATTGTTTCTTTGTTGTTTCAATTAGTTTCTCTATGTTCAAATTTAGCTTCTTCACTTTTATTTCTCCATTATTACTCTTTTCTTGGGCATTTGTACCAATTTTTGTGTAAATATTGAGGTGCTTTGACTAAGAAGGAATTCTCAATTTGATTGGATCTCATTGTCTACTTGTGGACTTCAACATCCATGAGATAGATCCATACTTTCGTATTTCTATCTTCTATTCAGATTTCAAAGAATCTCCAAGGAAGTTTGCTTATATGGCTCTTAGATATTTGCCTACTTCTTCTTGTGCAATAATGATGAACCAGAAAATGCCAATTTTTAGCAACAAGGTTATATTTTCATTGCCCCTATTGGTAATTCTCCAAACCATAGCGATCCTAAACTGATTTAGAGAACTTGCCGAAGGAGCTCATATATACTCATCAACAATTGAATCGGTAGATTAAAAATAACATCACTTTGATGACTCAAGTGAATCAGATGGATGCATAGAAGCATAAGAGAGAAAGGGGAGAACTAACTCCTTTTGATTATGAATCAGAAAAATCATCATTATTCAGCCATTAACATAGAGATCAGAGGTAAAGTGATGTTTGAATGGTACATGCAATCCTCCTGGATCAATCGACTAGGAATTTCTTAATATGGTGGGTACCCGAAAGGAGACTGCCTCAATATTTCGTGATGTTAAGTTATCTATCTCTGACGATCTCCTTAACACCAGCGGTTTACTAGATGAAAATCGAACGATTGGTTGGGATGGAGCTAAAGAAGAGGAGATTGCAACAAAGGCCAAAAGAGGAGATAAGGATAAAGAAGGTGACGATGCTTACACTGTCATGCCTCTAGCTATGGAAGAGGAGACAAAGGGGATCAAGATGATGTTTGAGGTGGTGAAGTGGCTAGTAGTGGTGAAGCTAAATAAGAAAAAGAAGTGTTGAACATTCCTTTTCCTTCCATGGTTGTTAATGTAACGACCCACAATTTACGTATGGAAAAATCAAAAAATAATTCTATTTAATTCGCAAGTAGTCGAATCATTCTCATATTTTAATATGTTGCTCATGGGATATGAGACATGTCCATGATTTTTATCGAATCATTTTGTGACCATTATACTCCTACGACTTACTATTTTAGCTATAACTTTTGCTTAGGACATTAGAGATTTGACCATTCTGTAGAGTGGTCACATTACAGATTTGGCCTAGCAGTTTAGGAGAAATCGATATTTCAAGTTTTTGTTTCTGCTGGCAGGTTAATTAGCAACTAATGAGTTGATTAGTGAGCTCATTAGTCTAATGACCCGAGGTTATAAATAGGGGGATTGAGGAGAGAACTAGGGTCTTTTCCTTGTTCCATACGTTAGGTTGAGCGACTACGAATCTGCGGTTCAACCTAATTTCCCTAACCCTAATTTCTCACTCAAATCAGTGTATATCACATCTATATGAAATATCCACATCAAAGGAGATTGGATCTCTCTATTTTGCATTGGATTAAAGTGTTTTCTTTGTTATTTCTTCATTCTCTAGATTTGATTTCATTAATATTGCATCGAATCTTGGTTTTGGTGAGTGCTAGAGATCTCTTACATGCTTACTATGGATTATATGTGTGAATTAGGTTAATAAATCACCTCATATGCTAATTCATCTAAAATAAGATCATACATGTTTAATTCAGATTTAGATGCCCTAGGATAACCTAATTTGATCATTTATTATGTAATTTGCTAGATCTATCATGTTTCAAATGTTTTTAGTGTCAGATTATGCTAGAATTGTGATGATTATGATATGACTCATGTCTGTATGCGTTCATATCACTCCTTATATTTGAAATTGGATGAACTGATGTTTGATTGGTGGAATTGTAAGTATGCGTGGTTTGTTTGTTTAGAATCGTGTGTCATAGGGGCTAAAATTGAAGAACTGAGAAAATGTGAGGTTCAGATGATCGGTTTCAGACGAATATTAGCAGAGGAGCTCTGGAGGGTATCAGGATGGTGCTCAGAAATTTTCATTATAAAATTCTCTAAGTACATAGACCGGTACTAGTCCATCATGGATGGTCGAGAGGCGACATAACTTCATGCATGGCTTATTGGGGTTAGTAGTGCATTATGCACAAAATTTGTTGATGATTGGATAGGTCAAAATGAAAATGCTCGAATACTCATTGATGGACCAGTGGGTGAATCTTTGGAAAGACAATTTTAGATGTGGATGGACTGGAGGGATATATTTGAGGTGGCGAATGAAGTGGACCAACACTTAGCCAAAAATTAGCTAAGTGTATGGATCAGTACCGGTCAATCATGGTTGATGGTTAGGGGCCGACGGTCCTAGGGTAAGAAGGATGGTCTTCAGGAGCATGTTCACGGTCTTCAATGGTTGATAGCATCTACCAGGTGGAAGTTATCGTTAAAGTGGTGTGTTTACCCTTCGATTGTGAACTCAGGCAAGAGTGGTCAAAGGTGAAAGTGATAGGCAACTAGTGGGATGATGCCTCGAGTTTACGGATTGACTCGAGTGGGACATGAGCTAAAAGATGGAGTCTGGATGGATTATATGATTGGAAGTGCCAAGGAATCTTTGATAGGTCGAAGATTCTAGCAGATTCGAAGTAAGAGCATCATGAGGACGCCTGTTAAGAGCTGAGAGATCGAGTACCCTAGATCGCTTGGGATGTGATCTAGTTGTCTTGATAAGGCAAAAGCACATGGTACATGTGGTAGTCTGACTAGAACCGAGGTTTTCCATTAGCCTTTGACAGATGACAACATCTATATCAATGTATTGAAGGCTTCAGTCGATGATAGCTAGTCATTGCTTGTTATGGATGCTATGGTTGCTTGCGTGTTCTTTTCTATTCTTCTGGGTAGGCTATCACCGTATGATACTAAAAAGCAGTGAGGATTGGTAATACTATTCTTACTAGAGTCCACCTTTGTGTGTTGAGTAGCATATTTAATGAGATTATTATGTGCTGACTCTTTGGTTCTAGAGACAAGTCAGGTAAGAGTTGAACAGTCCATTATCATATTATCCTATGTAGTTGTTGATAATATTTTATCGCTCACATCTGACTATTGTTTGACTCAAGGTTTTATGTCTCCTCTTATTAGCTTGAGATGATCACGGACGATGCTGATGAGTAGACTAAGTATAGGAGGCAGGTTGGCAACGTCGATGCTGTACGATGATGAACAGGAGGCTGTCATATTACTATTCTTACTGTATAGCTATCTAGACGTTTTCTGCTTTTTTTGCATATTATACTCTGATGGGGGATGTAATGAGGCTTGATGTAGTTAGATATTCAGTTACTGGGATGTTTTGTACTTGATATTCTGAGATGTATGGAGATGAGATTTTCTGTTTTGTTATGCTTCACTACTATATCCTGCCGTGTATTTTGTTATTATATAGTATCCATGCACTATGAGTTATACGACAGGTTCTGTTTTGACTTACTTTCCTTGATGATCATCCCATATCGTCCTAGCACGTCATGCAGCGCACCTTTCTTATAATTTAGTGTAGGATATATGTGGGCGGTGTCATAGTTAAGCTTAAAAAGAGGCAAGATTTAAAGCCTGCTTCTCTCACCTTAGATGTTGAAAAGGAAAAGATGCTCATGACTGAGGAGCCATGTGCCGGAAGATATCCTTTCTGAGATATCCATGTTCGACTTCAGTGATGTCAATTTGAAAAGCTTTATTCAAAGCTCAGAGGGATTATGGATACCAATAAGCTTTAAGGAAGTTACTCCTTTGGGAAAACTGAAAACTAATCTGTTGGGGACACTAAAACACAAACAACAAATGTTGCATGTGGTAATACTTATTCATGTGCAAATGAATTGATTCTGACTCATGCTTTCCTTTTTGCAGGTATAATGGGAAGAGAAAGGATTAATATAAGCAAAGATATGGGTGGTAGCATCTCTCACTAGACCTCACTTTGTAAAGGCTCGGATTCTCTATAACACAAAAGTCAAGATTGTAGGGGCTATGAATGCTATGGTTTTTATTTTGATCTCCATCCTCAGTCAAGGTCTTCGCCCCTGAAAAAATATGAAAGGCCACCGAGTCGGCATGAAGCATCGAGGGGTAACGAGCAGTCTATAATGCCCTTATCTCCTCTTTCGAAACTTCCTCCATTATTGCCACTTCACACTGATCATAACCATTTTGTAGAAGGCCCGCACACCTCTAAGTATTCGAAGAAGTAAAAGAAGAAGATTTAGGAGTTTGTAGCTATAGAGTCAACTCCTACTCCTAAGGAGAAAATGCGATAGATTAAAGCTTTTTTCTTCAAATTTCACTTCAATGGGCTATGTTTGTGCCCAAAATGCACTCGTTTCCATGATAATTGGATAAAGCAACACTATATTGGGTGTTCGACGTGTATTTTCAATATAGGGAGATGATATGTATGCGGAGATGTTGTGCGCGACTATAAAGGAGTTAGGAGTTGAGTTAGAAGATACTAGGCTTGAAGTTAGAAGTGGCGGAGATAATATTAAACATCCAGACGAAGAAGTAGACATCTGTAAGCACAAATTAGTTAAAGGTCAAAAGATGATCACTAGGATGAAGGGAAAAGATGAAGTGGCCCAAAATCAGTTCCGTGAGGAGTTGGATCACGCATCTCTTAGGATCACCACATTGGAGGCGATAATAATCCTCTTACTGCAAAGAACGAGAGGATGCTAAAGGTGATTGAGAAGCTAATAAATAACAAGGAAGTCCCCTTTAGGCGACGTTGGAGGCAGCCAAGGAAGCGATTGAGAGGTAGCTTTAGACCATTCTAGATGATGCCTAGGGAGTCCAATGAAAGTTTCAAAGGAAACCAAAGAGCATAGATCAAATTAAATGAGGAGAAGGAGGATAAGGACGCACTTGACTCCATAATAGAGAGAATCTATGCTCTATTCCTCCGCTATTGGGACTTGTCTTGGCTCAAGAATTATTCAAAGGCACTCACCGCTGCTTGGGAATGATTTATTGATGATATGATGTTGTACACCAAGTGCGATGAGGTTAATGAGAAGGGGTTAACGAATAAGTACTTAAAGGGTGATGAGCCCAATATAGTTGAGGAGGGTCAGCGTATAGTGAAGGAAGAAGAGAGAGAAACATAGCTGGCTCTAGAAAAAGGCAAAACTGTAGCCAGTGATGATATTGTTGTCACTTACGATGCTGGCTTGGCGGGTCATTCATCGAGTCAAGACATCTCCACATAGATTTCTGTTATGTCTATTAACGTTGTTAGGGGTTCCTTTTCTCAGTCGGCTCCATTGGTCAGGCATATAATCCCGAGAATCCCAGTCTCATAGCCAAGCCCATGGTGACCCCTTTGCAGGAAGGAGATACTCTGGCAGAAGGCGATGAACATAGTTTTGAAGGTATACATGTTCTCTCTTCTTCACTTGAACACATGCTTATTGCTTGCGAACAAGCCATAAAAATATCGTTGCAATCTACAAAGAAGGAAAAGAACCTAGTTGTGATTGGTCTCCATGCTACAGGTACGCAAGCAACGAAGTCACCAAATATAACTCAATTATCTCGACCGCTTGACTTTAGGTGCCCCTGGATGATGCTCCGATTACGGAGACCCCATGGGATGCTGAAACACCTGAAGCCTTAATACGCGCTGATGCTAAATGCCTAAGAAAAGAGAATGAACAAGTTGAGATAACTGAATTATTAGTGAGGAAGGAATAGATCAATCCAGCATAGAATAAATGTTTGAATACCAAAAGGCATAGCCATCTGCAAAGCAAGAAAGGTTAAGATTCCTCCAATCCCCTGCCAATATTGGCACTTAGGGACCTGGCTGTGTGGATGAGGAAGAGCATGATTCTGATGATGACTATAAAATCGCTCTTACTCTTAAGGTTATGCCTAAGAAAGGCTGAAATTAGGAAAGCTGGAGTAGTTCTCGCAAGTGTAAGAAGACGATCAAATGCAAGTTGCCAAAGAACCAGCCTGAGGAAGGCAGGTGAGGCGGTAACTAATGGTTTTTTGATTTTATATATATTATTTGTGTCTTTTTTTGTCGAGTTTGTGTGAGTACTACCCTCGTGGTTAATTGATGATAAAACCTGAACATTTTTCAAGTTTTGGTTGTGAATGAAGGTTTTTTCTTTTGGATAGCCGACCGGTTTTTAAGGTGACCGTAAATACCTATTATTATGACTAATAATAAAAAATACAATATAGTACAGATGACTGTAGTTAACAGTCAGCTAATTTCGATTTTTAAAGTGGACCATCCACTGCCTACGACAGTTATTATGGGCCGTCCACAGAATCTATCATATATTACATTGCATACTTGAAAAACAAGTCATATTACATAATGAGTCCTAACACCTGCACTAACATCATACATATATTATTCAACAACGTAGCCACAAGGAGGTCAAATCACATAGGGAACATAACATGGCAACAATTACAACAGCATCATCACATGGTAAACAATAGCAAGTGCATCTCGAGCCCACCAAAAGAGTGGCATGGTTTCATACAGGCATGGTCCAAAAGGGCATACCACTTTCACGTCCTAGAAACTAGGAGAGATAACATGCTAACATCACTTAGTAGGGTATGAAATGAGAATCAAACATGGAAGGATTGAGAACAGCCTCGACCGGAAAAGCAAGGGGATAAGCAGAGCTTCACATTGCCTTTCAGAGGAAGCCATAGAAACACGCTCTAGAGTACCATACCGATATAACAGAGTATTGCTCTACTGAAAAACCATAACATCTACATATTAGATTACATATGAGTTTGACTAGATGATACAATGACCAGATCGTAGCATAGCATGCAGAAACAAGTGGATAGTACCAATTACCAGACTATGATCAGAGCCAAAAGGCTTCTCGTGTATAGCATAAGTACAATGATGCCAAACTACTCATGCCAACAATATCAAAACAAATGATATCACTATACCAATCTGACCAGAACCTAGAGGCAAAACTCCAAAAAACCAAGTGAAGTTTCCAAGCTTGACAAATTACCACAAAAACCACATTCTAAGAAACAAAAGCAACCACAAGATGAAACGAAAACAGAACATTGAATACTTGCCTCGTCCAGTTAACCATCACAATCTGAAAGATGAAAAGCGAATAACCATCACTGGAGGCGTTGCTGCTCCATTTTGTACTGCACGAATATTTCTATCACCATGAACCACAAGTCGAACTATAGTTGAATAACAAGGCGACAAACACAATCAAATGAAATCGACCTGTAGTTGCCTAAATAGCCACCGCGCGGTGCAAAGTGAGTTTCTAAGAAAGGGTTTGAGAGGAAAAAGGTCGCGGTGGAAATAGAGGATTATGACTTTCTGGAGCAGAAGCTTAAATTAAAAGGACGATGTGAACTTCATGGCAGAACAACACTCGACGAAATCTAGGATCAGGGTGAGATTGGAGGAGAGAAGTGAAAGGGTGAGATCGATTGTTATGGAGAGGGACGGAAGTGAAGAGAGAAAATGAGGAGGAGAAAAGAAAAAGATCCTAGTCCCTTATTATTGTCGCCATACTAAGTCAAGCTTCAGGCCCGAATGTATATTATTTCTTGTTTGTTTTCAGTTTGGTTTTCTCTTATTTTGTGTTGATCTGTTTTATTGTTCGATTTTTTGTACTTCTCATCCTGTGTACTTATACTTAGCCACTTGTCATTATACTTAAACTTTCGATTGGTTTTGTGTACAATTCCTGAATCCTCTTTTTGGTGGGTCTTCAGGTCGTATGGTTCGTATCGGAAGTCCCGCTCTTAAGGCCATAAAGCCTCCTTTCGGTCATGGCCTCCGGTCGAGCAAAACTTATAGTTAGGAACTCAACTCTTGATACCTCCTTTCGTTCGTGATCTCAATTCATGTGTAGAAGCAACAGTTATGCATAATGGTCAATCCTTTAAATTTATACTCGTTCTTTGTTGGTTCGAGCTTGAGTTGTGGATGCCATTGATTCATCTTTATAATATCACGACATTCTTTTGGATTAGAGTCATGGGCGTCCTTTTTTCACTCGTCGGATTGACACTCTAATCCATGCTCTAAGGATTGAAGTAGTCTAAGCAAATAGTTGGAATCATCTTTTCACAGACATGGATTGGTTGGACCCATCTCCTGAGATAAGTGATGGTGGTCAGACACTTGAGTCTTGAGCATTCAGATTGTTTATACTCATTTTTTTTGTTTTTTCAAGGCTCAAGTTAGTAGGTAAATGGTCGAAGTGCAGGAATATAATGATGGGCTTAGATTATTGGGTCGATGCTATGATATGAGGCACCATTGTTTTTGTGTTGTATGCTCGTGTGCATAAGTCATCCATATCATAACTAACATGTTATGCATAATTAAGATATATCAAGAGCATGATATACCAAGTGCCTTTATTGAAAAACTAAACAAAAATGTGAAACATCAGCCTTACGTACCTTTAAAACAAACATCTGACCAAATTGAAACTATACAAAATAAAGACTAAGTAAAATACCATCGCTAATGCTCGTTATTCCATGATTTTGGTAGCTCTGCACCATCAATGATCATTAGCTTGAAGGTTCTATTTCTAAGCCTTTAATTAATGACGTAAGGTCCTTCTTAATGAGGGCCTAGATTGGATATTGTGGGGAATATTCTCTTTCAAACGAGATCACTAATTTCAAAAAGTCTTGGGTGGAATCTAACATTTAATATTAAGCGACTCAATATTCGTGAGTTTCTACTTTGAGTCAAACCTCTTTACATTTCTCATATATTATACCTAGAGATTCCAAACGGAGATATTTGGTAGACTCTGGATCACAGTAGGTAAGTCGATGAGAATGGACTTTTAGTTCAATTAAGATGACGACTTTGAATCTATAAGCTAGGGTGAATGGAGTGTAGCTAACCGTTGACTTATGGATAGGTTGGTATGCCCATAATGCAAGTTCTACACCTACCTCCAGCCTTTTCCAAATTCGTCTTCAAGATGGACTTTATGATTTTGTTAATTGCTTCAACTTTTCCTTTAGCTTAAGGATGGGCCACCATCGCAAATCGCTTTCCAATGTGATGACGTCATCAAAAGTTTTTGAACTCAAGACTATCGAATTGGATCCCATTGTTGGTAACAATGGTCTTTAGACTAAAGCGGCATATGACATTTCAAACCATGAAATTGATTACTTTCTTGGTTAAGATTATAGTCAGGGGCTCAAGTTCATCTCATTTGGTGAAGTAATCAACAGCGATAATGACGTATCTTGCACCATCTGTAACACCCCGTATTTTCTGTGAATATAAAAGTAATAAATCAAAGAATAATTAATTTGTAAAAGAAGAATTAGGTGAAACGGGTTACGCCATTGCATTCGTCTTGGAATTCGGCTTGAGATAGAGTCCGAGTTTGCGTGAATTGTACTTCGTATGAAGGAGTTATGGCCTTCGGAAGATTCAAAAAAATTCAAAAATTCGAATTCAAACACGGAAGCAAGCTGAGCGGGAATTTTCCCGCCTAGGCCAGGTTGACCAGGGGGTCGACCTCTCCTATACAGGTCGACCTGGGGGTCGACCTACCCCCTCGGGCAGATCTGAACTGCAACGATTTTTGACCTATTTTTGATGTGCTGGACGGACCTGATGGCTTCTAGAGCGATCTAATGGCTCTAAAACACCCTCTACACCTATAAAATAGTGCCTAGACCTAACCTAATTCATAAACAATTCCTTCTGACGTCTCTATGCTGCTGAACTCTCAACTCTCTTAGCCGCCGCCTCTAAAACCTAAATCAAATTAGGAGTTCTTCATCTAACAATCGGCCTTGAAGAAATCGATAGTCTACGTCAAAGGAGAGCTTTTCAGTTTCAGAATTCAGATCCCAGAATTCAAGAATCATTCTCTTTTTGTATGTCAGTTACTTTTTATATTTGAACACCTAGACTTAATTGTGACATGTTATAAAATGAATATGAGAATATGCCTAATCCTTTCATTTGAATCTATGCTTGTATTTGCCTTCAGGAATCGTTATTGACTATGAAATTGGTCCAATCGTATCTATCCTTTTTTTAAAGTTCATGATATAATTCTTCCCAAACCTATATGTATGTGATGATTCGTGATGATATTTCTATCATACCTATATGCATGCGATGTATTCTAGGTAAAACTTGTCTTTTTGGTATATCAAATTTATTGGACCAATTAATTCTTATCGTCATATGCCTATTCTTATGTCTATTATGTTCCATATTGTTTCTCCGCTTATTCTATGAATCTTGCGTTGAATCTCGAATTACGTACGTTATGAATGCGGGGGTAATTGGGTATAACTTGAAATTGACATTTTGGCATAATTTGGAACATGTAGTATGACATGACTGTTAAGATGCAATTTGGGGTAATTTGACAAGAATTAGGGAATATGTAATTTGACATATTGAACTAGAATTGGCATGAATGACAAAGTATGTAATTTGAGTAATAACTTGAAATTGAATTTAGGGGTCATAACTTGCAATTAGCTTTGTCGGGCATAACCTGGGAATTGGAACATGATTAGTTTTAGTGAATTTGGTAATTAGCATGTAAATCTAGATTTGGGTATATATGGTAAAATGTGGCATAATCTGAAATTGATAACAATTGTGAATAATTTACATATAAACTGTAAATATGTAAATTAGTGAAAAGACGAATATGCCTAACCCGAGGTTAGATTGAGTTGTGGTGTAAAACTGCCCGGAACCGCCCGGCACATCCAGTAACCACAACAACACCTATCTAATGTGAGAAGTTAGTGCATCATGCCCAATAAAAACCCGAGGTTAGATTGAGTTGTGGTATAAAACTACCCGGAACCGTCCGGCACATCCAGTAACCACAACAACACCTATCTAATGTGAGAGGTTGGTGCATTAATAAATCAATTAATGCTAAGGAACAAGACATGCTAAGAAATGACTAGGGTTAAGTAATAAGAACACTTAACCAATATAACATGAATGACTAGGGTTAAGTTAATGAGGAACACTTAAACAATATAACATGAATGGGTATGATTAAGTAATGAGAAACACTTTACCAATATAACTTGATTTGTGGTAGGGTTAAGTTAACTAAGGCAATACTTAACCATTATAACATGTTAATTAAGCAGATGGTAGGGTTAAGTTAACTAAGGCAACACTTAACCGTTATAACATGTTAATTAAGAAAATGGTAGGGTTAAGTTAACTAGAGGAACACTTAACCGTTATAACATGTTAGTTAAACAGATGGTAGGGTTAAGTCAACTAAGAGGACACTTAACTATTATAACATGTTAGTTAAACAGATGGTAGGGTTAAGTTAACTAAGAGGACACTTAACTGTTATAACATGTTAATTAAACAGATGGTAGATTTAAGTTAACTAAGAGGACACTTAACCGTTATAACATGTTAATTAAACAGATGGCAGGGTTAAGTTAAATTGGGGACACTTAACCAATATGTAACATGACGTGTGATAAGATTAAGTAACGCAAGAGGAAAACACTTAACCAATATATAACATGATGTATGTAGGGTTAAGTAACACTTAACCAAAGTAGCATGACAAGAAGGTGGGTTAAGTTAACTTGAACTGATTGATGACACTTAACCAATACAACAAGATGAACACGTGGGGTTAAGTTAACAAGAAACACTTGACCAATATACTTGATGAATGGGGTTAAGTTAGTAGGAAACACTTAACCAATCCAACATGATAAGGGAGAAGGGTTAAGTTAATAAGAAACACTTAACCAACATGACATGACGAGTGGGAAGGTTAAGTACATATCGGGTTGGTGGGTAATATTAGTAAATATAGGCCCACAAACTTAACCGTTAAATAAACATGACTTGATAAGTGGGAGGGTTAAGTAAACCTTGGGTAGGTGGGTAATATTAGTACATATAGGCCCACAAACTTAACCACTAAATAAACATGCTTGAATCAGTGGAAGGGTTAAGTACATCTCGTGTAGGTGGATAATATTAGTACATATAGGCCCACAAACTTAACCGTTAAATAAACATGCTTGAATCGGTGGGAGGGTTAAGTACATCTCGTGGAGGTGGGTAATATTGTATATAGGCCCACAAACTTAACCGATAGGAAACCCTAGTAGCGGGGACCCATTTCAGCAGTAACCCACATAGATGTATCATGGTACCCTGAAACTAGGCAAGGTGGGGCACGATTACTGGGCTGATTATAAGCGGCCAAAACAGCGGCAGGGGGTACGTCAGTGTAGGTTCCGACGGTTTACGGGCGTGCACGTACTCCGGAGTGGAAAAAGTAGGCACTGGGTACCAGTAGTTATACACTGTGCATCTTGATTCGTGTCGGGTCGCTATCATAAGGATTGATACACCTTATGGTGGGACCAACACAGGGTATCTACACGCAAGAGAGGGACGACTGACACAGAAACAAGAAAAGTTAATACAAGTAGGGAGCCGATCGATAGGGTAGTAAGGATACATCGAACATATTCATGGCAATTAGGCAGATTGAGGTGGAATCCTCATAATCGATGTACACCTGAAGGTTACCACAATTGCTGGGATTGGGATCACCTTATCATATTACCATTTTATATAGATTACTAGTTAGGACACTAGTTAGGTGGTGCAGAGATATAGAAATCATAATAACGGGGTAGTAGCGAAGCAGAGAAAGAGTAGAAGCGCACTCAGTTTATCTTGCCTTATCATATCACGTTATAATCTTATGTTATCTTGTTATCCCTGTCATCATGGTGTTGTCTTGTATTCAGTTTATTCATGTCATGTTATTTTTACCTGTTTACATGCTGGAAGTCACTAAACTTACCAGACTTTATGTCTGACTCTGTTTTGTTTCGCTTTCTTGTCTTCCGCTTCCCCCCCCGGTTCGCAGGGAGGGAATAGTACCACTTAACTCTGTTTTCTTTCCAAGCTCGAAGATAGTCGATGTATTGCTCTCTTTTTCCACTGCTATGGCTGACTCATGCTTTATTGGGGAATATCATTAGGATTTTATGCTTATTATATACTTGGATGTTTTTGAATCAAGACAGAGGTTTTATGTAATACTTTTAAGTATGATTAAGTCAATTTTTGTAAAAGTTTGACTGAATTAAGTTGTTTATAAAATAATCTTATTTTTCGCTGCTTTATTTGTCTGTCTTGTAATTTATCTGCATCTTTTACCTAAATTGCTCCACCGAGGTTAAGGCATTCCTTTTTGTGAGTGACCTTAACGAAGGTGGGGCGTTACACTTAGTATCAGAGCTGAAGGTTACCGGATCAGATAAAAGATTTGAAAATTTATTTTCAAAACGGTTTTAAAAGAAGCATTTTCAAAAGAAAAGTTTTGTTTTAAAGGCATATTCCCCAAAGCCATATGTGTTAGAGTTTATGCCCTAAAGGCAATCCATTTTATGTGATTAATAACGTTATTATTTTATTTGGAATAAAAATATTGTGTTATGTTATATTTGCTGCGTAATATAAATAATAATTTAATAGAATTCCTTAGAATAATAATACAGAGTTATATAGTTCGAGTAAGACTGAACTTGAGATTATATATAATGTGATAAGTATTATAATTCTTAAATGTCCCTAGTCGAGTTTTATTGTTTATATAGGACAACAATAAAGCGTTGAGACTAGTATATTGATTGACTGATGATCACATCTCGTTGATCATTAATATACGTGATATTAAAGTCAAGATATAAATACGTATTGGAGAATAGCGTATTGGGCTGACCCATTGTGAGATAACCACATGGAATATAATTAACAGTATCATAAGTTGTTCTCATAGTGACAGTGATGTAATGGTCCTCAGACCTGAAATCATTATAATTTTATTCGAGGATATTTGTGTTTTGATATCATCTAAAGTCACTCGTAACGGAGTAATGATAACGGTGATTATTGGATACATCTCGAGTCGAATGAAAATTATGAATGATCTAGATGGAATTTAACCCTATGATATATTTGTGGTGATATCCATGGGCCTCTTGATTGAGTGAGACTTTGAAATGCATGGCCGTGCTCAAATATTGATTTGTTTTAAACAGTCTGTGCATCGATCAAGATAAACAGATTAAATTTCAAAGTGGGTGATACGATCCATGCCTCGAGTTTAATCTTGGATATATTGATTAAAAGGATTATATTACATTGATACACTAGTCATAGAAAAGGGTTGTATCGAATCGTTGATATTATTATAACTTGGGTAGCAGCGATGTATTGCTAAGTGCCAATCACAGTTTATGATTTTAAATACGATTTAAAATCATTGCCAACGTTGTAATAACCTATAGGGTCACACGAATAGAATGTAATGAAGGGAAAAACATTCATTGGATGAATAAAATATTAAATCTATTGATATTTTATTTGGCATTGAATTAGTATACCAATCAATTTCCTTAATTTTGGTACACATTTTAATTTAAAAGGAACCCGTCCTTTTATAAAAGGGTATAAAAACCAAAATTGCTCTAATAAGATTAGAAATGGGAAAACACCGTAAAACCTAATTCTCCAAGATCCATGAATGGCGGCTAGCACCAACCTTCATTCCAATTCAGATTCGATCGAGATTGGAGGCGTTCTTGTGGATACCAATAGAGGCACAACACTTGCTCAGCTTTCAATTCGATGCTATACTGATTCGTTCGATTCTCAAGATTGAATCTGGATTTTCATGGAATCACTGCAACAGGTATAATACTTAATTTATAGAGTTTTACACAGATCTATTGTTTTGGGTTTCGATTTTAGTGTTTATTTGCTGCGTTGATTAACCCTAGAAATCCAACAGTAGTAACAGCCCGCCCCGCACCAACCGACATTTCCTCCAAAAGTGCATTGCACACATGTCCAGTTAGCACGGGACGGTCGTCAGAAGGAAAGAAGGAAAACGAAGAATCAACAAAGAACCTGTAGAATGTCTCACAGCACATGGAACAAAATATAATCATAACATATACTTGACACAAAATAGGTGAGACGGTGTATAAGCTGAAACAAACTACCATGGCAGCGGAAAATCCAAAGTACAGCTTATGATCCAAAGCCAACATTATTACAACTTTTAAAAACTGTCTCAAAAAGCTAAACAAGAAAGGTACACTACTAATGCCCAAAGTAGTGACCAGCAACGACACAGGGAGGATATCTATATATATCATACGTGGAAGCCTCCTGCTCGCCTCCGAATCCGCTACTCGCACATCACCAGCTAACCTGTCTCTAGTCTGCTCGTGAGAGAACCCAGAGTAATAAGAAGAGACATAAAACTCTGGGTCAGATATAAAGTCTGGTATGAGCGGTAAGCAGCTAAACAGAAAAATAACAGGTATACTAAACCATACCTGAACCTGGACCTGCAACCAAAGAGTTAGCATTACATATTGTTCAACACTCTAGGATGCCACAACAAATGGTGTAAGGAATACGAGGGTGGGGGTGTGCATGTCATAATGATGGCAAACTGTAACACCTCGCCTCCGCTAGGGTCACTCGCAAAGGAATGCACTAGCTTTAGAGGGGCATTATTGGTAAACATGCACAGAAATATCACAAGACAGAACATATAAAATAGCGGAAGTAAAATCAAACTTTCATAACATGAATAAATAAGGTCTAAAGCCTTTTACATTAGAGTACATCAAAACCTGTCTTGCAATAGTAAAGAAGCATAAAGACATTTTCATAAATTATTCCCCAAGTAAAAACAGTAAAGTAGCCATTAGCCAAGAAAAGTCCAAGCCATCCATGATGACCTTCAAGCAGAAGAAGTCCGAACTAAACAACAGTATTTCCTCCCTGTAACCTGGGGGGGGAAACAGAAGAAAAGAGGCGAAACAAAACGGGTCAGTCAAAAAGACTGAGTAAGCCCTATCTACTATTAGCATAAAAACTAGTAAAGTTAACTGACATGAGAAACTGAGATGAACATAAGCATGATAACAAGATAGATAAGCTAAATCAAAATAACAGGATGAACTACTGAACTCAGATAAACTAAGGTGTCATGATAAATTACGATGTCAAGATAAAACAAGGTATCACATCGTCAGGTTTCTATCAAGTATAATATCCCCAAGATATCTGTCACGTATAACGCCCCGTGATATCTATCCTGTATTTTAGCTCTGCACCTACCGTACTAGTATCCTCACCGTGTCATGTGTTAACCAAGAATGACCCTCACTCAAAAATCGTGTAATGGTCCATGTCAACCTAATATATCGCATATATAGGTTACTCAACTTGTATGTTTTATTCAATGTAAATGTTCAGTCCCTTGCCGTAGACCATACGGGCTTTCCCATGAGATTCTATATTACTTTAACATAGTTCCATGATCCTTAAGATTGGTTTGGACTGTTACCCTAAACCTAGCTAGGGTCTTCCAACATGAATTATTGTTTGTACAACTAGGACTTATGCTACCTAGGGCTGCTAGGGATTATGCTTACCTATTGCACGTTTTCGTATCTCGGTTTGGGTTCAACCACATAGGGCCACTAGGGATTACGCTAACCACCAACCGCGCCCTTTTTCCTACGCATTCATCGTGAATCGCTTTTCCATGACTGTATGCACATGTATCACATCGTGCCATCCGAGTCTTGTCACAGGGCAAATCAAGAAATACAGGACTCGGTCGGGAGCTTTCGATTTATCTGCCGATGCAGATGCTAAGGTCTGTTTTTCTTATACGTGGCTATGGTCCCACGAGACCACTCCCTCAACTAGTGAAAGACAAGACAGGATAAATCCTGTATGAGAACACAACACTGGCCAACCCACATCCAAGCCTTACCGCAACCATAATTAGATAGCAATTATGGTCTTTTGGGTGTTCTCTGCCTTTCCGTACGTACACGCTTGACCAAAGATGGTAGGTAGCCTGATGAAATGCTATCTAGGGTACGACCGTGTATCGTCGACTATCCCCTATCCATCCCCGTCTTTAGGTTGCTCGTATAGCAACCAAGGCATACTCTTGGTTCTTCTAACGCAGACCTTAACCTCTCATGAGCCTAGTATAATCACCTGGCAGCTCATAGAGGGATACCAAGAATATCCTCACGTTCCCCGAAGCCGCTGCTTCGTTACCCAGTTCGCTGGAGCCTTTATCTAAATCAGATACTTACTCCTACTCGTATACTTAAACGATGACCTACCATATCAGGTTACTCATCTATCTATGAACTGGTCTAAATTTCCTTGACTAAGAATCATTACTTAGTTATTCTTCAACTAAGGTTTACCACTTAGCATTGTTCCCATTATCCTTGTTAACTACGGTTATCCACCTAATCCTCAGAACTAGGGTTTACATAATGGATTAAGTGTCACTTAAGTTCATGACTTAACCCGTCTACAAATCCTGTCAAAATTGGCTAAGTATCCAAGTTCAAGGCTTAACCCTACAAACCATGCTCAAGTTGGTTAAGTATATTAAGCAATTCACGACTTAACCTCGTCCAATTATCATTCTAGATTGGTTAAGTATATATTAACTTGACCCTATCAATTTACTTAGTCAAATCGGTCAAGTGTTTTCAAGCGATTCGGGACTTAGCCTTATCATGTTTTCACGTTATATTGGTTAAGTATTGGTTAACTTAACCACAATAAATTAACGAGTTAGATTGGATAAGTATAAGTCACTTAACCACATCAATTCATCATGTTTAGATTAGTTAAGTGTTTAACTTAACCCCATTAAACTACCAAGTGGGATTAATTAAGTCTAGGCTAACTTAACCCCATCCGATTTCCATGTTTAGACTAGTTGAGTCTAATCTTAACCCCATTCGTTAACCGTATTTTTCGGTTAAGCGTCATTAAGAAAACTTACTTAACCTTACCAAGTTATCGCGGTTGATTGATTAAGTGTTGGTTAACTTAACCCCATCCACTAGTCATATAAAAATGGTTAAGTGTCATTAGGCAAATCAAGTTACTTAACCTACCCAACCTTGTCATGTTTTGTTAAGTATCATTAGCCTAATCAAATTACTTAACCCATTTGTCCATGTCATATTTGGTTAAGAGTCATTAATCAAATTAACTTAACCCTATCATGTGGCATTAATTACTTAATGCACCTTCACCTCTCACATTAGACTTTGTTGTGGTTACTAGTTAAGCCGGTCGGTTCCGGGTAGCTTTACACCACAACTTGGTCTAACCTCGGGTTCAAGCACAACATGACCAACTTCTCACATTGGGTCCTATTGTTTGCAACTACTAGTTAGGCCGGTCGGTTCCGGGTAGTTTTACATTGCAAACTCAACCCAACCTCGAGTTGGCCACACTTATATTATCTAAGTGTCATGTCCATCATGTTTCCCAAAACATGTTACAATTTTTCAAGCATTTGGGTAGACCTAACTTAATAGGTAAATTCCCAAAGGGTAGACCTAACTTAATAGGTAAATTCCCAAGCTTATGTTTTTATGCATACTTACATGTCAACTTCCATGTTATATTTCAAGTCATGTTTTCAAGTTGTATTTTCATGTCATTAGAAATTACCCATAACATAACCCAACGCTTTTAAACTCGCATATACGTTCGCGACAACGTAATGGATTAAAAGAAGAGACTTGGCAAAGGCATGACAAAAATGGATATTAAGCCACAAGTTAATCATGGTGGCAAATGAGGCACAAATGTGTTCATTAACTTGCATGTTACATTCTTAAGCCTCAAAACATGCATAAACCCAAACTTGGCACATAAGCGAATCATGGTGACAAAAGATATGGAATGATGACTAGTAACTCGCATATATCATCATATAAGGGTTATGACTTCATATGCAAGTTGACATAAAGGTTATGAGGGTTCTCATGTTGCCTAATGCAACATTTCAACATAAAGGTTGTAGCTTTTAGCTCACAAGATCAAGATAATGACTTCATAAACTTGCATGACATGATAGCATGTATCATACTCAATGATCAAACCCAAACTTGCAACATGAACATTTAACTTCATAGTTAATATCTAAGAGTAGGGAAAGGGCTTACATTGCTATGAAGGCACAAAAGATATGACAAAGCCCTTATGCAATCAAATAGACCCAAAATGCAAGCTCTAACATAAAAACCCTTGAGCCAAAATGATCAAAACCCTTGCTTTATGATGCAAAGATAGAAACTTGACTTGAATGCAAGCTAATGACACTCATTCAAGCTTGAAAACACTTGTATGCATGGAAAATCTCTCATAGAAACCATTTAGAAATTTTATGAAGAGAGTGGAGGCCATGAGAGGTAAAATTTTGCCATAGTTTAGTTGCATGAATGAATAATGAGGATTTAGGATAGGTTAGGGTCTTATTTATAGATTAGGCAAGTGTTTTAGGCCATAGGATTAAACCTAGATTCAATCCAAGCCATCAAAGCATGTCTTGGGGAAGAAGTCAAGTGTAGGAACCATCTAGGGCCTTTAGATTAAAGATGAACCATGAGAACCATCCAAATGCAAAATCTGCACTTGAGCGAATCGGCCCACGGGTTGACAGCCAAACACCCTGGATTAACCCCTAGTCGACCCAACGGGCTTGGGTCGACCTCAAAAATCGGCCGGTTCGGTTATTCCCCTCTCCCAATTCGCTGTTTTGAACATTTTTGCATATTTATTTATTTAATTTTCAATTATATATATATATATATATCAATATATATATATATTTCTCTGCGCAACCCATTTCACTTAATTAAGTATACTTTAATTTGGGAATTTTTCGTGAAACTTCGCGAGGCCATATCTTGGTCATACGGACTCCGATTTTCGAAAACTCGGACTCTATTTCGCGTATTTTTCCGAGACGAACGCAATGGCATTGCCCGTTTCCCTTGATTCAGATTTTACAGTTTAATTCTTCCTCCATTTATGTTATAACAGGTTATTGAAAATACGGGTTGTTACACAAACAATCAAGCATAGCAACCATTCTCACATCTCTCACTCAGTGCGTAAAGTATACGATATCCACCACTTCGATCACCCAATACTTTGCTATGATCACTCTGCCCCATGAAGTCACAACGGCTTCACTGCACTGATCCATAGCCACTAATCCTTCACTATGTCCACTTTGCCCCATGGATTCGTACACACCCCACTGCACTAGCTCATAGCCTTACTAATCCTTTACTATGTCCACTCTGCCCCATGTAGTCATAATGGCTCCACTGCACTGGCTCATAGTCTTACTACGGTCACTTTGCCCCTCGAGTCGTGGTGACTCTACTGCACTGATACGTAGTCCCGCTACGATCACTTTGCCCCTCGAGTCATGGTGACTCTACTGCACTGATACGTAGCCCATCATTCCTTTTCAGTGGTGAATCGAAGTTATGAACGTCGACAACTCCTTAGCACATGTCCCGCAGCAAATCCCAACCATGAAGTGAACTCATTGGTTCCCAACTGGATCCTGAGCTCTAACTTCCATTTGGACTACCTTTGCATCTTGGGTTTTTGGTCATCACTGGATCGGTTCGGATCTTCTTCTAGCCATCGGTTCGGTTCGGGTAGATACACCACAGTTCGGTCCGAATTGCTCCAGTTGCTAGTCATCGGTTCGGTTCGGGTCCTCCATGTCACATCGGTTCGGGTCGGGTCCTCCATGTCACATCGGTTCGGTTCGGGTCCTCCATGTCACATCGGTTCGGTTCGGGTCCTCTTTCTTCCTTCCGTCCCTGGCTTGATCTTCTGATCCGATCCCCATCCCTATTCCCATCCGCTCCGATCCGATCCCAGTTCAACCACAGTGGCCTTCCTTTTTGCCATACTTTATCTCGTGATAAGCCTCGGTTCGGTTCGGTGATCCCTTGCCCAGTCCACTATCCGGTCCGAGCCCATCCCTCCGATCCGATCCGAAAGCCTGCACCATTTTCCTGCAACTTTTCCAACGAGTGTTTTACAACATTTGACGGCGTTTTCGACCATTCTAACTATTCTAATCAATCACGAAGCATACCATACAGTCATAGCAACAAGTAGAATTGACCTCAAACACCAAAACATAAATATGATAGGTTAAAATGGATCAAACATAGCCAAAACCCCATATTTTCCTTAAACATGTTCAAGCATAATTAATGATAGGATTAGCAAAACTTAACCAAATTAACCTAAGTTCATATCAGAGGTCTAAAACATCATTTAAGAATTTATAAGTATTTTTCCAGATTTTTATCATGTTTAAATTTGCTAATTAACACTAATTACCCTTAATTAACCATAATTAGTGAGGAACTATGCAAATCACTCACCTTAGCCACAAATAAACCTTAGATCTGAAATAAATCTCTGTTTGGGCGCGAATAAAAATGCTAAACAACAGCTCTAGTCTTGATTTGGTGAAGATCTCCCTTGATTTGATGTTGCTAAGCTTAATCTTTGAGTAGAAAGTGATTTGGATGTGTTTTAGAGGTTGGAGGCCATTTTTTAGGGTTTCTAAGAGGTAAGTGGAAGCTAGAAAACTGAAATGGAATGAAACCCTAACTCTTTTCAGCCTCCCCATAACCCTAATCCCGAGATGGGTTATGGGCCCATTCACTAATCACCTTATTCGGTCCGGTTAAGCGGTTTTTCACCTTCCAAACCTTATTTCAGCCATATCTCCCAAACGGTAAGTCCGTTTTCCACGTGTGACCACTCTACGGAAAGGTAAACCATCATCCGAAGCCAATGGAAGTAGTTTCAGGTCAAAACTCCTTTCCAGTCAAAAGTTATGGCCGAAACAAGATCAGCGAGGGGGCAAGACGGTCATTTAAAAATCGGCAAAAATCAGGAACATGGGAAATGACCCTAATAATCGTTTCCCAAAGTTACATGACCATACGACCTCGTATAAGAAAGAAATAAATATTCTACGATCCTCCGATGTGTAGAATGCGGGTTGTTACATTCTTCCCCCCTTAAGAAATTTTGCCCCCGAAATTCCCTAACCAAAACACACAAAGGGTCCCGCATGCCTATCAACTATAAAACAACGATCAAACATACAAACAAGCAAGACAAGTCTATCCTGGCATGCGAAATAACTAATTCACAAAGAAAATCTTACCAGGCAAAGAGTTCTGGATACGTTTTCCTAATGCTCTCCTCTGTCTCCCAAGTACAGTCATTCTCGTTCTCGCCCCACTAAACCTTGACTAACTTCACCGCCTTCCTTCGAAGTTGCTTCATATCTTGTTCGACAATACGAATCGGCTTGCGGTTCCCAACCGCCTCGGGTTCCACTTCGAGGTCCTCTAACTGATCAGGTGAAATAGGCATATCTGAGTTGTGCACGAACTTCCTTAGTTGGGAAACATGAAATACGTTGTGAACTCCCGCCATCTTCTCGGGTAAGTCAACTCTATACGCCAAATTCCCAACTTGTTCGAGAACTGGGAACGGGCCAACAAATCTTGGTGCCAACTTGCCTCTCCTGCCAAATCGTATCACGCTCTTCAACGGAGAAATCTTGACAAACACCAAGTCATCAACGGAGAATTTTAAGTCTCCTCTTCTCTTATCAGCATAACTCTTCTGCCTATCCTAGGCAGGCTTCATTCGTTGTTGAATGATCTTAGTCTTATCTGAAGTTTCCCTTACCACATCTGGTCCAAGCACAAACTTCTCACCGGTCTCTATCCAACATGATGGTGAGTTGCACGGTCTTCCGTACAATGCTTCATATGGAGCCATACCGATACTGGAATGGTAGCTATTATTATATGCAAACTCTACTAGATGCAGATGGTCATCCCATGATCCACCAAATCGAATATACAAGCTCTCAAGAGATCTTCCAATATACAATTCACCCTCTCTGTTTGACCGTCGGTTTGAGGATGATACGCGGTACTGAGATATAATTCCGACCCTAGAGCCTCTTGTAAGCTCTTCCAAAACCCACTAGTAAACAATAGGTCTTGGTCACTCACAATGCTTTTAGGTACTCCATGAAATCTCACTACCCACTTCATATACAGTTCTGCTAACTTAGCTGCTGTTCTGGTCGATTTGGCTGGTATAAACCTTGCACTCTTGGTTAGTCGATCCACAATTACCCAAATGCTATCATGTTCCAATTTAGTCTTTGGTAAACCATCAATGAAATCCATCGAGACTTGCTCCCATTTCCATTCGGGAATTTCTAATGGTTGCAACAAACCACTAGGCTTCTTTTTTTTGGCTTTAACTAGCTGGCAATTCATGCACTTGGATATAAACTTCCCAACGTCTCTTTTCATCCCTTCCCAGTAGTAAGTCTGCTTCATGTCTCGATACATCTTACACCACCGGGGTGTATTGTCATTTTTGAGTGATGACATTCCCTAAGCACTTCATCTCTCAAACCATTCACGTTGGGTACAACTAGTCTTCCATTCTTTCGAAGCCATCTTTCTCGATCAAGCCCATACAAATTCATCTCCTCACCGTCGATATTCATCTCTAACTTGGAGATGATTTCCAACAGGTTAGGATCGTCCTTCTGACTGGAACCAATCATCTCAATCAAAGTGGGTCTGATCATCAAATTAGCTAACATCTCTGGATCCAATTCGCACTTTGGTCTGAAATCATACCCTGCGATATATTCCAGTTGCTTCCATTCAAGAAACATAGCTCCTAAACTGGCATGTCTCCTACTTAAGGCATCGGCTACCGCATTACCTTTCCCAGGTGTATATGCGATATCAAAATCATACGAAGCCAAGAACTCTAACCATCTCTGTTGACGGAGATTCAGATCCTTCTGAGAGAAGAGATACTTTAACGATTTATGATTGGCAAACAACTCAAATCTCTCTCCCAAGAGATAATGTCTCCACATCTTCATCGCGAACACGATCGCTGCCAGTTCCAAATCATGGGTAGGATACCTTTTCTCATGCGGCTTTAGTTGCCGACTAGCATAAGCTATAGCCCTACCTCCTTGCATCAATACAACACCTAGTCCGGTACCATAAGCATCCGTGTATACCGTCATCTCTTCATTCCCTTTTGGAATGACTAACACTGGCGCACGCGTCAACTTTTCTTTTAGACTCTTGAATGCATTCTTACGCACTCCGTCCCAGACGAAGGCTTGATTCTTCTTAGTCAACTGAGTCAACGGTGCCGCTATCTTGGAGAAGTTCTGGATAAACTTACGATAATATCCAGCTAACCCAAGAAGCTTCTTACGTCTGTTGCATTCTTGGGCGTAGACCAATCCTGTGCCGTAGCCACCTTCGCAGGGTCCACGACAATACCATTCTCTAAAACAACATGGCCTTAGAATCTCACTTCTCTCCTCCAGAAGTGACACATAGAAAATTTCGCTTTCAATTGGTTTTTTCTCAACACCTCCAACACTATTCTTAAATGTTCCTTGTGTTCCTCCTCTGTCCTCGAGTAAACAAGGATGTGGTCTACGTACACAAGAACAAACTTATTCAGCTGATCTCTGAATACCCTATTCATAAGATCCACGAAGTATGCTGGTGCATTGGTCAACCCAAATGGCATGACCAACCACTCATAAAATCTAGACGGCGTCCTAAATGCCGTTTTCGGAACACTCTCAGCCGTTACTCGGAGCTGATGAAATCTTGTCACGAGGTCCAACTGGGAGAACACTCTTGCTCCTTCCAGTTGATCAAACAAATCATCTATCTGCTGTAGAGGATACTTATTCTTCCTCGTCACCTTATTCAACTCGCGATAGTCCACACACAAACGAAGGGAACCATCTGCCTTAGTGGCAAACACAACTGGTGCTCCCCACTCGGAGGCACTTCTTCTAATAAATCCCTTCTTCAAAAGATCGCTGACTTGCACCCCGAGCTCTTGCTGCTCCCTTGGTGCCATACGACGAAGTGGCATCACTATAGATCTGGCATCTTTCACTAAATCAATACGGAACTCAATCTCTCGGTGTGGTGGAAGTCCGGTGTCACTTCCTCGGAGACGTCCGGATACAGGACAACCACGGGCACATCTGACAACTCATCATGCGGGATGTCGAGGGAATTTATAAAACTAGCCATTACCCCATCACTAGGTAGACTACCAAACACTACCCTTCGCTCATCATCCGCTCTAACTGTCACCAAAAAGCCCTCACAGTCTACCACCACCCCGTATCTTTGGAGCCAATCGACCCCCAATATAATGCCATACCCAGTAAAGCCCAAAACAAAGCAATCACAAACAAACACACATCCACGACTCGATAAGACCAAATTTCGGCAAATCATACTAAGGTTAGTCGAACCACCAATCGGGTTCGTCACAACCAACGGTCTATCGACTATCTCGGCTTCCAGTCCCAACCTATCTACCAGGTCACTAGATATGAAGGAACGGGAAGCCCCGGTATCAAACAATACTCGAATAGGTACATCATAAATAGAAAGCATACCTTGAATGACGACATTCTTTCCTTTCTCCGCCGCAGTTGGGGCATTCGACAAAGAAGGAATAGCACTGATAGCATATGCTTTCACAATCTGCTTCTCCTTAAGAGGTTGTGGGCATTTATACTTATGATGCCCCACTTGGCCACAGTTGTAGCACTTCCTATCCGCTAGCTTGGCCCGATATTCTTTGGCATAATGGCCCTTCTTACCATAGCTGAAGCACTCAACTTCTTTCTTACTCTTTTTCTGGCCATCCTTAGTTTGGTTCTGCTTCCTCTTGTTCTGAGTGTTATTCTTGCTTCCACCGCCTGCTTGCGGCTTCAGCCCTTCTACAGAGGCAACCTCAGTCTTTGACTTAGGGTAAAGACTCTCTGATCTCAAAGCTTTCCCCACAATCAATTCAAAAGTCTCATCAATGTGGTTGATAAGACTTTCCCCCAAGTATCCATCCAAACCAGTAATGAACTTCTCATTCTTCTTATTAGGAGTATCGATAAGAGATAGTCCATACTTCGACAAAGTATCGAACTCAGCAATATAATCCGAGACTGCCCTACCATTCTGCTTAAGCTCCAAGAACTTCCTAAACAGTTCCGACTTCTGAGCAGTTGGGATGAACTTGTCGCTAAAGCGAGCCTTAAACTGATCCCAAGTAACCTGATCCTCTGGAGTGGTTGTCTTAACAGCATTCCACCAATTCATCGCTTGCCCTTGCAGCTGACGAGATGCTAGCCTTCTCTTCATCGTATCCTCGATACCCAAGTCGTCGAAGATACGATCACAGCTATCCAACCAATCTTGAACATCCGTGGCCGACTCCGTTCCATGAACGGCTTCCCACCAAGTTTAGTGTAATCCTTGCACAGCTTGGTGAAATCGGCCCTGGGCGCCTGCACTACTGGACCACCACCATTACCGGGATTAGGAGCTGACCCTTGCACATCCCTAAGCATTTCTCTCATGAGGTCAATAAACATCGCCCTCATGTCAGCAGCATTCCCATTATTGGCCCCTCTACCAGCACCTCTTGCGTATCGGCTCATCGTTCAATCTGTAAAGAGAAAACGATTAACCATCTCCATTGTGGTGCTAGTGCAGTGCGACTTCATCCTTAGCTATATTAATAGTTTGTGTATATATATAGCTTTTGAAAACCAAAGTAATCACAAATACGTGCTCTCATATACGTATTATCCCTCCCTAGTGTCTTTCCCTAGGTTAACTACGCAACCTAGAGCTCTGAAACCAAATGTGACGGCCCGCCCCGCACCAACTGACATTTCCTCCAAAAGTGCGCTGTACACATGTCCAGTTATCACGGGACGGTCGTCAGAAGGAAAGAAGGAAAACAAAGAATCAACAAAGAACCTGTAGAATGTCTCACAGCGCATGGAACAAAATATAATCATAACATATACTTGACACAAAACAGGTGAGACAGTGTATAAGCTGAAATAAACTACCATAGCAGCGGAAAATCCAAAGTACAACTTATGATCCAAAGCCAACATTGTTACAACTTTTAAAAACTGTCTCAAAAAGCTAAACAAGAAATATACACTACTAATGCCCAAAGTAGTGACCAGCAACGACACAGGGAGGATATCTATATATATCATACGTGGAAGCCTCCTGCTCGCCTCTGAATCCGCTACTCGCACATCACCAGCTAACCTGTCTCTAGTCTGCTCGTGAGAGCACCCAGAGTAATAAGAAGAGACATAAAACTCTGGGTCAAACAAAAAGTCTGGTATGAGCGATAAGCAGCTAACAGAACAATAACAGGTATACTAAACCATACCTGAACCTGGACCTGCAACCAAAGAGTTAGCACTACATACTGTACAACACTCCAGGGTGCCACAACAAATGGTGTAAGGAATATGGGGGTGGGGGTGTGCATGTCATAATGATGGCAGACAATCAAGCATAACAACCATCCTCACATCTCTCACTCAGTGCGTAAAGTATACGATATCCACCACTTCGATCACCCAATACTTTGCTATGATCACTCTGCCCCATGAAGTCACAACGGCTTCACTGCACTGATCCATAGCCACTAACCCTTCGCTATGTCTACTTTGCCCCATGGAGTCGTACACACCCCACTGCACTGGCTCATAGCCTTACTAATCCTTTACTATGTCCACTCTTCCCCATGGAGTCACAATGGCTCCACTGCACTGGATCATAGTCTTACTACGATCACTTTGCCCCTCGAGTCGTGGTGACTCTACTGCACTGATACATAGTCCCGCTACGATTACATTGCCCCTCGAGTCATGGTGACTTTACTGCACTGATACGTAGCCCGTCATTCCTTTTCAGTGGTGAACCGAAGCTATGAACTCCGACAACTCCTTAGCACACGTCCCGCAGCAAAGACCAACCATGAAGTGAACTCATTGGTTCCCAACTGGATCCTGAGCTCTAACTTCCATTTGAACTACCATTGCATCTCGGGTTTTTGGTCATCACTGGATCAGATCTTCTTCTAGCCATCGGTTTGGTTCGGGTAGATACACCATAGTTTGGTCTGGATTGCTCCAGTTGCTAGTCATCGGTACGGTTCGGGTCCTCCATGTCACATTGGTTCGGTTCGGGTCCTCCATGTCACATCGGTTCGGTTCAGGTCCTCTTTCTTCCTTCCGTCCCTAGCTTGATCTTCTGGTCCGATCCGATCCCCATCCCTATTCCCATCCGCTCCGATCCAATCCCAGTTCAACCACAGTGGCCTTCCTTTTTGCCATACTTTTATCTTGTGCTAAGCCTCGGTTCGGTTCGGTGATCCCTTGCCCATTCCACTATCCGGTCCGAGCCCATCCCTCCGATCCAATCCAAAAGCCTGCACCATTTTCCTGCAACTTTTCCAGCGAGTGTTTTACGCCATTCGACGGCATTTTCGACCATTCTAACTATTTCTAATCAATCATAAAGCATACCATACAGTCTAGCAACAAGTAGAAGTGACCTCAAACACCAAAACATAAATATGATAGGTTAAAATGGATCAAACATAGCCAAAACCCCATATTTTCCTTAAACATGTTCAAGCATAATTAATGATAGTATTAGCAAAACTTAACCAAATTAACCCAAGTTCATATCAGAGATCTAAAACATCATTTACGAATTTATAAGTATTTTTCCAGATTTTTATCATGTTTAAATTCGCTAATTAACACTAATTACCCTTAATTAACCATAATTAGCGAGGAACTATGCAAATCACTCACCTTAGCCACAAATAGACCTTAGATCTGAAATAAATATCTGTTTTGGCGCGAATAACAATGCTAAACAACAGCTCTAATCTTGATTTGGTGAAGATCTCCCTTGATTTGATGTTGTTAAGCTTAATCTTTGATTAGAAAGTGATTTGGAGGTGTTTTAGAGGTTGGAGGCCATTTTTTAGGGTTTCTAAGAGGCAAGTGGAGGCTAGAAAACTGAAATGGAATGAAACCCTAACTCTTTTCAACCTCCACATAACCCTAATCCTGAAATGGGTTATGGCCCATTCACTAATCACCTTATTTGGCCCGGTTAAGCAGTTTTTCACCTTCCAAACCTTATTTCAGCCATATCTCCCAGACGGTAAGTCCGTTTTCCACATGTGACCACTTTACGGAAAGGTAAACCATTATCCGAAGCCAATGGAAGTGATTTCAGGTCAAAACTCCTTTCCAATCAAAAGTTATGGCCGAAACAAGATCAGCTAGGGGTAAAATGGTCATTTAAAAATCGGCAAAAATCATGATGACCCTAATAGTCATTTCCCAACGTTACATGACCATACGACCTCGTATAAGAAAGAAAGAAATATTCTACGATCCTCCGATGCGTAGAATGCGGGTTGTTACAACAGTGGTATCGGAGCCAGACTTGTAAAATCTATATCTTGAGTATTCGTTTTTCTAATACATGTTCAATTCACTCCATTATCAAGTGTTACGAACACTGGCGTAAGAATTGAATGTAAATTAAATTATAAAGTGAAATTGTTTCACTGGATAAATGTTTTGAATTTTAATACCTAGTTTAAATTCGAATTGACAGGTTAATTATTGTTTTACTTCAAGTTAATGTTGTAGAATACTATCCTATCAAGTATTGGGTATGTGGATCAACTGATTAATTCTGTATGCTTTTAAAATAATGATTGGATCTGTTTTATTGATACTATGCTCTGTTGAAATTAGTTTCAGTCCATATGAATTCTCGCAAATTAAATCCTTGTGAACATTGATGCGAGAATTTTATAAAATATCATGTATAAAGTGAAATTGTTTCACTGGTTATAAAACTTATATTTAATACAAATTCGGAAATGAAATTATGAATTGATATGTGGTATCATTTTTTTTGTTATAAACATTGGTAGAACTTATGCTGTTAAACTTAAAAATGCGGATTAAAATGTTGACTCAATGTTATTTAGCACTGTTTGTGTCTATTTAATATATAGACACCCTGTTTTATAATATCAGTATGACTGAATTTCCAGTTCCTTAAATTCTAAGTAATTAAATGTTTGATTACTATGAGTATTTATTTTTTGGATCGATCATTCATATAATTTGTTTGATCAAAGATCATTATATTGACAATGAACATAATAGTTTCAAATTATAACAGATGTATTATAATTTGGTAATTTTATAAAATACATTCATAATGTGTTTTATATAGGTATATATATAGCATATGTGCTTTGACATAAACATGCATATGTGATTGACCTATTAAAACTGCTTTTGGGCCAGAAAGTATTGATTATATATATATATTTATAATGATAAATATATGATATAATCTTATTTCATAATGACTGGAAATATGATTTTCTGTTTATATTTTAGTTTTATACTATAAGTGTAAAAGTGTATGTGTATTCTTTGAATCTGTTAACGAACACAGATCAATTATTATTTTGATTCACAATTTTTTTTTCTGTTTAATCAAAATTAATAAGACCCCTTTAATCTGGTCATAAGATTTAACTGGATTGATTTGTTTTTTTTTTACTTTGAACTGGGAATAATAAGTCGATTGTCTAATTCTCTTGTTAATTGCAATTTTATTGGCTTTAATACTGCAAAATAGTTTGCAGAAACAATGAAGTATATATACATATATGTATATGTATTTATCTTTAGACAACCAAGTATTGGATCACTGTTTAGTTTTATGAAAAGCTAATTTAGTCTGTGTCCATGTTTTAAAATGCATGATCGTGATTTTTAATTATGGGTTAATTAATTGGTATTAGAAAATAGCTGTTTTATAAGCATATATCACATGTAAAGACATGTTTACACGATATATGTGCCAGTTCCATAGTATGTTGATACTGACTTACTTGTATGCAAAATCTTGTTGTTTAAATTCACAAGTAATTGGCCTTGATAACATTTGTTTTATATGTATGTATGTATGTATATATATATATATATATATATATATATATAATTCAGATGTGCCCACACCTTTGCAGTAGTTAATTATGACTGCAAATTATCCTTCATTCATGTACTAATTCATGTTTAATCATGCTCTAGTATAAATCAATATTAAAGCTGACATAAATATGATTTATGAAAGTGATACTTACCTTATTTATAAACCTTTATGTTGCATTGTTGAATGCAATATCCACTGGAAGGACCTGTATGTTTTCAATAATAATATGTATGTGTGCACCTGCTCATATATATATAAATGGGTTGTTTTCATTTTATATTCAGAATATAAAATGATTCCAATGCTATATGATAGCTCCAACAAATTTAACTTGTTTTCTATCTTAATAATGTTGTTTTATTCTTTCATCATGTTTCATTAACTTTATGACAGAATGATTCAATCAACATAAACAAGGGTTGATATGTTATTATATAAGCTGGTGTATGATACCATGTTCATCCCAAGTTATATTCATTCTACTGATATGAATTAAACTTGCAAAAACCTGCACTATGTCACATTTGCAATCTGTGTATATATATGCTATAAGGTTTCCATGACATATATTTACCTATGTTTATACACTGGCCAATAATTAGTATTATGTAACACTGGATATTAAATGTATCTAGGTATCACACATGTTAGTATTACATATATAAATGCTTGTTTATACATGTATACAAAAAATTGGCAGCAGATATAGTAACATTTTATGAGTACATATGTAAAAGGATTAGTTCAATGATCTCTTGAATTCGTATATAAATTACTATTGATGAAATTATAGAAATCCTATGTCATCTGAAAATATATCAATATGCAATATTAGTTAGTAGCTTATTTATGCTTAAAACCTGATTTGATGATTAGATTAGAAATTAAGGTGACTGAAAGTTTAAATTGTTTGGTTATTGAAACCATGTTCAAATATTATGTACTAAAACATACACTGATTTGGCTTATACATTGTAACCAGTTAATGCATATGTATATAAAACTGCCTGAACTCATACATATAAATAGTAAGGCTTTTGAAGCGATATACTTGATATTGTATGTTATTTTGATGGTTAGTTTTAATGTGATGCCAGTTAGTATCATGACTCAATTCTTGAGCAGGTGACCAATATCTGGGCAACGCAAAAAAGGCAACACATACAGCAAATCAATGGTGAAAAAGGGAACTCGATTAGATCGAATTATTCCTCACAGTGATATATATTTATATATCAATAATGCACAAATACTTATATTATACATTTGATGTATACTTGTAAGGCTGACCCAGGAAGTTAAAATTGTTTTAGTAGGGGAAGAATTCGACGTCCTTTGAAACTGTTTTAGAAGAAAATGGAAGTCAAGTGCTTATGGTTGGCAGTGGCAAATACTACAGATATAGATTTTGGATTCTTGTATTTTATACCTCACTGCATTAGTCAAATGTATATTCAAATGTGTGACATATTGATGTATGAAAAAAAATACAGGAATATGACTGTATTGAATTCTGTTCAAAATCTGTAGAACATAAAGAATTGTTAAATACCTGTATGTAATTCTCTAAGTGTTATGATGCATCTCCATATATAGTGGTTCGGTGAATAATTAGCTGAGTATAGCAATAGTTGTCCTAAATGTTGCTTGTGAAATGTCTATATTGAATTAGATCTAGTAAAACGTAAGGTTGGATCATGTTTTAATGCGTCTTTAATGTTTATAGTAAATAGAAGAGGCATGCTTTATATATGTAGTTGAATTCAAATACTGTATGTTTGCTTAAATTCAATTGATTGTATTAATGTTCAAAGGAATACATATAGGCATGATACTAATGTATCATTGAATTTAAGCATATATATATTATTTAAGTTTGATTTCATTACAGATATAAAAGACACATATATTTGATATATGTAAATAACTCTAATATTGTTTCCACTACGAATTATAAAATCTCTCTAAAGCAAATTTTGTTATATTAAATCATGGTGAAGTCTTCTAATAGTACACCCATCAATATCCAATCTCATTGGTTGTAGGTAACGCCGAAGCGTTGTGCGTCCTCTTATTTTAGTTATATGCTGTAGGAGTAATCGTGGTGCTTCTACTGTATTATTAGGTTTGATTTAACTAAGGCTGCATAATAGGATTATGGCCTTAGAAACAATAGCATGAACTATTCTATATATTAAGCAAATGAATAATACTGAACAAAATGTTCATCATGCGATCTAAGAATTATATATGATATAATCGACATAAGATATCTACCTAAAAGGTTGTGTTTCGGGGATTAGCCAAGCTAGGTCAAGGCATGACTAGATATGGATCTTGGAACACCATTATATATATATATACCGATATGTATATATAAACAGAGGGATGTTAATTTGAGTGGGAGCGTATTTTAGTTTAAATAATACATTTATATTAATATAAATTTTGATTGTCAAAATTTTATATTTTATTAAATGAATATTAAGAATCAGTTATTATTCATTATCTACTGTAGATATTAAATAATAAATAACTCTGATAATTTAAATTAATCCTTAAGAAGGATAAATTGAATTAAATTAAATTTCTTTATTAATACTAAAATTTGAGGATTGTCCTCAAACAAATTTGATAGTAATTGTTTTACAAACATCGAAGATCTAAAAGAAAGCTGAAGTGTGACTTCAACCGAATAAGATATAAATGTTATAATGATCTACTTATTCATTTCTAATATTAGATACTAGATGTGAATCACATAAATGTATGTAAATTTACAGAAATTGCAGAATAAGTAGAAATCTGATAAAAAGGACAAGTGGACTTACGATTGGAAATGAAGCAAATGTTGCTGGATTATCAATGGAAATTAATTCTTGTTATATATGTATATTGGCTTAATTTAATAAATAAAATAATCGTTATTATGAAATTCCATATAAAATAAATGTTATTATGAATCTTGTTCAGACAAGTTTAAATATCATTTATAATAAAAGAACAATTGTTATTCATTTTATTTAAATGAAATAATTAATGGAATTTCACAAATAGTTAATGAACTTTATAAATCGTTAACTATAATGTACTTGGCATAATTAAAGAGTGGATTAAATTTAATGATTTGAATCCGACGTACCTTTAGCATTACCATTTAGCCCATATAAACAAGAAAGAATATCAAAACTCCATAATGATGGAATTTTGAAATCATTTGGTCTCGATTCATATGAAGAATGCAAATCTTGTTTATTAGACAACATAACTGAATCACCTTTCGCTTAACAAAGTGAATGGATGATTAGTATTGTGTCTCGTACATAATGATGTATAAGGAGCAATGAATACATAAGCTAGAGGCAGGTTTATTACTTTATTATATTTACTGATAATGTCAGTAGATATATATATATATATATTATGGAACACAAATCAAAATCCTTTGAAAATGTTCAAAGAATTCAAAATGAAGTTCAAACCAATTTTGACAGAAAATATATTCTCTTCGAACAGATCAAAGAGAATCTTTAAGCCAATTATTTAATTAATTTAATGACAATCTACTGAGTGTGAAATTGTTTCACGACTCACACCACCTAGAACACCATGTTGAAATGGTGTGCCTGAAAGGAGTAATCACACCTTATAAGATATGGTACGACCAAGATAAGTCATATAGATCTTCCAATAAATTATATTGAGAACAATTAAATTAATCCTACTAAAACAAGTCTTAAGACGCCATATAAAATATGGATTAGGAAATGCCATAGCATGTTTAAATGCACAGATTTGGGACGTATGGCGCTTGTTAAATGTCATTCCTCTGATAAGATCAGACCCAAATCAAATAAATATTTTGTGGAATATCCAAAAGAAGAAAATGGATATTAATTCTATAAATACTCTGAGAATAAAATGTTTATTGCTCGAATTGGTATCCTTATAAAGAAGAGTCAGTCTCTAACATACCGATGAGAATAAAATAGAATCTGAAATGTCTCGGA
The DNA here is from genome assembly GCA_030737875.1 of Allium sativum. Lineage (NCBI taxonomy): Eukaryota > Viridiplantae > Streptophyta > Magnoliopsida > Asparagales > Amaryllidaceae > Allium > Allium sativum. The sequence continues at coordinate 294,027,830 of CM060913.1, read as the reverse complement.
GACCACAAAATACCATTAAATCTTGTACAGACAATAAATTGAGTGGGAGTGACACAATAATTACAATGTTATATATTGATAACACATTAATTATTGTGAATAATGTTAATTTTAAAACCAGAAATAGATAGTGATTCTAAGAAAGAAAATGTTTGGATTAAGAAGTTCATAATTGAACTTAATTCATTGTTGATCCAATGATTTACATTGCAATAACAATGTGGCTATTGCTCAGGCCTAAAACGTTAATCTCTCATTATCGATCCAAACATATATTTAAGAAATATAATTCTTATGTGAAATTGTTCACAGAGGATATAAACATATCTGCAAAATTGCAAAAGCTGTAATGTTGCAGACCTACTGAATTAAACACTGTCGCAACAGAAGTTTAATAGTCACACTAGTTTCATGAGTATATGTTACATGAATGATTGACTCTAGTGCAAGTGGGAGATTGTTAGAATTTATGCCCTAGAGGCAATCCATTTGATGTGATTAATAATGTTATTATTTTATTTGAAATAAAAATATTCTATTATGTTATATTTACTGCGTAATATAAATAATAATTTAATAGAAGTCCTTAGAATAATAATACGGAATTATATAGTTCGAGTAAGAATGAACTTGAGATTATATATAATGTGATAAGTATTATAATTCTTAAATGTCCCTAGTCGAGTTTTATTGTTTATATAGGACAACAATAAAGCGTTGAGACTAGTATATTGATTGACTGATGATCACATCTCATTTCACATCTCATTGATCATTAATATATGTGATATTAAAGTCAAGATATAAATACGTATTGGAGAATAGCGTATTGGGATGACCTACCGTGAGATAACCACATGGAATATAATTAACAGTATCATAAGTTGTTCTCATAGTGACAGTGATGTAATGGTCCTCAGACCTGAAATCATTATAATTTTATTCGAGGATATTTGTGTTTTGATATCATCTAAAGTCACTCGTAACGGAGTAATGATAACGGTGATTATTGGATACATCTCGAGTCGAATGGAAATTATGAATGATCTAGATGGAATTTAACCCTATGATATATTTGTGGTGATATCCATGGGCCTCTTGATTGAGTGAGACTTTGAAATGCATGGCCGTGCTCAAATATTGATTTGTTTTAAACAGTCTGTGCATCGATCAAGATAAACAGATTAAATTTCAAAGTGGGTGATACGATCCATGCCTCGAGTTTAATCTTGGATATGTTGGTTAAAAGGATTATATTGCATTGATACACTGGTCATAGAAAAGGATTGTATCGAATCGTTGATATTATTATAACTTGGGTAGCAGCGATGTATTGCTAGATGCCAATCACTGTTTATGATTTTAAATATGATTTAAAATCATTGCCAACGTTCTAATAACCTATAGGGTCACACGAATAGAATGTAATGAAGCGAAAAACATTCATTGGATGAATAAAATATTAAATCTGTTGATATTTTATTTGGCATTGAATTAGTATACCAATCAATTTCCTTAATTTTGGTACACATTTTAATTTAAAAGGAACCTGTTCTTTTATAGAAGGGTATAAAAACCAAAATTGCTCTAATAAGATTAGAAATGGGAAAACACCGTAAAACCTAATTCTCCAAGTTCCATGAATGGCGGCTAGCACCAACCTTCATTCCAATTCAGATTCAATCGAGATTGGAGGCATTCTTGTGGATACCAATAGAGGCTCAACACTTGCTTAGCTTTCGATTCGATGCTACACTGATTCGTTCTATTCTCAAGATTGAATCTGGATTTTCATGGAATCACTGCAACAGGTATGATACTTAATTTACAGAGTTTTACATAAATCTATTGTTTTGGGTTTCGATTTTAGTGTTTATCTGCTGCGTTGATTAACCCTAGAAATCCAACAATATGCACTATCTTTTGATCCTCTGTCTAAATCCTTGTTTCCTTCTTTCCTAAGTCTCCGGGGCTCCTGGCTTTCTAGGAGGTAACCTCATCGCGGCATGGTTCCATAGGCTTGATGAGACTATGACACCTACTGTCAAAGTGTGAAGTAGGGCCCAACTTCCAGCTGTAGCCGTAGTAGTTTCACCTGCGGCTAATTTTCTTTCGAGCTTTGTTGGGTTTTCCGTGAGATGGAGATAGCTTTCGAGAGACTTGTCAACATGTTACACAAGGATAGTAAAGATGAGAATGAGGGAGTCTGGCTAAGGAGCACAACCCAAGGTTGAAAAACTCATGGATGTGGACTTGGTTCACAAAGAAGGAAAGAATAGTAAAACCTAAGGCAAGAGGAAGTATTTTTATCATGGTATAACCGGTCATGTAATTAAGGATGAGGGCAAGAACAAAGTACATGATTTTCAGGAGGGCAAGTATACGCTCTCACCGCCAGCGTACCTGAGAGAGAGGTAAGGCTTAGTTTATATTTTTGATCATCCTGTTAGTACTCTTTTTGATTCTAGCGCTTCACATTCGTTTATATCTGCTTCCATATTTGAGTCTCTACACCTTAGTACTTGTATAGTTGAGGATCCTATTTTTGTCTCAAATCCAGTTGGAGGTTTGGCTCATTTATCTTTGGTTGGTAAGGATTTGAAAATAACTATATTAAGTATTGAGTAAGCGTAATGCTTATGTTTGTGGTTCCATGGGCTATGGGTTGATTCTAGGAATGGGTTGGTTAGCTAGTAATTGTGAAAGGAGGGTAGTTAGACTTTTTGATTTGCCTCGGGAATACCCTCGAGATTTCGTGCAATCCTAAGGGGACACCTAGGCTTAGCTACCTAGAATCACTTGATGCATCTATCGACGATTTACGAGCACTCAGATGTTTTTGACTAGGTTAGGGGTTTTGTAATGACCCAGAAAATCTGAACCAATTTAAATTTTTTAAATTGGCTAAAATAATGGATTTTAAATATTTAAAATAAATATTTTAAATAATAGAGATGAAAAGTGAGTTGAATCGATAAATGAAAAACGAATATAATTAATTCTAATTATAAACAAGGCCTGAAAGGGCGCGGTAGTTTCAAAATTTGAATTCAAACTTTGTCGGACTGTACCGGATGCAAAACAAAACGGATTTGAGTGAAACTAAAAATATTTAAATCTTTTAGTGAATACCTTTCTAACGAATCTGAAAAATCAAAGTTTCATAGAGGAAAGCAAAAGTTTTGGCCAAATGAATTTTCAGAAAGGTCGCTATGGAATTTATATAGCCCGTGAAATTGGCCATTTTGCATACGACCTCGGAATTCGATGAAACCACTTTTGTTAGATCTGGGATGTGAATTTATTGCTAGATTTCAAATTTCATAATTTTTGAAGCTAGTATGTGAGCGTGGCAAAGGAAAACGTATTTTTGGTCAATTACAGTTAAATTGGATCGACCAGAAATGAGCCTTTTTGCAAACGATCTCAGAATTCGACGAAACTAGTTTTGTTGGGACCGGATCATCAAAACATAGCCAGATTTATTTTTTTTGGAATTTTTCGAATCAGTTTGTGGCCCTGGTAAATTGAAATGTACGTTCGAATCGAATATTGAATGTTATATATTTTAAATGGAATGAAAACTGACTGAAACAGTCGAATGGGCCTACGAAACATATCCCATTGTGTTCGGAATGGGGGTAAAACGCTAGGGACGACAGTCGTTGGGTTTGGATTGGAGTTCATATTAGAAAACCCCTTTTTAAAATTCTATATAACTCTCGGCCAATCAGAAAATTAGAAATAAAAAGGGGGGAAGCAGATTCTCTCTCCTCGACGTCGATCAAAGGCGGAAAAGCCTTCTCCCTTCTCTCCTCTTTTTTGGCTAATCCACGCAACGAAACACCTCCACCCAGTTAAGGTTTTTGTAGATCTCTCCGAGAGCTTCACATCCATAGCTGGTACGCCACCCCTCGTCGCCCCATCAGCGAGATCTCCTCCTCCAAAGTCGCCACCTTCAGACCGCCGCCCCGACCTCCTGCCAGTGTCGAACTGGACCCCACCACCAGCGCCGAGAAGCTCTCTCCTCCCCCTTCGACGCTGCGCAACCCGATCGTCCTCTCATGCCTCGGATCTCGCGAAAAACTAAAACCTTGTTTTGAACAAGTTTGAAAAGGTACGGCCTATTTAATTTTAAACTATATTATAGCAGTTTAAAGCGCTACCGTTTTTGATTTCACTGTAAAAATCATATCTTTTTCGTTTCTTGACGAAATTCAGTGAAACAAGAGACAGTGGAATCGTGTGGACGTCTTCTACATTCTAAAAGAGACCGCATATTTTTCTGAGCCTTCTGCTATTTTTGGTGGAGTGGAACCCAATGTGAGATTTCTAATTTATAAACGATATAGAAAACGACAATGTATAAATTATATAGTCGATGTATGGGTTATATAAGCGTTGTACACCTCATGTATAAGCGTTGTATAAGTTGTACGTTCGATGTATAAGTTATATATGCGTTGAAAAAACTATATATGTGTTGAAATAGAAGTGAATTGCTATATATATATATATATATATATATATATGCCCCTCGTCCACAAACCATGGACGATATTTATTGGTTGTGATTGGTGTGAAAATTGATTGATAGCGAATGGTTGATTGGAATTGTTTGTGGTTGATATTGATTGATTGTGGTTGAAAAATACCCATTTGTGGTTGAGAAATATTTGGTTGAAACCACATAGGATTAGTTTGTGGAAATGAAAAATATATACATGCCGCCTGCGTGCGAACTAGATGCATGATTCCCCATTGTCAAAAACCGCGAGGTTTTAAGGTAGAGCGAGGAGCCGTACTAGGGACGGTCCCGATTTTAACTACCCTGCCGTTATGCTGCCGAAATTTTGAATAATATTCATGTGTTTGAATTATTTTCATTTGTTAAAACTATATTTATTCGTTGAATAGAAAACCTTCATGTGTTGAGTCGATATTCATTCGTTGGATAGAAATTCATGTGTTGAATGGTATTCGTGTTTTAAATATAAAAAATCACATTTTTATTGATATATACAAACTATAGAAAACCTTCATGTGTTGAATCGATATTCATTCGTTGAATTGAAATTCATGTGTTGAATGGTATTCGTGTTTTAAAATATAAAAATCACCTTTTTATCGATTTATATAAACTATAGAAAACCTTCATGTGTTGAATCGATATTCATTCGTTGGATAGAAATTCATGTGTTGAATGGTATTCATATTTTGAAATAAATTGTTTTATAATAAAAATCACATTTTTATCATCTATATGAACTATATAAAATAATCTTGTTTTGAAAGAAATTGTTTTATAATAAAAATCATATTTTTATTACCTATATGAACTATATAAAATAATAGTGTTTTGAAATGAATTGTTTTACAATAAAAATCACATTTTTATTATATACATGAATTGTCAAATATAGTGAAGTGTTGAAATAGAAGACAGTTAGATAAAAATATCATTTTTATCAAATGTATGAAAAGGATATAGCTTTGAAATCGAAGATTCGATATATATATATATATATATATATATATATATATAAATAGAATTAAAATATATCGAATAACGACGCTGCAGTTCGTATTTTGAAACCGTGATTTCAAACGATTATACCGGAAGATCCGACCATCGGATTTTCCTGAAATCACAACCATTGGGTTCGCTTTGGAAATATCTTTCCAACGGCACCAAATTTGTGGAAATCCAACGGTTGGATTGTCTGGAATGTTTAATTCAAATCTGAAGAAAAACAGCGCCAGAATCGATTATATTTATATATATATATAAATATAATTATATTTAATCGAATAACGACGCTGTAGTTCGAATTTTGAAATCGAAACTTCAAACTATTATACCGGGAGATCCGACCGTCGGAATTTCCCGAAACTGGAACTGTTGGATTCGTTTTGAAAAGATCTTTCTAATAATGTAAATTTTGGGAAGATCCAACGGTTAGATTTTCAGAAATGTGTAAATCAAATCTGAAGAAAAATAGCGCCACGGCCGCGTTATGGCCCGAAGCGTCGTTTTGAACAGATTGGCTGTTTTAAAATAAATAAAAATAGCGACAAATCATTATAAAATATTATAAACGATATGGATGTGAAATTTAGAAATTAACTGAAGGTTGGCTAAGTCGAATGGTTTCCTGGGTGTTGATCTGATGTTGGTTTCGGCCTTCGGGGTTAATATTTGGGAAATCGTTCTCTTGTTGATTGACGGTTAGTGACTAATGAATTGAAATGATGCGTATGTATGTTAGTGTTGCACTTGTTTACTATATGCGGAAGTTGCTCAGAAAGACCGGGTTTATCCCATTCTGAATAACTGAATCGACGATAAGAAATCGAAGATGAAGACGGTGGTCGAAGACCGGAGATCTTCACCTCGTTTTGGATGGTAACCGAGGTCCTGATTGGGAGGCATCCCGAAATATGGATAATGAGTGGTGATCGTCCAGACGTACGTGGTGATCGATCGGTTTACGAGGTATTTAGTGCCTCCGGTTTCGTTCAGACCCAGAACGGACTTGGAAAAGGACAGTGTGTCTGAAATTGGAATTTATTCTGTGTGATTGATAACTATCAGTTGCATGGTGTTAATTGCTTGTGTGGCATGCTAAGATGCAGTGATCAGGGCTTCTGTTGAAAAGCAAAGTCTTGTGGTGATGATCAAAGCACCGCCTGTGTGGCGTAGCTTTGTGTATAACGTGAAATCGCGAGCCTCACACCCCGGTATGAACCAGAAACGGGAGAAGGACCTCAGGGGGGACGTGCGTTTTCTTTCTAGCTAGAAGTGGCGTCAGTGGTTTTGCACGCCCTGACGAGTTTGACTTATGTGGTTGTTGCTGTTGCGAGGCGCCTCGGTTAGATCGGACGATCCGGGTCCGATGGAGTCATTCGTTGGCTCATTTATGCCCCAAAGGGCGGAGGGACGCATTGTTCCGGCATTATAATCCACTTCGTGTGGACCGGCCCTGACGATCCAAGGTACGGTTGCGGCTGTGCCTGAGACATGGGCTAGATTGTCTCGAATTCGGTAAGGACTATCTTTTGCCTTGGTTCATGATGGAAATCCAATTTCCAAATACGACATCGTGCGGTTTTGATTGTATATATATATATGGCGACATGATATATGGTACCCATGCCGTCTATGATTGATAGTTATGATTGAAATTATTTTTGAAACATATAAACACTAGTAATAATGCCAATTGCTTTTGTTTTATTCGTATCAACCATATTTTGGCCATTATAAGGTAAAACTCTATCCTCCGGTTTGCGTTGCATTGTGTGATGGGAACTGAGTCTTATAATGGCTTCATTTTTATAAAAAGCATTGCGATGTTTAAAAGAAAGATTTGTTTTTAAAGCATTGGCAATCCAATGGAGTAAACCCGTTCCACGAAAGTGGCGTGGTCTTGTGATTAGCCATATTATAAATGTGTTGAATAGATTTCTCATACCAGTCCCATGACTGACTCATAGTTTGTTTCACTTTCAAACTCGGGTGCCCCTTTTTCTACACGGGCATCCTTGTATTCAGGTTTAGCTGGTTCTTTCTGGATAGCTGGAGCTGAAGATGGATCCTATCATTTATCTCTTTTTATGCTGTTCAGCTCCTATTGTACATTATGTTTGTTTTCCGCTGTAGACATTTATGTATAATTGAACTGTATTTATACTATGTATGTTCCTGTATACTGTGTAACTCTGATGATTACGTTTATCCAGTATATTCTATTGTTCATTTTCTAGTGTATTTATTTACTTATGTTCTGCTATTATCTGTTTCTGTGTTATATTCCAAGGATTACCCTTGCCACTGTCCATACGGGGTTTGGGGTCGTCTCAGGTTTGCCGCCTAAAACACGAGATAGACTTCCGCATATATCCAGTCGAGAATGCAAAGCCAGTTATGCGATCAACGATAGTTTTGGAGCAAGATTGGCAAGGATAGCCAGAGCCGGTTAAGTGCTCAATTGTTTGGTTGTTTTGCTAGCATCATCTCACATAGATCGTCCAGATTCGAAGGAGGTATTCCTCGGGTGCTTGTCTGATATTGGTTTAGGCCTTTGCGGCTTGTACTTGAGGGATGTCGAGTTCGAATAGGATGGTTTGCGTAAGAGATGAGGGTTTATCCTTGATCTCTTTTTCTAGGAATTTGTGCGTACTTGTTTCTATCTGTTTAGATATATCCTCTAGGTCATATGTTCGATCCTTAGGTAAAAGCCAATGGATGTAAGCATGTATTTTAAACATGTTATAATTGATGGTTGCAAGTGGTTGCGAGTGGTTGCTCGTGGATGCATATACACACATTAGGCACTAGGTCGGCTCAGTCACTTTCATATTGCATATGCATGTGAATGTATGTATTTGTATATGGATTGAAACTTGATGTGTTATCATATGGATGTTGCATATGGATGAATGAATATGCACACATATAGTATTTACATGAATAGGGATGCTTGCATACATATTGGACGCATGACACTCTCATGATTCGCATTAAGGAGGTCAACTGAATCAGTGGACCGCCTAATCTTTTGCATTAGTATCGGGACATATACACACACTTTTGCATATGTTCATTTTGCATTAGAAATATTTTTAAGGCTAGTGAATGCTTGTTGATGATGATTGAGTAGATGGGTGATTGGATGGTAGGGCACATTCTCTTGACTTGAAGATTTCGGGGACGAAATCCTTTTAGGAGGGGAGAATGTAACACCACGTATTTTCTGTGAACATAAAAGTAACAAATCAAAGAATAATTAATTTGTAAAAGAAAAATTAGGTGAAATGGGTTATGTCAATGCGTTCGTCTCGGAATTCTGCTTGAGATAGAGTCCGAGTTTGCATGAATCAGACTTCGTATGAAGGAGTTATGGCCTTCGGAAGATTCAGAAAAAATTCAAAAATTCGAATTCAAACACAGAAGCAAGCTGGGCGGGAATTTTCCCGCCCAGGCCAGGTCGACCAGGGGGTCGACCTCCCCTATACAGGTCGACCTGGGGGTCGGCCTACCCCCTCGGGCAGATCTGAACTGCAACAATTTTTGACCTATTTCTGATGTGCTGGACGGACCTGATGGCTTCTAGAGTGATCTAATGGCTCTAAAACACCCTCTACACATATAAGATAGTGCCTAGACCTAAACTAATTCATAAACAATTCCTTCTGACGTCTCTATACTGCTGAACTCTCAACTCACTTAGCCGCCACCTCTAAAACCTAAATTAAATTAGGAGTTCTTCATCTAACAATTAGCCGTGAAGATTAATTCAACGACTTCAACAATTATTTACTAAGAATCAAGTCTAAATTAGAATCGATAGTCTACATCAAAGGAGAGCTTTTAAGTTTCAGAATTCAGATCCCAGAATTCAAGAATCATTCTCTTTTTGTAAGTCGGTTATTTTTAGATTTGAACACCTAAACTTAATTGTAACATGTAATAAAATGAATATGAGAATATGCCTAATCCTTTCATTTGAATCTGTGCTTGTATTTGCCTTTGGGAATCGTTATTGACTATGAAATTGGTCCAATCGTATCTATCCTTTTTTTTAAAGTTCATGATATAATTCTTGTCAAACCTATATGCCTGTGATGATTCATGATGATATTTCATATCATATTTATATGCCTGTGATGTATTCTAGGTAAAACTTGTCTTTTTGGTATATCAAATTTATTGGACCAATTAATTCTTATCGTCATATGCCTATTCTTATGCCTATTATGTTCCATATTGTTTCTCCGCTTATTCTATGAATCTTGCGTTGAATCTCGAATTACGTACGTTATGAATGCGGGGGTAACTGGGTATAACATGAAATTGACATTTTGGCATAATTTGGAACATGTAGTATGGCATGACTGTTAAGATGCAATGTGGGGTAATTTGACATGAATTAGGGAATATGTAATTTGACATATTGAACCTAGAATTGGCATGAACGACAAAGTATGTAATTTGAGTAATAACTTGAAATTGAATTTGGCGGCCATAACTTGCAATTAGCTTTTTCGGGCATAACTTGGGAATTGGAACATGACTAGAATTTGGTAATTAGCATGTAAAATCTAGATTTGGGTATATATGGTAAAATGTGGCATAATCTGAAATTGACAAAAATTGTGAATAATTTACATATAAATTGTAAATGTGTAAATTAGTGAAAAGACGAATATGCCTAACCCGAGATTAGATTGAGTTGTGGTGTAAAACTGCCCGGAACTGCCCGAAACTTCTCGGCACATCCAGTAACCACAACAACACCTATCTAATGTGAGAAGTTAGTGCATCATGCCCAAGAAAAACCCGAGGTTAGATTGAGTTGTGGTGTAAAGCTGTCCGGAACCGCCCGACACATCCAGTAACTACAACAACACCTATCTAATGTGAGAGGTTGGTGCATTAATAAATCAATTAATGCTAAGGAACAAGACATGCTAAGAAATGACTAGGGTTAAGTAATAAGAACACTTAACCAATATAACATGAATGGCTAGGGTTAAGTTAATGAGGAACACTTAACCAATATAACATGAATGGGTAGGGTTAAGTAATGAGAAACACTTAACCAATATAACTTGATTTGTGGTAGGTTAAGTTAACTAAGGCAACACTTAACCGTTATAACATGTTAATTAAGCAAATGGTAGGATTAAGTTAACTAAGGAAAACTTAACCGTTATAACATGTTAATTACGCAGATGATAGGGTTAAGTTAACTAGAGGAACACTTAACCGTTATAACATGTTAGTTAAACAGATGGTAGGGTTAAGTCAACTAAGAGGACACTTAACCGTTATAACATGTTAGTTAAACAGATGGTGGGGTTAAGTTAACTAAGAGGACACTTAATCGTCATAACATGTTAATTAAACAGATGGTAGGGTTAAGTTAACTAAGAGGACACTTAACCGTTATAACATGTTAATTAAACAGATGGTAGGGTTAAGTTAAATTGGGGACAGTTAACCAATATGTAACATGACGTGTGATAAGGTTAAGTAACGCAAGATGAAAACACTTAAACAATATATAACATGATGTATGCAGGGTTAAGTAACACTTAACCAAAGTAACATGACAAGAAGGTGGGTTAAGTTAACTTGAATTGATTGATGACACTTAACCAATACAACAAGATGAACACGTGGGGTTAAGTTAATAAGAAACACTTGACCAATATACTTGATGAATGAGGTTAAGTTAGTAGGAAACACTTAACCAATCCAACATGATAAGGGAGAAGGGTTAAGTTAATAAGAAACACTTGACCAACATGACATGACGAGTGGGAAGGTTAAGTACATATCGGGTCGGTGGGTAATATTAGTAAATATAGGCCCACAAACTTAACCGTTAAATAAACATGACTTGATAAGTGGGAGGGTTAAGTAAACCTTGGGTAGCTGGGTAATATTAGTACTTATAGGACCATAAACTTAACCATTAAATAAACATGCTTGAATCAGTGGAAGGGTTAAGTACATCTCGTGTAACATCCCAGAAATTTGGACAGTTTAATCTGGAATTAATTGGAGATTTAACTGTTAATAATAAATTTTATATTGATATTCGGGTTAGATTCAATATTTAATTTATTCTGGTTGGTTAAGAATCAATTATTTGTTGTTGAATAAATTGGATTGAATTTGGTTGACCATTCGAATTGGATTTGAAATTTGATGGGAAAATATAAGTGATTGAATTTAAAAAAATAAATGTAATTAGCATTAAATGAATTGGAGAATTTTTATTTGTTAAGGTATAAATAAATCAGCCTGGAGATGTGCGTATTTGTGTATATGATAAAATTGGAATTCAACGTTTCAAATTTCTAATCGAACGGAGTTGTTTTGGGAGCAATCGAAATTTAATCAGTGAATCGTTAAATAATTTAAAATAAAATAATATCGTATACTAACGAAGTCATAATTCGTTTAAACTAATTTTATTTGGTTCAGAACGTCGAGACATAGCAGTACGTTCATTTTCACTACATTTGAAATTCATTTGTAATGATACAAAAATAAAATATACAATGTAAATAACGGTAGAATTAACTTTTATAGGGACCGACCAAATAAAACCTCCCTTGGTAAAAAATCCGCAGACCTATCTCGTGAAAACTCACGCTACTCTACACCTACCGATTTAACGTTGTTCTTATCTTCCCCATCTCGCTTCTATAAAAATTCACGTTTGCCCCCAAAATCCTTCACAAAAAAAATCATTTCCTCTCCTTATTATAATGGCGGCCGAATCACTCTATTTTCCCAAGCCCTAACTCGTTTTTCCCAATTTTGAAATCATGGCTTCCACCATTCAGCTTCTCACCTGAATCGCCAACGCCTTTCCCCACGACCGATTGATTCCATCCCTTAACCATCGAAGCGTCCATCTCCAATTTAAGTTACAGTAGATCGAAAACCTAGCACTCTTCGGAAATCAAATCCCCATCGTCAGATTTATTCTGTCCAAAGCAATCTGAGAATTTGGCTTCGAAGTTGCACCTACCCACCGCTGCAAAGTTATTTCACCCACTGCGTCGCCCTTCATCGAGTTTTGGCTAGGACCAACAGTCGTCTGCATTGCCTACGTCTTCTTCTTCGCGATTCCAAGGTGAGCATTCACTCATGATTAATTGTTGATTCAAGTAATTTAATTTCTGTTAGACTAGTGCTTACGATGGCCTTAATAATGAACTGTTGTCTGGATTGAAATTTCATTGGAATACGGTTGACAACTATGCCATGACAGACCATTGGCTCACCCTGAACCTATTGCCTTGTTTTTGTTTAACGTATGCTTGATGTTAAAACCTGAAAACACTACTCTGGTTTGTTGCTGTAGTGTCTTTGCCACCTTATATTTTCGTAAATTCAAGCTTCGAAAAATAAGACTATTGTTTTACTGAACCAGACTATGCCATAACCACGGTTGGCCTATTATACCCTTTCATGACCTTCGGCTGACCCTTCAGACTTCTGAGATATATGACCTCGTTTGATGATTGCTTGAGCTATGTGCGAGACTGCATAAATGTATAAACCGATTGGGTTTGTATATGTATATCTTGTTGGTTATCTTGTTCACTCGTTTACTGTTTTAACCCCTGTTGAACCCAAATATGCTTGTGTCTTTTGTGGGTTTTCCTTGACCTTGTAAGTCAACGCAACTGTCCTAATGAACTACACTGCATTGGGTTTAAGTCAGTAGAAATTTGAGAAATTGCTAGTGTTTTGTTGATTTATTATAAGTTTCTACCACTTCTATGTTTGGGTTGTAAGAAAATGATGGTCGATGTATGGAAAGGTTGAAACTAAACAATGTTGGAATTGAGTCAATTATACCGATTTGGATTAACATATTAGCATAAAAATTAATAGTACAAAATCTCCAGTAGATAGAAGTTCCAGTTTAATTATAATATTATTCTTGTTTGCTTAAGTTGTAATCCATGATATTGGACTAGTATGTATATTGCTGCCCCTAGATTATTAACCAATATTGCTAGTTGTTAACTATGTATACTGGTTCGGATGTATTACTTCACCCATAACATTGGTACAAAATCTGTTCATTTTTAAAACACACAGAACCATTGAAAGGGCTTACTGTCACCTTAGAATTTCATAAATAAGTCTCCAATGGGTGATGGATTATGAGTGTTTCATAGAAGTTACTTGTTACATGTATATTATAGCTTAAAAATAGTCTGGTCTGTATATTGTTATGTATTCTTGAATATTTACTCGGTAGGTAGGATCATTGGAGACAATTAGCTATATGTGAGAAAATACATCCTTTTAACCACTATAAATCTATTATAGATTGCTGTGAAAACATTTATACATGTACTTCTACTTGGGTATTCTACACAACTTCGTTACACATTCTTGAATGAGGATTTTTGGTGTACTATTGGGTAACATGCCATTTGTTTCTTTGTCCTGTTGTTGCATCTATCTTCACTGAACACGCATCAGACCTGAAATATATATCCATAATAGGATTTGTATAACTTGCCATTGTTTTTCTTCCTGGAAACAATTGGATGATTTTGAAGTATATTTCTATTTCCTACAATGCATTCAGTTTTTACCACTGTCCTTATTTTAATGTGTACTAATCATTACTGTGACCATTAAATTATGTGAGTTCATTACTATGACCATTAAATTATGTGAGTTCATTACTGTGACCATTAAATTATGTGAGTTCATTACTGTGACCATTGAAGTATGTGAGTTCACGTCCATTACTGAGGCTATTAAATTATGTGAGTACATGTCCATTTCTGTCTTTGCTTGTATGCATTGATAATTCGCATGGCCACTGAGCATGATGTTTTGACCAGGGATTGTGTATACCTCCAAGCTGCTTCGGCTTCTTGACACATTGATCACTGAGTTTGTCCATTTATAGTTACACCTGAACTGTTTTTAATGTAGTTGTTGTAGCTATCGGTTTTTGCTGCATATTGCGAGTGGCCTATGAATCTCACCATACTTGTTATTTGGGGTCATGGGATGTTAGGGCAGTGCACACGTGTACTTGTACATGTGTGTACATGCAAGCTTCCGTGATCCTTTTTCCTTGAAATTAATTTACTTGAACTATGATTAATCCTGACTCGAGTATTTTATGTTTTTGCATGGAATGCTCGAGTCAGACCCGAGCATTTCAGATTTCGAGATTACAACTCAGGATTCGAAGATCGTCAAAAAAGGACTGGGGATTTCGAAGATCCGCACTCTGAAGCTTTCAAAAATAGTAAATGTTTTTTCTTGTATTCCAAATTTGTTTCGATTCACCTATATAGAAAATTTGTAACAAAAATTATGATTAATGAATAAAAGTATTATTTTGTTGTTCAATACCATGTTATTTATTTTATTCTGTGTTTTCTGTGTTGATTCTGTTTTAAACTCTATGAGCTAAATAACGGTCCATCGATTTGAACATTTTAAGTTGGTTTAATCACCAATTTGAAGCGGTCAAAAAGGCAGGACGTTACATCTCATGTAGGTGGGTAATATTAGAACATATAGGCCCACAAACTTAACCGTTAAACAAACATGCTTGAATCGGTGGGAGGGTTAAGTACATCTCGTAGAGGTGGGTAATATTGTATATAGGCCCACAAACTTAACCAATAGGAAACCCTAGTAGCGGGGACCCATTTCAGCAGTAACCCACATAGATGTATCATGGTACCCTGAAACTAGGCAGGGTGGGACACGATTACTGGGCTGATTATAAGCGGTCAAAACAGCGGTAGGGGGTACGTCAGTGTAGATTCCGACGGTTTACGGGCGTGCACATACACCGGAATGGAAAAAGCAGGCACTGGGTACCAGTAGTTATACACTGTGCATCTTGATTCGTGTCGGGTCACTATAATAAGGATTGATACACCTTATGGTGGGACCAACACAAGGTATATACATGCAAGAGAGGGCCGATTGACACAGACACAAGAAAAGTTAATATAAGTAGGGAGCTGATCGATAGGGTAGTAAGGATACATCGAACATATTCATGGCAATTAGGCAGATTGAGGTGGAATCCTCATAATCAATGTACACCTGAAGTCTACTACAATTGCGGGGATTGGGATCACGTTATCATATTACAATTTTATACAGATTACTAGTTAGGACACTAGTTAGGTGGTGTAGAGATATAGAAATCATAATAACGGGGTAGTAGCGAAGCAGAGAAAGAGTAGAAGCGCACTCAGTTTATCTTGCCTTATCATATCATTCAAATCTTATGTTATCTTGTTATCCCTGTCATCATGGTGTTGTCTTTATTCGGTTTATTCATGTCATGTTGTTTTTACCTGTTCACATGCTGGAAGTCACTGAACTTACCATACTTTATGTCTGACTCTGTTTTGTTTCGCTTTCTTGTCTTCCGTTTCCCCCTAGGTTCGTAGGGAGGGAATAGTACCACTTAAATCTGTTTTCTTTCCAAGCTCGAAGATAGACGATGTATTGCTCTCTTTTTCCACCGCTATGGTTGGCTCTTGCTTTAATGGGGAATATCATCAGGATTTTATGCTTCTTATATACTTGGATGTTTTTGAATCAAGACAGAGGTTTTATGTAATACTTTTAAGTATGATTGAGTCAATTGTTGTTAAAGTTTGACTGAATTAAGTCGTTTATAAAATGATCTTATTTTCCGCTGCTTTATTTGTCTGTCTTGTAATTTATCTACATCTTTTACCTAAAATGCTCCACCAAGGTTAAGGCATTTCCTTTGTGAGTGGCCTTAACGGAGGTGGGGTGTTACACCATCTGTGGAAGTTAGCAATGTACCGTTGATGTCAGTATCTCCGATTGCAATGGCCTAAGATGACCATTTGAGTGACATTTGTAAATAGGAATCTTGGAATTTTAGCAAACATCTAGCATTCGTCGGGTATTGTCACATGCAACCTGATAGCCGTAACGAAGTATCTTTTTCGGCAAAGTTTGTCCTGGTACGGTCACCACACTGTCCTCCATGTACTTCACGTAACAGTTGTTTGGTGTCGTTGTGGGATATATATGTGAATAGTGGAATGAAGAAGCCTCTTCATTATATCACTACTTCTTGAATAACGCAGCGTGATGCCTTTTAAAGGAGTGGTCATTATTCATTTTACTTTTATGGTAGGTTTCTCATTAAATAATTTATAATTGGTATCACACATGGCTCCTGCTCGGCTTCCATCATCAATATCCATTCAGTATCCATTGAGTCGATACTCAGAGATTCTAGTACTTCAGATGAGACAATTCTCATAAACCAAGCATCCCCAAAACTAGTTAGCTTAGCCAAAGAGTCTGATTTTTTGTTCTAATCTTGGAGAATGTGAGTGATGGGGTAATGGCGCGAGTGGTAGGGTAATGGTCAAAGTCATCTAAAATTTCACAAACCTAAGATAAATAAGGATACAAGCATGCTTCTCTTGCCTAAAACTCCCTTCATACTTGGAAAATGACTATGTGGGAATATGAATAAATCAGGGTGGCTTTTATCCCTAAATATTTGGCAATCTCGTGTCCAACAAACAAAATTTCGTATTCATCATCATTGTTGGTAGCCGAGAAGGCAATTTTTGGTTGAATTTCTTAGGAGTAACAAGTACAACTCTAGAGCTAGAGCACCAGTCGTTAGTTGATCCATCCATGTACTATTTCCATTGGATGTCAGGTCGTTCACTGCTTTCTGACGAGTCATTAGGAGAAGTAAATTCAGCGATGAAGTCTGCAAATTCCTATCCTCGGATGGCTCTCCAAGGGATGAAAGAAAGGTTGAAATGGCTCAGATCAATGTTCCACTCCAAGAGCCTTCAAGACGCCTCTGCTTTTTGTAGGACCTATCATAGTAGCTGCCGTACAGACTTTGATAGAATATGCTTGGAAATATGGTCAAATCTTCTTAGAAGTGATTAACAGACAATATGTATGATTTTCTGGTTTGAAATATTTTCTTTCGACACATGTTAATCTCTTGTAGATGTAGTAAATAGGCAACTGGATACGATTCTTCTTGCTCAAAAATGTGGAAATGATAACATGCATAGAAACAACTAGGTGGATAAATAAATCCTCATGATCCACGGACTTTAAAGGATGAGAGGTCCCTTATAGTGAGAAACTATCAATTCATTCTTATGTCTAAGCAAATTTTTGTTTCACCTTTTATTAAGTCAAAGAAGGGAATGCATTTGTCAATAGCTCGAGAGATAATCTGACTTAGGGCTCAAACCTTCCTATTAAGAATCTGACGTCTTTAATGTTTTCCAAAACTTTGATCTTTCGGATAGCTTCAACCTTCTCGAGGTTGGCTTCAACCCACAAGAATTGGCAATGAAAACAATTTTTTTCCTGATGCAACACAAAAGTGCATTTCAAGGGATTGAGTTTCATGCCATATTAACAGTGAACACTAACATCGCAGACAAATCATCAATGTGGTCGTTCGACCATCGTGACTTCATGAGCATGCCGTACACATATACTTCTATGAATCTCCCTTTCTGATATTTGAACATCCTGTTCACAAGACATTAATAGGTAGCCCAAGAAATTTTCAATCAAAAAGGCATGAGAACATTGAAATATATCCAAAAATCAGTGATGAAGCTAGGTTGTTTTTGGTGGGCAACATGTATCCTTTTTGGTTGTATTCTCAAGACGCATACATGAGTGGATGGAGTTGGTGGTCAGCTGCTGAGTCGACAAGTCAGTCTATCTTCGGAGGCGGGAGGATTTCCTTTCGGCATGCTTTATTTAAACTAGAATAATCGTGCATGTCTTCCACTTTCCATTTTATTTCTTTATGAACACTGGATTGAAGATCCATTTCAAGTAGAGGGCCTCGTAGATAAAGCCATTGTTCAGTATCTTATCTACCTCTTCATTCAATGCAGCTAATCTCTCTGATCCTTAGATTCAGCATTTCTATTTAACCGAAATGAACTTAGGTCAATATTCATTTTATGGATAACGATTCTTGGTGTGATATAGGGCATCGCTACGATCTAATCTTTAAGACCCGAGATGAGTCAGCGTGGCTGATTGGAATCTCAATGGTTTGCTTAGGTGATTGATCCCTTCGATACTCTAATTCATAGTCTTTGCTCAGGTTAATCTCTAGGAAAACACAACTATGTTTCCTAAGCCAAGTATCGAATGTTGGCTGCAATGCATTAAGATACTGGTGGCAAAGGGAAGTCTCTACACTTTTTACTTTCTCTCTGCCATTGGCATCTTTCCATTCCTCCATATAGTATGCTCTCCTAGCAACTTGGTCTCCTCTGATTATTCAGACACTATTATCTATAGGAAATTTCATGAATAGGCACAATGGTGCAAAGTAGATCTTGAAGTTGGCATGGGTCGATCAGCTGAAGAAGGCAATGTAGGGAGAGTAGATGTCAACGTCAATGAAGGAGATGGTTCAGATTCTTCGACGGTCTCCTTTGTGAAGCTAGACTAGTAGATCGATGATTCTCACAGTTTATTAGTAGGACCACTGAATCTGTGGATTCTGGGAGTATAAGGCTTCAAGTCTTTAGCCTCAAACTTTATTTAACTGTAGTCCTTCTTAAATAGGTTAGCAATGGAACTCCTACAATTAAGAAGGACTTTCCTAAAAAGTACAGGATCAGTAATGGTTAAGATGACAAGAAGATCAATAGTTGGCACCTTAACTCTATCAGCCTCTCTTTGTCTGAAGACGATGTTATCAAATCATCATCCTATGCTATTTAGTTGGGATACCCTTGTCTGCAATGAAACACTCTTCATATTCAGCATACTTGGTTGAGCTGACAGACTCTTTCCATTCGGCTCCAACTTTTATTAACTGGATGGGGGTCGCCACAAATAGTATTTATTACCATCCCTCATTGAGGGTTTTCCTAATTGCAACTCTAGATTCAGCCTGACCTTAATTAGTTTCTGAAGGACTCGGTGCCCTGTTCCATGGGGTTTGAGCAAAGTGCTCCAATCGTTTTTAACAAATGAGAACTTTAATAGCATCTTTGAGGTGTCAGTAGCCATTGGTATTATGACCAAACACTTCATAGAACATACATGTAACAACCCACCCCGAATGGGCCTAAATTTCGACTAAAAAAAGGCCAATTGAAATTTAGAGCCATTCTAAATGGATCGCTGGTTCCTATAAGGGAATGATATAATTGATACATCATAGCATACTAAAACGAAATCAGAATCTCACACAACAGAAGGGATAAAATATAATAACTTAAAATAGATGTACCTTTAATTAAAACCATCATAAACGTCGATTACAACGAGTCTCATGCAATAATAGGCACGTCAATAATAATTATCCAAACATAATTATACTGCCATAAATGATGACTAATAGTTATGGATCCTCCATAGCCAGGTTCCATCTCCAAGTTATTACAGATCCAAGCGTTCCCACCTACTATTCTTTTTATATGTTAAGAGGAGGGAGGTCAGAACATAAAGTTCTAGTGAATGAAAATCACATAAGTTTTAAGGAATAACTATTCCCTATATTTGGCATTATAAGTTCTTTGTGATATATATATGTGTTGTTAGCTTATTTTTTGTTTAGTCTTTTTTCAGGATACAGGTCGATTGATTATTTGCTGAGGAGCTTATTGGAGAGCAGTTTGGTGAGTCCTTTCTTTTATTATGTTGTACTGGTTATATGTATTTTTCGGAGTGACTATTATATTTTGTAGGAGTATATATACTTCATAATCGGGTGGTGACCTTGTCGGAACTCGATTTCGAAGTATGATGAGCGGTGGTTTATCCAGAAATCATCCATCCACCTCCTATACTTATGGTCATAGTTCGAGTTGGATGTGTACTATTGGTTATCTTCCAGGCATGTTGGCAGTTTTTGTCAATTGTTTCATATATATATATATATATATATCTGTGTGTGTGTGTGTGTGTGTGTGTGTGTGTGGGTGTGTGCTCTCTTCTTTTTAGAGGATCACACATCTTTGCTTCAAAAAAAATCTTTATGATATGTCTACGCAATCAAACACGCACAGCTAAACATATAAGGCAGACATCCTCATAGTCACTTAAGGCCTATATGTTAATATAAGGGTAAACATCACTACAGTGACTTAATACCCTATAAGTAAATTCAAGGCGGACGCCTTTATAGCCACTTAATATCCCAAGAATAAATCTAAGGGTGGATGTCCTAATTGTCACTTAATACCCCACGAGGTGGGATATACCTAGTCATTAAGGCCATTACCTAATTATTAAGGGCGGACATCCCTACAGCCACTTAATACCCATGACATACCTCTAGCCACTTAAGACCTCGTCCTAACGCCTACGTCATGAATAATAACCGTTGACACGCCTTTTTGTCAAAGCTGTCACACGTCAATTATTTGGTGGACGATGCGCTCAAGCGTTAAAAAGCACAAAGCAGCAGGGTCGAAGTCGCATCGCAAGCACAAGGACCAAAGAACTCTTAGTCAAACCGTGCTCCGAGCTGAATGCGAGCTGTCTAGCGGGTCCGGGCGCAGCGCCGGTGGGGGTCCGGGGCCCTACAGTCCCGGCGGCAATCGACCTAGCCGGTTAGGTCGAAACTATAGGCACCGCCTGATTCATTCGATTTTCTCCATGCCGGAAGCTCAAATTCCTTCGCTTCGGACCTACAGAACCGCGGATTCCTTCACTTCACATTCAGAAACTTCGACTCCCTCGACAGCATGATTTTCGCCTCATCAAATATCAATTTCACACCTCACCAGTGGGGTCGAGATTTCGCACCCCACCAGTGGGGTTGAAATTTCGAACCTACCTGTGGGGTTGAAATTTCGAACCCCACCTTTGGGGTCGAAATTTCGAACCCCACCAGTGGGTTCGAAATTTCGACCCCTGGGCAGGGGTGCGAAATTTCGAACCCGCACCAGGATGTGCAAATTTCCTGCACATGGCTCATTCTGGGTGCAAAAATCACTGTTGTGGGCCCCGCTGCTCACCTACTTCCACCTAATCTCCTTCCTATAAATACCCCAAGCCTTGGCCTTCATTTGGATCCTTCTCCCTTGGAATTTTTGGACCTTGAGAGCCCCAAACACTCATTAATGGTCTCCAACACCTTCATCATGGCTAAGGGAGATGGGATAAACACCTAAAACATGACATGCATGTTTTCCTTCAACACTTGAAGACCAGCAAGCCTTGCTACACCGCCTCTAGACCTATTGGACACTAAAGCTTACCTTGCCTATAGTTGACCAAGTCAACTCACTCTAAGGAAGAAGAAGGACAACTTAGTCAAAGTTCGCCATACATACAACTTTGTAAAGAAATATTGTAATATCTCTTGTAATCGACAAAAGAAATGATGAATGAGAATCATAAAGTGGACATAGGTGTTAGTGCCAAACCACTATAAAAGTTGTGTCCCCTCGCATTTACAATATTTACTGCTTATTCTGATAATTGTTCACACATACACATTGGGTGTTGGCGTGCGACAATTTTTCCCGTCAACAATAACTCTCCTTGTAGGTCGAGAAACAATAATATCCACTTACTACCAGTTTTGGGTCAGGAACACAACTTCATTTAAGAAAACCCTCATGGAGGACCCTCTTGTTACCATCTAGTTGTCTCTACTAGGGTTGTCAATGGGTCTTGCCGGGGTTGGTTTCGGGTCTGGTCAAGTCGGGTTCAGATTGATTTATAAACGGGTCGGGTCAACCTATTTATTAAACGTGTCATTTTTCCTAATTTGAACCCGACCCATTTATAAGTAGGCTGACCCGACCCGACCAGTGTAACCCATTTAACTAAACAGGTCGTGTCGAGTTTACCTATTTGACCCATTAACATATATTGCCCGCTAATAGAAATAACAAAAGAAGCAAATCACTGACAGATAACACTGTTATATAATCACCAACAGTCAGCAAGTTACAAAACGACCAACATGCAACAAGTTAAAAAATCACCAATAGGAAACACATATATAAAGCATGAAATCACTATATCCAAGAATATATGAGCATACTGCATAAATAAAAGACTAAATGAAAGAGATATAACTGTTATAAGTAAAATATAACTAACAACATACAAGGATAAATTAGTAAAATATAACTGCTTACACAAGAATATATGAGCATACAGATTACAATCGGTTTTGTCCGGTCAAAACCGGGTTAGCGGGTCAACCCTATACCCACTTGTTTATAAATAGGTCAAACTCGGGTTGATCCGAAAATGACCCACCATTTGAACGGTTCAGGTTAACCTGCTAATTTCCGTGCGGATTTCGGGTCATGTCGAGCCCCACTATGGGTGAACTCCTAGTCACTTAATACTTCTCTTAGACAGTGGTTCCTTAGGCCATATATAAAATTCGTCCCTAGGTCAGCCCTCACTAGCCCGTAAATAATAAGAGGGCATTACTTGGAGAGCTATCCTACTCACGTTATCATCTACTAGGACCATTTAATACCTTATAAGAGAAAGGCAGACCCAATGACCATTTAAGACCTAATGAGGGCGGGCCTAATGTGTAACGACCAAAAAAATTTCGACGCTCGAATTTTCGACAATAACACAAAATTCTGCATTACTTATCAAAAATCAAGTATCGAACTCTGACTGTTAAGAGAAAGAAGTTAGAGGATGCATGAGATAGAAAAGATAGAGCTAATAGAATAGAAAAATAAGAAGAACATCAGAATCTCACAGTGGAATTTCACAAAATATAATGTCACATATTACATAACAGGGTTTGATACATCATAATACAATATCATAGTACATCGTCATCATAATACATCATCATACATGATTACTAGTTTAATACAGATACTCAAACTGGATACTTACAGATAGATATAGCTACTAGACGGGTTCTTGGACTTGTACTCCCCAATACTTCAAAGGATTCCATTAGTCACCTGGATCACTTGTCTACCCATAACAAGTGTTATGAGTACCCAAAAGTTTAGGAAAACACAGAAAATAAATTCTGGATCAGTCGGGGGACTGGTGTGAGTAAAAAATTAAAAACACAGCTTAATTAGCACAGTATATCTCATAAGACCACACCGTAAAATGGAACGGGTTTTTCCCTCATGAGATACAAAACAATTGGTTTAACTTTTCAAAAATGTTTTGAAAGAAAAGATAATATTAAGACTAGCCCACACATAAACATGGACGGTTTTTACCTTACTATAACCCAAAATATCCTTGGTATCAAAATCATCTGATATTATAATAGTTCATATCAAATAAATAACCATCTAGAGGAACGCTTGCATCTCACGCTCCACATATATATAATATAAAATCAAAAACCACAGGGCGCTTATTGGAGATTGGATTCCGACTATGACAAGGTATGGAACCACCTGCCGATCAGTGTACTCTAGAGGGGATACACTGGGGTTCAACAAGAACATCTTGCAACCCGGCCACACATGACCGCCCACTTATTTAGCTTGAGTGTAGAGAATATATTATCACCCCACGGTTGTGATCAGCAACCGCTACCGAATGCTGCAGCAGTGAAAATAGATGAGAAGACAAAAAGAAATTTCTTTAGATGGTGATAATACACCCTGTTTGGAAATGACACACCTAGCCATGCTGCCTGCCCGATTTTTGTCCTTTCCTGGTTGTGAGGCTAGAGGTTACGTTATCTTCTAGAACACATGTCCATCATTCACTTTAAATGCCACATCGTCAAATCCGCCAGAAATCACTAATTGATTTCCACAAAAATAATCAGGCTGTTAAGTGTTTTAAGAGAAGGTGTCTTCTCGCCGCCACAAAATACGTTTGAGGAAATCAACGTACATGACCCCTTTGGAAATACTCTGTCAGACATCCGTCCATACAAGTTGTCCTGGGACTGGACAAACCGAATAGTCCTTGCATTTTTCTCCGCCTTCAATTATTTTCAATAATCTCTGATACGCACGTATAACCGAATTGAAGTGGAATATATATTTCGGACTCTTCGAAATGATTTGCGTAAGTCTTTTAAAGTCATATGATATTTTAAGTAAACTGATTTATATAAAATCTTTATTTTATTACATAATTTAAATTTCTAACTAGAAGGCCCGTGCTTCGCATACGGAAAATAATGTAAATAAACAACTATACATACATCATTTATTTATCTAACTTAAAGGACTGTGCTTCGCACACGACAATTAATACAATAATGTTAGTTCGTTAATTTTATCGACTTAAATTGATAAAATTCAAACAAAGGTTCAGTGTTTATTTCAACGTCTGGATCCATCACTTAACCGCTTTCCCTTAGTCTCGATAGATCATTGATTGTAATTAAACACATTAATTTTTATCAAAGTCTTTGAAAAGATTTGATACATTTCCCTTTTTATTTATTTAAATTATTCAAATGAATAATTTAAATTTTCTAATACAACTTCAATTTATATATGAGTGTGTTTAAATAATCTCTTTTTATATCTATATGCTTACACATGTATCTCCAATTATTCTTTTAAATGAAATAATTGATTTACACTATCCTATTTAATTAAAACAATGTTTTAATTTATTTATTTTCTTTTAAGACAAAACTTCCTATATTGATTACCCATTTTCCCTTGTCTGGCCCATTAAAACTTCTCTCAATCCTTCCTTCTGACGTTGTCTTCCCATTACAGTACACATGTGCACGGTGCACATGCACCACTTCCTCTTCGACACAACCTTTCCCCGGTCGTCATCCGCAAATCCTATTTCATCTCCTGGACTTCTTTCCATCCCCATAAAGACCCCTCATGATTGGTGTTGGTTTTTCATCGTGTTACCATAACTACACGCTTAACATCACTTCAGGAATTCATCTCGATAGTCCCCCATCCCGCACCGATCATAACCAGCGTTTGTCTAAAGGATGGTGAAAGCTTTTCCAAGTTTTTCCCACTGGTGCGCACCCTTTTAAGTTCATCCATGTTGGTGCAGTCCGTACCAAAACCCAGGCTACTCAGGTCGACAAAAATCTGTCCTTCTTCTTTATCTCTCAAATTATTCTATTATAAAACTCCCAAACATTTTATTTCTTCTATCTTATAAGTCTGCCTTCTTTATTAGGATACATGCATATGAGTTTAGTCTAGGAACCTGAGCGTGTGAGCTACTGTTACACTAATTGTTCACCTAGTTTTTGTGATTCCTAAATCAACAAAGTAGGGTACTGTAATACTCGACGCATGGTAATAAAGCACTGGTGAAGGATGTCAATAATTTTGAACCATATCCGTATCTATATGACGACTATGATCCAACAGAAGAAATTTACACCGTTCAGCATCCTCCAAAGCCTGAAGTGAACATCAAAACTATAATAGGGGGAATAGCTGCAATCTTACTTGGGAAAACTAAAAGTCTTGGTCCCGCTTCATCTTCTCAAAAATCTAGCTCAAGTGTGTCGTTTCTAGGACCCAAAGAAAATGGAATTAGCTTTCTTAATCAATCAGTTTGTGTGTCGTATGCATGTGCACCCAGTGCACCACCTATGCTTGATTAATTTTCATTCAATCATATCAAGTATAGGAAAGTTTTAGATGCAGAACCTTCAGAATGGATGCTTGATAGCTCCACAACTGTCTGTACACAGTGCAGTTTGCCTTTTTACTGCTTTTATACGTGGAGCACTGGTACATAGATCGGTACTTGTCTAAACGTACATAGATCATATCAAGTATAGCCAGTTTTCTCCTACATTAACACTTCAAAACGCATCACCTAAGGCATCTGCACCCACGTTCCAGTCCACCTGTTTATCTCCTTCCTCTTCATGTCTTGCTGAAGTTTCCATAATGCACATCTACACAGTGCACGTGCACACTTCCTTCTTTACATGTACAGGTAACCGAATGAACTTCTCCCTTCTGTTTTTTTTAAACGTGCTGCCTCTCGGCTATTTATTTAGTTTAAACGTTCTGCTATTCCTCTTCTTTTATTTATACTACTCTTCTTTCTTCTTATTCTGTTTTAATACCAAAGCTATGCACCATACACTAGTGCACCTTCACAACCAAAACCACTCGGACATGCTCTATCTCCTCCATCGCCACACACTCTGCTCATTTCCTCACCGACTCCATTTAATGTTTTTATCTGCTTTATCTCATGTTAAAATATTGGATTAGCTGCATTAAAGCCTAGACTTCAAAACATAGGATTGATTATTAGTTTGCGGAACCCAGGCTTCTTGAATCCCGAACTCATCTAAAACTCGGGATTTCTTAATTAATACAAAAAAAAACTATAACTCATCAATCCTTAATATGCTAAATATTAAGATTTAAGACCACCATGGATAAACAATAATCTAATGGAATAGATACGTCCACATCATTGAACCCCACTGCTATATATTCCCGATAATGAATACTACATCATACACGATCATTTCAAAGGAAAGATAACGGTCAAAACGAATGCTCCACGTAAAAGCCCAACCGAAAACTCTAGTAAGCTTCCTTATTAGGCACGTTCTATTTGTTCATAATATGACATTCTGTTTGTTCTAAATTGAATGTGAAACTCTAGTAAGCTTTTCACATTTCAAGGATTGCTCGCCTATCATATTACTGTATTGTTCATTATTATTATTATTATTATTGGTATGCCAAATGGTGCCCTGTATTACACGCAACTCATTCCACGAAAAACTCTGCTACTTCTCCCAATACTTCCTGTACTTCAGACTTATAAGATTTTCATGCTTGTAAAACTAGCTAGTGTATCAAACTCCCCATATTATCATCCATCATATATAGGTGATGTTTTAGTTTAGGCTGCATGTGTTTCATGCTCTAGTAAAAGAAAAGTTTTCGCTTGTAGATTTGGATTCATACATCTAATAATTTTCAAGTATAAGTGTGTCAAACAACAATCTACCTAATATTCATAATCATAAACACAAGACTTAAAGAATTCAAAATAGAGTTTACTCACATATTTTGTTCTCCCCTGTTCCTAAAAGTCTGTCGCTGTATTTGATCTTCACAGGTTCCACTGATTTTTGTGTGAGAAGTATGGAAGCTTAAGTGCTTATTTATAGCTAATGTTTTTCCTATTACACAATTTGCCTACTCTATTTTAAAGTTATAGGTTCTATAGTATTTGTTCTTAGACTTAACCTTATTTGATTTATTTTTAAATAGCAAGTATTATTTCTTTTATGCAAGATATTTACTCAAATCTGTCTTCATATTAGATTCTAGGAACACTACCCTATTCTAAGACCATGCTTCATTAATGTTGCTGAATGGTATCATGAATTGTTAAATCTGGTTGACAATAGGTTTTAGTTTGTTATAGTATTTTAGGGGATGTCTTGTATGTATCACAGTCACTATTACACATGTTACCTCTCATTAATAGGTTGACTTTTGCTGCTTGCTTTATAAGCAATATACTTGTTTTACTTTTGTGGCATTTTATCAAACAAGTTATGTTCATTGATATTTAGTTTAGTTTTAAATTACTCATCGATATTCAAGCTGTTGTGGTGACTTTCTACATATATTTTTTCCACTTCATGTATACACAGATTTCTAAATTAGAGATCATCAAATTCCTAAGCAATTAAATGTCCTATTTCATGCATTAACATATATATTATGTTATATATGTATGTGTATAACTCTAGTGTATAAATTTTAGTTGTAAAACTAAATGTCAAACGTTAACTTATATATATGTTTATACACAAGTTCTTAGTTGTTTAAGTTTTGTTTATTAGTCTTGATTAATTTCCATTTTAATTAACTTATTTATAATGCATGTTTATCATTAAACAAAACCGGTTAAAAAGCGGGACATTACATAATGACTGCGGTCTTTCTATAGAATAATCATTAGAAGAGGCCTAATGTCATAACCACTTAATACCCAACTAGAGGTATGCCAAACACTTAACACTTTTTCCAAGACAGGTCTACTTCACACACAAATACAAACTTATATATACTAGACACTCACATTAAGCCGTCCATTTGTAGATGATGGATTTATCGGGCGGTTTCAGGCAGGCTTCTAGTACAAGCTGGGCCTAACTCGCATCATAATGTAACAGTTATAATCGCCCATGACACCTAGACTTCTCACATTAACCAATCTTACTTGTGGATACTGGATATGTCGTTCGGTTACGGGTAGGCTTCTACTACAAATAACGGTTAACCTCGTGCATGTGTGTCATTAATTATAATTAAAGTCATTAACTACACACATGCATACAAATTCCTATGGGACATTCAAATTCCAAGTTTAAACGCATTAAGTATGCATTTAATACATATTTACATTACGTTAATTATGCTATAAATATATATAAATAAATAGGGCATGAATCAGGCGTGCATAAACAAACGTCCTAATTCGTTTGAAATGTCAATCCCTAAAATATTAATGGTGTACAAATTCATTTCCCAAATTTCAGTCAAACGTGGCATAAACATGCATATTAACATATAACAATTAAAATGAGAAAATAACAATATCAGCGCAAAACTTGAAACCTAGGTTTGATTTGATTATTTCAACAATAAAAGATGAAAAAAGTGCCATATATCCAGTATATATGATAATTTCAATTTGGTACAGATTCACTTTTTATGTAAGTTTAAATGCAAAACATAATACTAGGACATCTTGCAAACAATAGGTTCAAATATCCACTAAAAAATAGAGATTTAAACCTATTAAAATGTATAATTTCTCTAAGTCTTAACCTTTGCAACAACACCACACATATGAATTTACAAAAATAAAACAAGATAAATCTATCAACATAGAGAATTATATAACATTAACATGCTTCTTTTATATTATTTTAATAATCCATACCCACATATACAAACAGATTGATCATCCCTTCGTAACAATTAAAATATAAGGAATTTGGAAGATGTTAAGTACTATATTTTCGTTTAGATCCAAATTCCCTTAGGCATATAGATCTAGATCCCAGACTACAAAATAGAG
The DNA here is from genome assembly GCA_030737875.1 of Allium sativum. NCBI lineage: Eukaryota > Viridiplantae > Streptophyta > Magnoliopsida > Asparagales > Amaryllidaceae > Allium > Allium sativum. Next base: position 293,998,252 of record CM060913.1, on the reverse strand, counting down.
AAAATTACAAACTGGTGTTGTTTCCACTCATACGGACTTGTAGAAGAGATTAGTGGAAAATTGGTATAGAATATCTAAAAAATCTTGGTTATCAGCATTCAGTGAAATAAACTTCAACGTCTCCTAAAATTTATATAAGAGAGTAGAATTTTAAAATCTCATATATATAATTTAATTTTACACATAAGAACTTAGATCTAGAGAGATACAAGTTTAGATCTAAGAAGATAGGATTTAGAAGAAGAACCTAACCTGAGGTCTAGAATTAAGAAATGGAGAAGCAAAGTGGAGGATCAAGATTGGAATGAGTAATAGGGTTTGGGAGAGGCTAGAGGGTTGCTTATATAGTTGCAAGTGTTAATAAAGAACGTAGGATCCATTAGATTAAATTCAGGCTATCGATGTTTGAAAATTATATAAAAACCGCTAAAAAAACATGCCTTCCCCATCAATTTTACTCAAAAGCGGTCAACACCCTCCTAGAAGGGCGGTCGACACTAGTGGTCGACACACCTTAAGGGAAGCGGTCGACCACTCTTAGTTGATTTAGCCTAGGGAGTTTATTTCTTGGTCGTATGCCAAATTTATTAATTAATTATTTAATTGATTGATTACCTTCCTTAAGTTGATTATTCTTGCCCCCTATTGTATATAATTATATACACACAAATTTGAATTCAATAGGAATATTATTTTCATGCAAATCTCAATTAATATATTCCAAATTTGTATATTTATTTATTTGAAATTTAAATCTTATGCATTAATATTTACGTACAATTTGTTTACTGATAATTCCTTTATACAGACTCCGTTTTTTTAGTAAATAAAATATGTAAACGGATTAGAATCTCGCCATGAACGCAATAGTAATACTTTCTTGGCTCAATTCCCAATTTTACAAAATTTGTATTTTCAGCCCATTAATATTTATTAATTTATTATTGTTTATATTTAATTTAATCATCTATGACTATTTAGTGTATATTTTATCGGTTTTTACATTCTTCAACATTAAAAGAGATTTCGTCCCGAAATCTTTCCGAGGGAGAAAAAAATGCAACTCTCTCTAAAAAACATGTAATGCACCTAATTTATTTATTTAATATCCAATAAATATCCATGATTCGACGTGATTATGCACTGCAGATTTGCTATAGTGAGCTCAGACCTAGCATTATGTGTAGTAAGTGATACTGGATGTATGAAAAACACACTAACATGTATATAATTTCTACATGAGTTCTTGGTGCATTTGTGTTGCAAACATCCCCTACCATCCAATCTTGAAACCACATTGCAACCATATAATCCTAAATTTTCAAGAAAGAGTACAAAACTTTATAAATTTTCATGCCTACTCTCAAATTTTATCCTTGTTGTTCTCGGACCAATCTACTAAATAATGCAGAGTCTCAAAATCCTATGCTCCAAAATATTTATGGTGGCACAAGATTCCCAAGGTTCTATCTTTGTCCCCGTTTCTTGATTAGGCCCTACCAAAATTCGTTGTACTGCGAAAGTATCTTACCAAACTTAAAATTATTGTTGGATCTTATCCTCAATAATACATTTTATCCCCAAACCTTGGGAAAATCCAAAATATAATACCGACTCTTTATCCTTCACAAGATTCCTATTCAAATTAGACTTTTCTCCAAAGTCCAAACACAAATTCGGTTCCAGCAGAAATTTCTCAATGGTAGGTCCCATCAAGCCTACGTATTTTTGATGGCCTCCTTGAAATTCTTCAAGAGTGCCCACAAATTACCAAAAACATAATTACGTTATGCCTAAAAGATAAATATATTTCCTATTGTCTAAGATCCAAGATGCAACCGTTCCTCTCATCCCTAAAGCTCTGGTTGCCTTCAGTTCGTCCTTCAGTCTTCAATGAGATGTAACTCAAAACTACAAAATTCTTAATCAAGTTTTCTAAAATTAATGTTCTAGCCTATAGTAATAACTAGAATATTTTCCTATGCCCTAATTTGCCGGAATTTTAAGTCCAATAAAAGGTCTTATGTTATAATTTCCATAAATTTTCCCAAACGATAATGTTGACATATTTAAAATTACAAGGAATGAGTACTGTCCTATTTTGAATGGATAGTATAGTTATTCATGAAAATACGAAAAATTACGCATTACACTCTTTGTGTTTTATGTATATTCCTTATAATTTCAAACATAGTCTTTTTATGAAAGACAAAAGGGCTAATTCATAAAAATTAAACAAATACCCTTAAGCAAAACAAAACACGATCATACTCAAACTAAAACGGCTAGTACAAATCCAATGACACAACCCAAACTTCCCCGGTAAGGAAAGCACGGATGGCGTTGAGGACAAGACGAATCGGAACGCAAACAGAAGAACATTTCCTTGTTATTACAACAATTCCATCAGATACAAGAATATACAGAGTATGAATAAATTTTATACATTCGACAAATATCAGATATTACAATAAATTACATAGCAGCGGAAAAACAATACAAAACACAACTGAAAGTAATACACGGATACAGAGCTTTCCGAGCATCGTTCCAGCTGTAAATCAGGATCCTGTAAATATAAATCTGCAAAACCAAAACTACTAGCTGCCCGTGTAGAAAATAGGGGCACCCAGAGTTTAGGATAAAACAATAAACTTCAGGTCAGTCATGTGACTGGTGTGAGAACTAAAACAATTACTAATCTTTATTTTCAAAGTTAGGTAAATCAAGGGACCACGTCGTATAACACGGAACGAGTTTTCTCCCAAGAATACCAGTGCATAAAACAAACAGCGCAATGCTAAATAAAGAAAAATGAAGCTATTATAAGACCCAGGTCACATCACACAATGCAACGCAAGCCGGAGGATAGGGTTTTTACCTTATAATAGCCAAAGCATGCTTGATACGTTAAAAACACATTATTTGATACTATAATAAATGTATAGTGTCAAAACAATTTCAATCATAAATATCAATCATAGACGGCATTAATGACCCATACCACTATGTCGCCATACTAGGTTCTATAAATAAAACCGAAATATCACGTATTGGAAATTGGATTTCCGTCATGAGTCGAGGCAAGGGGCAAGCTCCTCTCCGATTCGATACACTCTAGCAAATGTCTTAGGACCCCACTATGATCCTTGGATCTTCAGGGCCGGTCCTCTCTTACTTTTGAGGATTAGTTATTCCTGAGCACACGTTTCCCAGTCCTAACAGACCTATATTCGAGGCGCCTCGCATTCCAACAACCACACAGGTGAAAAGTATATAAATGTCAGCCAGTTTAAGCACTGACACCACCACTAGCTAGAAAGAAACGTCGTGCTCTCCCTGCAGTCATTATCCCGTTTTGACTCATACCGAGGTGTGAGGCTCGCGAATTCACGCTATGCACAAAACTGCGCCACACAGGCCGTGCTTTGATCATCAACCACAAGACTTTGCTTTTCAACAGAAGCCTTGATCAATTGCCACTTAGGCGTGCCACACAGGCAATTCATGCCATGCGACTGATGTCCATCGATATACAACCTCTGAGCTCGTACGTCTCAGAGAAGGGCGTTAAGCAAGAGAATAAATTCTCCGTCGCCAAACAGATGTATATTTAATAGAGATCAATCAACACAGAATAACATCCAATGTCAGACACACAATCCATTTACAAGTTCGTTATGGGTCTGAACGAAACCGGAGGCACTTTCCTCGCATATCCATCGATCTCCAAGTACGTCAGGACGACCACCGACTGATTCCCTCCTCTTGGGTGTACAGTCCAATCAAGATCATCAGTAATCACCCAAACGATGTGAAGACTTCCGGTCTTCAACCACCGTCTTCATCTTTGACATATTAGTCGAATCAGTTATTCAGAATGGGTATAAACCTGGCCTTTCCGAATAACCTGCGTATATAATAAACATGTGTTACACAAACACAACATACGCCTCATTCCAATTCAGAATATTCTTTTATTGAAATTTTCACATCATTAGGGAATAGGTTCCCATTAATTTTATCAAAGATAAATTCTTCTAAATTTATTCTTTAATCTTCCTTTTGATATCATTTCAAACCATATTATGGTTTTCCAAACTAGTCGTGATTAGCGAACCACACCGAAGTAATTATTTATTTTATTTCCCAATCCCAACCTATTCATCCCATGGAGCAAAACTGGTAATACTCCATATCTAACACCACGGTGTTATCGGTAAATATTAATTACCATTTCACGTTCAAATCTAATTAAAGATTTAACTATCGCCTTGGAGTAAAACTGGTGATACTCCATTCTCGATCACTTTTCAGACTTGATAGTTTAAATTATCAATTCACTTTCAATCTAATTAAAGATTCATTAAAACTCCACTTAGTTTTAATCTTCTCAAGAATCAATATCCTGTCTTTAACCGGGTTAAAGAACCAATGTCACTTAAAACACGATTCACGACAAACCCAAATTACATTTGATATTAAATACAAGACTCTGAATAGAAAATATACCGGCTTATATTCAATATCAAATTCTAAAACCAACAAATATCGTATTGGAAATAACGATATAAATATATCTTTCAAATTCCCATAACAATATCTGTATAATCACGGAATCCAACATCAAAATATTCCAAAGACAATTTTGATTCAAATCCACTTCCACTTTATATATATTGGAAATTCTGGTTATTTTCAAAACCAATTCAAATTCAATTTATTTATTTCAAAAATAAATTGATTTTTAATTCTAGTTCAAAAACTAGTTCATTTTGATAAAAATCTAATTTTTATCTTTTCAAATGTGGAATTTTTCACCCCAGTTCTTTCCAATTCATATATTATGATTTTACACAAATTATTAATTTTTTTAATAATTTTATCAAGGCCCGTACAGTCGATTTCCATCAACGGCCATCGAACTGCAGTTACAGCGACCTTTTCCAAATTTGATTTGGACATAATTCCAAATCCAACCGTTAGATTTCAAATTTCTAATATTCATTGGAAAGCTCTTTTCGATACGAACCCAACGGTTCCTGTTTTAGGAGAATCCGACGGTCGGATCTCCCGCAACGTCAATTCGAAGTTAATGGTCGAAATTCACGAACTACCGCAGCGCGGCGCATTCTATTCAGGCCATTAAATTATATATATAATATATATAGTATATACTTCGTCGATTTCCGTTTAAAACGTATTATTTAAATCATTTTAAATTCGTTTTAAAAACGATTTCAACTTCATTTCAAATTCAAATCAAAATTAAATTTTTTTTCCTTATAAATTCGTTTTAAATTCATTTCAAATTGATTTCAATTCAAATCGATTTTTAATTCAATTTCAGTTCGTTTTCAATTCAATTCAATTTCCATTCGAATTCATTTCTATTCAATTCAATTCGAATTCTATTCTATTCAATTTCAATTCGATTCGAATTCATTTTATTTTCAATTCAGTTCGAATTCTAATTCGTTTCAATTCTAATTCTAATTTGTTTTAATTCAATTTAATTCGAATTTCATTTCAAAATATTCGATTTTGAAATCACTTTTCAATATTCATTATAAAAATGAATATAATCGATATAAATATCGTTCACGTCAAAATGGCGTCAATCTAATCAACACGGCTTTATATATTTCAATAACTTCGTTATTCTATTCAACAAATGGATATTTATTCTATTCAACACATGAATCTATATTTCTTTCAACACATGACTAATCTCAACACATGAGTACTGTCAACACATGACTATTTTTGTTATGTAATATATTTTATAAAATTATGGTATCTATCGTTTGATTTTTAATCAGACTCCAATCGTAACGTAGGTTCCAATCTTAAATATGATAAAGATGTAAATTTTATTGTTAAAATATTTTACTCAACACATGAATAGTTTCAACACATGAATATTCTCAACACATGAGCATCGTCAACACATGACTATTTTTGTATTCTAATATTCTGTTTTTTCCCAATTGGAATGAGGCCCAATCAATTACCATATAATGTTAATTACATGGATTTCATGCAACACATGTCTATAATAGCAACAATAAATAGTCAACCATCATCCAAAGTGCACTATACAACTGCATAAGCATTAAATATAGATACCTAACGCTTACACAGCCTGTCGACCAATCGATCGACATACAACTAATTATTGGGATTAGCGTATGCCGTATTTTGTCCCAATACCCGTGTGTGGTTTCAAATCAACAAACACAGATTTTTATTTATTCACATAACCGTTAAAAATTATATTTTTAACGATAAAATATTTTTAACTATATAATATTTTATTTCATTTCACATCACACAATCAATTTTCACCACAACAAACAATCAAACATACAAGCCATCCATGGTCTGTGGATGACGGGTGTCGGGTGCTGCTAAGCACCGTCTGCATCCTAGTATATATTTTTATAACTAGAAAATAAAATTTAAAGTGAGAAGTCCTCACCGACTAGCCAAACCAAACGTCACGACTCTTCATATGTAGAAATCCTCGTCGTGCTTCCCTTTCGTCACTTTCATTGTCCGTAGCCACTACATATATAAAAATCGCATTTTTATATTGTTGCTATGTATATAAAAATCATATTTTTAATACTACGCTACATGGATAAAAATTCTATTTTTACATCGCTACTATATAGATAAAAATCCTATTTTTACATCGCTACTATACCGATAAAAATCTTATTTTTATATCGGTGTTCATATAATAAAGATTATATATTTATCACGCTATTCTCTATATAAAAATTATATTTTTATATCTACTTCTAATATAAAGATTGATTTTTTACTTCACTACATATATAAAGGTCAAATTTTTACTATCTAAATAATATAAAAATCATATTTTTATACTTTCTATACTATAAAAATCATATCTTTATAATCTTTACTATGTAAAAATCATATCTTTAATCTCCTACCAATATAAAAATTATATCTTTATTCTCCTACCAATATAAAAATTATATCTTTAATCTCCTACCAATATAAAAATTATATTTTTAATCTAAGGATTTTCATATTCAAAGAAAAAGCAGTTTTTGAATTGATTAACCTAAATTAAATGTTTAAAAATAAATTAAAACAAAACAAAAGTAAAAACAAAAAAAAAAACACTTACAGCGAGGTGGGGGTGAGAAACGGCGGATGGAGGAGGTGCTAGGGGAGTCGGCATTGGTGGAGGGTCGGAGGCAGGCCAGGCACGGGCGGAGGTCGGTGGCAGGGGATGGGCGGTGCGGCTAGGGCAAAGGGGGTTCGGTTCGGTTTAACAGCAGAGGGGGGAAGGGGGAGAGAGGGAAGGAGCAGGAGAAGAGGGGGGATCTCCTAGATGGCGGCGCCGGAGGCGTGCCGCCCTTGGTGGCCGCGGCGGTGGTCTTCCTCCCCGTCGTCGTTCGCCCCTTTCTCTTTTTTTCTTCTTCTTTTTGTTTGCGTTGAAAACGAAATCGGGGGCGGAGGGGGGGGGGTTGGCTGATAAAAGGAGGAGAGAGAGGGTAAGTAGAGAGAGTGAGGGTTTTATTATTATTTTATTTTTAATTTCAAAAGTTGACTTTTTTATCCGACCTCTAAATGAGGCCCACCGCCTGTCGTCCATAGCTAATTACCCCCATTTCGAACACAATGGGATATGTATCGTAAGCCGATTCGATCGTTTCGAATAGTTTTCGTCAAAATCAAAATATAACTCTATATATTGAATTTTGAACGCGCATTTCCATTTACCGAGGTCACATACTAACTCAAAAAATTCCAGAAAAATATTTTCTAACTTCGTATTGACGATACAGTCCTAACAAAGCTAGTTTCGTCGAATTCTGAGACCGTTTGAAAAATGGCCATTTTCCAGTCGATTAAAATCAACTGAAACTGGTGAAACACGTTTTCCTTTGCCACGCTCACATATTGATTCAAAAAATTTTGAATTTTGGAATCTAGCAATAACTTGACATCGCGGATCCAACAAGAGTGGTTTCATCGAAATCCGAGGTCGTTTGCAAAATTTCCATTTTAAGGGCCTAAATTCCATAACAACTATTCAGAATTTTCAACTGGACATATCTTTTGATTCTCGCTATGAAATTTTGATTTTTCGGATTCGTTGGAAAGATATTCTCAAATAGATTCTATTATTTTTGGTTTCACTAAAATCCAGTTTATTTTGCACCCAGTACATTCAATTGAAATTTGAAATCGAATTATCGAACTACCGTGCCATTTTCAATTCCTTTTATAATTATAAATAAAATATTTGTATTCTAACGACGACGTATATAAATATATATGTTCTAATTCCATTCAAAATAAATTTCTCGTCGTTATTATTTAAAATAATTCATTTTAAATGTTCAAAATTCACTAAAATTTCAAAAATAAAATTTTTAAATTGGCTCGCATTTCCGGGTTGTTACAATCTCCCCCACTTAAAACTTTTTGTCCCCGAAAAGGAACGAAGCCGAAAGTTGTTTAACAAATCGGCTCAACTTCCGTTATTTCCTTTACGGCTTAAGTTCTTCAACCTTTCAGTTTTTAAGAACTTTTCAAATTTTTCAAAAATTTGGCTAACACCCTAAATTTTCGAGAAATTTCGCCATAACCTCCCCTGCACCGGAGACTTCGGGATATTTCGTATAGCCTCCCATGGCCTTCTTCAATCCAAAAGAAAAAGAAAAAGCCAAGCAGCTAGCCAATCGGCTCAGAAAATCATCCAAACCCAATAAATTTGTAAACATGTACCTATTTGTCAGGCAAACAATTTTATTCTTCTGCTCTAGCCTCTTTGCTATGACCTGTTCAATGTAAGTACATGTATATGCATGCATTTCCAAACAATTTTCCAACGCAGTTCAATATTTGATTCTATTAGGCATAATGGTTCAAATTTTCAAACAAATAGACAAACAACACAACCATCAATCAATTAGTGGATTAACGTTTCAAATTCATAATTTGATATATATATATATACAGAAAATCATGTTTTTGATGCCAAATCACAACAATAAATCTATCTAGTTTTGGTTCTCACACCAGTCTAATGGAAATATATAAATATCACACCTTCGAAACATGAACATAAATATTGGTGATGGAGCTCCATCATCAAAATCATCTCCGATCGACTAGAGTGTGATCCTATATCTATCCAGTATATTAAAACTTCGAATATACGTTCATGATGCATATACGTGAAATCTTTATATACTCGATTGTCCAAAATCAATATAAATAAAATATTCAAATGCATATACTTGAATTTAATTTTCAAAACAAAATTCGTTTTTATTTGAAAAATATACTCTTCACACTCGTACTACTGATCCTATCTCTAACAAGTCATTCTAATTGGATATTACTAATCTAATATCTGATGAATTCTTTCTTTCGGTTCTAATGTGTCTTGTTCTCGAGCTCTGTAAACCAAAGCTCTGATACCAAACTGACATAGCCGACGAAATCCGGTAGGCTTTGCAACCATCCCTTCATCCCCCAAGCAGCAGGTAATACCCACCGTGGATCATACACGGTCCCCCAGTACACTTTTTTTTACGGTGACCCTCTCGAGCCTCCCGGCCCTGCCTAACCAACCCTCACAAGGGACATGTGGGGGTAAGAGTCTCCCGTTCGCCACCAAACCGCGAAGCGAGAACCCTCCATCTTGACTGCAACAAGAACCGGTGATACTCCATTCTCGATCACTTTTCAGATTTGATAGTTTAAATTATCAATTCACTTTCAATCTAATTAAAGATTCATTAAAACTCAACTTAGTTTTAATCTTCTCAAGAATCAATATCCTGTCTTTAACCGGGTTAAAGAACCAGTGTCACTTAAAACACGATTCACAACAAACCCAAATCACATTTGATATTAAATACAAGGCTCTGAATAGAAAATATACCAGCTTATATTCAATATCAAGTTCTAAAACCAACAAAATCATATTGGAAATAACGATATAAATATATCTTTCAAATTCCCATAACAATATCAGTATAATCACGGAATCCAACATCGAAATATTCCAAAGACAATTTTGATTCAAATCCACTTCCACTTTATATATATTGGAAATTCTGGTTATTTTCAAAATCAATTCAAATTCAATTTATTTATCTCAAAAATAAATTGATTTTTAATTCTAGTTCAAAAACTAGTTCATTTTGATAAAAATCTAATTTTTATCTTTTCAAATGTGGAATTTTTCATTCCATTTCTTTCCAATTCATATATTATGATTTTACATAAATTATTAATAATTTTATCAAGGCCCGTACAGTCGATTTCCATCGACGACCATTGAACTGCACTTACAGTGACCTTTTCCAAATTTGATTTGGACATAATTCCAAATCCAAGTGTTAGATTTCAAATTTCTAATATTCATTGGAAAGCACTTTTCGATACGAACCCAACAGTTCCTGTTTTAGGAGAATCCAACGGTCGGATCTCCCGCAACGTCAATTCGAAGTCAATGGTCGAAATTCACGAACTATCGCAGCGCGATCTATTCAGGATATTATATTATATACATAATATATATAATATATACTTCGTCGATTTCCGTTTAAAACGTATTATATAAATCGTTATAAATTCGTTTTAAAAACTATTTCAACTTCATTTCAAATTCAAATCAAAATTGAATTTTTTTTCCTTATAAATTCGTTTTAAATTCATTTCAATTTGATTTCAATTCAAATTGATTTTTTATTCAATTTCAGTTCGTTTTCAATTCAATTCAATTTCCATTCGAATTCATTTCTATTCAATCAATTCGAATTCTATTCTATTCAATTTCAATTCGATTCGAATTCATTTTATTTTCAATTCAATTCGAATTCTAATTCGTTTCAATTCAATTCGAATTCTAATTCGTTTTAATTCAATTTAATTCGAATTTCATTTCAAAATATTCGATTTTGAAATCACTTTTCAATTTTCATTATAAAAACGAATATAATCGATATAAATATCGTTCACGTCAAAATGACGTCAATCTAATCAACACGGCTTTATATATTTCAATAACTTCGTTATTCTATTCAACAAGTGAATATTTATTCTATTCAACACATGAATCTATATTTCTTTCAACACATGAGTACTGTCAACACATGACTATTTTTGTTATGTAATATATTTTATAAAATTATGGTATCTATCGTTTGAGTTTTAATCAGATTCCAACCGTAACGTAGGTTCTAATCTTAAATATGATAAAGATGTAAATTTTATTGTTAAAATATTTTACTCAACACATAAATAGTTTCAACACATGAATATTCTCAACACATGAGCATCGTCAACACATGACAATTTTTGTATTCTAATATTCTTTATTTTCCCAATTGGAATGAGGCCCAATCAATTACCATATAATGTTAATTACATGGATTTCATGCAACACATGTCTATAATATCAACAATAAACAGTCAACCATCATCCAAAGTGCACTACACAATTGCATAAGCATTAAATATAGATACCTAACGCTTACTGCCTGTCGACCAATCAATCGACCAAGAGATTTTTATTTATTCACATAACCGTTAAAAATTATATTTTTAACGATAAAATATTTTTAACTATATAAATATTTTATTTCATTTCACATCACACAATCAATTTTCACCACAACAAACAATCAAACATACAAGCCATCCATGGTCTGTGGATGACGGGTGTCGGGTGCTGCTAAGCACCGTTTGCATCCTAGTATATATTTTTATAACTAGAAAATAAAATTTAAAGTGAGAAGTCCTCACCGACTAGCCAAACCAAACGTCACGACTCTTCCTATGTAGAAATCCTCGTCTTGCTTCCCTTTCGTCACTTTCGTTGTCCGTAGCCACTACATATATAAAAATCGCATTTTTATATTGTTGTTATGTATAACAAAATCATATTTTTAATACTACGCTACATGGATAAAAATTCTATTTTTACATCGCTACTATATAGATAAAAATCCTATTTTTACATCGCTACTATATGGATAAAAATACTATTTTTATACCGGTGTTCATGTAATAAAGATTATATGTTTATCACGTTATTCTCTATATGAAAATTATATTTTTATATCTACTTCTAATATAAAGATTGAATTTTTATTTCACTACATATATAAGGTCAAATTTTTACTACCTAAATAATATAAAAATCGTATTTTTATACTTTCTATACTATAAAAATCATATCTTTATAATCTTTACTATGTAAAAATCATATCTTCAATCTCCTACCGATATAAAAATTATATCTTTAATCTCCTACCAATATAAAAATTATATTTTCAATCTAAGGATTTTCATATTCAAAGAAAAATCAGTTTTTGAATCGATTAACCTAAATTAAATGTTTAAAAATAAATTAAAACAAAACAAACCAAAAATAAAAACAAAAAAACACTTACAGCGAGGTGGGGGTGAGAAACGATGGATGGAGGAGGAGCTGGGGGAGTCGGCGTTGGTGGAGGGTCGGAGGGGGGCCATGCACGGGCGGAGGTCGGTGGCAGGGGATGGGCGGCACGGCTAGGGCAAGGGGGGGCTCGGTTCGGTTTAACAGCAGAGGGGGGAAGGGGGAGAGAAGGAAGGAGCAGGAGAAGAGGGGGGATCTCCAAGATGGCGGCGCCGGAGCCGCCCCACTCCTGGTGGCCGCGGTAGCGGTCTTCCTCCCCGCCATCGTTCGCCCCTTTCTCTTTTTTTTTTTTTTTTGCGTTGAAAACGAAATCGGGGGGAGGGGGGTTGGCTGATAAAAGGAGGAGAGAGAGGGTAAGTAGAGAGTGTGAGGGTTTTATTATTATTTTATTTTTAATTTCAAAAGCTGACTTTTTTATCCGACCTCTAAACGAGGCCCACCGCCTATCGTCCATAGCTAATTACCCTCATTCCGAACACAATGGGATATGTATCGTAAGCTGATTCGATCGTTTCGAACAGTTTTCGTCAAAATCAAAATATAACTCTATATATTGAATTTTGAACGTGCATTTCCATTTACCGGGATCACATACGAACTCGAAAAATTCCAGAAAAATATTTTCTGACTTCGTACTGACGATACGGTCCTAACAAAACAAGTTTCGTCGAATTCTGAGACCGTTTGAAAAATGGTCATTTTCCAGTCGATTAAAATCAATTGAAACTAGTCAAACACGTTTTCCTTTGCCACGCTCACATATTGATTCGAAAAATTATGAATTTTGGAATCTAGCAATAACTTGACATCGAGGATCCAACAAAATTGGTTTCTTTGAAATCCGAGGTCGTTTGCAAAATTTCCATTTTTAAGGGCCTGAATTCCATAGCGACTATTCAGAATTTTCAACTGGACATACCTTTTGATTCTCGCTATGAAATTTTGATTTTTCGGATTCATTGGAAAGATATTCTCAAATAGATTCTATTATTTTTGGTTTCACTAAAATCTGGTTTATTTTGCACTCGGTACATTCAATTGAAATTTGAAATCGAATTATTGAACTACCGCGCCATTTTCAATTCCTTTTATAATTATAAATAAAATATTTATATTCTAACGACGACGTATATAAATATATACGTTCTAATTCCATTCAAAATAAATTTCTCGTCGTTATTATTTAAAATAATTCATTTTAAATGCTCAAAATTCACTAAAATTGCCAAAATAAATTTTTTAAATTGGCTCGCATTTCCGGGTTGTTACATCCAATGTTTAAGCTTACCCCTTATCCTCATGCTTCATGTTCTTATTCTTGAGGATGACATTTTTCTAAGGATAAACTTATTCACTGAGTATTCCAAAAATCAACCAGACCACACATTTCTTCCTTGTAGGCTAGAAATCTAATTCCGTCATTAACTTCCAAATCCTATAAATTGTAGATCACTAAGCTAAGTATCCCTATAAAAACCTCTCTGACTCATTTATCTTAAAATTTAATAAGGGTCTCAAATCCTGACATCATAGGCATAAATTGGGATTTATTAATTATATCACTTTATACCCTTATCTAATGAATACGGGGGGTCATTAGTGAGAACATCCTAAAAAATTCCTTTTTGGAAGTTTTATCCTACAAAGAGGTTTAAATGGTGCTGGGGTCTAAATGCTTTTATTCCAATTCCTGAAGATGTCAATCCATCCCTTTGAATTTGTCTTCCTTTGTCTTTCTCATAATTATGGTCCATTCCATTCTCAAAACCGAATCATTCTGTAACAACCTAGATTTTATGGTCGGTTTATTTTGAATATTTAATATTATTTTAAATATAGAGCTGATAATATAAATCGATTTTTATATTGAATTATCGATATAATTATCGTAATACGAAATATATTGAATTCGAAGTTAGAATCAAATCAAAACAATTCAGATGATCAGTATTAATTGTATTTGAATATAGATAAAAATATTTTATTATCAGAGAATTTATTTGTTTTTGAATTTAAATTATATTATATTAATTTATTTTGGTTATTTATATTTACGTTCAAATTAAATAGCAAAATATATTCAGTTAGTTCAGAATAGTGTTACACTGTTGAAACAACAGTGGTTACGTTAAAATAGCGGTTCGTGGTTTAAATTAATGGACCCCGAGATATTTAACTGTGGATAGGTACAAAATCAAATCGATGTCTGTTTAAAAAGAATAAAAAATCTCTTTATATCAAATTGAATTTAATACAAATCAAATCGAAAATCTTTTTAAAATAAAAATTAAAGATTTGTCGTGTACTTTAGCCTACACAAATTAAATACCCTATGTACGTTTGTCCCCTTCAACTTCTTTATATACGCGATATCCCTCCCCTTATTTCTTTTCACTTTCACTCTTCTGGAAATCAATATCTATTGAAAACTTTAGTAAATATGATGCCGCTCCCTTCTCTAAAATGAAAATCATGAATCCTTATTTCTTCTGAAAACAAATAAAATAGCCGAGCTTTTCAAATCAAAATCAATTGAATCCTCGCGAGTTCTCAGAACGGAAGGATGGCACCATCGAATCAAGGAGCAGGGTCATTTGCAATTCCATTTGGGGGAATCGATGTTCAAACCAGTAAGTTATAGTCGAGGCGCGAAAGAGGGAAACAAGGTCGGAGGGCTCGGCAGGCATCGCAATTTGCTGAGGACCGCGTTCAAGATTAGGAGGACAGAGCATTTGTAATGGCATCGAGTGGACCTGAGCGAGAGTTAAAGAGGGGACGGGGTTTGTTGTAAGTATTTTGTTTGGAGTTTGGTCCTTGTTTAGGGTTCGATGGCGTGATTTGAAAGGGGCAAGAGGCGATTGAAGGGCGAAGTGGTAAGGGATGAAACTGAGGATGGATGAGATGGAATGGGGTTCGGCAGTTGGAAGAATGGAGGAAGTTCAATGTGTTAGTGACCAGGATGGAGGAGTTAGAAATAAGATGGAGATCCATGGGGTTTTCCTGTAACCAAGAGGAGGCAGAGTATCGGATTTTGGGCATGGCATTTATGGGTTCGTGCTGTTGTTCGGCTGTTGATGTTGAGGAAGGAAAATTAGGTATTTTATTTATTTATTTTATTTACAAGTCAATAGCAGTTTAAAACATAAACCCTGAAAATATTAATGACTTCTTAAACATGATTAGAATTTTAAAATAGGGATTAAGGTAAATTTATTTATAATTAAATTAGTAATGACTTTTGATTAAATTAGATTAATTTAAATTTAATTAGTTATTAGCTAATTGAGTTGATAATATTATGAATCGTTAAAAATGAAATTTATAATCATAGGTACAAATAAATTTCGTTCGGATGGATTCGTAGTCAATGATACAGAATTAAAACAGGATATTCAACAATGGAAAATTCCGGCGAGTAAATCTCACTCAACTGTTATTTAGAATTATTTTTATTCGTTAAAAATAATTGTTTCTTGCTTGTTTGAATGCTTTCTAGTTGATTTAAACATATTAGTTATTTAGGATTGACTAATATATATATATATATATATATATATATATATTGGTTTGGTGATTGGAATGATTCTCGCAGTATCATTAGCGGATGCCTGCAGTATCATTAGCGGATGATCCTACGCCCATGTATATAAGTGGATCCCCTTTTATACCGCGATATCCTGCCTTGAAGCAGGATGGGTATTATTTCTGTTGACTAACGTCTGTGGATGCAAGAAAAACAGGTTGGAGGGATCCAATTGGATTCCTCAAAAATATATTGTCAATTTTTTGTTTGTTTGCACATATACTATCGTATATGATGTGTTAGAAAACCTGTCAATTTTAATTGGTTGTTTTGATTGTTTGAAATACCACTGGGCCTGAATATTGATCTACAAAAATATTGCAAAAGAGATTTTGAGATTTTAAATGGAAAATTCTATTTTTCTAATAATAGAAATTGAAATTCGAATGGATTAAAAATATTGACTTGTTTTGAATAGATAAAACAAGTACGGAACAATGTTATAAATATATATAGGAGATGGAAGTATTGAAATTTACAAACGATGTTTGTAAATTGGAAATTGCAAGGGAATTGAATTGAATTTATAAAAAAGTTTTATAAATGTAGTGGGAAAAATTATCATTTGATAATTTGAATATTTAAATTCAAATGTGAATTAAAAAAAAAAGAAATGGGGAAATCGTTTTAAAGAAATAAACGATGGAATTTATTCTGATGTTCAGAATATAGATTGGACTAAAATAAATCCGTAAGGATTTATGATTTGAATTCGATTAATTCGAATTTTATTTAAATAGAAGTCAAATTGAAATTAGAATTTGAATATATAGAATTCAAATAGAAATAGACTTTGAATATAGAATTTAAGGAGTTAAAATGGAATTTGAAAATAAGATTTCAAATAGAGTTGAAATGGTATTTGAAAATAAGATTTCAAAAAGAGTTGAAATGGAATTTGAATATAGGTAATTCAATTTGATTGAAATTAGATTTGAATATAGAATTCAAATGAAGTTTGTAATTAGATTTGAATATTGAAATTCAAATGGAATTCAAATATAGATTTTGAATATCGAAAGTAAAATGGATTTGAATAAAGAAAGTTCAAATGAAATTTAAAATATAGAATTTGAAAATAGAAAATCTCAAAGAGAATTTGAAATAGAAAGTGGAAATCATTTCAAAATGGGAACGACAAAATATATTTCGAAATGTGGATTTTTAAACAGAATAGAAATAAATCCAAGGGATTTATAATTTATAAAAGGGAATTGAAATTAAATATAGAAGATCGAAATATAAATGAATTTATTACTGAATAAGGAAAAATCGACAATTTTAGAAGACTGGAAGTAGTATGTTGAATTGGGAAAAATTGATTTGATATATATTAAAAATATATCAGAATGGAGTTGAATTTATTATAAACGAAGTTAAAACGTTTATATTTATAAATATAATTAAAACGAACTTGCCGCAGCGCTGTAGTTCGTAAATTGTCGTTTCGAACTTCAATTGAATATATAGAACTCAATTGAAGTCGGAATTCTTTGAAACAAGAAACGTCAGGACCGATTTGATAATAGTTTTCTAACAGAGGAGAAAAATCTGGATTTCGTCGAATAGATTTTGAGTTATATCAAAATCAAGTTTTCAGAAAAACAACGCCATAACCATTTAAAAACTATAACGGTTTATTTAATTCTATAAAAGGATTTTAAGCGAATAAAAATCCGAATTTCTATTTAGAAAAATTTCAGATTTGAGTTGTAGATTATATGTGAACTCAGGTGGAGTAATGAACTAATTTTTGAAACAAAAATCAGATTTTTGATTATTGAATAGAATTAACTAATTTGAATAGTAATTAGTTAATGAGATTTTGAATAAATATTGGGTTTTGAATAAGTAGATTCGATTTGAAAATTTATATTCGAAATCAAAAAGGAAACTAGAATTGAAATTGGAATTCAATTTGGTTATGAGCAAGTTAAACATTTTATTTGAACATGTTATGTTAAAACAAAGAAGTGGAATAGGCAAAATAGCTAATTAAAGAATAAATGAGCGAAACTGAATTCAAACGATTGGATTGAGTTAAATTGAGTTGAAAACATGTGAACATGTGTTAGACAGGTATGGGATGAAGTAAATGAAGATTTTAATTTATGTGCCCGACAAAAAGGTACATGTTTAAATTCATATATGAGATTTTATGCGCTGTATCGGCATGCCGCTTGGCTTTTTCTTTTTCTTTTGGATTGGTGAGGGCTATGGGAGGCTATTTGAAATATCCCGATGCTCCCGATACAAGGGAGGTTATGGCGAAATTTTCCGGAAATTTAAGGAGTTAGAATATTTTTAAGAAGGTGATATATTAGACCGGTTAGTTTATTATCCGAGAACCACTCTGTATTGGCAGTAGCGTTGCGAATCAGATTATATGAAGATAATTGAAGACGAAGTGAATTGCAAGGGTTTTTTCTATTAATAGAAATTATGCCTTCGGTTTCGTTCAATCCCAGAACGAACGTATATGGACGAATGTCTGACAAAGTATTTCCAATGATCGCATGAGTTAGTCTGTATAAATATATATGGTTGCAACGGATTTATTCCCTTAGCAAAACATCCAGAATATTTGTGCAAATCAATTAATGATTAACGGATCTGACAATGTGGCATTCAACGTGATTGTGCTATCAATGAATAGAAAGTAATCGTAGCCTCAGGCCTCAACAACCGGGAAATGACAAAAATCGGGCAGGCAGCTTGGCTGTGTGGGTCGCTCCCATTAGGATGTATAATCACCTATCTAGAGATTCATTTAATTTCTTAGTCTATTCGATGCTGTCCCATTCGGGAAACGGTTGCTGATCCCAACCGTTGGTGATATACATTCGATACACTCATGCGGAATGAGTGGTCAGTCATGTGTGGGCCGGGTTGCAAGATGTTCTTGTTGAACCCCAGTGTATCGCCTCTAGAGTACACTGATCGGAAGGTGGTTCCATACCTTGTCATAGTCGGAATCCAATCTCCAATAAGCGCCCTACGGTTTTTTATTTTATATTATATATGGAGCGTGAGGTGCAAGCGTTCCGCTAGATTCTATTTATTTGATGTAGACATTATTATAATATCACTGGATTTGATACCAAAGATATTTTGGGTTACCGTAAGGTAAAAACCATCCGTGTTTTTGTGTGGATCGGTCTTACGATTATCATTTCTTTCGAAAGGATTTTAAAGTTAACAATTGGTTGGAGTTTACTCACACTAGTCCCATGACTGACCCGAAGTTTATTTTGTTTGTTTTCCCTAAACTCTTGGGTGCCCAAATTTGTACGAGCAGTAGAGTAGTCAGGATTTTTCAGATTCACTTGGAAGAGCTGGAAGCAGGAGGCTTCACCAGTTAGCTATAGACTATCATATATTCCGCTGTGAACCATGTTTGTATCTGGAAACAGGTGTTTATAACTGTTCCAGGAATAATTGTTGTGCTTTGATAATGGTATGTATATCCAGTTACTGATTTGTATTTCAAAAGTTATGTTGTATAATATATTTTATTCGTTCCATTGTGAGATTTATCTTCTTTATTTTTCTTCTATTCTAACTTATCTTTCTTTCTATTTCTCATCCTCTAACTTCTTTCTAATAATGATTCGTATTTCTGTGCAATTTGGGTTGGACGTGTGGTGTTATTAGTCAACTCAGATAGTGCGGATTTGCGGGCCATTACATATTCCATGGATACTAACTTAACTTCTTCAAGCTCTTTCAAGCTCAAAAATATATCCATTTTATCTTAATCAACTTATCTCTTAAATCAGACCCCAAAATACTTTTTTGATCTAATTAATTACAAATTTATTGCCCACTAAGTTGGTAATTAATATCCATGAATCTTTCTGCTAAATCGCTACTTACGGTAAGTTATGCTACACTTATTAATATATATATACACACACACACACTAATCGATAGATACAGATGTAAACGTACTAATTCCTAGACTAAATTGTTTAGTGAAATCTATTTCATAACCGACCCTTGATTCTAGAAACATGATACATCACCATCCATTTAAATTGGAAATTCTGGGACTAACGCTAAAATTTCAAGATTAGATTGTGCAATTTATCCTTATTTATTCCTAGAACCTAATTAGCCACCTTATTACTCTAGAGTTATCTCTTTTTATAAGGTGAATTTTTTTATAGTGGTTACACAAGATATATTCTTTTGAATATTGTTATATCCTTGTTATCTTTCAAGTTTCCATAAATTTAGAAACATATACTTAATATTTGATTAAAACCTAAGATGTTAATTTTTTTGTAAAGATTTTAATACTTACTATACTCAATGTCAATACATGTTTTATTTTAATAAGATATCATTTATTTAGAATTTATTCCAGAATGTTACCATAAGGATTCAAATGCTTTTTTTTCAAATGTTAACCTTAATGTTTAAAACAAGAGCAAAAATATTTTTCCTTCTTTTTAAACACTTAACGTTATTAACTATTGAATATCAGCCATTCTCTCTTTCAAAATGGTCAATAAAATCTTTTAATAGCTAATAAAACAATTGCTCATTCTATTTTAGAAATAGAATTTCAATTAATATCCAAGATTGAATCATGCGAAAATTAAGTTTCCAAAAAGGTCTGATGACATTTATTGCAAAAAAAATTCAAAATTCATTATTGTTGGAGAATAGAATTTTGATGACAACAACCTTTTTAATATTATTGATTATAAAATATATACTAACATCTTTATCTAGAATATATATATATATATATGCAGGAATTATATACAGGTGATATAGTAGATACTGTACAGTTTAAGAGATTCAAGATTTCAAAAGAGATACAAGATTTCAAAGGAGATTCAAGACCCCTGAGTATCAAGAAACAAGATTTCAAGATTATCAAAGTAATAGAGTCTATTTAGTATGTAAAACTCTGATTAGCGCTCTCAAAATTCTGTTTTCAAGTTATCTTTTTAAATTGATTTCAAATTATTTCGAACTCATTTCAAAATGATTTTAAATCATCCAAAGATTCTTACTTTTGATTTCAAATATTTATATAAGTTTTTTATAGTTTATATTATATATGTTTATAAATATATCATATAGTTTTATATCATTTATATATATATATGTTATATCATATGTTTAAATTATATATTATATGTCTTTATATTTTAGAAAACATATTTTAAATAACCAATTTTAATTCAAGAATTTCTAGAATATATATACTGATTTAATACTTGGAAAATGGTTAAAAATATCAATTTACAAACCATATATTGACATACAAGTTTGTACATGTCGACATATAACCGTCACTTTGTCAAATTTAAAAGGAAGTGTCTTTTCATATTTTGAAACGTTTCAGAACTGTTGCAACCTTTGGAACTCTATATAAAGGCCTTATTTTCGAATTTTTAACTAACTTATCTTCTTCTTCATCCTTACTCTTTCCACCATTATTCTACTTTAATTTCTTGATTTCTACACTTATACTCTGCTGATTTCAATACAAATTATATTACTATTTTTCAATTCTCAATCTCTATCAACTACTATCTGTTTGGAAGTGCTATTCAGGATTTCTAGGGTTGTTTGTAATTGTTAAGGAAAGGGTGTGTTCCTTGCAGCCCATAAAATAAGGGCAGGGAGTGGTGTTAACCTTGTAGCCGTGAAATTAACGGTGTGGAATCAGTGTTAACCTTGTAGCCGTGAAATCAAGGGTGTTGAATCGGTGTTAACCTTATACCCGCAAAGTCAAGGGGATTGTAATTAGATACTGATATTAATTAAACTCTGTGCAATCCAGTGTTGCGTGGGACTAGACATTGGAGTAATCCGAACCAACATAAAATCCAGTGTGTTTGTAACGACCCGGAAAATATGAACTAATTTAAAAAAAATTAATTGGCTATTTTAGTGGATTTTAAATATTTAAAATAAATATTTTAAATAATAACGATGAAAAGTAAGTTTGAGTCGACGTTTGAAAATGAATATAATTAATTCTAATTATAAACAAGGCCTGAAATGGCGCGACAATTTCAAATTTTCATTTCAAACTTTGTCTGAGTGTACCGGGTGCAAAACAAAACGGATTCGAGTGAAACCAAAAATATTTAAATCTTTTAGTGAATACCTTTCTAACGAATCTGAAAAATCGAAGTTTCGTAGCGGGAAGCAAAAGTTATGGCCAAATGAATTTTCTGAAAGGTCGCTATAGAGTTTATATAGCCCGTGAAAATGGCCATTTTGCAAACGACCGCAGAATTCGACGAAATCACTTTGATGGATCCGGGATGTTAAACTATTGCTAGGTTTCAAATTTCATAATTTTTGTAGCTAGTATGTGAGCGTGGCAAAGGAAAATGTGTTTGGTCGATTTCTATTAAATTGGATCGACCAGAAAAGGGCCATTTTTCAAACGGTCTCAGAATTCGATGAAACTAGTTTTGTTGGGACCGTATCGTCAAAACATAGCTAGATTTATTTTTCTGGAATTTTTCGAATCAGTATTGGCCCCGGGAAATTGAAATGTACGTTCAAACCAAATATTGAATGTTTTATATTTTAATTTGAATGAAAATTGTCTGAAACAGTCGAATGGGCCTACGAAACATATCCCATTGTGTTCGGAATGGTGGTATTTAGCTAGGGACGACAGTCGTTGGGCTTGAATTGGGGTTCGTGGGTGAAAGAGGGTATTTTCGAAAATTAAAAATTTATAAATATAAAAAAAATTATTTCATTTGTCCACATCAGCCCTTCTCTCTCTCCGAAACCCCCGATCGACGACGACTAAAGCTTCCAAGCTTCTCGTTCATTTTCTGATCAATCCACGCGAAATTAGACCGAGCTTGAGTTGAAGATTTTGAAGAGCATCACGAGATCTTCACATCCATATAAAGATTGGATTTTTTCGTAGCCTGTAGCACGCGGATCGATGCCTGGAAGTTGGCGACTTCAACTTGCCGCCGCCACCTCCTGCCACGATCGAGCGGGCCCCGTCCACCACACGCCTAGCGCCTCACGCCCCTCTTCGACGCTGCGTAGACCGATCGTCCTATCGATTCACGGATTTCAAGAAATCGCGTGACCTAGTTTCGAACCCTTCAGTGAGGTAATGGTTGATTTTATATTAAACTATATTATAGCAGTTTAAAGTGCTACGGTTTTTGATTTCACTGTAAAAATCGTATCTTTTTTGTTTGTTGACGAAATTCAGTGAAACAAGAGACAATGGACTCGTGTGGACGTCTTCTACATTCTAGAAGAGACCGTGTATTTTTCTGAGCCTTCTGCTATTTTTGGTGGAGTGGAACCCAATGTGAGATTTCTAAATTATAAATGATATGGAAAACGATGATGTATAAATTATATAGTCGATGTGTGGGTTATATAAGCGTTGTACACCTCATGTATAAGCGTTGTATAAGTTGTACGTTCGATATATAAGTTATATATGCGTTGTAAAAATTATATATGTGTTGAAATAGAAGTGAAATGCTTATATATATATAAACACGCCCCTCGTCCACAAACCTTGGACGATATTTATTGGTTGTGATTGGTGTGAAAATTGATTGATAGCGAATGGTTGATTAGAATTGTTTGTGGTTGAAATTGATTGATTGTGGTTGAAAAATACCCGTTTGTGGTTGAGAATTATTTGGTTTAAACCACATAGGATTAGTTTGTGGAAATGAAAAAATAATAATATATACATGTCGTCTGCGTGCGAACAAGATGCATGAAATCCCCATTGTCAAAAACTGTGAGGTTTTAAGGTAGAGCGAGGAGCTGTATTAGGGACAGCCCCGGTTTTAACTACCCTGCCATTATGCTGCCGAAATTTTCTGAAATATTCATGTGTTAGAATTATTTTCATTTGTTGAAATTATTTCATATATTGAAACCGCCTTCATGTGTTGAATAGAAATTCGTTCGTTGAATAGAAATTCATGTGTTGAATGGTATTCGTGTTTTAAATAAATTGTTTCAACAACAAAAATCACATTTTTATTTTATATATATACGAACTATAGAAAACCTTCATGTGTTGAATAGAAATTCATTCGTTGAATAGAAATTCATGTGTTGAATGGTATTCGTGTTTTGAAATAATTTGTTTTATCATAAAAATCATATTTTTATCATCTATATGAACTATACAAAATAGTCGTGTTTTGAAATAAATTGTTTTGCAATAAAAATCACATTTTTACTATATATACAAACTATAAAAAACCTTCATGTGTTGAATAGAAATTCATTCGTTAAATAGAAATTCATGTGTTGAATGGTATTCGTGTTTTGAAATAAATTGTTTTATAATAAAAATCATATATTTTTATCATCTATATGAACTATATAAAATAGTCGTGTTTTGAAATAAATTGTTTTGCAATTAAAAATCACGTTTTTACTATAAACATGAATTGCAAAAAATAGTGAAGTGTCGAAGTGAATGTCGGTTGGATAAAAATATCATTTTTATCAAATGTACGAAAAGAAAATAGTTTTGAAATCGAAGAGTCGATTATATTTATATTCATATATATAAATATAATTAAAATATATCGAATAACAAAGCTGCAGTTCGTGTTTTGAAACCGTGATTTCAAACGATTAGTGCGGAAGATCCGACCATCGGATTTTCCCGAAACCGAAACCGTTGGGTTCGCTTTGGGAATATCTTTCCAACGACACCAACTTTGTAAAGATCCAACGGTTGGATAGTCTGGAATGTTTAATTCAAATCTGAAGAAAAACAGCGCCAGAATCGATTATATATATATATATATAAATATAATTAAATTAAATCGAATAACGACGCTGCAGTTCGTATTTTGAAATCGAAACTTCAAACGAGTGTACTGGGAGATCCGACCGTCGGATTTTCCCGAAACTGGAACCGTTGGGTTCATTTTGAAAAGATCTTTCTAATGATATAAAATTTGTGAAGATCCAACGGTTAGATTTTCAGATATGTGTAAATCAAATCTGAAGAAAAACATCGCCACGGCCGCGTTATGGCCCGAAGCGTCGTTTGAATAAATTGGCTATTTTAAAATAAATAAAAATAGAGATAAATCGTTATAAAATATTATAAACGATATGGATGTGAAATTTAGAAACTAACTGAAGGTTGGCTAAGTCGAATGGTTTCTTGGATTTTGATCTGATGTTGGTTTCGGCCTTCGGGGTTAATATTTGAGAAATCGTTCTCTTACTGGTTTACGATTAGTGACTAATGAGTTGGAATAAGGCGTATATTGTGTTTGTTTAGCACTGGTTTATTATATACGCAAGTTTCTCAGAAAGATCGGGTTTATCCCATTCTGAATAACTGAATCGACGATAAGAAATCGAAGATGAAGACGGTGGTCGAAGACCGGAGATCTTCACCTCGTTTGGATAGTAACTGATGTCCTGATTGGGAGGCATCCCGAAATATGGATAATGAGTGGTGATCGTCTAGACGTACGTGGAGATCGATTGGTATGCGAGGTATATAGTGCTCCGGTCTCGTTCAGACCCAGAACGGACTTGTAAATGGACTGTGTGTCTGACATTGGAATTCATTCTGTGTGATTGATAGCCATCAGTTACATGGCGTGAATTGCCTGTGTGGCATGCTAAGAGGCAGAGATCAAGGCTTCTGTTGAAAAGAAAAGTCTTGTGGTTGATGATCAAAGCACCGCCTGTGTGGCGTAGCTTTGTGTATAACGTGAATTTGCGAGCCTCACACCCCGGTATGAACCAGAAACGGGAGAGGACCTCAGGGAGGGCATGCGTTTCCTTCTAGCTAGAGGTGGTATCGGTGCTTAAACTGGCTGACATTTATATTATTTTCACCTGTGTGGTTGTTGTTGTTGCGAGGCGCCTCGGATATATCGGTGACTATGTGAAGCCAATGGAGTCATTCGTTGGCTCATTAACGCCCCATAGGGCGGGGAAACGCAGTGTTCAGGCGTAATAATCCATATCGGTGGACCGGCCCTGACGATCCAAGGGGCAGTTGCGGCTGTTCCTGAGACACGGGCTAGAGCGTCTCGAAGTCGGTAAGGACTATCTTTTGCCTTGGTTCATGACGGAAATCCAATTTTCCAAATACGACACCGTACGGTTTTGATTGTGTGTGTATATATATATATATATATATATATATATATATATATATATATATGGCGACATGATATATGGTACCCATGCCGTCTATGATTGATAGTTATGATTCAAAATTGTTTTTGGAACATGTAAACACTAGTAATAATACCAAATTATTTTGTTTTATTCGTATCAAACATGTTTTGGCCATTATAAGGTAAAACTCTATCCTCCGGTTTGCGTTGCATTGTGTGATGGGAACTGAGTCTTATAATGGCTTCATTTTTATACAAAGCATTGCGATGTCTAAAAGAATTATTTGTTTTAAAGCACTGGCAATCCAATGGAGTAAACCCGTTCCGCGAAAGCGGCGTGGTCCTGTGATTAGCCATATTATAAATGTGTTAAGTAAATTTCTCATACCAGTCCCATGACTGACTCGTAGTTTGTTTCACCTGCAAACTCGGGTGCCCCTATTTCTACATGGGCAGCCTTGTATTCAGGTTTTAGCCGGCTCTTTCTGGATAGCTGGAGCTGAAGATGGATTCTATCATTTATCTCTTTTTATGCTGTTCAGCTCCTATTGTACATTATGTTTTGTTTTCAGCTGTAGACATTTATGTATAGCTGAATTGTATTTGTACTAAGTATGATCCTGTATACTGTGTAACTCTGATGATTACGTTTATCCAGTGTATTCTATTGTACATTATTTGGTGTATTTATTTATTTCTGTTCTGCTATTATCTGTTTATGTGTTATATTCCGAAGATTACCCTTGCCGCCGTCAGTACGAGGTTCTGGGGTTGTCACAATGTGGTATCAGAGCTTTGGTTAAGCTTAGTGCTGGAATATAACATATTAACGAACTCGTCAGAAATAGAACCAGTAATGTTCTAGGACGGGTAACTCATTACAGATAGGATCAGTAATATCCTAGTATGAGTAAAGCAGAATGAAATAGACCCCAATAGGCACATTTACATTTGAAGTATATGTTCTATGTTTTAAAATACCTTTTCGGTGACCTGACACTTGATCTTCTGTTTGCAGAAGTACTAGAAAATGAGTGTCAGAAATAGAAGGAATGCGAAACCCGATCTAGAGGCTCTATTAAAGAGATAACGAAATCTGGGCGGAGCACAATTCTCGGGCAATGAATCTATAATTCAGACTCAAGCTTGGATAGGTTCTGTCGAAAGAATTTTTGAACGTATCTAGTTGAGGGATGATCAGAAAAGATTAGTTGCATCTTGGGCACTCAAAGAAGAAGCTTTAATCTGGTGGGAAACAATCATCAAAGATAATCCACATGGTGATATCACCTAGAATAGATTCAAAGAAATTTTCGTGGAAAGATTTACTCCTCCAGAAGCAACTGAGCAATTATGTGATGAATTCTCTTATCTGGTACAAGGGGATATGACCATTCCAGAATATCATAAGAAATTCAACGAACTTTCTCACTTTGCTCCTCATCTAATTCAAAATACGAAGAGAAAGAATCTGAGATTTATTGCAGGCTTGTGTTCTTGACTTTGGTGGATCATGGGAAGACCATTTACATTTGGCTGAGTTTTCATACAACAACAGCTACCAAGCAAGCCAGACGATGTCGCCATTCGAAACATTGTATGGTAGACCGTGCCAATCTCCTGCTTGTTGGGTTGAACCCGGTAATAGACTTGTATTGGGACCTGATATGATCCGAGAAGCTGCCGACAAAGTCGATTTCGTTAAGAAACGATTACTCGCTGCTCAAAGCCGATAGAAGAGCTATGCTGATTCGAGAAGAAGGGATTTGGCTTTTTCTATTGGTGATTATGTGTATATAAAGGTTTCTCCGATGAAGGGAGTGATTCGATTTGGCAAAACTGGGAAGTTGTCGCCCAGATTTATTGGTCCATTCCCTATTCTTGAACGAATTAGAACTCTTGCTTATAGGGTTCAATTGCCAGATTGGTTTCCTGGAGTGCATGATGTATTTCACATATCCCAACTTCGAAGGAACGTTCATGATCCAGACTTGATCGTGGAAGAAGCAGCGCAACAAGATATTGAAATTACTCCAGAATTAGCTGTGAGAAAAGAGCCGCTAAAGATTATCGGCAAAGAAACCAAAGAACTGAGGAACAAGAAGGTTCACTTAGTCAAAGTGCAATGGTGTGGAGATCCGCGAGATTGTACTTGCGAAACTGAGGAGAGCATTCAGAAAGCCTATCCTAAGTGTTGAGTGGATATCTCTGGTTGACTCCGGTGCAAGGTACATTTACCATATTTTGAAATTTCCATTATGTTCTCTGCTTCATTGTTATTTTCTTTCTTGAATGTAAACTTTTAATTTTACAGTCTGAATACTTTTAAAAGAGTGTAGGAATTGATTAGTACATTTTTGAAAAGTTAAAAACAATTTGATTGTTGTTTGTTTTGGGTGATAGTAGATTTGATTAATTAAATTATTAAAACGATAGTTAATTGAATTAATAAGGGAATGAATGGTAGGATTTATTCGATTAAATCACACATTGAACTGAGTTAAAAATAGGTATAAATATATACATGTGCATTATATATGTTTGAACAGGTAAATGGATTAGCTGTTGAGTAAAGATTTTATTTGCGTGCCTGACAAATAGGTAAACCTTAATGAGTTGGATGCGAAATATTATTATATCAACTCCTGTGAATGCCATTGGATGCGGAGTGCTGGTTGTTCTGTGTGTAATAATAAATGTCGCCATAGGATAGTAACAATTAATTTTGAACTACGCTACATGGCATACTTCTTGAAGATAAGCATACTTCATCATATACCACATAAGCATTTGGAGCTTGTGTGACGAGGTTGAAGATTTACCATACGAGCGAGAGGCTTGTATGGCGATGACTATATTTTACAGGTTGAACGGATGACTGATATGGACTATATAAAATGTAATGATAAATTGCCAGAATAATAAAAACCCCACATGGGTCTGGAGTTGACAATAATCATGTCTCTCTAATTATTAGATACGGCAAATGGATTATTTATTTCCCACACGGGATGAGCTGACGAGAATTTATTCTCTGGAGCAATTAAAAATACACACTCCCTCAGGCTTTGACAGGGTGACGAGAATTTATTCTCTGGAATTATTATCTATACACGCTCCCCTGTAAACACCAGAATATATCACTATAAATATGTGTATGCTTTATAGGATTTATTGGGTACCTAATACGTCCCAATAAATTTCCAAATCCCTCCCCGTACAAAGGAGGTTATGGCGAAATTTTTCGAAAATTCTGGGTTTTAGCCAAATTTTTGAAGAATTTGAAAATTCTCAGAAACTGAAAATTGGAGAATGGAAGCCAGATTGAACATAGAGTTGATTAATCAAACCACTTTCGACTTTGTTCCTTTTCGAGGACGAAAAGTTTTAAGTGGGGGAGATCGTAACGACCCGGAATATCTGAACCAATTTAAAATGTTTAAATTGGCTATTTTAGTGGATTTTAAATATTTAAAATAAATATTTTAAATAATAACGATGAAAAGTAAGTTTGAATCTATATTTGAAAATGAATATAATTAATTCTAATGATAAACAAGGCCTGAAATGGCGCGGTAGTTTCAAATTTTCATTTCAAACTTTGTCTGACTATACCGGGTGCAAAACAAAACGGATTCGAGTGAAACAAAAAATATTTAAATCTTTTAGTGAATACCTTTCTAACGAATCTGAAAAATCGAAGTTTCATAGCGGGAAGCAAAAGTTATGGCCAAATGAATTTTCTGAAAGGTCGCTATAGAGTTTTTATAGCTCGTGAAAATGGCCATTTTGCAAATGACCTCGGAATTCGACGAAATCACTTTTGTTGGATCCGAGATGTTAAACTATTGCTAGGTTTCAAATTTCATAATTTTTGAAGCTAGTATGTGAGTGTGGCAAAGGAAAATGTGTTTGGTCGATTTCTATTAAATTGGATCGACCAGAAAAGGGCCATTTTTCAAACGGTCTCAGAATTCGACGAAACTAGTTTTGTTGGGACCATATCATCAAAACATAGCTAGATTTATTTTTCTGGAATTTTTCGAATCAGTATGTGGCCCCGGGAAATTGAAATGTACGTTCAAATCAAATATTGAATGTTTTATATTTTAATTTGAATGAAAACTGACTGAAATAGTCGAATGGGCCTACGAACCATATCCCATTGTGTTCAGAATGGGGGTATTTAGCTAGGGACAACAGTCGTTGGGCTTGAATTGGGGTTCGTGGGAGAAAGAGAGTATTATCGAAATTGAATTGGGGTTCATAGGTGAAAGAGGGTACTATCGAAATTTAAAAATTTATAAACATAAAAAAAACTATTTCATTTGTCCACATCAGCCCTTCTCTCTCTCCGAAACCCCCGATCGACGTCGACTAAAGCTTCCAAGCTTCCCATTCATTTTCTGATCAATCCACGCGAAATTAGACCGAGCTCCAGTTGAAGATTTTGAAGAGCATCACGAGATCTTCATATCCATATAAAGATTGGATTTTTTTTCGTGGCCTGTAACACGCGGATCGACGCCTGGAAGTTGGCGACTTCAACTCGCCGCCGCCACCTCCTTCCACGATCAAGTGGGCCCCCTCCACCACACGCCTGAGCACCTCTCGCCCCTCTTCGACGCTGCGTAGCCCGATCGTCCTATCGATTCACGGATTTCAAGAAATCGCGTGACCTAGTTTCGAACCCTTCAGTGAGGTAACAGCTGATTTTATATTAAACTATATTATAGCAGTTTAAAGCGCTACAGTTTTTGATTTCACTGTAAAAATCATATCTTTTTCATTTGTTGACGAAATTCAGTGAAACAAGAGATAGTGGACTCGTGTGGACGTCTTCTACATTCTAGAAGAGACCGCATATTTTTTTGATCCTTCTGCTATTTTTGGTGGAGTGGAACCCAATGTGAGATTTCAAAATTACAAACGATATGGAAAACGATGATGTATAAATTATATAGTCGATGTATGGGTTATATAAGCATCGTACACCTCATATATAAGCATTGTATAAGTTGTACGTTCGATATATAAGTTATATATGCGTTGTAAAAATTATATATGTGTTGAAATAGAAGTGAAATGCTTATATATATATACACACGCCCCTCGTCCACAAACCACGATATTTATTGGTTGTGATTGGTGTGAAAATTGATTGATAGAGAATGATTGATTAGAATTGTTTGTGGTTGAAATTGATTGATTGTGGTTGAAAAATACCCGTTTGTGGTTGAGAATTATTTGGTTGAAACCACATAGGATTAGTTTGTGGAAATGAAAAAAAAATACATGCCGCCTGCGTGTGAACTAGATGCATGAAATCCCCATTATCAAAAGCTGCGAGGCTTTAAGGTAGAGCGAGGAGCCGTACTAGGGACGGCCTTGGTTTTAACTACCCTGCCGTTATGCTGCCGAAATTTTCTGAAATATTCATGTGTTAGAATTATTTTCATTTGTTGAAATTATTTCATATATTGAAACCGCCTTCATGTGTCGAATAGAAATTCATTCGTTGAATAGAAATTCATGTGTTGAATGGTATTCGTGTTTTAAATAAATTGTTTCAATAATAAAAATCACAATTTAATTTTATATATATACGAACTATAGAAAACCTTCATGTGTTGAATAGAAATTCATTCGTTGAATAGAAATTCATGTGTTGAATGGTATTCATGTTTTGAAATAAATTGTTTTATCATAAAAATCATATTTTTATCATCTATATGAACTATATAAAATAGTTGTGTTTTGAAATAAATTGTTTTGCAATAAAAATCACATTTTTTACTATAAATATACAAACTATAGAAAACCTTCATGTGTTGAATAGAAATTCATTCGTTGAATAGAAATTCATGTGTTGAGTGGTATTCGTGTTTTGAAATAAAATGTTTTATAATAAAAATCATATTTTTATCATCTATATGAACTATATAAAATGCTCGTGTTTGAAATAATTTTTTTTGCAATAAAAATCACATTTTTACTATAAACATGAATTGCTAAAAATAGTGAAGTGTCGAAGTGAATGTCGGTTGGATAAAAATATCATTTTTATCAAATGTATGAAAAGAAAATAGTTTTGAAATCGAAGAATCGATTATATTTATATTCATATATATAAATATAATTAAAATATATCGAATAACGAAGCTGCAGTTCGTGTTTTGAAACCGTGATTTCAAACGATTAGTGCGGGAGATCCGACCATCGGATTTTCCCGAAACCGAAACCGTTGGGTTCGCTTTGGGAATATCTTTCCAACGACACCAACTTTGTAAAGATCCAATGGTTGGATCATCTGGAATGTTTAATTCAAATTTGAAGAAAAACAGCGCGAGAATCGAGTATATATATATAAAAATATAATTAAATTAAATCGAATAACGACGTTGTAGTTCGTATTTTGAAATCGAAACTACAAACGAGTGTACCGGGAGATCCGACCATCGGATTTTCCCGAAACTGGAACCGTTGGGTTCGTTTTGAAAAGATCTTTATATTGATATAAATTTTTTGAAGATCCAACATTTAGATTTTCAGATATGTGTAAATCAAATCTGAAGAAAAACAGCGCCACGGCCGCGTTATGGCCCGAAGCATCGCTGAATAAATTGGCTATTTTGAAATAAATAAAAATAGTGATAAATCGTTATAAAATATTATAAATGATATGGATGTGAAATTTAGAAACTAACTGAAGGTTGGCTAAGTCGAATGGTTTCCTGGATTTTGATCTGATGTTGGTTTCGGCCTTCGGGGTTAATATTTGGGAAATCGTTCTCTTACTGATTTACGGTTAGTGACTAATGAGTTGGAATAAGGCGTATGTTGTGTTTGTTTAGCACTGGTTTATTATATACACAAGTTTCTCAGAAAGACCGGGTTTATCCCATTCTGAATAACTGAATCGACGATAAGAAATCGAACATGAAGACGGTGGTCGAAGACCGGAAATCTTCACCTCGTTTGGATGGTAACTGATGTCCTGATTGGGAGGCATCCCGAAATATGGATAATGAGTGGTGATCATCCAGACGTACATGGAGATCGATGGGTATGCGAGGTATATAGTGCCTCCGGTTTCGTTCAGACCCAAAACAGACTTATAAATGGACTGTGTGTCTGACATTGGAATTCATTCTGTGTGATTGATAGCCATCAGTTACATGGCATGAATTTCCTGTGTGGCATGCTAAGAGGCAGAGATCAAGGCTTCTGTTGAAAAGCAAAGTCTTGCTGTTGATGATCAAAGCACCGCCTGTGTGGTGTAGCTTTGTGTATAACGTGAATTCGCGAGCCTTACACCCCGGTATGAACCAGAAACGGGAGAGGACCTCAGGGAGGGCATGCGTTTCCTTCTAGGTAGAGGTGGTGTCGGTGCTTAAACTGGATGACATTTATATTATTTTCACCTGTGTGGTTGTTGTTGTTGCGAGGCGCCTCGGATATATCGGTGACTATGTGAAGCCGATGGAGTCATTCGTTGGCTCATTGACGCCCCATAGGGCGAGAAAACGCAGTGTTCAGGCATAATAATCCACATCGGTGGACCGTCCCTGACGATCCAAGGGGCAGTTGCGGCTGTTCCTGAGACACGGGCTAGAGCATCTCGAAGTCAGTAAGGACTATATTTTGCCTTGGTTCATGACGGAAATCCAATTTTCCAAATACGACACCGTACGGTGTTGATTGTATATATATATATATATATATATATATATATATATATATATGGCGACATGATATATGGTACCCATGCCATCTATGGTTGATAGTTATGATTCGAAATTGTTTTTGAAACATGTAGACACTAGTAATAATACCAAATTCTTTTGTTTTATTCGTATCAAGCATGTTTTGGCCATTATAAGGTAAAATTCTATCCTCCGGTTTGCGTTGCATTGTGTGATGGGAACTGAGTCTTATAATGGCTTCATTTTTATAAAAAGCATTGCGATGTCAAAAAGAATTATTTGTTTTAAAGCACTGGCAATCCAATGGAGTAAACCTGTTCCGCGAAAGCGGCGTGGTCCTGTGATTAGCCATATTATAAATGTGTTAAGTAGATTTCTCATACCAGTCCCATGACTGACTCGTAGTTTGTTTCACCTGCAAACTCGGGTGCCTCTATTTCTACATGGGCAGCCTTGTATTTAGGTTTTAGCTGGTTCTTTCTGGATAGCTGGAGCTGAAGATGGATTCTATCATTTATCTCTTTTTATGCTGTTCAGCTCCTATTGTACATTATGTTTTGTTTTCCGCTGTAGACATTTATGTATAGCTGAACTGTATTTGTACTAAGTGTGATCCTGTATACTGTGTAACTTTGATGATTATGTTTATCCAGTGTATTCTATTGTACATTATTTAGTGTATTTATTTATTTCTGTTCTGCTATTATCCGTTTATGTGTTATATTCCAAAGATTACCCTTGTCGCTGTCAGTACGGGGTTTTGGGGTTGTCACAGTGTTCTTTCCTCTTCTACATTTTATTTCTGTTTATATTTGCTTCTGTGATTGTTTCTGTTGTGATCTTCATTTTGTGATTCATATAGTTGTTTGAATAATCCTTAATTGCTTAAGTTTTCCATAATCTCTTTAAAACACTATTCACTCCCTTTAGTGTTAATTCTGCCTTAAGATCCTTATTCCACATCCCTAACAATTGGTATCAGAGCATAGGTATTCAAAATTTCATCATCTGAATTTTGGGAATGTTAAATGGCAACCAACACTGGAATTGCTAGTGATAATAGTTCATTTGTAGAGGGTCAGTCTACGGTTAGACCACCACTCTTTGATGGTAGTAATTATTCCTATTGGGCATATATAATGAAAATATATTTGCAATCTTTTGGGTTAGACACATGGAATATCTCACAGACTGAATATATTGAACCTACTAATAATTTTGCATAATGGACCATTGAACAAAAGGCTACTGCACAGAGTAATTCTAAGGCTATGAATATGCTAGATAGAAATGAATTTAACAGAGTATCTGTTTGTAAATCTGCTCATGATATACGGAAAACCCAGCAAGTTACTCATGAAGGAACAAATAAAGTTAAACAGACAAAGATATCAATGCTAACTAATCAATTTGAGTTATTTAAAATGAATCAGAATGAATCTATCTTCGATATATACTACAGATTCCAGGAAATCGTGCAATCATTAATGGCTTCGGGAAAAACGTATTCTGAAGAAGATCAAGTCAGGAAAGTCCTTGATTCTCTATCAGAAAACACTGGCAATTGATGGGGCCAATAATATTAGTGAAATGAAGATTGAGGAGTTAATAGGGAATTTGATGTCATTCGAAGTACGGGTACAGAAAAGAAAGGAGAATAAGCTGATAAAAAAGAAATCTATAACATTTAAAGCAATAACTAACGGTTCTGACTCAAGCAGCGAGGATGATGAAGATATTTCCTTAATGATAAGGAATTTGAGAAAATATCTTAGATATAAAAGGATAAATAACTTTCAGAAAAATAATCGAGGAAGTTCAGGAAGAAATGACGATAGATGCTACAACTGCAACAAACCGAGTCATATAAAAAGATTGTGTCCATATCCAAATAAATCAATTCAACAAACAAATTACAATTCATCGAAGAAGAGAAAAAGAGCATGCGCAACAAATTTAGATGATTCAGATTCATCCTCAAGTGACAAAGAGCCAAAAACCGAAAACTCGAATATGTGCTTCACAGCGATTCAGAATTCAGAAAATATCGAAGAAATGGATCTAAAAACCAGGTATGCTTTAATTAATTTTTGATTGAATTGGTTGAATACATGTTTGTTTGTTTGCCTTGTTTTAAAATTTAAAAATTTGAATTCTAAAATTCAAACTTGAATTTTGAAATTCAAAATAATAATAAATAATAAATAATAACAATAAAAAATAATTTTAAAATGTTTTTAAATTAAATATTATCTCAGGAAATAATTGAACTGAGAATATAAATATTAAATAGTTTAAACATAATTAAAAAGCAACTTGAAATTTGAATTGGCACACATATGTCGACATGCATGAATTGACATGTTGACATATGCATCAGAAAATGAAATTCAAATTTTGAATTTCAAATGTTTAAACTTTCAAACTTCCCTCAATCTTTTCACCAACTCCAAGGTCTGAAAAGGTGTCCTATTCTGAAAAATTGTGTCAATTCACTCTCTATTTAATTATCTACTCATTTCTATTCTCTCTATCTCTGATTCAAAAATCAAAACAACTTTCTTCATTCTAATCTCTTCATATAAACATTCTAATGGCTTCCTCAAGTACACCAAAAACCATGAGATTAACCAAAACTCTCAAAGGTTATCTCTACAATGATTCGGAGGCTATGAAAGCATATATTGACTATGTTACAAACGGAAAAGTCAATACGGGAACTTTCGCTATCTTTGAATATTTTCCATCTTATGATCTTCACTCTCTTTTTGAACAAAATGAAATTTTAAGCTTGATAGATTCTCGGGATAACGATGAAGTACATTACCCGAATCTAGTCAAAATGTTTTATGCAAATTTGAATCGTAGTTTTTACGAAGGAAATGAAAATTAAGTTTGGAGTAGCATAAAATGCACTCTAATTATTTCGGATAGTGATATTTGGGAACCATTTTAAATTGCTAGAAAAAGGGTTCGGATTTTGAAATAGATGAACAAGATTTGGAAACATTTCATTATATTTTTGAAAGCGATGAACATATGGATTTTAAAAATCGCTTTTTCCGCATAAAAGAAAGAATTGTAAACCTCTTTCTTCAACATACTCTCACTCCTCGTTCCGGAAATTTCAATGATCCTACCCTTAAGGTCCAAAAGGCTCTTTTTGCCATCTTCAGCATTTATTAATTAATTGGGTTGACATAATTTTAAAAGAATTTAAGCCCAAAGAAATGTCCACCAAAGAAGACACACTCTGTTGCGGAGTTTATCTTACCCGTATCTTTAAATATTTTGGGGTGGATCATAAAGGAGAGGAATTTGTGTCAAGAAAAGTTTTTAACTCGGGAAATATGTCCCTTATGAAAATTCCAATCACTTTCAAGCCTTATGAAACATATGTCGAAAAATAAGCTCGAATGGAACAAGAGGAAAAACCAATGGAAAGAAGAAGAATCCTCCAGGGAAAGTGTAGAATATCCAACATCTAATTGAGCCATATCCAAAGAATTAATTCTCCAAAATCAAGTCAAATTAGCCCAGAATCAAAAGAAGATCAAGAGGACTCTAAATCAAATGTCTTCTAAAATGAACAAGTTCTTTGGAAAATAGGATGAAAACTTGGAATATCATCTTCCTCATCTTCATCCGCTGAAATCTAAGTTCATTAGTTTATGTTATCTTTTCGTATTTTCTTGTATTTGCTTTACGAATCTCGTATTTAGTATCTTGTATCATTTTATTGTATTTCCTTTTTAGTAGTAATAAATAATCTTGTTTGCTTGCAAAATTGATCTTTAATATCTGTAAAAACATTAAAATTAAGTAAGATAATACAAAATAGTAAGAAGCAAGTCAAAAAGTGTGCAAAAACTAAAAATAAACAAAATACAGATGGGTATGTCGACATGTAACTTTTGACATGTCGACGTATAACTATCATAAATTCAAAAGTGTTCTTCAAATTTTAAATAACAAACTTGTGTTTATTCATTTCTAAACGAATTCTAGACTCTATAAATCGTTTTTCTTTTAGAAAAACTCCATTTAAATTCTCTACTTCTTCTTTGATCATTCCTTCTCTAAATAATCAAACAATGGCCAATCCTATTCACAATTTAAGTGAAAATATTGAAGAAACTCTCAATTCCTTTAAGAATATCCTATCTATAATCCTTCGTAATCAACATCATCTAGAGTTGAGCAGATAAAGATGATAGAACAACAATAAAAACATTTTGATGCTATTCATTGGATGATCTCTTCTCTTACTAGAGATGAAGACAGTAACATCACTGGAGCACCTCTCACTAAAGACAACGAAGACTGGGAAGTCATCAAAAGGGATCCAATCTTCGATAGAGATGGATGGGTGGAAGTTCCAAGGGATGTATGAATTTGACTGGTTTCATATACTTTGTTTGGTATGTCTTTGAAAATCTGTAAATATTGTTTGATTTGGTTGGATTTGATTATATTTATTATTTGGATTGATTAGTTTGACATATACAATGATTGCTTGTAAAAATTGATTGAATTGCTTGAAAATGTTGTTTGAATCGCTTGCTTATACTCTTGTTTATTTATAAT
The DNA here is from genome assembly GCA_030737875.1 of Allium sativum. Taxonomy (NCBI): domain Eukaryota; kingdom Viridiplantae; phylum Streptophyta; class Magnoliopsida; order Asparagales; family Amaryllidaceae; genus Allium; species Allium sativum. The sequence goes on along the minus strand of CM060913.1, from coordinate 293,959,777 downwards.
TATAACATATATTACCATAGAATTAGGAGAAATTATAAATTTAGGAAGAATTGTAGTCACTAGGATCATTTATAGCATAAATTCATGGGGAGTATAGTTTAGTTTAGAATAGTTTGGTATAGTACCATATAGTGTAGTATAGTTTTTTGTTGATGACAAAGGGTGAGAAATTATAAAATAGGGTATAGTTAAGATATGCATAGTTTAAGAGGGAGTTATAAAGGATTCATGGTGAAAAGGGGAGTATTTAACGAATCAAATCGACATGTAATATCAGGTATGAATATTTTATAAACCAAGGTTGTCATCATCATAAAAGGGAAGATTGTTGGAGAATGGAGTTTTGATGACAACAACCTTCTTAACATTGTTGATTATAAAATATATACTAACATCTTTATCTAGAATATATATATATATATATATGTAGGAATTATATACAGGTGATATAGAAGACTGTACAGTTTAAGAGATTCAAGATTATTAAAGAGATACAAGATTTCAAAGGAGATTCAAGACTCATGAGTATCAAGATATCAATATTTCAAGAGTTCAAGATTATCAAAGTAATAGAGTCTAGTTATTATGTAAAACTCTGGTTAGCACTCTCAAATTTCTATTTTCAAATTATCTTTTTAAATTGATTTCAAATTATTCAAACTCCTTTCAAAATGATTTTAAATCATCCAATGATTCTTACTTATGATTTCAAATATTTATATAAGTTTTTTATAGTTTATATTATATAGTTTATAATTATATTATATAGTTTTATATCATTTTTATATAGTTTTTATATCCTATGTTTAAATTATATATTACTATGTTTTTATATTTTAGAAAACATATTTTAAATAACCTATTTTGATTCAAGAATTTCTAGAGTGTGTATGTATATATATATACAAAGGAGGGTTATATAGCACCCCTCTTTCATGGCACCCCTTTTGCACCTCTATATGAGCCACATATTTATAATTTAAAAAGTTAGTGAAAGGAGAGAGAATTAGTGGGTAGAGAGAAAAACGGGATTGTATGGTGGAAATCATATGGGCTAAATGAGTGCTGCATTATTTGGGGTGCTCTTGATCATATCCCATATATATATATATATATATATATTAGCTAAACGGTAAACTGAAATACTAATTATTCGTTTACACTATGGCTGTTGTCTACTCCCTAACCCTTTCTCAGATCCAGATCCGAAATCTGTTCTTATTTTCTCTCGACCACTACTCCTACCTTGCTGACCCCTTCCTTGTCCTATGCCACTGCCTCTTTGGCTTTCTTTGCCATTCAACTTAATCCTCCGCCAAATCTCACTGTGTTCCTCACCATTTTGCAGTTGCTAATTTTCAAACTTCCCATTTTGACTTGTCATGACCAACCCTGCATACCTACCCATACCTTTCTCTGGTTTGCTCCATCAGCTATTCCTGTGCTTCACCGAAAGCCAGCTATCTCCATCTCGGGTAAGCTTGGTTTTAGTGTGGATCAAACTGGCTTTAATGTGCTGGTGAAGCATTTTGTCTGCTGTTTTGCATGCTTACCATTGTCAGTTGCGTGGGTGGCGCATGTTTGGATTGGTTGGTTAGTTGAAGTGTTTTGTCTGTCTTTGGTAAATGCTTTTTGATGTGGGTTTTCAACTTGACTTTTTGGTGGTTGGCTTTGGTTTGACTGTGTGTCGATTGTGCCTTGTGTTGTTTTTCTGTGGTTTGTTTGGAGTGTTTGGAAGGGTGAAGCTGGGTTGGAGTCTTCTTATCGGGTTTATCTTGTAGTTGGATGTTTTTTTGTCTGGTGAGTGGTCTTGTTTCATCAGAATAGAAATTGTTGTTTATTTGTCAATCTAAAATCCTTTTTTCTCTTGTACTGATTTATGACTTTTGACAATTGGTGGGATTGAATGACAACTTGTTTTCAATGTCACACTGAACGTGAAAGTTCAACTGGGCGAGGTTTCCAAATATCTGAAATTCACTGCCCGATTTGCTACTAGAAACCATTCCTAGGCACATAATATCATTCTGAACTCGTACAAATGCATTCAAAGGCCTCAACATCAATGGAGAGCGAGAGCAAATCACCTGTACTGTTTGAAGCCATGGTTTCTCACCGGTAACACAAGCAAGATTTACTTTGGCGAGAATGTTGATGTGAGAGAAAATGCGATGACCACTCTTCTTGTTAAGGGAAAGTCAGACACTTACTATACCATGACACTTGAGTCATTTGGTGTCGCCGGTAGGAAGAAACTTGCTGTTAGTAGAAAGGATATTATTGTTAATTATGACATGACTTATACCTATCTGACTGGTTCGGTATTGAGCCAATTGATCACTGAATTATCCAATGTGGTGATATATGAAATTAGCAATGATCCGCTTGGGTTTTTCCTATATGCTATCGTGTTCCGGACGCCAATAGAAAAAACCCACTCACCACATTGGATAATTCATTGATCAATTGGCTCAATATAGAACTAGCCAGATAGGTATAAGTCGTGTCAGAATCAACAATAATATCCTTTCCACTGGCAGCAAATTTCTTCCTATCGGCGACACCAAATGACTCAAGTGTCATGGTACAGTAAGTGTTCGACTTTTCCTTAACAAAAGGAGTGGTCACCGCATTTTCGCTCACGTCAGCATGCTCGCCAAAGTAGATCATGCTTGTGTTACCGGTGAGCCACCAAGGCTTCAAAAAATAAGAAAACTTTAAGAACTCCTTACCGGTCACTATGCCCTTTTGAGACACCAGGGACAATCGGGCCCTGCCAAGCCCTAATATGATAGGTTAAAATGGATCAAACATAGCCAAACCCCCATATTTTCCTTAAACATGTTCAAGCATAATTAATGATAGGATTAGCAAAACTTAACCAAATTAACCTAAGTTCATATCAGAGGTCTTAAACATCATTTAAGAATTTATAAGTATTTTTCCAGATTTTTATCATGTTTAAATTTGCTAATTAACACTAATTACCCTTAATTAACCATAATTAGTGAGGAACTATGCAAATCACTCACCTTAGCCACAAATAAACCTTAGATCTGAAATAAATCTCTATTTGGGCGCGAATAAAAATGCTAAACAACAGCTCTAGTCTTGATTTGGTGAAGATCTCCCTTGATTTGATGTTGCTAAGCTTAATCTTTGATTAGAAAGTGATTTGGAGGTGTTTTAGAGGTTGGAGGCCATTTTTTAGGGTTTCTAAGAGGTAAGTGGAGGCTAGAAAACTGAAATGGAATGAAACCCTAACTCTTTTCAGCCTCCCCATAACCCTAATCCCGAGATGGGTTATGGGCCCATTCACTAATCACCTTATTCGGTCCGGTTAAGCAGTTTTTCACCTTCCAAACCTTATTTCAGCCATATCTCCCAAACGGTAAGTCCGTTTTCCACGTGTGACCACTCTACGGAAAGGTAAACCATCATCCGAAGCCAATGGAAGTAGTTTCAGGTCAAAACTCCTTTCCAATCAAAAGTTATGGCCGAAACAAGATCAGCGAGGGGGCAAGATGGTCATTTAAAAATCGGCAAAAATCAGGAACATGGGAAATGACCCTAATAATTGTTTCCCAAAGTTACATGACCATACGACCTCGTATAAGAAAGAAATAAATATTCTACGATCCTCCGATGTGTAGAATGCGGGTTGTTACATTCTTCCCACCTTAAGAAATTTTGCCCCCGAAATTCCCTAACCAAAACACACAAAGGGTCCCGCATGCCTATCAACTATAAAAAAACGATCAAACATACAAACAAGCAAGACAAGTCTATCCTGGCATGCGAAATAACTAATTCACAAAGAAAATCTTACCAGGCAAAGAGTTCTGGATACGTTTTCCTAATGCTCTCCTCTGTCTCCCAAGTACAGTCATTCTCGTTCTCTCCCCACTAAACCTTGACTAACTTCACCGCCTTCCTTCGAAGTTGCTTCATATCTTGTTCGACAATACGAATCGGCTTGCGGTTCCCAACCGCCTCGGGTTCCACTTCGAGGTCCTCTAACTGATCAGGTGAAATAGGCATATCTGAGTTGTGCACGAACTTCCTTAGTTGGGAAACATGAAATACGTTGTGAACTCCCGCCATCTTCTCGGGTAAGTCAACTCTATACGCCAAATTCCCAACTTGTTCGAGAACTGGGAACGGGCCAACAAATCTTGGTGCCAACTTGCCTCTCCTACCAAATCGTATCACGCTCTTCAACGGAGAAATCTTGACAAACACCAAGTCACCAACGGAAAATTTTAAGTCTCTTCTCCTCTTATCAGCATAACTCTTCTGTCTATCCTAGGCAGGCTTCATTCGTTGTTGAATGATCTTAGTCTTATCTGAAGTTTCCCTTACCACATCTGGTCCAAGCACAAACTTCTCACCGGTCTCTATCCAACATGATGGTGAGTTGCACGGTCTTCCGTACAAAGCTTCATATGGAGCCATACCGATACTGGAATGGTAGCTACTATTATATGCAAACTCTACTAGATGCAGATGGTCATCCCATGATCCACCAAATCGAATATACAAGCTCTCAAGAGATCTTCCAATATACAATTCACCCTCTCTGTTTGACCGTCGGTTTGAGGATGATACGCGGTACTGAGATATAATTCCGACCCTAGAGCCTCTTGTAAGCTCTTCCAAAACCCACTAGTAAACAATAGGTCTTAGTCACTCACAATGCTTTTAGGTACTCCATGAAATCTCACTACCCACTTCATATACAGTTCTGCTAACTTAGCTGCCGTTCTGGTCGATTTGACTGGTATAAACCTTGCACTCTTGGTCAGTCGATCCACAATTACCCAAATGCTATCATGTTCCAATTTAGTCTTTGGTAAACCATCAATGAAATCCATCGAGACTTGCTCCCATTTCCATTCGGGAATTTCTAATGGTTGCAACAAACTACTAGGCTTCTTTTTTTCGGCTTTAACTAGCTGACAATTCATGCACTTGGATATAAACTTCCCAACGTCTCTTTTCATCCCTTCCCAGTAGTAAGTCTGCTTCATGTCTCGATACATCTTACACCACCGGGGTGTATTGTCATTTTTGAGTGATGACATTCCCTAAGCACTTCATCTCTCAAACCATTCACGTTGGGTACAACTAGTCTTCCATTCTTTCGAAGCCATCTTTCTCGATCAAGCCCATACAAATTCATCTCCTCACCGTCGAAATTCATCTCTAACTTGGAGATGATTTCCAACAGGTTAGGATCGTCCTTCTGACTGGAACCAATCCTCTCAATCAAAGTGGGTCTGATCATCAAATTAGCTAACATCTCTGGATCCAATTCGCACTTTGGTCTGAAATCATACCCTGCGATATATTCCAGTTGCTTCCATTCAAGAAACATAGCTCCTAAACTGGCATGTCTCCTACTTAAGGCATCGGCTACCGCATTACCTTTCCCAGGTGTATATGCGATATCAAAATCATACGAAGCCAAGAACTCTAACCATCTCTGTTGACGGAGATTCAGATCCTTCTGAGAGAAGAGATACTTTAACGATTTATGATTGGCAAACAACTCAAATCTCTATCCCAAGAGATAATGTCTCCACATCTTCATCGCGAACACGATTGCTGCCAGTTCCAAATCATGGGTAGGATACCTTTTCTCATGCGGCTTTAGTTGCCGACTAGCATAAGCTATAGCCCTACCTCCTTGCATCAATACAACACCTAGTCCGGTACCATAAGCATCCGTGTATACCGTCATCTCTTCATTCCCTTTTGGAATGACTAACACGGGCGCACGCGTCAACTTTTCTTTCAGACTCTTGAATGCATTCTTACGCACTCCGTCCCAGACGAAGGCTTGATTCTTCTTAGTCAACTGAGTCAATGGTGCCGCTATCTTGGAGAAGTCCTGGATAAACTTACGATAATATCCAGCTAACCCAAGAAGCTTCTTACGTCTGTTGCATTCTTGGGCGTAGACCAATCCTGTGCCGTAGCCACCTTCGCAGGGTCCACGACAATACCATTCTCTAAAACAACATGGCCTTAGAATCTCACTTCTCTCCTCTAGAAGTGACACTTAGAAAATTTCGCTTTCAATTGGTGTTTTCTCAACACCCCCAACACTATTCTTAAATGTTCCTTGTGTTCCTCCTCTGTCCTCGAGTAAACAAGGATGTTGTCTACGAACACAAGAACAAACTTATTCAGCTGATCTCTGAATACCCTATTCATAAGATCCACGAAGTATGCTGGTGCATTGGTCAACCCAAATGGCATGACCAACCACTCATAAAATCTAGACGGCGTCCTAAATGCCGTTTTCGGAACACTCTCAGCCGTTACTCGGAGCTGATGAAATCTTGTCACGAGGTCCAACTGGGAGAACACTCTTGCTCCTTCCAGTTGATCAAACAAATCATCTATCTGCTGTAGAGGATACTTATTCTTCCTCGTCACCTTATTCAACTCGCGATAGTCCACACATAAACGAAGGGAACCATCTGCCTTAGTGGCAAACACAACTGGTGCTCCCCACTCGGAGGCACTTCTTCTAATAAATCCCTTCTTCAAAAGATCGCTGACTTGCACACCGAGCTCTTGCTGCTCCCTTGGTGCCATACGATGAAGTGGCATCACTATAGGTCTGGCATCTTTCACTAAATCAATACGGAACTCAATCTCTCGGTGTGGTGGAAGTCCGGTGTCACTTCCTCGGAGACGTCCGGATACAGGACAACCACGGGCACATCTGACAACTCATCATGCGGGATGTCGAGGGAATTTATAAAACTAGCCATTACCCCATCACTAGGTAGACTACCAAACACTACCCTCCGCCCATCATCCGCCCTAACTGTCACCAAAAAGCCCTCACAGTCTACCACCACCCCGTATCTTTGGAGCCAATCGACCCCCAATATAATGCCATACCCAGTAAAGCCCAAAACAAAGCAATCACAAACATACATCCACGACTCGATAAGACCAAATTTCGGCAAATCATACTAAGGTTAGTCGAACCACCAATCGGGTTCGTCACAACCAACGGCCTATCGACTATCTCGGCTTCCAGTCCCAACCTATCTACCAGGTCACTAGATATGAAGGAACGGGAAGCCCCGGTATCAAACAATACTCGAGTAGGTACATCATAAATAGAAAGCATACCTTGAATGATGACATTCTTTCCTTTCTCCGCCGCAGTTGGGGCATTCGACAAAGAAGGAATAGCACTGATAGCATATGCTTTCACAATCTGCTTCTCCTTAAGAGGTTGTGGGCATTTATCCTTATGATGCCCCACTTGGCCACAGTTGTAGCACTTCCTATCCGCTAGCTTGGCCCGATATTCTTTGGCATAATGGCCCTTCTTACCATAGCTGAAGCACTCAACTTCTTTCTTACTCTTTTTCTGGCCATCCTTAGTTTGGTTCTGCTTCCTCTTGTTCTGAGTGTTATTCTTGCTTCCACCGCCTGCTTGCGGCTTCAGCCCTTCTGCAGAGGCAACCTCAGTCTTTGACTTAGGGTAAAGACTCTCTGATCTCAAAGCTTTCCCCACAATCAATTCAAAAGTCTCATCAATGTGGTTGATAAGACTTTCCCCCAAGTATCCATCCAAACCAGTAATGAACTTCTCATTCTTCTTATCAGGAGTATCGATAAGAGATAGTCCATACTTCGACAAAGTATCGAACTCAGCAATATAATCCGAGACTGCCCTACCATTCTGCTTAAGCTCCAAGAACTTCCTAAACAGTTCCGACTTCTGAGCAGTTGGGATGAACTTGTCGCTAAAGCGAGCCTTAAACTGATCCCAAGTAACCTGATCCTCTGGAGTGGTTGTCTTAACAGCATTCCACCAATTCATCGCTTGCCCTTGCAGCTGACGAGATGCTAGCCTTCACTTCATCGCATCCTCGATACCCAAGTCGTCGAAGATACGATCATAGCTATCCAACCAATCTTGAACATCCGTGGCCGACTCCGTTCCATGAACGGCTTCCCACCAAGTTTAGTGTAATCCTTGCACAGCTTGGTGAAATCGGCCCTGGGCGCCTGCACTACTGGACCACCACCATTACCGGGATTAGGAGCTGACCCTTGCACATCCCTAAGCATTTCTCTCATGAGGTCAATAAACATCGCCCTCATGTCAGCAGCATTCCCATTATTGGCCCCTCTACCAGCACCTCTTGCGTATCGGCTCATCGTTCAATCTGTAAAGAGAAAACGATTAACCATCTCCATTGTGGTGCTAGTGCAGTGCGACTTCATCCTTAGCTATACTAATAGTGTGTGTATATATATATAGCTTTTGAAAACCAAAGTAATCACAAATACGTGCTCTCATATACGTATTATCCCTCCCTAGTGTCTTTCCCTAGGTTAACTACGCAACCTAGAGCTCTGAAACCAAATGTGACGGCCCGCCCCGCACCAACCGACATTTCCTCCAAAAGTGCGCTGTACACATGTCCAGTTAGCACGGGACGGTCGTCAGAAGGAAAGAAGGAAAACAAAGAAACAACAAAGAACCTGTAGAATGTCTCACAGCGCATGGAACAAAATATAATCATAACATATACTTGACACAAAACAGGTGAGACAGTGTATAAGCTGAAATAAACTACCATAGCAGCGGAAAATCCAAAGTACAACTTATGATCCAAAGCCAACATTGTTACAACTTTTAAAAACTGTCTCAAAAAGCTAAACAAGAAATATACACTACTAATGCCCAAAGTAGTGACCAGCAACGACACAGGGAGGATATCTATATATATCATACGTGGAAGCCTCCTGCTCGCCTCTGAATCCGCTACTCGCACATCACCAGCTAACCTGTCTCTAGTCTGCTCGTGAGAGCACCCAGAGTAATAAGAAGAGACATAAAACTCTGGGTCAAACAAAAAGTCTGGTATGAGCGATAAGCAGCTAACAGAACAATAACAGGTATACTAAACCATACCTGAACCTGGACCTGCAACCAAAGAGTTAGCACTACATATTGTACAACACTCCAGGGTGCCACAACAAATGGTGTAAGGAATATGGGGGTGGGGGTGTGCATGTCATAATGATGGCAGACAATCAAGCATAACAACCATCCTCACATCTCTCACTCAGTGCGTAAAGTATACGATATCCACAACTTCGATCACCCAATACTTTGTTATGATCACTCTGCCCCATGAAGTCACAACGGCTTCACTGCACTGATCCATAGCCACTAATCCTTCGCTATGTCCACTTTGCCCCATGGAGTCGTACACACCCCACTGCACTGGCTCATAGCCTTACTAATCCTTTACTATGTCCACTCTTCCCCATGGAGTCACAATGGCTCCACTGCACTGGATCATAGTCTTACTACGATCACTTTGCCCCTCGAGTCGTGGTGACTCTACTGCACTGATACATAGTCCCGCTACGATTACATTGCCCCTCGAGTCATGGTGACTTTACTGCACTGATACGTAGCCCATCATTCCTTTTCAGTGGTGAACCGAAGCTATGAACGTCGACAACTCCTTAGCACACGTCCCGCAGCAAAGACCAACCATGAAGTGAACTCATTGGTTCCCAACTGGATCCTGAGCTCTAACTTCCATTTGAACTACCATTGCATCTCGGGTTTTTGGTCATCACTGGATCGGATCTTCTTCTAGCCATCGGTTCGGTTCGGGTAGATACACCATAGTTTGGTCTGGATTGCTCCAGTTGCTAGTCATCGGTACGGTTCGGGTCCTCCATGTCACATTGGTTCGGTTCGGGTCCTCCATGTCACATCGGTTCAGGTCCTCTTTCTTCCTTCCGTCCCTAGCTTGATCTTCTGGTCCGATCCGATCCCCATCCCTATTCCCATCCGCTCCGATCCAATCCCAGTTCAACCACAGTGGCCTTCCTTTTTGCCATACTTTTATCTTGTGCTAAGCCTCGGTTCGGTTCGGTGATCCCTTGCCCATTCCACTATCCGGTCCGAGCCCATCCCTCCGATCCGATCCAAAAGCCTGCACCATTTTCCTGCAACTTTTCCAGCGAGTGTTTTACGCCATTCGACGGCGTTTTCGACCATTCTAACTATTTCTAATCAATCATAAAGCGTACCATACAGTCTAGCAACAAGTAGAAGTGACCTCAAACACCAAAACATAAATATGATAGGTTAAAATGGATCAAACATAGCCAAAACCCCATATTTTCCTTAAACATGTTCAAGCATAATTAATGATAGTATTAGCAAAACTTAACCAAATTAACCCAAGTTCATATCAGAGATCTAAAACATCATTTACGAATTTATAAGTATTTTTCCAGATTTTTATCATGTTTAAATTCGCTAATTAACACTAATTACCCTTAATTAACCATAATTAGCGAGGAACTATGCAAATCACTCACCTTAGCCACAAATAGACCTTAGATCTGAAATAAATATCTGTTTTGGTGCGAATAACAATGCTAAACAACAGCTCTAATCTTGATTTGTTGAAGATCTCCCTTGATTTGATGTTGTTAAGCTTAATCTTTGATTAGAAAGTGATTTGGAGGTGTTTTAGAGGTTGGAGGCCATTTTTTAGGGTTTCTAAGAGGTAAGTGGAGGCTAGAAAACTAAAATGGAATGAAACCCTAACTCTTTTCAACCTCCACATAACCCTAATCCTGAAATGGGTTATGGCCCATTCACTAATCACCTTATTTGGCCCGGTTAAGCAGTTTTTCACCTTCCAAACCTTATTTCAGCCATATCTCCCAAACGGTAAGTCCGTTTTCCGCATGTGACCACTTTACGGAAAGGTAAACCATTATCCGAAGCCAATGGAAGTGATTTCAGGTCAAAACTCCTTTCCAATCAAAAGTTATGGCTGAAACAAGATCAGCTAGGGGTAAAATGGTCATTTAAAAATCGGCAAAAATCATGATGACCCTAATAGTCATTTCCCAACGTTACATGACCATACGACCTCATATAAGAAAGAAAGAAATATTCTACGATCCTCCGATGCGTAGAATGCGGGTTGTTACAACAGTGGTATCGGAGCCAGACTTGTAAAATCTATATCTTGAGTATTCGTTTTTCTAATACATGTTCAATTCACTCCATTATCAAGTGTTACGAACACTGGCGTAAGAATTGAATGTAAATTAAATTATAAAGTGAAATTGTTTCACTGGATAAATGTTTTGAATTTTAATACCTAGTTTAAATTCGAATTGACAGGTTAATTATTGTTTTACTTCAAGTTAATGTTGTAGAATACTATCCTATCAAGTATTGGGTATGTGGATCAACTGATTAATTTTGTATGCTTTTAAAATAATGATTGGATCTGTTTTATTGATACTATGCTATGTTGAAATTAGTTTCAGTCCATATGAATTCTCGCAAATTAAATCCTTGTGAACATTGATGCGAGAATTTTATAAAATATCATGTATAAAGTGAAATTGTTTCACTGGTTATAAAACTTATATTTAATACAAATTCGGAAATGAAATTATGAATTGATCTGTGGTATCATTTTTTTGTTATAAACATTGGTAGAACTTATGCTGTTAAACTTAAAAATGCGGATTAAAATGTTGACTCAATGTTATTTAGCACTGTTTGTGTCTATTTAATATATAGACACCCTGTTTTATAATATCAGTATGACTGAATTTCCAGTTCCTTAAATTCTAAGTAATTAAATGTTTGATTACTATGAGTATTTATTTTTTGGATCGATCATTCATATAATTTGTTTGATCAAAGATCATTATATTGACAATGAACATAATAGTTTCAAATTATAACAGATGTATTATAATTTGGTAATTTTATAAAATACATTCATAATGTGTTTTATATAGGTATATATAGCATATGTGCTTTGACATAAACATGCATATGTGATTGACCTATTAAAACTGCTTTTGGGCCTGAAAGTATTGATTATATATATATTTATAATGATAAATATATGATATAATCTTATTTCATAATGACTGGAAATATGATTTTCTATTTATATTTTAGTTTTATACTATAAGTGTAAAAGTGTATGTGTATTCTTTGAATCTGTTAACGAACACGGATCAATTATTATTTTGATTCACTATTTTTTTCTGTTTAATCAAAATTAATAAGACCCCTTTAATCTGGTCATAAGATTTAACTGGATTGATTTGTTTTTTTTTTTACTTTGAACTGGGAATAATAAGTCGATTGTCTAATTCTCTTGTTAATTGCAATTTTATTGGCTTTAATACTGCAAAATAGTTTGCAGAAACAATGAAGTGTATATATATATATATGTGTGTATGTATATGTATTTATCTTTAGAAAACCAAGTATTGGATCACTGTTTAGTTTTATGAAAAGCTAATTTAGTCTGCGTCCATGTTTTAAAATGCATGATCGTGATTTTTAATTATGGGTTAATTAATTGGTATTAGAAAATAGCTGTTTTATAAGCATATATCACATGTAAAGACATGTTTACACGATATATGTGCCAGTTCCATAGTATGTTGATACTGACTTACTTGTATGCAAAATCTTGTTGTTTAAATTCGCAAGTAATAGGCCTTGATAACATTTGTTTTATATGTATGTATGTATATATATATATATATATATATATATATAATTCAGATGTGCCCACACCTTTGCAGTAGTTAATTATGACTGCAAATTATCCTTCATTCAAGTACTAATTCATGTTTAATCACGCTCTAGTATAAATCAATATTAAAGCTGACATAAATATGATTTATGAAAGTGATACTTACCTTATTTATAAACCTTTATGTTGCATTGTTGAATGCAATATCCATTGGAAGGACCTGTATGTTTTCAATAATAATATGTATGTGTGCACCTGCTCATATATATATATATATATATATATAAATGGGTTGTTTTCATTTTATATTCAGAATATAAAATGATTCCAATGCTATATGATAGCTCCAACAAATTTAACTTGTTTTCTATCTTAATAATGTTGTTTTATTCTTTCATCATGTTTCATTAACTTTATGACAGAATGATTCAATCAACATAAACAAGGGTTGATATGTTATTATATAAGCTGGTGTATGATACCATGTTCATCCCAAGTTATATTCATTCTACTGATATGAATTAAACTTGCAAAAACCTGCACTATGTCACATTTGCAATCTGTGTATATATATGCTATAAGAAAAGGTTTCCATGACATATATTTACCTATGTTTATACACTGGCCAATAATTAGTATTATGTAACACTGGATATTAAATGTATCTAGGTATCACACATGTTAGTATTACATATATAAATGCTTGTTTATACATGTATACAAAAAATTGGCAGCAGATATAGTAACATTTTATGAGTACATATGTAAAAGGATTAGTTCAATGATCTCTTGAATTCGTATATAAATTACTATTGATGAAATTATAGGAATCCTATGTCATCTGAAAATATATCAATATGCAATATTAGTTAGTAGCTTATTTATGCTTAAAACCTGATTTGATGATTAGATCAGAAATTAAGGTGACTGAAAGTTTAAATTGTTTGGTTTTTGAAACCATGTTCAAATATTATGTACTAAAACATACACTGATTTGGCTTATACATTGTAACCAGTCAATGCATATGTATATAAAACTGCCTGAACTCATACATATAAATAGTAAGGCTTTTGAAGCGATATACTTGATATTGTATGTTATTTTGATGGTTAGTTTTAATGTGATGCCAGTTAGTATCATGACTCAATTCTTGAGCAGGTGACCAATATCTGGGCAACGCAAAAAAGGCAACACATACAGCAAATCAATGGTGAAAAAGGGAACTCGATTAGATCGAATTATTCCTCACAGTGATATATATTTATATATCAATAATGCACAAATACTTATATTATACATTTGATGTATACTTGTAAGGCTGACCCAGGAAGTTAAAATTGTTTTAGTAGGGGAAGAATTCGACGTCCTCTGAAACTGTTTTAGAAGAAAATGGAAGTCAAGTGCTTATGGTTGGCAGTGGCAAATACTACAGATATAGATTTTGGATTCTTGTATTTTATACCTCACTGCATTAGTCAAATGTATATTCAAATGTGTGACATATTGATGTATGAAAAAAAATACAGGAATATGACTGTATTGAATTCTGTTCAAAATCTGTAGAACTTAAAGAATTGTTAAATACCTGTATGTAATTCTCTAAGTGTTATGATGCATCTCCATATATAGTGGTTCGGTGAATAATTAGCTGAGTATAGCAATAGTTGTCCTAAATGATGCTTGTGAAATGTCTATATTGAATTAGATCTAGTAAAACGTAAGGTTGGATCATGTTTTAATGCGTCTTTAATGTTTATAGTAAATAGAAGAGGCATGCTTTATATATGTAGTTGAATTCAAATACTGTATGTTTTCTTAAATTCAATTGATTGTATTAATGTTCAAAGGAATACAAATAGGCATGATACTAATGTATCATTGAATTTAAGCATATATATATTATTTAAGTTTGATTTCATTACAGATATAAAAGACACATATATTTGATATATGTAAATAACTCTAATATTGTTTCCACTACGAATTATAAAATCTCTCTAAAGCAAATTTTGTTATATTAAATCATGGTGAAGTCTTCTAATAGTACACCCATCAATATCCAATCTCATTGGTTGTAGGTAACGCCGAAGCGTTGTGCGTCCTCTTATTTTAGTTATATGCGGTAGGAGTAATTGTGGTGCTTCTACTGTATTATTAGGTTTGATTTAACTAAGGCTGCATAATAGGATTATGGCCTTAGAAACAATAGCATGAACTATTCTATATATTAAGCAAATGAATAATACTGAACAAAATGTTCATCATGCGATCTAAGAATTATATATGATATAATCGATATAAGATATCTACCTAAAAGGTTGTGTTTCGGGGATTAGCCAAGCTAGGTCAAGGCATGACTAGATATGGATCTTGGAACACCATTATATATATATATATATATATACCGATATGTATATATAAACAGAGGGATGTTAATTTGAGTGGGAGCGTATTTTAGTTTAAATAATACATTTATATTAATATAAATTTTGATTGTCAAAATTTTATATTTTATTAAATGAATATTAAGAATCAGTTATTATTTATTATCTACTGTAGATATTAAATAATAAATAACTCTGATAATTTAAATTAATCCTTAAGAAGGATAAATTGAATTAAATTAAATTTCTTTATTAATACTAAAATTTGAGGATTGTCTTCAAACAAATTTGATAGTAATTGTTTTACAAACATCGAAGATCTAAAAGAAAGCTGAAGTGTGACTTCAACCGAATAAGATATAAATGTTATAATGATCTACTTATTCATTTCTAATATTAGATACTAGATGTGAATCACATAAATGTATGTAAATTTACAGAAATTGCAGAATAAGTAGAAATCTGATAAAAAGGACAAGTGGACTTACGATTGGAAATGAAGCAAATGTTGCTCAATTATCAATGGAAATTAATTCTTGTTATATATATATATTGGCTTAATTTAATAAATAAAATAATCGTTATTATGAAATTCCATATAAAATAAATGTTATTATGAATCTTGTTCAGACAAGTTTAAATTTCATTTATAATAAAAGAACAATTGTTATTCATTTTATTTAAATGAAATAATTAATGGAATTTCACAAATAGTTAATGAACTTTATAAATCGTTAACTATAATGTACTTGGCATAATTAAAGAGTGGATTAAATTTAATGATTTGAATCCGACGTACCTTTAGCATTACCATTTAGCCCATATAAACAAGAAAGAATATCAAAGCTCCATAATGATGGAATTTTGAAATCATTTGGTCTCGATTCATATGAAGAATGCAAATCTTGTTTATTAGACAACATAACTGAATCACCTTTCTCTTAACAAAGTGAATGGATGATTAGTATTGTGTCTCGTACATAATGATGTATAAGGAGCAATGAATACATAAGCTAGAGGCAGGTTTATTACTTTATTATATTTACTGATAATGTCAGTAGATATATATATATATATATATATATATATATTATGGAACACAAATCAAAATCCTTTGAAAATGTTCAAAGAATTCAAAATGAAGTTCAAACCAATTTTGACAGAAAATATATTCTCTTTGAATAGATCAAAGAGAATCTTTAAGCCAATTATTTAATTAATTTAATGACAATCTACTGAGTGTGAAATTGTTTCACGACTCACACCACCTAGAACACCATGTTGAAATGGTGTGCATGAAAGGAGTAATCACACCTTATAAGATATGGTACGACCAAGATAAGTCATATAGATCTTCCAATAAATTATATTGAGAACAATTAAATTAATCCTACTAAAACAAGTCTTAAGACGCCATATAAAATATGGATTAGGAAATGCCCTAGCATGTTTAAATGCACAGATTTGGGATGTATGGCGCTTGTTAAATGTCATTCCTTTGATAAGATCAGACCCAAATCAAATAAATATTTTGTGGAATATCCAAAAGAAGAAAATGGATATTAATTCTATAAATACTCTGAGAATAAAATGTTTATTGCTCGAATTGGTATCCTTATAAAGAAGAGTCAGTCTCTAACATACCGATGAGAATAAAATAGAATCTGAAATGTCTCGGAGACCACAAAATACCATTAAATCTTGTACAGACAATAAATTGAGTGGGAGTGACACAATAATTACAATGTTATATATTGATAACACATTAATTATTGTGAATAATGTTAATTTTAAAACCAGAAATAGATAGTGATTCTAAGAAAGAAAATGTTTGGATTAAGAAGTTCATAATTGAACTTAATTCATTGTTGATCCAATGATTTACATTGCAATAACAATGCGGCTATTGCTCAGGCCTAAAACGTTAATCTCTCATTATCGATCCAAACATATATTTAAGAAATATAATTCTTATGTGAAATTGTTCACAGAGGATATAAACATATCTGCAAAATTGCAAAAGCTGTAATGTTGCAGACCTACTGAATTAAACACTGTCGCAACAGAAGTTTAATAGTCACACTAGTTTCATGAGTATATGTTACATGAATGAT
Source organism: Allium sativum (assembly GCA_030737875.1). Taxonomy (NCBI): domain Eukaryota; kingdom Viridiplantae; phylum Streptophyta; class Magnoliopsida; order Asparagales; family Amaryllidaceae; genus Allium; species Allium sativum. Next base: position 293,942,682 of record CM060913.1, on the reverse strand, counting down.
TGACTCTAGTGCAAGTGGGAGATTGTTAGAATTTATGCCCTAGAGGCAATCCATTTGATGTGATTAATAATGTTATTATTTTATTTGAAATAAAAATATTCTATTATGTTATATTTACTGCGTAATATAAATAATAATTTAATAAAATCCTTAGAATAATAATACGGAATTATATAGTTCGAGTAAGAATGAACTTGAGATTATATATAATGTGATAAGTATTATAATTCTTAAATGTCCCTAGTCGAGTTTTATTGTTTATATAGGACAACAATAAAGCGTTGAGACTAGTATATTGATTGACTGATGATCACATCTCATTTCACATCTCATTGATCATTAATATATGTGATATTAAAGTCAAGATATAAATACGTATTGGAGAATAGCGTATTGGGATGACCTACCGTGAGATAACCACATGGAATATAATTAACAGTATCATAAGTTGTTCTCATAGTGACAGTGATGTAATGGTCCTCAGACCTGAAATCATTATAATTTTATTCGAGGATATTTGTGTTTTGATATCATCTAAAGTCACTCGTAACGGAGTAATGATAACGGTGATTATTGGATACATCTCGAGTCGAATGGAAATTATGAATGATCTAGATGGAATTTAACCCTACGATATATTTATGGTGATATCCATGGGCCTCTTGATTGAGTGAGACTGTGAAATGCATGGTCATGCTCAAATATTGATTTGTTATAAACAGTCTACTCATCGATCAAGATAAATGGATTAAATTTAAAAGAGGGTGATACGATCCATGCCTCGAGTTTAATCTTGGATATGTTGGTTAAAAGGATTATATTGCATTGATACACTGGTCATAGAAAAGGATTGTATCGAATCGTTGATATTATTATAACTTAGGTAGCAGCGATGTATTGCTAGATGCCAATCACTGTTTATGATTTTAAATATGATTTAAAATCATTGCCAACGTTCTAATAACCTATAGGGTCACATGAATAGAATGTAATGAAGCGAAAAACATTCATTGGATGAATAAAATATTAAATCTGTTGATATTTTATTTGGCATTGAATTAGTATACCAATCAATTTCCTTAATTTTGGTACACATTTTAGTTTAAAAGGAACCTGTTCTTTTATAGAAGGGTATAAAAACCAAAATTGCTCTAATAAGATTAGAAATGGGAAAACACCGTAAAACCTAATTCTCCAAGTTCCATGAATGGCGGCTAGCACCAACCTTCATTCCAATTCAGATTCAATCGAGATTGGAGGCATTCTTGTGGATACCAATAGAGGCTCAACACTTGCTTAGCTTTCGATTCGATGCTACACTGGTTCGTTCTATTCTCAAGATTGAATCTGAATTTTCATGGAATCACTGCAACAGGTATGATACTTAATTTACAGAGTTTTACATAAATCTATTGTTTTGGGTTTCGATTTTAGTGTTTATCTGCTGCGTTGATTAACCCTAGAAATCCAACAATATGCACTATCTTTTGATCCTCTGTCTAAATCCTTGTTTCCTTCTTTCCTAAGTCTCCGGGGCTCCTGGCTTTCTAGGAGGTAACCTCATCGCGGCATGGTTCCATAGGCTTGATGAGACTATGACACCTACTGTCAAAGTGTGAAGTAGGGCCCAACTTTCAGCTGTAGCCGTAGTAGTTTCACCTGCGGCTAATTTTCTTTCGAGCTTTGTTGGGTTTTCCGTGAGATGGAGATAGCTTTCGAGAGACTTGTCAACATGTTACACAAGGATAGTAAAGATGAGAATGAGGGAGTCTGGCTAAGGAGCACAACCCAAGGTTGACAAACTCATGGATGTGGACTTGGTTCACAAAGAAGGAAAGAATAGTAAAACCTAAGGCAAGAGGAAGTATTTTTATCATGGTATAACCGGTCATGTAATTAAGGATGAGGGCAAGAACAAAGTACATGATTTTCAGGAGGGAAAGTATATGCTCTCACCGCCAGCGTACCTGAGAGAGAGGTAGGGCTTAGTTTATATTTTTGATCATCCTGTTAGTACTCTTTTTGATTCTAGCGCTTCACATTCGTTTATATCTGCTTCCATATTTGAGCCTCTACACCTTAGTACTTGTATAGTTGAGGATCCTATTTTTGTCTCAAATCCAGTTGGAGGTTCGGCTCATTTATCTTTGGTTGGTAAGGATTTGAGAATAACTATATTAAGTATTGAGTAAGCGTAATGCTTATGTTTGTGGTTCCATGGGCTATGGGTTGATTCTAGGAATGGGTTGGTTAGCTAGTAATTGTGAAAGGAGGGTAGTTAGACTTTTTGATTTGCCTCGGGAATACCCTCGAGATTTCGTGCAATCCTAAGGGAACACCTAGGCTTAGCTACCTAGAATCACTTGATGCATCTATCGACGATTTACGAGCACTCAGATGTTTTTGACTAGGTTAGGGGTTTTGTAATGACCCAGAAAATCTGAACCAATTTAAAATTTTTAAATTGGCTAAAATAATGGATTTTAAATATTTAAAATAAATATTTTAAATAATAGAGATGAAAAGTGAGTTGAATCGATAAATGAAAAACGAATATAATTAATTCTAATTATAAACAAGGCCTGAAAGGGCGCGGTAGTTTCAAAATTTGAATTCAAACTTTGTCGGACTGTACCGGATGCAAAACAAAACGGATTTGAGTGAAACTAAAAATATTTAAATCTTTTAGTGAATACCTTTCTAACGAATCTGAAAAATCGAAGTTTCATAGCGGAAAGCAAAAGTTTTGGCCAAATGAATTTTCAGAAAGGTCGCTATGGAATTTATATAGCCCGTGAAATTGGCCATTTTGCATACGACCTCGGAATTCGACGAAACCACTTTTGTTAGATCTGGGATGTGAATTTATTGCTAGATTTCAAATTTCATAATTTTTGAAGCTAATATGTGAGCGTGGCAAAGGAAAACGTGTTTTTGGTCAATTACAGTTAAATTGGATCGACCAGAAATGAGCCTTTTTGCAAACGATCTCAGAATTCGACGAAACTAGTTTTGTTGGGACCGGATCATCAAAACATAGCCAGATTTATTTTTTCTGGAATTTTTCGAATCAGTTTGTGGCCCTGGTAAATTGAAATGTACGTTCGAATCGAATATTGAATGTTATATATTTTAAATGGAATGAAAACTGACTGAAACAGTCGAATGGGCCTACGAAACATATCCCATTGTGTACGGAATGGGGGTAAAACGCTAGGGACGACAGTCGTTGGGTTTGGATTGGAGTTCATATTAGAAAACCCCTTTTTAAAATTCTATATAACTCTCGGCCAATCAGAAAATTAGAAATAAAAAGGGGGGGAAGCAGATTCTCTCTCCCCGACGTCGATCAAAGGCGGAAAAGCCTTCTCCCTTCTCTCCTCTTTTTTGGCTAATCCATGCAACGAAACACCTCCACCCAGTTAAGGTTTTTGTAGATCTCTCCGAGAGCTTCACATCCATAGCTGGTACGCCACCCCTCGTCGCCCCATCAGCGAGATCTCCTCCTCCAAAGTCGCCACCTTCAGACCGTCGCCCCGACCTCCTGCCAGCGTCGAACTGGACCCCACCACCAGCACCGAGAAGCTCTCTCCTCCCCCTTCGACGCTGCGCAACCCGATCGTCCTCTCATGCCTCGGATCTCGCGAAAAACTAAAACCTAGTTTTGAACTAGTTTGAAAAGGTACGGCCTATTTAATTTTAAACTATATTATAGCAGTTTAAAGCGCTACCGTTTTTGATTTCACTGTAAAAATCATTTCTTTTTCGTTTCTTGATGAAATTCAGTGAAACAAGAGACAGTGGAATCGTGTGGACGTCTTCTACATTCTAGAAGAGACCGCATATTTTTCTGAGCCTTCTGCTATTTTTGGTGGAGTGGAACCCAATGTGAGATTTCTAATTTATAAACGATATAGAAAACGACGATGTATAAATTATATAGTCGATGTATGGGTTATATAAGCGTTGTACACCTCATGTATAAGCGTTGTATAAGTTGAACGTTCGATGTATAAGTTATATATGCGTTGAAAAAACTATATATGTGTTGAAATAGAAGTGAATTGCTATATATATATATATATATATATATATATATATATATATATATATATATATATATATATGCCCCTCGTCCACAAACCATGGACGATATTTATTGGTTGTGATTGGTGTGAAAATTGATTGATAGCGAATGGTTGATTGGAATTGTTTGTGGTTGATATTGATTGATTGTGGTTGAAAAATACCCATTTGTGGTTGAGAAATATTTGGTTGAAACCACATAGGATTAGTTTGTGGAAATGAAAAATATATACATGCCGCCTGCGTGCGAACTAGATGCATGATTCCCCATTGTCAAAAACCGCGAGGTTTTAAGGTAGAGCGAGGAGCCGTACTAGGGACGGTCCCGGTTTTAACTACCCTGTCGTTATGCTGCCGAAATTTTGAATAATATTCATGTGTTTGAATTATTTTCATTTGTTAAAACTATATTTATTCGTTGAATAGAAAACCTTCATGTGTTGAGTCGATATTCATTCATTGGATAGAAATTCATGTGTTGAATGGTATTCGTGTTTTAAATATAAAAAATCACATTTTTATTGATATATACAAACTATAGAAAAGCTTCATGTGTTGAATCGATATTCATTCGTTGAATTGAAATTCATGTGTTGAATGGTATTCGTGTTTTAAAATATAAAAATCACCTTTTTATCGATTTATATAAACTATAGAAAACCTTCATGTGTTGAATCGATATTCATTCGTTGGATAGAAATTCATGTGTTGAATGGTATTCATATTTTGAAATAAATTGTTTTATAATAAAAATCACATTTTTATCATCTATATGAACTATATAAAATAATCTTGTTTTGAAAGAAATTGTTTTATAATAAAAATCATATTTTTATTACCTATATGAACTATATAAAATAATAGTGTTTTGAAATGAATTGTTTTACAATAAAAATCACATTTTTATTATATACATGAATTGTCAAATATAGTGAAGTGTTGAAATAGAAGACAGTTAGATAAAAATATCATTTTTATCAAATGTATGAAAAGGATATAGCTTTGAAATCGAAGAATCGATATATATATATATATATATATATATATATATATATATAGAATCAAAATATATCGAATAACGACGCTGCAGTTCGTATTTTGAAACCGTGATTTCAAACGATTATACCCGGAGATCCGACCATCGGATTTTCCTGAAATCACAACCGTTGGGTTCGCTTTGGAAATATCTTTCCAACGACACCAAATTTGTGGAAATCCAACGGTTGGATTGTCTGGAATGTTTAATTCAAATCTGAAGAAAAACAGCGCCAGAATCGATTATATTTATATATATATATATATATATATATATAATTATATTTAATCGAATAACGACGCTGTAGTTCGAATTTTGAAATCGAAACTTCAAACTATTATACAGAGAGATCCGACCGTCGGAATTTCCCGAAACTGGAACTGTTGGATTCGTTTTGAAAAGATCTTTCTAATGATGTAAATTTTGGGAAGATCCAACGGTTAGATTTTCAGAAATGTGTAAATCAAATCTGAAGAAAAATAGCGCCACGGCCGCGTTATGGCCCGAAGCGTCGTTTTGAACAGATTGGCTGTTTTAAAATAAATAAAAATAGCGACAAATCATTATAAAATATTATAAACGATATGGATGTGAAATTTAGAAATTAACTGAAGGTTGGCTAAGTCGAATGGTTTCCTGGGTGTTGATCCGGTGTTGGTTTCGGCCTTCGTGGTTAATATTTGGGAAATCGTTCTCTTGGTGATTGACGGTTAGTGACTAATGAATTGAAATGATGCGTATGTATGTTAGTGTTGCACTTGTTTACTATATGCGGAAGTTGCTCAGAAAGACCGGGTTCATCCCATTCTGAATAACTGAATCAACGATAAGAAATCGAAGATGAAGACGGTGGTCGAAGACCGGAGATCTTCACCTCGTTTTGGATGGTAACTGAGGTCCTGATTGGGAGGCATCCCGAAATATGGATAATGAGTGGTGATCGTCCAGACGTACGTGGTGATCGATGGGTTTACGAGGTATTTAGTGCCTCCGGTTTTGTTCAGACCCAGAACAGACTTGCAAATGGACAGTGTGTCTGACATTGGAATTTATTCTGTGTGATTGATAACTATCAGTTGCATGGTGTTAATTGCTTGTGTGGCATGCTAAGATGCAGTGATCAGGGCTTCTGTTGAAAAGCAAAGTCTTGTGGTGATGATCAAAGCACCGCCTGTGTGGCGTAGCTTTGTGTATAACGTGAAATCGCGAGCCTCACACCCCGGTATGAACCAGAAACGGGAGAAGGACCTCAGGGGGACGTGCGTTTTCTTTCTAGCTAGAAGTGGCGTAGTGGTTTTACACGCCCTGACGAGTTTGACTTATGTGGTTGTTGCTGTTGCGAGGCACCTCGGTTAGATCGGACGATCCAGGTCCGATGGAGTCATTCGTTGGCTCATTTATGCCCCAAAGGGCGGAGGGACGCATTGTTCCGGCATTATAATCCACTTCGTGTGGACCGGCCCTGACGATCCAAGGTACGGTTGCGGCTGTGCCTGAGACATGGGCTAGATTGTCTCGAATTCGGTAAGGACTATCTTTTGCCTTGGTTCATGATGGAAATCCAATTTCCAAATACGACATCGTGCGGTTTGGATTGTATATATATATGGCGACATGATATATGGTACCCATGCCGTCTATGATTGATAGTTATGATTGAAATTATTTTTGAAACATATAAACACTAGTAATAATGCCAATTGCTTTTGTTTTATTCGTATCAACCATATTTTGGCCATTATAAGGAAAAACTCTATCCTCCGGTTTGCGTTGCATTGTGTGATGGGAACTGAGTCTTATAATGGCTTCATTTTTATAAAAAGCATTGCGATGTTTAAAAGAAAGATTTGTTTTTAAAGCACTGGCAATCCAATGGAGTAAACCCGTTCCACGAAAGTGGCGTGGTCTTGTGATTAGCCATATTATAAATGTGTTGAATTGATTTCTCATACCAGTCCCATGACTGACTCATAGTTTGTTTCACTTTCAAACTCGGGTGCCCCTTTTTCTACACGGGCAGTCTTGTATTCAGGTTTAGCTGGTTCTTTCTGGATAGGTGGAGCTGAAGATGGATCCTATCATTTATCTCTTTTTATGCTGTTCAGCTCCTATTGTACATTATGTTTGTTTTCCGCTGTAGACATTTATGTATAATTAAACTGTATTTATACTATGTATGTTCCTGTATACTGTGTAACTCTGATGATTACGTTTATCCAGTATATTCTATTGTTCATTTTCTGGTGTATTTATTTACTTATGTTCTGCTATTATCTGTTTCTGTGTTATATTCCAAGGATTACCCTTGCCACTGTCCGTACGGGGTTTGGGGTCGTCTCAGGTTTGCCGCCTAAAACGCGAGATAGACTTCCGCATATATCCAGTCGAGAATGCAAAGCCAGTTATGCGATCAACGATAGTTTTGGAGCAAGATTGGCAAGGATAGCCAGTGCCGGTTAAGTGCTCAATTGTTTGGTTGTTTTTCTAGCATCATCTCACATAGATCGTCTAGATTCGAAGGAGGTATTCCTCGGGTGCTTGTCTGATATTGGTTTAGGCCTTTGCGGCTTGTACTTGAGGGATGTCGAGTTCGAATAGGATGGTTTGCGTGAGAGATGAGGGTATATCCTTGATCTCTTTTTCTAGGAATTTGTGCGTACTAGTTTCTATCTGTTTAGATATATCCTATAGGTCATATGTTCGATCCTTAGGTAAAAGCCAATGGATGTAAGCATGTATTTTAAACATGTTATGATTGATGGTTGCAAGTGGTTGCGAGTGGTTGCTCGTGGATGCATATACACACATTAGGCACTAGGTCGGCTCAGTCACTTTCATATTGCATATGCATGTGAATGTATGTATTTGTATATGGATTGAAACTTGATGTGTTATCATATGGATGTTGCATATGGATGAATGAATATGCACACATATAGTATTTACATGACTAGGGATGCTTGCATACATATTGGACGCATGACACTCTCATGATTCGCATTAAGGAGGTCAACTGAATCAGTGGACCGCCTAATCTTTTGCATTAGTATCGGGACATATACACACACTTTTGCATATGTTCATTTTGCATTAGAAATATTTTTAAGGCTAGTGAATGCTTGTTGATGATGATTGAGTAGATGGGTGATTGGATGGTAGGGCACATTCTCTTGACTTGAAGATTTCGGGGACGAAATCCTTTTAGGAGGGGAGAATGTAACACCACGTATTTTCTGTGAACATAAAAGTAACAAATCAAAGAATAATTAATTTGTAAAAGAAGAATTAGGTGAAATGGGTTATGTCAATGCGTTCGTCTCGGAATTCTGCTTGAGATAGAGTCCGAGTTTGCATGAATCAGACTTCGTATGAAGGAGATATGGCCTTCGGAAGATTCAGAAAAAATTCAAAAATTCGAATTCAAACACAGAAGCAAGCTGGGCGGGAATTTTCCCGCCCAGGCCAGATCGACCAGGGGGTCGACCTCCCCTATACAGGTCGACCTGGGGGTCGGCCTACCCCCTCGGGCAGATCTGAACTGCAACAATTTTTGACCTATTTCTGATGTGCTGGACGGACCTGATGGCTTCTAGAGTGATCTAATGGCTCTAAAACACCCTCTACACATATAAGATAGTGCCTAGACCTAAACTAATTCATAAACAATTCCTTCTGACGTCTCTATACTGCTGAACTCTCAACTCACTTAGCCGCCACCTCTAAAACCTAAATCAAATTAGGAGTTCTTCATCTAACAATCAGCCGTGAAGATTAATTCAACGACTTCAACAATTATTTACTAAGAATCAAGTCTAAATTAGAATCGATAGTCTACATCAAAGGAGAGCTTTTAAGTTTCAGAATTCAGATCCCAGAATTCAAGAATCATTCTCTTTTTGTAAGTCGGTTATTTTTAGATTTGAACACCTAAACTTAATTGTAACATGTAATAAAATGAATATGAGAATATGCCTAATCCTTTCATTTGAATCTGTGCTTGTATTTGCCTTTGGGAATCGTTATTGACTATGAAATTGGTCCAATCGTATCTATCCGTTTTTTTAAAGTTCATGATATAATTCTTGTCAAACCTATATGCCTGTGATGATTCATGATGATATTTCATATCATATTTATATGCCTGTGATGTATTCTAGGTAAAACTTGTCTTTTTGGTATATCAAATTTATTGGACCAATTAATTCTTATCGTCATATGCCTATTCTTATGCCTATTATGTTCCATATTGTTTCTCCGCTTATTCTATGAATCTTGCGTTGAATCTCGAATTACGTACGTTATGAATGCGGGGGTAACTGGGTATAACATGAAATTGACATTTTGGCATAATTTGGAACATGTAGTATGGCATGACTGTTAAGATGCAATGTGGGGTAATTTGACATGAATTAGGGAATATGTAATTTGACATATTGAACCTAGAATTGGCATGAACGACAAAGTATGTAATTTGAGTAATAACTTGAAATTGAATTTGGGGGCCATAACTTGCAATTAGCTTTTTCGGGCATAACTTGGGAATTGGAACATGACTAGAATTTGTTAATTAGCATGTAAAATCTAGATTTGGGTATATATGGTAAAATGTGGCATAATCTGAAATTGACAAAAATTGTGAATAATTTACATATAAATTGTAAATGTGTAAATTAGTGAAAAGACGAATATGCCTAACCCGAGATTAGATTGAGTTGTGGTGTAAAACTGCCCGGAACTGCCCGAAACTTCTCGGCACATCCAGTAACCACAACAACACTTATCTAATGTGAGAAGTTAGTGCATCATGCCCAAGAAAAACCCGAGGTTAGATTGAGTTGTGGTGTAAAGCTGCCCGGAACCGCCCGACACATCCAGTAACTACAACAACACCTATCTAATGTGAGAGGTTGGTGCATTAATAAATCAATTAATGCTAAGGAACAAGACATGCTAAGAAATGACTAAGGTTAAGTAATAAGAACACTTAACCAATATAATATGAATGACTAGGGTTAAGTTAATGAGGAACACTTAACCAATATAACATGAATGGGTAGGGTTAAGTAATGAGAAACACTTAACCAATATAACTTGATTTGTGGTAGGGTTAAGTTAACTAAGGCAAAACTTAACCGTTATAACATGTTAATTAAGCAAATGGTAGGATTAAGTTAACTAAGGAAAACTTAACCGTTATAACATGTTAATTAAGCAGATGATAGGGTTAAGTTAACTAGAGGAACACTTAACCGTTATAACATGTTAGTTAAACAGATGGTAGGGTTAAGTCAACTAAGAGGACACTTAACCGTTATAACATGTTAGTTAAACAGATGGTAGGGTTAAGTTAACTAAGAGGACACTTAATCGTCATAACATGTTAATTAAACAGATGGTAGGGTTAAGTTAACTAAGAGGACACTTAACCGTTATAACATGTTAATTAAACAGATGGTAGGGTTAAGTTAAATTGGGTACAGTTAACCAATATGTAACATGACGTGTGATAAGGTTAAGTAACGCAAGATGAAAACACTTAACCAATATATAACATGATGTATGCAGGGTTAAGTAACACTTAACCAAAGTAACATGACAAGAAGGTGGGTTAAGTTAACTTGAATTGATTGATGACACTTAACCAATACAACAAGATGAACACGTGGGGTTAAGTTAATAAGAAACACTTGACCAATATACTTGATGAATGAGGTTAAGTTAGTAGGAAACACTTAACCAATCCAACATGATAAGGGAGAAGGGTTAAGTTAATAAGAAACACTTGACCAACATGACATGACGAGTGGGAAGGTTAAGTACATATCGGGTCGGTGGGTAATATTAGTAAATATAGGCCCACAAACTTAACCGTTAAATAAACATGACTTGATAAGTGGGAGGGTTAAGTAAACCTTGGGTAGCTGGGTAATATTAGTACTTATAGGACCATAAACTTAACCATTAAATAAACATGCTTGAATCAGTGGAAGGGTTAAGTACATCTCGTGTAACATCCCAGAAATTTGGACAGTTTAAACTGGAATTAATTGGAGATTTAACTGTTAATAATAAATTTTATATTGATATTCGGGTTAGATTCAATATTTAATTTATTCTGGTTGGTTAAGAATCAATTATTTGTTGTTGAATAAATTGGATTGAATTTGGTTGACCATTCGAATTGGATTTGAAATTTGATGGGAAAATATAAGTGATTGAATTTAAAAAAATAAATGTAATTAGCATTAAATGAATTGGAGAATTTTTATTTGTTAAGGTATAAATAAATCAGCCTGGAGATGTGCGTATTTGTGTATATGATAAAATTGGAATTCAACGTTTCAAATTTCTAATCGAACGGAGTTGTTTTGGGAGCAATCGAAATTTAAACAGTGAATCGTTAAATAATTTAAAATAAAATAATATCGTATACTAACGAAGTCATAATTCGTTTAAACTAATTTTATTTGGTTCAGAACGTCGAGACATAGCAGTACGTTCATTTTCACTACATTAGAAATTCATTTGTAATGATACAAAAATAAAATATACAATGTAAATAACGGTAGAATTAACTTTTATAGGGACCGACCAAATAAAACCTCCCTTGGTAAAAAATCCGCAGACCTATCTCGTGAAAACTCACGCTACTCTACACCTACCGATTTAACGTTGTTCTTATCTCCCCCATCTCGCTTCTATAAAAATTCACGTTTGCCCCCAAAATCCTTCACAAAAAAAATCATTTCCTCTCCTTATTATAATGGCGGCCGAATCACTCTATTTTCCCAAGCCCTAACTCGTTTTTCCCAATTTTGAAATCATGGCTTCCACCATTCAGCTTCTCACCTGAATCGCCAACGCCTTTCCCCACGACCGATTGATTCCATCCCTTAACCATCGAAGCGTCCATCTCCAATTTAAGTTACAGTAGATCGAAAACCTAGCACACTTCGGAAATCAAATCCCCATCGTCAGATTTATTCTGTCCAAAGCAATCTGAGAATTTGGCTTCGAAGTTGCACCTACCCACCGCTGCAAAGTTATTTCACCCACTGCGTCGCCCTTCATCGAGTTTTGGCTAGGACCAACAGTCGTCTGCATTGCCTACGTCTTCTTCTTTGCGATTCCAAGGTGAGCATTCACTCATGATTAATTGTTGATTCAAGTAATTTAATTTCTGTTAGACTAGTGCTTACGATGGCCTTAATAATGAACTGTTGTCTGGATTTGAATTTCATTGGAATACGGTTGACAACTATGCCATGACAGACCATTGGCTCACCCTGAACCTATTGCCTTGTTTTTGTTTAACGTATGCTTGATGTTAAAACCTAAAAACACTACTCTGGTTTGTTGCTGTAGTGTCTTTGCCACCTTATATTTTCGTAAATTCAAGCTTCGAAAAATAAGACTATTGTTTTACTGAACCAGACTATGCCATAACCACGGTTGGCCTATTATACCCTTTCATGACCTTCGGCTGACCCTTCAGACTTCTGAGATATATGACCTCGTTTGATGATTGCTTGAGCTATGCGCGAGACTGCATAAATGTATAAACCGATTGGGTTTGTATATGTATATCTTGTTGGTTATCTTGTTCACTCGTTTACTGTTTTAACCCCTGTTGAACCCGAATATGCTTGTGTCTTTTGTGGGTTTTCCTTGACCTTGTAAATCAACGCAACTGTCCTAATGAACTACACTGCATTGGGTTTAAGTCAGTAGAAATTTGAGAAATTGCTAGTGTTTTGTTGATTTATTATAAGTTTCTACCACTTCTATGTTTGGGTTGTAAGAAAATGATGGTCGATGTATGGAAAGGTTGAAACTAAACAATGTTGGAATTGAGTCAATTATACCGATTTGGATTAACATATTAGCATAAAAATTAATAGTACAAAATCTCCAGTAGATAGAAGTTTCCAGTTTAATTATAATATTATTCTTGTTTGCTTAAGTTGTAATCCATGATATTGGACTAGTATGTATATTGCTGCCCCTAGATTATTAACCAATGTTGCTAGTTGTTAACTATGTATACTGGTTCGGATGTATTACTTCACCCATAACATTGGTACAAAATCTGTTCATTTTTAAAACACACAGAACCATTGAAAGGGCTTACTGTCACCTTAGAATTTCATAAATAAGTCTCCAATGGGTGATGGATTATGAGTGTTTCATAGAAGTTACTTGTTACATGTATATTATAGCTTAAAAATAGTCTGGTCTGTATATTGTTATGTATTCTTGAATATTTACTCGGTAGGTAGGATCATTGGAGACAATTAGCTATATGTGAGAAAATACATCCTTTTAACCACTATAAATCTATTATAGATTGTTGTGAAAACATTTATACATGTACTTCTACTTGGGTATTCTACACAACTTCGTTACACATTCTTGAATGAGGATTTTTGGTGTACTATTGGGTAACATGCCATTTGTTTCTTTGTCCTGTTGTTGCATCTATCTTCACTGAACACGCATCAGACCTGAAATATATATCCATAATAGAATTTGTATAACTTGCCATTGTTTTTCTTCCTGGAAACAATTGCATGATTTTGAAGTATATTTCTATTTCCTACAATGCATTCAGTTTTTACCACTGTCCTTATTTTAATGTGTACTAGTCATTACTGTGACCATTAAATTATGCGAGTTCATTACTATGACCATTAAATTATGTGAGTTCATTACTGTGACCATTAAATTATGTGAGTTCATTACTGTGACCATTGAAGTATGTGAGTTCACGTCCATTACTGAGGCTATTAAATTATGTGAGTACATGTCCATTTCTGTCTTTGCTTGTATGCATTGATAATTCACATGGCCACTGAGCATGATGTTTTGACCAGGGATTGTGTATACCTCCAAGCTGCTTCGGCTTCTTGACACATTGATCACTGAGTTTGTCCATTTCTAGTTAAACCTGAACTGTTTTTAATGTAGTTGTTGTAGCTATCGGTTTTTGCTGCATATTGCGAGTGGCCTATGAATCTCACCATACTTGTTATTTGGGGTCATGGGATGTTAGGGCAGTGCACACGTGTACTTGTACATGTGTGTACATGCAAGCTTCCGTGATCCTTTTTCCTTGAAATTAATTTACTTGAACTATGATTAATCCTGACTCGAGTATTTTATGTTTTTGCATGGAATGCTCGAGTCAGACCCGAGCATTTCAGATTTCGAGATTACAACTCAGGATTCGAAGATTGGCAAAAAAGGACTGGGGATTTCGAAGATCCGCACTCTGAAGCTTTCAAAAATAGTAAATGTTTTTTCTTGTATTCAAAATTTGTTTCGATTCACCTATATAGAAAATTTGTAACAAAAATTATGATTAATGAATAAAAGTATTATTTTGTTGTTCAATACCATGTTATTTATTTTGTTCTGTGTTTTCTGTGTTGATTCTGTTTTAAACTCAATGAGCTAAATAACGGTCCATCGATTTGAACATTTTAAGTTGGTTTAATCACCAATTTGAAGTGGTCAAAAAGTCAGGACGTTACATCTCATGTAGGTGGGTAATATTAGAACATATAGGCCCACAAACTTAACCGTTAAACAAACATGCTTGAATCGGTGGGAGGGTTAAGTACATCTCGTGGAGGTGGGTAATATTGTATATAGGCCCACAAACTTAACCAATAGGAAACCCTAGTAGTGGGGACCCATTTCAGCAGTAACCCACATAGATGTATCATGGTACCCTGAAACTAGGCAGGGTGGGACACGATTACTGGGCTGATTATAAGCGGTCAAAACAGCGGCAGGGGGTACGTCAGTGTAGATTCCGACGGTTTACGGGCGTGCACATACACCGGAATGGAAAAAGCAGGCACTGGGTACCAGTAGTTATACACTGTGCATCTTGATTCGTGTCGGGTCACTATAATAAGGATTGATACACCTTATGGTGGGACCAACACAAGGTATATACATGCAAGAGAGGGCCGATTGACACAGACACAAGAAAAGTTAATACAAGTAGGGAGCTGATCGATAGGGTAGTAAGGATACATCGAACATATTCATGGCAATTAGGCAGATTGAGGTGGAATCCTCATAATCAATGTACACCTGAAGTCTACTGCAATTGCGGGGATTGGGATCACGTTATCATATTACAATTTTATACAGATTACTAGTTAGGACACTAGTTAGGTGGTGTAGAGATATAGAAATCATAATAACGGGGTAGTAGCGAAGCAGAGAAAGAGTAGAAGCGCACTCAGTTTATCTTGCCTTATCATATCATTCAAATCTTATGTTATCTTGTTATCCCTGTCATCATGGTGTTGTCTTTATTCGGTTTATTCATGTCATGTTGTTTTTACCTGTTCACATGCTGGAAGTCACTGAACTTACCATACTTTATGTCTGACTCTGTTTTGTTTTGCTTTCTTGTCTTCCGTTTCCCCCTAGGTTCGTAAGGAGGGAATAGTACCACTTAAATCTATTTTCTTTCCAAGCTCGAAGATAGACGATGTATTGCTCTCTTTTTCCACCGCTATGGTTGGCTCTTGCTTTAATGGGGAATATCATCAGGATTTTATGCTTCTTATATACTTGGATGTTTTTGAATCAAGACAGAGGTTTTATGTAATACTTTTAAGTATGATTGAGTCAATTGTTGTTAAAGTTTGACTGAATTAAGTCGTTTATAAAATGATCTTATTTTCCGCTGCTTTATTTGTCTGTCTTGTAATTTATTTACATCTTTTACCTAAAATGCTCCACCAAGGTTAAGGCATTTCCTTTGTGATTGGCCTTAACGGAGGTGGGGTGTTACACCATCTGTGGAAGTTAGCAATGTACCGTTGATGTCAGTATCTCCGATTGCAATGGCCTAAGATGACCATTTGAGTGACATTTGTCAATAAGAATCTTGGAATTTTAGCAAACATCTAGCATTCGTCGGGTATTGTCACATGCAACCTGATAGCCGTAACGAAGTATCTTTTTCGGCAAAGTTTGTCCTGGTACGGTCACCACACTGTCCTCCATGTACTTCACGTAACAGTTGTTTGGTGTCGTTGTGGGATATATATGTGAATAGTGGAATGAAGAAGCCTCTTCATTATATCACTACTTCTTGAATAACGCAGCGTGATGCCTTTTAAAGGAGTGGTCATTATTCATTTTACTTTTATGGTAGGTTTCTCATTAAATAATTTATAATTGGTATCACACATGGCTCCTGCTCGGCTTCCATCATCAATATCCATTCAGTATCCATTGAGTCGATACTCAGAGATTCTAGTACTTCAGATGAGACAATTCTCATAAACCAAGCATCCCCAAAACTAGTTAGCTTAGCCAAAGAGTCTGATTTTTTGTTCTAATCTTGGAGAATGTGAGTGATGGGGTAATGGTGCGAGTGGTAGGGTAATGGTCAAAGTCATCTAAAATTTCACAAACCTAAGATAAATAAGGATACAAGCATGCTTCTCTTGCCTAAAACTCCCTTCATACTTGGAAAATGACTATGTGGGAATATGAATAAATCAGGGTGGCTTTTATCCCTAAATATTTGGCAATCTCGTGTCCAACAAACAAAATTTCGTATTCATCATCATTGTTGGTAGCCGAGAAGGCAATTTTCGGTTGAATTTCTTAGGAGTAACAAGTACAACTCTAGAGCTAGAGCACCAGTCGTTAGTTGATCCATCCATGTACTATTTCCATTGGATGTCAGGTCGTTCACTGCTTTCTGACGAGTCATTAGGAGAAGTGAATTCAGCGATGAAGTCTGCAAATTCCTATCCTCGGATGGCTCTCCAAGGGATGAAAGAAAGGTTGAAATGGCTCAGATCAATGTTCCACTCCAAGAGCCTTCCAGACGCCTCTGCTTTTTGTAGGACCTATCATAGTAGCTGCCGTACAGACTTTGATAGAATATGCTTGGAAATATGGGCAAAACTTCTTAGAAGTGATTAACAGACAATATGTATGATTTTCTGGTTTGAAATATTTTCTTGCGACACATGTTAATCTCTTGTAGATGTAGTAAATAGGCAACTGGATACGATTCTTCTTGCTCAAAAATGTGGAAATGATAACATGCATAGAAACAACTAGGTGGATAAATAAATCCTCATGATCCACGGACTTTAAAGGATGAGAGGTCCCTTATAGTGAGAAACTATCAATTCATTCTTATGTCTAAGCAAATTTTTGTTTCACCTTTTATTAAGTCAAAGAAGGGAATGCATTTGTCAATAGCGAGAGAGATAATCTGACTTAGGGCTCAAACCTTCCTATTAAGAATCTGACGTCTTTAATGTTTTCCAAAACTTTGATCTTTCGGATAGCTTCAACCTTCTCGAGGTTGGCTTCAACCCACAAGAATTAGCAATGAAAACAATTTTTTCCTGATGCAACACAAAAGTGCATTTCAAGGGATTGAGTTTCATGCCATATTAACAGTGAACACTAACATCGCAGACAAATCATCAATGTGGTCGTTCGACCATCGTGACTTCATAAGCATGCCGTACACATATACTTCTATGAATCTCCCTTTCTGATATTTGAACATCCTGTTCACAAGACATTAATAGGTAGCCCAAGAAATTTTCAATCAAAAAGGCATGAGAACATTGAAATATATCCCAAAATCAGTGATGAAGCTAGGTTGTTTTTGGTGGGCAACATGTATCCTTTTTGGTTGTATTCTCAAGACGCATACATGAGTGGATGGAGTTGGTGGCCAGCTGCTGAGTCGACAAGTCAGTCTATCTTCGGAGGCGGGAGGATTTCCTTTCGGCATGCTTTATTTAAACCAGAATAATCGTGCATGTCTTCCACTTTCCATTTCATTTCTTTATGAACACTGGATTGAAGATCCATTTCAAGTAGAGGGCCTCGTAGACAAAGCCATTGTTCAGTATCTTATCTACCTTTTCATTCAATGCAGCTAATCTCTCTGATCCTTAGATTCAGCATTTCTATTTAACCGAAATGAACTTAGGTCAATATTCATTTTATGGATAACGATTCTTGGTGTGATATAGGGCATCGCTACGATCTAATCTTTAAGACCCGAGATGAGTCAGCGTGGCTGATTGGAATCTCAATGGTTTGCTTAGGTGATTGATCCCTTCGATACTCTAATTCATAGTCTTTGCTCAGGTTAATCTCTAGGAAAACACAACTATGTTTCCTAAGCCAAGTATCGAATGTTGGCTGCAATGCATTAAGATACTGGTGGCAAAGGGAAGTCTCTACACTTTTTACTTTCTCTCTGCCATTGGCATCTTTCCATTCCTCCATATAGTATGCTCTCCTAGCAACTTGGTCTCCTCTGATTATTCAGACACTATTATCTATAGGAAATTTCATGAATAGGCACAATGGTGCAAAGTAGATCTTGAAGTTGGCATGGGTCGGTCAGCTGAAGAAGGCAATGTAGGGAGAGTAGATGTCAACGTCAATGAAGGAGATGGTTCAGATTCTTCGACGGTCTCCTTTGTGAAGCTAGACTAGTAGATCGATGATTCTCACAGTTTATTAGTAGGACCACTGAAGCTGTGGATTCTGGGAGTATAAGGCTTCAAGTCTTTAGCCTCAAACTTTATTTAACTGTAGTCCTTCTTAAATAGGTTAGCAATGGAACTCCTACAATTAAGAAGGACTTTCCTAAAAAGTACAGGATCAGTAATGGTTAAGATGACAAGAAGATCAATAGTTGGCACCTTAACTCTATCAGCCTCTCTTTGTCTGAAGACGATGTTATCAAATCATCATCCTATGCTATTTAGTTGGGATACCCTTGTCTGCAATGAAACACTCTTCATATTCAGCATACTTGGTTGAGCTGACAGACTCTTTCCATTCGGCTCCAACTTTTATTAACTGGATGGGGGTCGCCACAAATAGTATTTATTACCATCCCTCATTGAGGGTTTTCCTAATTGCAACTCTAGATTCAGCCTGACCTTAATTAGTTTCTGAAGGACTCGGTGCCCTGTTCCATGGGGTTTGAGCAAAGTGCTCCAATCGTTTTTAACAAATGAGAACTTTAATGGCATCTTTGAGATGTCAGTAGCCATTGGTATTATGACCAAACACTTCACAGAACGTACATGTAACAACCCACCCCGAATGGGCCTAAATTTCGACTAAAAAAAGGCCAATTGAAATTTAGAGCCATTCTAAATGGATCGCTGGTTCCTATAAGGGAATGATATAATTGATACATCATAGCATACTAAAACGAAATCAGAATCTCACACAACAGAAGGGATAAAATATAATAACTTAAAATAGATGTACCTTTAATTAAAACCATCATAAACGTCGATTACAACGAGTCTCATGCAATAATAGGCACGTCAATAATAATTATCCAAACATAATTATACTGCCATAAATGATGACTAATAGTTATGGATCCTCCATAGCTAGGTTCCATCTCCAAGTTATTACAGATCCAAGCGTCCCCACCTACTATTCTTTTTATATGTTAAGAGGAGGGAGGTCAGAACATAAAGTTCTAGTGAATGAAAATCACATAAGTTTTAAGGAATAACTATTCCCTATATTTGGCATTATAAATTCTTTGTGATATATATGTGTTGTTAGTTTATTTTTTGTTTAGTCTTTTTTCAGGATACAGGTCGATTGATTATTTGCTGAGGAGCTTATTGGAGAGCAGTTTGGTGAGTCCTTTCTTTTATTATGTTGTACTGATTATATGTATTTTTCAGAGTGACTATTATATTTTGTAGGAGTATATATACTTCATAACCGGGTGGTGACCTTGTCGGAACTCGATTTCGAAGTATGATGAGCGGTGGTTTATCCAGAAATCATCCATCCACCTCCTATACTTATGGTCATAGTTCGAGTTGGATGTGTACTATTGGTTATCTTCCAGGCATGTTGGCAGTTTTTGTCAATTGTTTCATATATATATATATATATATATCTGTGTGTGTGTGTGTGTGTGTGTGTGTGTTTGTGGGTGTGTGCTCTCTTCTTTTTAGAGGATCACACATCTTTGCTTCAAAAAAAATCTTTATGATATGTCTACGCAATCAATCACGCACAGCTAAACATATAAGGCAGACATCCTCATAGTCACTTAAGGCCTATATGTTAATATAAGGGTAAACATCACTACAGTGACTTAATACCCTATAAGTAAATTTAAGACGGATGCCTTTATAGCCACTTAATATCCCACGAATAAATCTAAGGGTGGATGTCCTAATTGTCACTTAATACCCCACGAGGTGGGATATACCTAGTCATTAAGGCCATTACCTAATTATTAAGGGCGGACATCCCTACAGCCACTTAATACCCATGACATACCTCTAGCCACTTAAGACCTCGTCCTAACGCCTACGCCATGAATAATAACCGTTGACACGCCTTTTTGTCAAAGCTGTCACATGTCAATTATTTGGTGGACGATGCGCTCAAGCGTTAAAAAGCACAAAGCAGCAGGGTCGAAGTCGCATCGCAAGCACAAGGACCAAAGAACTCTTAGTCAAGCCGTGCTCCGAGCCGAATGCGAGCTGTCTAGCGGGTCCGGGTGCAGCGCCGGTGGGGGTCCGGGGCCCTACAGTCCCGGCGGCAATCGACCTAGCCGGTTAGGTCGAAACTATAGGCACCGCCTGATTCATCCGATTTTCTCCATGCCGGAAGCTCAAATTCCTTCGCTTCGGACCTACAGAACCGCGGATTCCTTCACTTCACATTCAGAAACTTCGACTCCCTCGACAGCATGATTTTCGCCTCATCAAATATCAATTTCACACCTCACCAGTGGGGTCGAGATTTCGCACCCCACCAGTGGGGTTGAAATTTCGAACCTACCTGTGGGGTTGAAATTTCGAACCCCACCTTTGGGGTCGAAATTTCGAACCCCACCAGTGGGTTCGAAATTTCGACCCCTGGGCAGGGGTGCGAAATTTCGAACCCGCACCAGGATGTGCGAATTTCCTGCACATGGCTCATTCTGGGTGCAAAAATCACTGTTGTGGGCCCCGCTGCTCATCTACTCCCACCTAATCTCCTTCCTATAAATACCCCAAGCCTTGGCCTTCATTTGGATCCTTCTCCCTTGGAATTTTTGGACCTTGAGAGCCCCAAACACTCATTAACTCATTAATGGTCTCCAACACCTTCACCATGGCTAAGGGAGATGGGATAAACACCTAAAACACGACATGCATGTTTTCCTTCAACACTTGAAGACCAGCAAGCCTTGCTACACCGCCTCTAGACCTATTGGACACTAAAGCCTACCTTGCCTATAGTTGACCAAGTCAACTCACTCTAAGGAAGAAGAAGGACAACTTAGTCAAAGTTCGCCATACATACAACTTTGTAAAGAAATATTGTAATATCTCTTGTAATCGACAAAAGAAATGATGAATGAGAATTATAAAGTGGACATAGGTGTTAGTGCCAAACCACTATAAAAGTTATGTCCCCTCGCATTTACAATATTTACTGCTTATTCTGATAATTGTTCACACATACACATTGGGTGTTGGCGTGCGACAATTTTTCCCGTCAACAATAACTCTCCTTGTAGGTCGAGGAACAATAATATCCACTT
Source organism: Allium sativum (assembly GCA_030737875.1). NCBI lineage: Eukaryota > Viridiplantae > Streptophyta > Magnoliopsida > Asparagales > Amaryllidaceae > Allium > Allium sativum. The sequence goes on along the minus strand of CM060913.1, from coordinate 293,920,960 downwards.
ACTACCAGTTTTGGGTCAGGAACACAACTTCATTTAAGAAAACCCTCATGGAGGACCCTCTTGTTACCATCTAGTTGTCTCTACTAGGGTTGTCAATGGGTCTTGCCGGGGTTGGTTTCGGGTCTGGTCAAGTCGGGTTCAGATTGATTTATAAACGGGTCGGGTCAACCTATTTATTAAACGGGTCATTTTTCCTAATTTGAACCCGATCCATTTATAAGTAGGCTGACCCGACCCGACCAGTGTAACCCATTTAACTAAACAGGTCGTGTCGAGTTTACCTATTTGACCCATTAACATATATTGCCCGCTAATAGAAATAACAAAAGAAGCAAATCACTGACAGATAACACTGTTATATAATCACCAACAGTCAGCAAGTTACAAAATGACCAACATGCAACAAGTTAAAAAATCACCAATAGGAAACACATATATAAAGCATGAAATCACTATATCCAAGAATATATGAGCATACTGCATAAATAAAAGACTAAATGAAAGAGATATAACTGTTATAAGTAAAATATAACTAACAACATACAAGGATAAATTAGTAAAATATAACTGCTTACACAAGAATATATGAGCATACAGATTACAATCGGTTTTGTTCGGTCAAAACCGGGTTAGCGGGTCAACCCTATACCCACTTGTTTATAAATAGGTCAAACTCGGGTTGATCCGAAAATGACCCACCATTTGAACGGTTCAGGTTAACCTGCTAATTTCCGTGCGGATTTCGGGTCATGTCGAGCCCCACTATGGGTGAACTCCTAGTCACTTAATACTTCTCTTAGACAGTGGTTCCTTAGGCCATATATAAAATTCATCCCTAAGTCAGCCCTCACTAGCCCGTAAATAATAAGAGGGCATTACTTGGAGAGCTATCCTACTCACGTTATCATCTACTAGGACCATTTAATACCTTATAAGAGAAAGGCAGACCCAATGACCATTTAAGACCTAATGAGGGCGGGCCTAATGTGTAACGACCAAAAAAATTTCAACGCTCGAATTTTCGACAATAACACAAAATTCTGCATTACTTATCAAAAATCAAGTATCGAACTCTGACTGTTAAGAGAAAGAAGTTAGAGGATGCATGAGATAGAAAAGATAGAGCTAATAGAATAGAAAAATAAGAAGAACATCAGAATCTCACAGTGGAATTTCACAAAATATAATGTCACATATTACATAACAGGGTTTGATACATCATAATACAATATCATAGTACATCATCATCATAATACATCATCATACATGATTACTAGTTTAATACAGATACTCAAACTGGATACTTACAGATAGATATAGCTACTAGACGGGTTCTTGGACTTGTACTCCCCAATACTTCAAAGGATTCCATTAGTCACCTGGATCACTTGTCTACCCATAACAAGTGTTATGAGTACCCAAAAGTTTAGGAAAACACAGAAAATAAATTCTGGATCAGTCGGGGGACTGGTGTGAGTAAAAAATTAAAAACACAGCTTAATTAGCACAGTATATCTCATAAGACCACACCGTAAAATGGAACGGGTTTTTCCCTCATGAGATACAAAACAATTCGTTTAACTTTTCAAAAATGTTTTGAAAGAAAAGATAATATTAAGACTAGCCCACACATAAACATGGACGGTTTTTACCTTACTATAACCCAAAATATCCTTGGTATCAAAATCATCTGATATTATAATAGTTCATATCAAATAAATAACCATCTAGAGGAACGCTTGCATCTCACGCTCCACATATATATAATATAAAATCAAAAACCACAGGGCGCTTATTGGAGATTGGATTCCGACTATGACAAGGTATGGAACCACCTGCCGATCAGTGTACTCTAGAGGGGATACACTGGGGTTCAACAAGAACATCTTGCAACCCGGCCACACATGACCGCCCACTTATTTAGCTTGAGTGTAGCGAATATATTATCACCCCACGGTTGTGATCAGCAACCGCTACCGAATGCTGCAGCAGTGAAAATAGATGAGAAGACAAAAAGGAATTTCTTTAGATGGTGATAATACACCCTGTTTGGAAATGACACACCTAGCCATGCTGCCTGCCCGATTTTTGTCCTTTCCTGGTTGTGAGGCTAGAGGTTACGTTATCTTCTAGAACACATGTCCATCATTCACTTTAAATGCCACATCGTCAAATCCGCCAGAAATCACTAATTGATTTCCACAAAAATAATTAGGCTGTTAAGTGTTTTAAGAGAAGGTGTCTTCTCGCCGCCACAAAATACGTTTGAGGAAATCAACGTACATGACCCCTTTGGAAATACTCTGTCAGACATCCGTCCATACAAGTTGTCCTGGGACTGGACAAACCGAATAGTCCTTGCATTTTTCTCCGCCTTCAATTATTTTTAATAATCTCTGATACGCACGTATAACCGAATTGAAGTGGAATATATATTTCGGACTCTTCGAAACGATTTGCGTAAGTCTTTTAAAGTCATATGATATTTTAAGTAAACTGATTTATATAAAATCTTTATTTTATTACATAATTTAAATTTCTAACTAGAAGGCCCGTGCTTCGCATACGGAAAATAATGTAAATAAACAACTATACATACATCATTTATTTATCTAACTTAAAGGACTGTGCTTCGCACACGACAATTAATACAATAATGTTAGTTCGTTAATTTTATCGACTTAAATTGATATAATTCAAACAAAGGTTCAGTGTTTATTTCAACATCTGGATCCATCACTTAACCGCTTTCCCTTAGTCTCGATAGATCATTGATTGTAATTAAACACATTAATTTTTATCAAAGTCTTTGAAAAGATTTGATACATTTCCCTTTTTATTTATTTAAATTATTCAAATGAATAATTTAAATTTTCTAATACAACTTCAATTTATATATGAGTGTGTTTAAATAATCTCTTTTTATATCTATATGCTTACACATGTATCTCCAATTATTCTTTTAAATGAAATAATTGATTTACACTATCTTATTTAATTAAAACAATGTTTTAATTTATTTATTTTCTTTTAAGACAAAACTTCCTATATTGATTACCCATTTTCCCTTTTCTGGCCCATTAAAACTTCTTTCAATCCTTCCTTCTGACGTTGTCTTCCCATTACAGTACACATGTGCACGGTGCACATGCACCACTTCCTCTTCGACACAACCTTTCCCCGGTCGTCATCCGCAAATCCTATTTCATCTCCTGGACTTCTTTCCATCCCCAGAAAGACCCCTCATGATTGGTGTTGGTTTTTCATCGTGTTACCATAACTACACGCTCAACATCACTTCAGGAATTCATCTCGATAGTCCCCCATCCCGCACCGATCATAACCAGCGTTTGTCTAAAGGATGGTGAAAGCTCTTCCAAGTTTTTCCCACTGGTGCGCACCCTTTTAAGTTCATCCATGTTGGTGCAGTCCGTACCAAAACCCAGGCTACTCAGGTCGACAAAAATCTGTCCTTCTTCTTTATCTCTCAAATTATTCTATTATAAAACTCCCAAACATTTTATTTCTTCTATCTTATAAGTCTGCCTTCTTTATTAGAATACATGCATATGAGTTTAGTCTAGGAACCTGAGCGTGTGAGCTACTGTTACACTAATTGTTTACCTAGTTTTTGTGATTCCTAAATCAACAAAGTAGGGTACTGTAATACTCGACGCATGGTAATAAAGCACTGGTGAAGGATGTCAATAATTTTGAACCATGTCCGTATCTATATGACGACTATGATCCAACAGAAGAAATTTACACCGTTCAGCATCCTCCAAAGCCTGAAGTGAACATCAAAACTATAATAGGGGGAATAGCTGCAATCTTACTTGGGAAAACTAAAAGTCTTGGTCCCGCTTCATCTTCTCAAAAATCTAGCTCAAGTGTGTCGTTTCTAGGACCCAAAGAAAATGGAATTAGCTTTCTTAATCAATCAGTTTGTGTGTCGTATGCATGTGCACCCAGTGCACCACCTATGCTTGATTAATTTTCATTCGATCATATCAAGTATAGGAAAGTTTTAGATGCAGAACCTTCAGAATGGATGCTTGATAGCTCCACAACTGTCTGTACACAGTGCAGTTTGCCTTTTTACCGCTTTTATACGTGGAGCACTGGTACATAGATCGGTACTTGTCTAAACGTACATAGATCATATCAAGTATAGCCAGTTTTCTCCTACATTAACACTTCAAAACGCATCACCTAAGGCATCTGCACCCACGTTCCAGTCCACCTGTTTATCTCCTTCCTCTTCATGTCTTGCTGAAGTTTCCATAATGCACATCTACACAGTGCACGTGCACACTTCCTTCTTTACATGTACAGGTAACCGAATGAACTTCTCCCTTCTGTTTTTTTTAAATGTGCTGCCTCTCGGCTATTTATTTAGTTTAAACGTTCTGCTATTCCTCTTCTTTTCTTTATACTACTCTTCTTTCTTCTTATTCTGTTTTAATACCAAAGCTGTGCACCATACACTAGTGCACCTTCACAACCAAAACCACTCGGACATGCTCTATCTCCTCCATCGCCACACACACTGCTCATTTCCTCACCGACTCCATTTAATGTTTTAATCTGCTTTATCTCATGTTAAAATATTGGATTAGCTGCATTAAAGCCTAGACTTCAAAACACAGGATTGATTATTAGTTTGCGGAACCCAGGCTTCTTGAATCCCGAACTCATCTAAAACCCGGGATTTCTTAATTAATACAAAAAAAAAACTATAACTCATCAATCCTTAATATGCTAAATATTAAGATTTAAGACCACCATGGATAAACAATAATCTAATGGAATAGATACGTCCACATCATTGAACCCCACTGCTATATATTCCCGATAATGAATACTACATCATACACGATCATTTCAAAGGAAAGATAACGGTCAAAACGAATGCTCCACGTAAAAGCCCAACCGAAAACTCTAGTAAGCTTCCTTATTAGGCACGTTCTATTTGTTCATAATATGACATTCTGTTTGTTCTAAATTGAATGTGAAACTCTAGTAAGCTTTTCACATTTCAAGGGTTGCTCGCCTATCATATTACTGTATTGTTCATCATCATTATTATTATTATTATTATTATTATTATTATTATTATTATTATTATTATTATTTTTGGTATGCCAAATGGTGCCCTGTATTACACGCAACTCATTCCACGAAAAACTCTGCTACTTCTCCCAATACTTCCTGTACTTCAGACTTATAAGATTTTCATGCTTGTAAAACTAGCTAGTGTATCAAACTTCCCATATTATCATCCATCATATATAGGTGATGTTTTAGTTTAGGCTGCATGTGTTTCATGCTCTAGTAAAAGAAAAGTTTTCGCTTGTAGATTTGGATTCATACATCTAATAATTTTCAAGTATAAGTGTGTCAAACAACAATCTACCTAATATTCATAATCATAAACACAAGACTTAAAGAATTCAAAATAGAGTTTACTCACATATTTTGTTCTCCTCTGTTCCTAAAAGTCTGCCGCTGTATTTGATCTTCACAGGTTCCACTGATTTTTGTGTGAGAAGTATGGAAGCTTAAGTGCTTATTTATAGCTAATGTTTTTCCTATTACACAATTTGCCTACTCTATTTTAAAGTTATAGGTTCTATAGTATTTGTTCTTAGACTTAACCTTATTTGATTTATTTTTAAATAGCAAGTATTATTTCTTTTATGCAAGATATTTACTCAAATCTATCTTCATATTAGATTCTAGGAACACTACCCTATTCTAAGACCATGCTTCATTAATGTTGCTGAATGGTATCATGAATTGTTAAATCTTGTTGACAATAGGTTTTAGTTTGTTATAGTATTTTAGGGGATGTCTTGTATGTATCACAGTCACTATTACACATGTTACCTCTCATTAATAGGTTGACTTTTGCTGCTTGCTTTATAAGCAATATACTTGTTTTACTTTTGTGGCATTTTATCAAACAAGTTATGTTCATTGATATTTAGTTTAGTTTTAAATTACTCATCGATATTCAAGCTGTTGTGGTGACTTTCTACATATATTTTTTCCACTTCATGTATACACAGATTTCTAAATTAGAGATCATCAAATTCCTAAGCAACTAAATGTCCTATTTCATGCATTAACATATATATTATGTTATATATGTATGTGTATAACTCTAGTGTATAAATTTTAGTTGTAAAACTAAATGTCAAACGTTAACTTATATATATGTTTATACACAAGTTCTTAGTTGTTAAGTTTTGTTTATTAGTCTTGATTAATTTCCATTTTAATTAACTTATTTATAATGCATGTTTATCATTAAACAAAACCGGTTAAAAAGCGGGACATTACATAATGACTGCGGTCTTTCTATAGAATAATCATTAGAAGAGGCCTAATGTCATAACCACTTAATACCCAACTAGATGTATGCCAAACACTTAACACTTTTTCCAAGACAGGTCTACTTCACACACAAATACAATTAGGCCTATGGGACATTAATGCACTTAATGCTTCTACTACAAATAACGGTTAACCTCGTGCATGTGTGTCATTAATTATAATTAAAGTCATTAACTACACACATGCATACAAATTCCTATGGGACATTCAAATTCCAGGTTTAAACGCATTAAGTATGCATTTAATACATATTTACATTACGTTAATTATGCTATAAATATATAAATAAATAGGGCATGAATCAGGCGTGCATAAACAAACGTCCTAATTCGTTTGAAATGTCAATCCCTAAAATATTAATGGTGTACAAATTCATTTCCCAAATTTCAGTCAATCGTGGCATAAACATGCATATTAACATATAACAATTAAAATGAGAAAATAACAATATCAGCGCAAAACTTGTAACCTAGGTTTGATTTGATTATTTCAACAATAAAAGATGAAAAAAGTGCCATATATCCAGTATATATGATAATTTCAATTTGGTACAGATTCACTTTTTATGTAAGTTTAAATGCAAAACATAATACTAGGACATCTTGCAAACAATAAGTTCAAATATCCACTAAAAAATAGAGATTTAAACCTATTAAAATGTACAATTTCTCTAAGTCTTAACCTTTGCAACAATACCACACATATGAATTTACAAAAATAAAACAAGATAAATCTATCAACATAGAGAATTATATAACATTAACATGCTTCTTTTATATTATTTTAATAATCCATACCCACATATACAAACAGATTGATCATCCCTTCGTAACAATTAAAATATAAGGAATTTGGAAGATGTTAAGTACTATATTTTCGTTTAGATCCAAATTCCCTTAGGCATATAGATCTAGATCCCACACTACAAAATAGAGAAAATTACAAACTGGTGTCGTTTCCACTCATACGGACTTGTAGAAGAGATTAGTGGAAAATTGGTATAGAATATCTCAAAAATCTTGGTTATCAGCATTTAGTGAAATGAACTTCAACGTCTCCTAAAATTTATATAAGAGAGTAGAATTTTAAAATCTCATATATATAATTTAATTTTACACATAAGAACTTAGATCTAGAGAGATACAAGTTTAGATCTAAGAAGATAGGATTTAGAAGAAGAACCTAACCTGAGGTCTAGAATTAAGAAATGGAGAAGCAAAGTGGAGGATCAAGATTGGAATGAGTAATAGGGTTTGGGAGAGGCTAGAGGGTTGCTTATATAGTTGCAAGTGTTAATAAAGAACGTAGGATCCATTAGATTAAATTCAGGCTATCGGTGTTTGAAAATTATATAAAAACCGCTAAAAAAACATGCCTTCCCCATCAATTTTACTCAAAAGCGGTCAACACCCTCCTAGAAGGGCGGTCGACACTAGTGGTCGACACACCTTAAGGGAAGCGGTCGACCACTCTTAGTCGATTTTGCCTAGGGAGTTTATTTCTTGGTCGTATGCCAAATTTATTAATTAATTATTTAATTGCTTGATTACCTTCCTTAAGTTGATTATTCTTGCCCCCTATTGTATATAATTATATACACACAAATTTGAATTCAATAGGAATATTATTTTCATGCAATTCTCAATTAATATATTCCAAATTTGTATATTTATTTATTTGAAATTTAAATCTTATGCATTAATATTTACGTACAATTTGTTTACTGATAATTCCTTTATACAGACTCCGTTTTTTTAGTAAATAAAATATGTAAACGGATTAGAATCTCGCCATGAACGCAATAGTAATACTTTCTTGGCTCAATTCCCAATTTTACAAAATTCGTATTTTCGGCCCATTAATATTTATTAATTTATTATTGTTTATATTTAATTTAATCATCTATAACTATTTAGTGTATATTTTATCGGTTTTTACGTTCTTCAACATTAAAAGAGATTTCGTCCCGAAATCTTTCCGAGGGAGAAAAAATGCAACTCTCTCTAAAAAACATGTAATGCACCTAATTTATTTATTTAATATCCAATAAATATCCATGATTCGACGTGATTATGCACTGCAGATTTGCTATAGTGAGCTCAGACCTAGCATTATGTGTAGTAAGTGATACTGGATGTATGAAAAACACACTAACATGTATATAATTTCTACATGAGTTCTTGGTGCATTTGTGTTGCAAACATCCCCTACCATCCAATCTTGAAACCACAATGCAACCATATAATCCTAAATTTTCAAGAAAGAGTACAAAACTTTATAAATTTTCATGCCTACCCTCAAATTTTATCCTTGTTGTTCTCGGACCAATCTACTAAATAATGCAGAGTCTCAAAATCCTATGCTCCAAAATATTTATGGTGGCACAAGATTCCCAAGGTACTATCTTTGTCCCCGTTTCTTGATTAGGCCCTACCAAAATTCGTTGTACTACGAAAGTATCTTACCAAACTTAAAATTATTGTTGGATCTTATCCTCAATAATACATTTTATCCCCAAACCTTGGGAAAATCCAAAATATAATACCGACTCTTTATCCTTCACAAGATTCCTAGTCAAATTAGACTTTTCTCCAAAGTCCAAACACAAATTCGGTTCCAGCAGAAATTTATCAATGGTAGGTCCAATCAAGCCTACGTATTTTTGATGGCCTCCTTGAAATTCTTCAAGAGTGCCCACAAATTACCAAAAACATAATTACGTTATGCCTAAAAGATAAATATATTTCCTATTGTCTAAGATCCAAGATGCAACCGTTCCTCTCATCCCTAAAGCTCTGGTTGCCTTCAGTTCGTCCTTCAGTCTTCAATGAGATGTAACTCAAAACTACAAAATTCTTAATCAAGTTTTCTAAAATTGATGTTCTAGCCTATAGTAATAACTAGAATATTTTCCTATGCCCTAATTTGCCGGAATTTTAAGTCCAATAAAAGGTCTTATGTTATAATTTCCATAAATTTTCCCAAACGATAATGTTGACATATTTAAAATTACAAGGAATGAGTACTGTCCTATTTTGAATGGATAGTATAGTTATTCATGCAAATACGAAAAATTACGCATTACACTCTTTGTGTTTTATGTATATTCCTTATAATTTCAAACATAGTCTTTTTATGAAAATGACAAAATGGCTAATTCATAAAAATTAAACAAATACCCTTAAGCAAAACAAAACACGATCATACTCAAACTAAAACGGCTAGTACAAATCCAATGACACAACCCAAACTTCCCCGGTAAGGAAAGCACGGATGGCGTTGAGGACAAGACGAATCGGAACGCAAACAGAAGAACATTTCCTTGTTATTACAACAATTCCATCAGATACAAGAATATACAGAGTATGAATAAATTTTATACATTCAATAAATATCAGATATTACAATAAATTACATAGCAGCGGAAAAACAATACAAAACACAACTGAAAGTAATACACGGATACAGAGCTTTCCGAGCATCGTTCCAGCTGTAAATCAGGATCCTGTGAATATAAATCTGCAAAACCAAAACTACTAGCTGCCCGTGTAGAAAATAGGGGCACCCAGAGTTTAGGATAAAACAATAAACTTCAGGTCAGTCATGTGACTGGTGTGAGAACTAAAACAATTACTAATCTTTATTTTCAAAGTTAGGTAAATCAAGGGACCACGTCGTATAACACGGAACGAGTTTTCTCCCAAGAATACCAGTGCATAAAACAAACAGCGCAATGCTAAATAAAGAAAAATGAAGCTATTATAAGACCCAGGTCACATCACACAATGCAACGCAAGCCGGAGGATAGGGTTTTTACCTTATAATAGCCAAAGCATGCTTGATACGTTAAAAACACATTATTTGATACTATAATAAATGTATAGTGTCAAAACAATTTCAATCATAAATATCAATCATAGACGGCATTAATGACCCATACCACTATGTCGCCATACTAGGTTCTATAAATAAAACCGAAATATCACGTATTGGAAATTGGATTTCCGTCATGAGTCGAGGCAAGGGGCAAGCTCCTCTCCGATTCGATACACTCTAGCAAATGTCTTAGGACCCCACTATGATCCTTGGATCTTCAGGGCCGGTCCTCTCTTACTTTTGAGGATTAGTTATTCCTGAGCACACGTTTCCCAGTCCTAACAGACCTATATCCGAGGCGCCTCGCATTCCAACAACCACACATGTGAAAAGTATATAAATGTCAGCCATTTTAAGCACTGACACCACCACTAGCTAGAAAGAAACGTCGTGCTCTCCCTGCAGTCATTATCCCGTTTTGACTCATACCAAGGTGTGAGGCTCACGAATTCACGCTATACACAAAACTGCGCCACACAGGCCGTGCTTTGATCATCAACCACAAGACTTTGCTTTTCAACAGAAGCCTTGATCAATTGCCACTTAGGCGTGCCACACAGGCAATTCATGCCATGCGACTGATGTCCATCGATATACAACCTCTGAGCTCGTACGTCTCAGAGAAGGGCGTTAAGCAAGAGAATAAATTCTCCGCCGCCAAACAGATGTATATTTAATAGAGATCAATCAACACAGAATAACATCCAATGTCAGACACACAATCCATTTACAAGTTCGTTCTGGGTCTGAACGAAACCGGAGGCACTTTCCTCGCATATCCATCGATCTCCAGGTACGTCAGGACGACCACCGACTGATTCCCTCCTCTTGGGTGTACAGTCCAATCAAGATCATCAGTAATCACCCAAACGATGTGAAGACTTCCGGTCTTCAACCACCGTCTTCATCTTCGACATATTAGTCGAATCAGTTATTCAGAATGGGTATAAACCTGGCCTTTCCGAATAACCTGCGTATATAACAAACATGTGTTACACAAACACAACATACTCCTCATTCCAATTCAGAATATTCTTTTATTAAAATTTTCACATCATTAGGGAATAGGTTCCTATTAATTTTATCAAAGATAAATTCTTCTAAATTTATTCTTTAATCTTCCTTTTGATATCATTTCAAACCATATTATGGTTTTCCAAACTAGTCGTGATTAGCGAACCACACCGAAGTAATTATTTATTTTATTTCCAAATCCCAACCTATTCATCCCATGGAGAAAAACTGGTAATACTCCATATCTAACACCACGGTGTTATCGGTAAATATTAATTACCATTTCACGTTCAAATCTAATTACAGATTTAACTATCGCCTTGGAGTAAAACTGGTGATACTCCATTCTCGATCACTTTTCAGACTTGATAGTTTAAATTATCAATTCACTTTCAATCTAATTAAAGATTCATTAAAACTCCACTTAGTTTTAATCTTCTCAAGAATCAATATCCTGTCTTTAACCGGGTTAAAGAACCAATGTCACTTAAAACACGATTCACGACAAACCCAAATCACATTTGATATTAAATACAAGACTCTGAATAGAAAATATACCGGCTTATATTCAATATCAAATTCTGAAACCAACAAATATCGTATTGGAAATAACGATATAAATATATCTTTCAAATTCCCATAACAATATCTGTATAATCACGGAATCCAACATCAAAATATTCCAAAGACAATTTTGATTCAAATCCACTTTCACTTTATATATATTGGAAATTCTGGTTATTTTCAAAACCAATTCAAATTCAATTTATTTATTTCAAAAATAAATTGATTTTTAATTCTAGTTCAAAAACTAGTTCATTTTGATAAAAATCTAATTTTTATCTTTTCAAATGTGGAATTTTTCACCCTGGTTCTTTCCAATTCATATATTATGATTTTACACAAATTAGTAATTTTTTTAATAATTTTATCAAGGCCCGTACAGTCGATTTCCATCAACGGCCATCGAACTGCAGTTACAGCGACCTTTTCCAAATTTGATTTGGACATAATTCCAAATCCAACCGTTAGATTTCAAATTTCTAATATTCATTGGAAAGCTCTTTTCGATACGAACCCAACGGTTCCTGTTTTAGGAGAATCCGACGGTCGGATCTCCCGCAACGTCAATTCGAAGTTAATGGTCGAAATTCACGAACTACCCAGCGCGGCGCATTCTATTCAGGCCATTAAATTATATATATAATATATATAGTATATACTTCGTCGATTCCCATTTAAAACGTATTATTTAAATCGTTTTAAATTCGTTTTAAAAACGATTTCAACTTCATTTCAAATTCAAATCAAAATTGAATTTTTTTTCCTTATAAATTCGTTTTAAATTCATTTCAAATTGATTTCAATTCAAATCGATTTTTAATTCAATTTCAGTTCGTTTTCAATTCAATTCAATTTCCATTCGAATTCATTTCTATTCAATTCGAATTCTATTCTATTCAATTTCAATTCGATTCGAATTCATTTTATTTTCATTTCAATTCGAATTCTAATTCGTTTTAATTCTAATTCTAATTTGTTTTAATTCAATTTAATTCGAATTTCATTTCAAAATATTCGATTTTGAAATCACTTTTCAATATTCATTATAAAAATGAATATAATCGATATAAATATCGTTCACGTCAAAATGGCGTCAATCTAATCAACACGGCTTTATATATTTCAATAACTTTGTTATTCTATTCAACAAATGGATATTTATTCTATTCAACACATGAATCTATATTTCTTTCAACACATGACTAATCTCAACACATGAGTACTGTCAACACATGACTATTTTTGTTATGTAATATATTTTATAAAATTATGGTATCTATCGTTTGATTTTTAATCAGACTCCAATCGTAACGTAGGTTCCAATCTTAAATATGATAAAGATGTAAATTTTATGGTTAAAATATTTTACTCAACACATGAATAGTTTCAACACATGAATATTCTCAACACATGAGCATCGTCAACACATGACTATTTTTGTATTCTAATATTCTGTATTTTCCCAATTGGAATGAGGCCCAATCAATTACCATATAATGTTAATTACATGGATTTCATGCAACACATGTCTATAATAGCAACAATAAATAGTCAACCATCATCCAAAGTGCACTATACAACTGCATAAGCATTAAATATAGATACCTAACGCTTACACAGCCTGTCGACCAATCGATCGACATACAACTAATTATTGGGATTAGCGTATGCCGTATTTTGTCCCAATACCCGTGTGGGGTTTCAAATCAACAAACACAGATTTTTATTTATTCACATAACCGTTAAAAATTATATTTTTAACGATAAAATATTTTTAACTATATAATATTTTATTTCATTTCACATCACACAATCAATTTTCACCACAACAAACAATCAAACATACAAGCCATCCATGGTCTGTGGATGACGGGTGTCGGGTGCTGCTAAGCACCGTCTGCATCCTAGTATATATTTTTATAACTAGAAAATAAAATTTAAAGTGAGAAGTCCTCACCGACTAGCCAAACCAAATGTCACGACTCTTCATATGTAGAAATCCTCGTCGTGCTTCCCTTTCGTCACTTTCATTGTCCGTAGCCACTACATATATAAAAATCGCATTTTTATATTGTTGCTATGTATATAAAAATCATATTTTTAATACTACGCTACATGGATAAAAATTCTGTTTTTACATCGCTACTATATAGATAAAAATCCTATTTTTACATCGCTACTATACCGATAAAAATCTTATTTTTATATCGGTGTTCATATAATAAAGATTATATATTTATCACGCTATTCTCTATATAAAAATTATATTTTTATATCTACTTCTAATATAAAGATTGATTTTTTACTTCACTACATATATAAAGGTCAAATTTTTACTATCTAAATAATATAAAAATCGTATTTTTATACTTTCTATACTATAAAAATCATATCTTTATAATCTTTACTATGTAAAAATCATATCTTTAATCTCCTACCAATATAAAAATTATATCTTTATTCTCCTACCAATATAAAAATTATATCTTTAATCTCCTACCAATATAAAAATTATATTTTTAATCTAAGGATTTTCATATTCAAAGAAAAAGCAGTTTTTGAATTGATTAACCTAAATTAAATGTTTAAAAATAAATTAAAACAAAACAAAAGTAAAAACAAAAAAAACACTTACAGCGAGGTGGGGGTGAGAAACGGCGGATGGAGGAGGTGCTAGGGGAGTCGGCATTGGTGGAGGGTCGGAGGCGGGCCAGGCACGGGCGGAGGTCGGTGGCAGGGGATGGGCGGTGCGGCTAGGGCAAGGGGGGGCTCGGTTCGGTTTAACAGCAGAGGGGGGAATGGGGAGAGAGGGAAGGAGCAGGAGAAGAGGGGGGATCTCCTAGATGGCGGCGCCGGAGGCGTGCCGCCCTTGGTGGCCGCGGCGGTGGTCTTCCTCCCCGCCGTCGTTCGCCCCTTTCTCTTTTTTTCTTCTTCTTTTTGTTTGCGTTGAAAACGAAATCGGGGGCGGAGGGGGGGGTTGGCTGATAAAAGGAGGAGAGAGAGGGTAAGTAGAGAGAGTGAGGGTTTTATTATTATTTTATTTTTAATTTCAAAAGTTGACTTTTTTATCCGATCTCTAAATGTGGCCCACCGCCTGTCGTCCATAGCTAATTACCCCCATTTCAAACACAATGGGATATGTATCGTAAGCTGATTCGATCGTTTCGAATAGTTTTCGTCAAAATCAAAATATAACTCTATATATTGAATTTTGAACGCGCATTTCCATTTACCGGGGTCACATACTAACTCAAAAAATTCCAGAAAAATATTTTCTAACTTCGTATTGACGATACAGTCCTAACAAAGCTAGTTTCATCGAATTCTGAGACCGTTTGAAAAATGGCCATTTTCCAGTCGATTAAAATCAACTGAAACTGGTGAAACACGTTTTCCTTTGCCACGCTCACATATTGATTCAAAAAATTATGAATTTTGGAATCTAGCAATAACTTGACATCGCGGATCCAACAAAAGTGGTTTCATCGAAATCCGAGGTCGTTTGCAAAATTTCCATTTTAAGGGCCTAAATTCCATAGCGACTATTCAGAATTTTCAACTGGACGTATCTTTTGATTCTCGCTATGAAATTTTGATTTTTCGGATTCGTTGGAAAGATATTCTCAAATAGATTCTATTATTTTTGGTTTCACTAAAATCCGGTTTATTTTGCACCTAGTACATTCAATTGAAATTTGAAATCGAATTATCGAACTACCGTGCCATTTTCAATTCCTTTTATAATTATAAATAAAATATTTGTATTCTAACGACGATGTATATAAATATATATGTTCTAATTCCATTCAAAATAAATTTCTCGTCGTTATTATTTAAAATAATTCATTTTAAATGTTCAAAATTCACTAAAATTTCAAAAATAAAAATTTTAAATTGGCTCGCATTTCCGGGTTGTTACAATCTCCCCCACTTAAAACTTTTTGTCCCCGAAAAGGAACGAAGCCGAAAGTTGTTTAACAAATCAGCTCAACTTCCGTTATTTCCTTTACGGCTTAAGTTCTTCAACCTTTCAGTTTTTAAGAACTTTTCAAATTTTTCAAAAATTTGGCTAACACCCTAAATTTTCGAGAAATTTCGCCATAACCTCCCCTGCACCGGGGACTTCGGGATATTTCGTATAGCCTCCCATGGCCTTCTTCAATCCAAAAGAAAAAGAAAAAGCCAAGCAGCTAGCCAATCGGCTCAGAAAATCATCCAAACCCAATAAATTTGTAAACATATACCTATTTGTCAGGCAAACAATTTTATTCTTCTGCTCTAGCCTCTTTGCTATGACCTATTCAATGTAAGTACATGTATATGCATGCATTTCCAAACAATTTTCCAACGCAGTTCAATATTTGATTCTATTAGGCATAATGGTTCAAAATTTCAAACAAATAGACAAACAACACAACCATCAATCAATTAGTGGATTAACGTTTCAAATTCATAATTTGATATATATACAGAAAATCATGTTTTTGATGCCAAATCACAACAATAAATCTATCTAATTTTGGTTCTCACACCAGTCTAATGGAAATATATAAATATCACACCTTCGAAACACGAACATAAATATTGGTGATGGAGCTCCATCATCAAAATCATCTCCGATCGACTAGAGTGTGATCCTATATCTATCCAGTATATTAAAACTTCGAATATACGTTCATGATGCATATACGTGAAATCTTTATATACTCGATTGTCCAAAATCAATATAAATAAAATATTCAAATGCGTATACTTGAATTTAATTTTCAAAACAAAATTCGTTTTTATTTGAAAAATATACTCTTCACACTCGTACTACTGATCCTATCTCTAACAAGTCATTCTAATTGGATATTTCTAATCTAATATCTGATGAATTTTTTCTTTCGGTTCTAATGTGTCTTGTTCTCGAGCTCTGTAAACCAAAGCTCTGATACCAAACTGACATAGCCGAAGAAATCCGGTAGGCTTTGCAACCATCCCTTCATCCCCCAAGCAGCAGGTAATACCCACTGTGGATCCTACATGGTCTCCCAGTACACTTTTTTTTACGGCGACCCTCTCGAGCCTCCCGGCCCTGCCTAACCAACCCTCACAAGGGACATGTAGGGGTAAGAGTCTCCCGTTCGCCACCAAACCGCGAAGCGAGAACCCTCCATCATGACTGCAACAAGAACCGGTGATACTCCATTCTCGATCACTTTTCAGATTTGATAGTTTAAATTATCAATTCACTTTCAATCTAATTAAAGATTCATTAAAACTCAACTTAGTTTTAATCTTCTCAAGAATCAATATCCTGTCTTTAACTCGGTTAAAGAACCAGTGTCACTTAAAACACGATTCACAACAAACCCAAATCACATTTGATATTAAATACAAGGCTCTGAATAGAAAATATACCAGCTTATATTCAATATCAAGTTCTAAAACCAACAAAATCATATTGGAAATAACGATATAAAAATATCTTTCAAATTCCCATAACAATACCAGTATAATCACGGAATCCAACATCGAAATATTCCAAAGACAATTTTGATTCAAATCCACTTTATATATATTGGAAATTCTGGTTATTTTCAAAATCAATTCAAATTCAATTTATTTATCTCAAAAATAAACTGATTTTTAATTCTAGTTCAAAAACTAGTTCATTTTGATAAAAATCTAATTTTTATCTTTTCAAATGTGGAATTTTTCACCCCATTTCTTTCCAATTCATATATTATGATTTTACATAATTTATTAATAATTTTATCAAGGCCCGTACAGTCGATTTCCATCAACGACCATTGAACTGCACTTACAGCGACCTTTTCCAAATTTGATTTGGACATAATTCCAAATCCAAGTGTTAGATTTCAAATTTCTAATATTCATTGGAAAGCACTTTTCGATACGAACCCAACGGTTCCTGTTTCAGGAGAATCCAACGGTCGGATCTCCCGCAACGTCAATTCGAAGTCAATGGTCGAAATTCACGAACTATCGCAGCGCGATCTATTCAGGATATTATATTATATACATAATATATATAATATATACTTCGTCGATTTCCGTTTAAAACGTATTATATAAATCGTTTTAAATTCGTTTTAAAAACTATTTCAACTTCATTTCAAATTCAAATCAAAATTGAATTTTTTTCCTTATAAATTCGTTTTAAATTCATTTCAATTTGATTTCAATTCAAATTGATTTTTAATTCAATTTCAGTTCATTTTCAATTCAATTCAATTTCCATTCGAATTCATTTCTATTCAATCAATTCGAATTCTATTCTATTCAATTTCAGTTCGATTCGAATTGATTTTATTTTCAATTCAATTCGAATTCTAATTCGTTTCAATTCAATTCGAATTCTAATTCGTTTTAATTCAATTTAATTCGAATTTCATTTCAAAATATTCGATTTTGAAATCACTTTTCAATTTTCATTATAAAAACGAATATAATCGATATAAATATCGTTCACGTCAAAATGACGTCAATTTAATCAACACGGCTTTATATATTTCAATAACTTCGTTATTCTATTCAACAAGTGAATATTTATTCTATTCAACACATGAATCTATATTTCTTTCAACACATGAGTACTGTCAACACATGACTATTTTTGTTATGTAATATATTTTATAAAATTATGGTATCTATCGTTTGAGTTTTAATCAGATTCCAACCGTAACGTAGGTTCTAATCTTAAATATGATAAAGATGTAAATTTTATTGTTAAAATATTTTACTCAACACATAAATAGTTTCAACACATGAATATTCTCAACATATGAGCATCGTCAACACATGACAATTTTTGTATTCTAATATTCTTTATTTTCCCAATTGGAATGAGGCCCAACCAATTACCATATAATGTTAATTACATGGATTTCATGCAACACATGTCTATAATATCAACAATAAACAGTCAACCATCATCCAAAGTGCACTACACAATTGCATAAGCATTAAATATAGATACCTAACGCTTACCGCATGTCGACTAATCAATCGACCAAGAGATTTTTATTTATTCACATAACCGTTAAAAATTATATTTTTAACGATAAAATATTTTTTAACTATATAAATATTTTATTTCATTTCACATCACACAATCAATTTTCACCACAACAAACAATCAAACATACAAGCCATCCATGGTCTGTGGATGACGGGTGTCGGGTGCTGCGAAGCACCGTTTGCATCCTAGTATATATTTTTATAACTAGAAAATAAAATTTAAAGTGAGAAGTCCTCACCGACTAGCCAAACCAAACGTCACGACTCTTCCTATGTAGAAATCTTCGTCGTGCTTCCCTTTCGTCACTTTCGTTGTCCGTAGCCACTACATATATAAAAATCGCATTTTTATATTGTTGCTATGTATATAAAAATCATATTTTTAATACTACGCTACATGGATAAAAATTCTATTTTTACATCGCTACTATATAGATAAAAATCCTATTTTTACATCGCTACTATATGGATAAAAATACTATTTTTATACCGGTGTTCATGTAATAAAGATTATATGTTTATCACGTTATTCTCTATATGAAAATTATATTTTTATATCTACTTCTAATATAAAGATTGAATTTTTATTTCACTACATATATAAGGTCAAATTTTTACTACCTAAATAATATAAAAATCGTATTTTTATACTTTCTATACTATAAAAATCATATCTTTATAATCTTTACTATGTAAAAATCATATCTTCAATCTCCTACCGATATAAAAATTATATCTTTAATCTCCTACCAATATAAAAATTATATTTTCAATCTAAGGATTTTCATATTCAAAGAAAAATCAGTTTTTGAATCGATTAACCTAAATTAAATGTTTAAAAATAAATTAAAACAAAACAAACCAAAAATAAAAACAAAAAAACACTTACAGCGAGGTGGGGGTGAGAAACGACGGATGGAGGAGGAGCTGGGGGAGTCGGCGTTGGTGGAGGGTCGGAGGGGGGCCATGCACGGGCGGAGGTCGGTGGCAGGGGATGGGCGGCACGGCTAGGGCAAGGGGGGGCTCGGTTCGGTTTAACAGCAGAAGGGGGGAAGGTTGAGAGAAGGAAGGAGCAGGAGAAGAGGGGGGATCTCCAAGATGGCGGCGCCGGAGCCGCCCCACCCCTGGTGGCCGCGGCAGCGGTCTTCCTCCCCGCCATCGTTCGCCCCTTTCTCTTTTCTTCTTTTTTTTTGCGTTGAAAACGAAATCGGGGGGAGGGGGGTTGGCTGATAAAAGGAGGAGAGAGAGGGTAAGTAGAGAGTGTGAGGGTTTTATTATTATTTTATTTTTAATTTCAAAAGCTGACTTTTTTATCCGACCTCTAACGAGGCCCACCGCCTATCGTCCATAGCTAATTACCCTCATTCCGAACACAACGGGATATGTATCGTAAGCTGATTCGATCGTTTCGAACAGTTTTCGTCAAAATCAAAATATAACTCTATATATTGAATTTTGAACGTGCATTTCCATTTACCGGGATCACATACGAACTCGAAAAATTCCAGAAAAATATTTTCTGACTTCGTACTGACGATACGGTCCTAACAAAACAAGTTTCGTCGAATTCTGAGACCGTTTGAAAAATGGTCATTTTCCAGTCGATTAAAATCAATTGAAACTAGTCAAACACGTTTTCCTTTGCCACGCTCACATATTGATTCGAAAAATTATGAATTATGGAATCTAGCAATAACTTGACATCGAGGATCCAACAAAATTGGTTTCTTTGAAATCCGAGGTCGTTTGCAAAATTTCCATTTTTAAGGGCCTGAATTCCATAGCGACTATTCAGAATTTTCAACTGGACATACCTTTTGATTCTCGCTATGAAATTTTGATTTTTCGGATTCGTTGGAAAGATATTCTCAAATAGATTCTATTATTTTTGGTTTCACTAAAATCCGGTTTATTTTGCACTCGGTACATTCAATTGAAATTTGAAATCGAATTATTGAACTACCGCGCCATTTTCAATTCCTTTTATAATTATAAATAAAATATTTATATTCTAACGACGACGTATATAAATATATACGTTCTAATTCCATTCAAAATAAATTTATCGTCGTTATTATTTAAAATAATTCATTTTAAATGTTCAAAATTCACTAAAATTGCCAAAATAAATTTTTTAAATTGGCTCGCATTTCCGGGTTGTTACATCCAATGTTTAAGCTTACCCCTTATCCTCATGCTTCATGTTCTTATTCTTGAGGATGACATTTTTCTAAGGATAAACTTATTCACTGAGTATTCCAAAAATCAACCAGACCACACATTTCTTCCTTGTAGGCTAGAAATCTAATTCCGTCATTAACTTCCAAATCCTATAAATTGTAGATCACTAAGCTAAGTATCCCTATAAAAACCTCTCTGACTCATTTATCTTAAAATTTAATAAGGGTCTCAAATCCAGACATCATAGGCATAAATTGGGATTTATTAATTATATCACTTTATACCCTTATCTAATGAATACGGGGGGTCATTAGTGAGAACATCCTAAAAATTTCCTTTTTGGAAGTTTTATCCTACAAAGAGGTTTAAATGGTGCTGGGGTCTAAATGCTTTTATTCCAATTCCTGAAGATGTCAATCCATCCCTTTGAATTTGTCTTCCTTTGTCTTTCTCATAATTATGGTCCATTCCATTCACAAAACCGAATCATTCTGTAACAACCCAGATTTTATGGTCGGTTTATTTTGAATATTTAATATTATTTTAAATATAGAGCTGATAATATAAATCGATTTTTATATTGAATTATCGATATAATTATCGTAATACGAAATATATTGAATTCGAAGTTAGAATCAAATCAAAACAATTCAGATGATCAGTATTAATTGTATTTGAATATAGATAAAAATATTTTATTATCAGAGAATTTATTTGTTTTTGAATTTAAATTATATTATATTAATTTATTTTGGTTATTTATATTTACGTTCAAATTAAATAGCAAAATATATTCAGTTAGTTCAGAATAGTGTTACACTGTTGAAACAACAGTGGTTACGTTAAAATAGCGGTTCGTGGTTTAAATTAATGGACCCCGAGATATTTGACTGTGGATAGGTACAAAATCAAATCGATATCTGTTTAAAAAGAATAAAAAATCTCTTTATATCAAATTGAATTTAATACAAATCAAATCGAAAATCTTTTTAAAATAAAAATTAAAGATTTGTTGTGTACTTTAGCCTACACAAATTAAATACCCTATGTACGTTTGTCCCCTTCAACTTCTTTATATACGCGATATCCCTCCCCTTATTTCTTTTCACTTTCACTCTTCTGGAAATCAATTTCTATTGAAAACTTTAGTATATATGATGCCGCTCCCTTCTCTAAAATGAAAATCATGAATCCTTATTTCTTCTGAAAACAAATAAAATAGCCGAGCTTTTCAAATCAAAATCAATTGAATCCTCGCGAGTTCTCAGAACGGAAGGATGGCACCATCGAATCTGTAACGACCCGGATTTTCGGCCGTTGAATTTTGAATATTTAAATTTGTTTTAAATATTTTATTTGAATTATATATAGGAATTTACTAATTAAAAACGAAGATTGAACGTTAATTTATTTATATTATTAAAACGTGCTCGTAAAGGCGCGGTAGTTCGTAATATGGAGTTTTGAACTTTAACTGAGAATCCAGGATCCGATATAGGTCGGATTTCTGTGAAACAAGACACGTTGGAACCATATTGATTATAATTTTCATATGGAAGAGAAAAATCTAGATTTCGTGTTATAGATAGAAAGTTATGATCAAATCAAAATTTTGAAATAGTCGTTGTGGAAATCGTTATTTAAAATATACGCGTTAAAATAGCCGTTTTGTGAACGGACTCAGATTTCGACGAAATCAGTTTCATTGGGACCGTATCATTAAATTATTGTACGGTGGTGAGTGGCGTGGAAAACCGATGTCGTATGTAACCACGATAGCCGTAAACGCTCGTTCAGTACAATTAAATTAATTCAACTGAATAAAGAGATATTTGGGTGTAACTTGAACAGACGATCGAATCAGGCCACGAAACCAGTTCCGGTGAGTTCGTATCGTCGATTTTAGTCAGGGTAGGTATATAGTTTGTTATTTTTAGAGATCGGCAAATTTGGTGTTCAGAAGGGCAGTGCGGTGCGCGTTAAAAATGGCCTACCGGGGCAACAGTCTCAGAATGCGACGAAACTAGTGTCGTTGGGTTCGTATCTAAAAGTTATTGTTGGTGTTCGCAGTTTCAAGTTGTTTTGATTTATCTGGTGATCGTGAAAAATTTAAACGCGTGTTGATTTCTGGTTTTATAAAGGAAATTTTTTCAAACGATGTCGGAATTCAACGAAACTTGTCCCATTGGGTTCAGAATACCTTTTTACACCAAGATTAGCCTTTTTATCAGTAAACAGACTGTTCATTCATATGATTTTTCGTTCATATTCAAATACACACTTAAACCACGTACTATACACCTTATAACTTGAAAACATAATATATATAAAACATTCGTTGGTTCATCAACGATAGATTCGAAACAAAGAAATAAACGACGCCTTCACCGACATATTCACACTTTAAAAACCGTGACTGCCAAGTACAAAAACAAGAAATATAAAATATAGTAGTAATAATATACGCCCTTACTCAGTAAACTTCTTACACCGTGCCATCCAAGCTTATACCCGTGCCTGCCAAGTTATTCTGTATTCGTGATGGCCAAGGAATTCAAACCGTGCATAGCACGTTGTCTCCAATGCCGTGAGTATCACGGTACTCAAATCCCTATATAAACCAAAGCCGTCCCCTTCCTAATTTTCTCTTCAGCAACTCAATAAAATCCCAAATGAAAAACAAACAAAATACCTCTTCATCCATTTTCAAAACCGCCACCCTCTTTAAGTACAAACAGCTGCCTTCTTCCAATCAAAAGCCCTAACCAATCTCCTCCATCTCACTTCGATTTGACTTAGTTCCTGAAGATGAAGTGTTCGCGTTGGCAAGCTCTAGGCTCGAGCGGAGTTGATGGTGGTCCGGTGACCCATTCTGGCGCTGGCGACCCCATAAAGACAACGCGACTTTTTGGGAAAAGTAAGAATTGTGGGTAGGTGAAGGTAGCTCAGGTGGTTGTGTTTGGTGTGAAGCTCGTGAGGTGAGGAGGACCGGGAGTTTTAAAAAAGTGGATTTGGTTTAAGTGTTGTTGTGGTGCATGGTTTTATGCATGTTGGAGTTCCTGGGTAATTACGTAATGGTGGGTATATGGCATCAGCGAGTCTGGTTGTCCTTAAGGGTAGCACGGTGCTCATGTATGAGGAGCCGTGGGTGGGCTCTGTGCAATCGAGATGGAGAGGAAAAGGAAGTACAATGTTTTGGTTGGTTATTCAAAGGAGAAAATACGGTGGTAAAGAGATGTGCAGGCTTCAACGTGATGATGTTTTGACTAGCAGTGGTGGGCATGGGAAGTACCATCGTGTTTTAGTGGGAAGAGGAGAAGGGTTAGAAAAGATTATTAACAGTAGTAAGCTGAAACCACATGGAGCGATTTTATCAAGCTGTTGCCAAGTTCTTGGTATCGAAAGGAGTACATAAAACATGACAGATGATGCGGGAAAAGTCAAGAACGAATACAAGATAGGAGCTGGCATTTTCAAAACAAAGAACTGAAGAAATAAAACGGTATCGTTCTTTTAATTATAAAAGAAATAATTAAAGTTAAATTAGTTATATAATTAAGGATAAATGATTTGAAATCAAAATCATATTGTTTATAACGGTTATATCTGGTACATATAATCAGAATTGGATGCGACCAGATCCGATGGCTCGAAATGACGAAATATACGTTGTGAAGCTAATTTCGCTAAAAACTGAACTGCTGGGATTTCGTAGAAAAAATCAAACGCTCATTTGGTTTTAAAAACGCAAAAGCAGAATCATCAACTGCGACCAAGGTGAGTAAACTCACTAAACTCTACTTCGTTTATATTTTTATATAAACGAGTTTTTTATTTTATTTTAATAAATTAAAAATGTGTGATGGTTGCTTGGTTAAAATGGGTTGCTATGATTACATAGGTGATCGGTCTTTAGTCATGATATTTCATATGGATGTGAAATAATATTATCGATGTGATTAACATCTGTGGATGCAGGGAAACGGGTTGGAGGGGCCCAACTAGGTTCCTCAACATTTATATTATTTTGTTTGCATTTACTGTGACATATGCTATGATTTATTTACTATGATTATTCTTGTTGTGTTTAAACATCACTGGCCCTAGAAATTTGGTATTTTAATACCGTAAAATATTTCGAATAATAAAAAGGGATTTGAAATTTAAAAAGGGAAATTTATTTCCAAAGTAGAAATTGAATTTTGAATGGACTTGAAAGTAGGAACTTGTTTTTAAAAAAAAAACAAGAAGTTGATTTTAAACATGTGTTAAAAATTTAGTAAAATATTGTCATTGGATTAAATTGATTTTATAAGGAAGAGTGGAAAGTGGTTTGAAACCTATATTTAAAATAAGATTTGGACTTAGCATGTTATAAAGGAAATTATGAAAGAACTTAGAAAAAGGTGAAATAAAATGGGAAATTACCCGAGTAATCCCTCTTCAATAGAAGTTAAATAAGGAATTTGGATTTTGAGATTTTATTTTTGTATGAAACCAAATGGGTTTGATTATATAAAGGGAATATTATTCACGACTAAAGTGAATAATATTTTGAAGTAAAATTATTCGTAGAAGAGATTTGAATTTGGAAATATAAATTCAAATGGATATTTAAATGAAAAGTAAATTCGTTTAAAAAGGGATATGAATGGGGTTTTATTCCAAAAATGGAATATAAAAGTAAATCGAGATAAATCCAAGGGATTGATATTTAAATTTTGACTATGTCAAATGTAAGTTATAGTTATATTTCGAAGTAATAAGAACAAAAAGAGATATGTTGAATTAAGAACACAGAACCAATTTCATTCGATGGAGAAGTTTAAAATCAATGTTTTGAAGATTCTAAAGCAGCGATTTTTAACGCTGTTGTTATCATGAATGTTTTGTAAATTCTAAACAGCGATTTTTAACGCTGCTGTTATAGTAAATGTTTTGTAATTCTTAATAGCGGTCTTAACGCTATGGTTATAATAAATGTTCTAAAATTCTAGACAGCGATCGTAACGCTGTTGCTAAAAGCAATGTTTTATAAATCAAATATGTGGAAAACAGCGATTATAACGCTATCGCTATAATCAATATTTTTCTGCAAAGGAAGTGTGTTCTTAGATCGAATCCGAGAGTCGCGTAGGCGATGTTTTGTTTAAAGTGTGAGCTTTGACTATTTCAAAGTTGAGAATGTTGTTCAGTTAAGGTCTGAGAGGAAATTATACCCCAACTTGATTGACTTCATGATCGATGGTGGAATAGTAAAGTTCGATGGTGAAACTTGGTTAACCAATTTGGTTAGCTAATAACTGATTAGTGGGTTGAGTTATAATAACGATGTTTATAATATCGCGTTAATTTGAAATGTCTTTCCCAAATCAAATGAAAGACATTTTCTACATATAGAAAATGAAATGAATTGGCCCACGAAGAATTAAGAGAAAGGGAAATTGGAAATGATAATATAATAAGGAGTTAATTAAAAGGGGCCAATGTTGATTTATGATTGATCGATAGAATTTCTACCTGGAAATAAGATCGTTGGTTGCACACTTATTTTTCTTTGATAGTTAAATCACCGACTATCGAAGTTTTTGACCAATTTTCCGTCGTCAATACGGAGAGACCGGGATCAGATCCAGTATCTGAAAACCACTCTGTATGGACGTTAGCGTTGCGATCGAACGTGATGAAGGAAATAGAAGACGGAGTTATGCAAGGGCTGTCCTGTTTACGGGATAGTGCCTTCGGTTTGTCCAATCCCAGGACAACGTGAATGGACGAATGTCTGACAGAGTATATCTAACGGATCGCGTAAGTTGATCTCTTCAAACGTACTTACGTTTGGTGGCGGAGAAATTCGTTTCTCTTAGCTTTATACCCGTGGTATTTTTGGGGAAATCAATTTGTGATTTGGCGGGTATGACGATGTGACATTCAAAGTGAATGGTGGCCAGATGTTCTGGAAGATAATTCAAACCTCAAGCCTCATCAACCCGGAATTGGACAAAAATCGGGCAGGCAGCATGGCTATGTGGGTCGCACCCATTAGGATGTATAACCACCTATCTAGAGAAATTCCTTTTTCTTCTTAAATCTATCGATGTTGTCCCTTTTCGGGAGGCGGTTGCTGATCCCAACCGTCGGTGGTATACATTCGATACACTCAAGCGAAATGAGTGGTCGGTCATGTATGGGCCGGGTTGCAAGACGTTCTTGTTGAACCCAGTGTATTCGTCTCCAGAGATACACTATCGGAAGGTGGTCCCATACCTTGTCATGTTGGAAATCCAATCTCCAATAAGCGTCCTGCGGTTTTTTTGATTTTATATTGCATATGGAGCGTGAGATGCAAGCGTTCCGCTAGATTTCTATTTATCTGATGTAGACATTATTATAATATCACTGGATTTGATATCAAAATATTTTTGGGTTATCGTAAGGTAAAAACCATCCATGTTTATGTGTGGATCGGTCTTACGATTATCATTTCTTTTGAAAGGATTTTGAAAGTTAAACAAATGGTTGGAGTTTACTCACACCAGTCCCATAACTGACCCAGAGTTTATTTTGTTTGTTTTCCCTAAACTCTTGGGTGCCCAAATTTGTACGGGCAGACAAGTAGTCAGGATTTTACAGATTCACCTGGAGAAGATTGAAGCAGGAGGCTTTACCGGTTAGCTATAGACTATCATACTTTCCGCTGTGTATTTTGTTGTATCTGAAAACAGGTGTTTGTAACTGTTCCAAAGATAACTGTTGTGCTCTGATGATGGTATGTATATATACAGTTATTGTTTTATATTTCAAAAGTATGTTATCTAATATATTTTATTCGTTCCGTTGTGAGTTTGTGATCTTCGTTTCTTCTATTCTAATATTTCTTTCTTTCTATTTCTCACCCTCTAACCTCTTTCTAATAATGATTCGTATTTCTGTGCAATTTGAGTTGGACGTGTGGTGTTATCAGTCTACTCAAAGAGTACGGAAATTTGGGTCGTTTCAGAATCAAGGAGCAGGGTCATTTGCAATTCCATTTGGGGGAATCGATGTTCAAACCAGTAAGTTATAGTCGAGGCGCGGAAGAGGGAAACAAGGTCGGAGGGCTCGGCAGGCATCGCAATTTGCTGAGGACCGCATTCAAGATTAGGAGGACAGAGCATTTGTAATGGCATCGAGTGGACCTGCGCGAGAGTTAAAGAGGGGACGGGGTTTGTTGTAAGTATTTTGTTTGGAGTTTGGTCCTTGTTTAGGGTTTGATGGCGTGATTTGAAAGGGGCGAGAGGCGATTGAAGGGCGAAGTGGTAAGGGATGAAACTGAGGATGGATGAGATGGAATGGGGTTCGGCAGTTGGAAGAATGGATAAAGTTCAATGTGTTAGTGACCAGGATGGAGGAGATAGAAATAAGATGGAGATCCATGGGGTTTTCCTGTAACCAAGAGGAGGCAGAGTATCGAATTTTGGGCATGGCATTTGTGGGTTCGTGCTGTTGTTTGGCTGTTGATGTTGAGGAAGGAAAATTAGGTATTTTATTTATTTATTTTATTTACAAGTCAATAGCAGTTTAAAACATAAACCCTGAAAATATTAATGACTTCTTATACATGATTAGAATTTTAAAATAGGGATTAAGGTAAATTTATTTATAATTAAATTAGTAATGACTTTTGATTAAATTAGATTAATTTAAATTTAATTAGTTATTAGCTAATTCAGTTGATAATATTATGAATCGTTAAAAATGAAATTTATAATCATAGGTACAAATAAATTTCGTTCGGATGGATTCGTAGTCAATGATACAGAATTAAAACAGGATATTCAACAATGGAAAATTCCGGCGAGTAAATCTCACTCAACTGTTATTTAGAATTATTTTTATTCGTTAAAAATAATTGTTTGTTGCTTGTTTGAATGCTTTCTAGTTGATTTAAACATATTAGTTATTTAGGATTGACTATTATATATATATATATATATATATATATATATTGGTTTGGTGATTGGAATGATTCTCGCAGTATCATTAGCGGATGATCCTACGCCCATGTATATAAGTGGATCCCCTTTTATACCGCGATATCCTGCCTTGAAGCAGGATGGGTATTATTTCTGTTGACTAACGTCTATGGATGCAAGAAAAATAGGTTGGAGGGATCCAATTGGATTCCTCAAAAATATATTGTCTATTTGTTGTTTGTTTGCACATATAGTGTCGTATATGATGTGTTAGAAAACCTGTCAATTATAATTGGTTGTTTTGATTGCTTGAAATACCCCTGGGCCTGAATATTGATCTATAAAAATATTGCAAAAGAGATTTTGAGATTTTAAATGGAAAATTCTATTTTTCTAATAATAGAAATTGAAATTCGAATGGATTAAAAATATTGACTTGTTTTGAATAGATAAAACAAGTGCTGAACAATGTTATAAATATATATAGGAGATGGAAGTATTGAAATTTACAAACGATGTTTGTAAATTGGAAATTGCAAGGGAATTGAATTGAATTTATAAACAAGGTTTATAAATGTGGTAGGAAAATTATCCTTTAATAATTTAAATATTTAAATTCAAATGTGAATTTAAAAAAATAGAAATGGGGAAATCGTTTTAAAGAAATAAACGATGGAATTTATTCTGATGTTCAGAATATAGATTGGACTAAAATAAATCCGTAAGGATTTATGATTTGAATTCGATTAATTTGAATTTTATTCAAATAGAAGTCAAATTGAAATTAGAATTTGAATATATAGAATTCAAATAGTAATAGACTTTGAATATAGAATTTAAGGAGTTAAAATGGAATTTGAAAATAAGATTTCAAATAGAGTTGAAATGGGATTTGAAAATAATATTTCAAAAAGAGTTGAAATGGAATTTGAATATAGGTAATTCAATTTGATTGAAATTAGATTTGAATATAGAATTCAAATGAAGTTTGAAATTAGATTTGAATATAGAAATTCAAATGGAATTCAAATATAGAATTTGAATATTGAAAGTAAAATGGATTTGAATAAAGAAAGTTCAAATGAAATTTAAAATATAGAATTTGAAAATTGAAAATCTCAAAGAGAATTTGAAATAGAAAGTGGAAATCATTTCGAAATGGGAATGACGAAATATATTTTGAAATGTGGATTTTTAAACAGAATAGAAATAAATCTAAAGGATTTATAATTTATAAAAGGGAATTGAAGTTAAATATAGAAGATCAAAATATAAATGAATTTATTACTGAATAAGGAAAAAATCGACAATTTTAGAAGATTGGAAATAGTATGTTGAATTGGGAAAAATTGATTTGATATATATTAAAAATATATCAGAATGGAGTTGAATTTATTATAAACGAAGTTAAAATGTTTATATTTATAAATATAATTAAAACGAACTCGCTGCAGCGCTGCAGTTCATAAATTGTCGTTTCGAACTTCAATTGAATATATAGAACTCAATTAAATTCGGAATTCTTTGAAACAAGAAACATCAGGACCGATTTGATAATAGTTTTCTAATGGAGGAAAAAAATCTGGATTTCGTCGAATAGATTTTGAGTTATATCAAAATCAAATTTTCAGAAAAACAACGCCATAACCATTTAAAAACCATAACGGTTTATTTAATTTTATAAAAGGATTTTAAGCGAATAAATATCCGAATTTCTATTTAGAAAAATTTTAGATTTGAGTTGTAGATTATATGTGAACTCAGGTGGAGTAATGAATTAATTTTTGAAACAGAAATCAGATTTTTGATTATTGAATAGAATTAACTAATTTGAATAGTAAGTAGTTAATGAGATTTTGAATTAATATTGGGTTTTGAATAAGTAGATTAGATTTGAAAATTTATATTCGAAATCAAAAAGGAAACTAGAATTGAAATTGGAATTCAATTTGGTTATGAGAAAGTTAAACATTTTATTTGAACATGTTATGTTCAAACAAAGAAGTGGAACAGGAAAATAGCTAATTGAAGAATAAATGAGTGAAACTGAATTCAAACAATTGGATTGAGTTGAATTGAGTTGAAAACAGGTGAACATGTGTTAGACAGGTATGGGATGAAGAATATGAAGATTTTAATTTATGTGCCTGACAAAAAGGTACATGTTTAAATTCATATATGAGATTTTATGCGCCTTATTGGCAAGCCGCTTGGCTTTTTCTTTTTCTTTTGGATTTGTGAGGGCCATGGGAGGCTATCTAAAATATCCCGATGCTCCCGATACAAGGGAGGTTATGGTGAAATTTTCCAGAAATTTAAGGAGTTAGAATATTTTTAAGAAATTTGATAATTAATAATCAATATATCAATATATATATTGAATTTGATAAAGAAACGAATTCAAAAATAGAATATTGTAAACTAAAAGGGAAATCTATAAATTAGAAATAGAAAGCGAACCATATACATGTTTTAAAAATGAATAATTGGGTTTTATAGTGTGTTTATTCGAGGTAAGTGGTTTTGCCGTTTTGAAGTTGAGGATGTTTTCAGTCAAGGTCTGAGAGGTAATTTTACCCCAGCTCGATTGATTTCATTTTTAATTGATAAATAGCTGGATCCTGCCTCGAAGAGAAGTGTTTGAAAAAGAATTAGTTGAATAAAATATTTTGGGTTGTTGTAACGATGTTTTACACAGCATTCGTTTTAATCCAAGTGATGGAATTACAGTAAATATTCCTTGAGTATAATTAAAGTAGTTGGGGAAGAGATAAGTGATTGAAATGTTTTCAACTGCGAATAGAATATACTTTCTAAGTATAGAAAATAAAAGAAGGTGATATAGGGAAATGTTTTTCCAACTAGCGTAAGAGATTAATAAGATTTCTTGAATTATTTGTTTAACAAATATTGGTAGAGAAATAGAGAAGTGAATTAATTAATGAAATATTAATTAACAGGCCCAGTGATTGATTGATGTTATGGATGAATGGATGTTTGTTTATTTTTCTTCGATAGTTAAAGAACCGACTATCGAAGTATTTGCCAATACCGTTGTCAATATGGAGAGACCGGTTGGATTATTATCCGAGAACCACTCTGTATTGGCAGTAGCGTTGAGAATCAGATTATATAAAGATAATCGAAGACAGAGTGAATTGCAAGGGCTTTTTCTATTAATAGAAATTATGCCTTCGGTTTCGTTCATTCCCAGAACGAACGTATGTGGACGAATGTATGACAAAGTATTTCCAATGATCGCATGAGTTAGTCTGTATAAATATATATGGTTGCAACGGATTTATTCCCTTAGCATAATATCCAGAATATTTGTGCAAATCAATTAATGATTAATGGATCTGACAATGTGGCATTCAACGTGATTGTGCTATCAATGAATAGAAAGTAATCGTAGCCTCAGGCCTCAACAACTGGGAAATGAAAAAAATCGGGCAGGCAGCTTGGCTGTGTGGGTCGCTCCCATTAGGATGTATAATCACCTATCTAGAGATTCATTTAATTTCTTAGTCTATTCGATGTTGTCCCATTCAGGAAACGGTTGTTGATCCCAACCGTTGGTGATATACATTCGATACACTCAAGCGGAATGAGTGGTCAGTCAGTCGTGGGCCGGGTTGCAAGATGTTTGTGTTGAACCCCAGTGTATCGCCTTTAGAGTACACTGATCGGAAGGTGGTTCCATACCTTGTCATAGTCGGAATCCAATCTCCAATAAGCACCCTGTGGTTTTTGATTTTATATTATATATGGAGCGTGAGATGCAAGCGTTCCGATAGATTCTATTTATTTGATGTAGATATTATTGTAATATCAATGGATTTGATACCAAAGATATTTTGGGTTATCGTAAGGTAAAAACCATCCGTGTTTATGTGTGGATCGATCTTACGATTATCATTTCTTTCGAAAGGATTTTAAAGTTAAACAATTGGTTGGCGTTTACTCACACTAGTCCCATGACTGACCCAGAGTTTATTTTGTTTGTTTTCCCTAAACTCTTGGGTGCCCAAATTTGTACGGGCAGTCGAGTAGTCGGGATTTTTCAGATTCACTTGGAAGAGCTGGAAGCAGGAGGCTTCACCAGTTAGTTATAGACTATCATATATTCCGCTATGAACCATGTTTGTATCTGGAAACAGGTGTTTATAACTATTCCAGGAATAACCGTTGTGCTCTGATAATGGTATGTATATCCAGTTACTGATTTGTATTTCAAAAGTTATGTTGTATAATATATTTTATTCGTTCCGCTGTGAGATTTGTCTTCTTCGTTTTTCTTTTATTCTAACTTTTATTTCTTTCTATTTCTCATCCTCTAACTTCTTTCTAATAATGATTCGTATTTCTGTGCAATTTGGGTTGGACGTGTGGTGTTATTAGTCAACTCAAATAGTACGGATTTGCAGGCCATTACAGTTGGTATCAAAGCTTAGGTTGAGCGAATACCTAGGCTCGTGTGGCATGTGCTCATTAGAGATAGGGTCAGTAAGTACCCCAGAATGAGTTGAGTGTATATACGAGAGCGCGTATTTGTAAATTGATATAAAAATTGTTTTATATTGTGTTGGTTAGTTTGTTGAGTGGTTTATGAATTCTAATCGAATAGTGGAACGCCACGAAGTCAATAGGAATTTCTAAATGGTTGAATAGAGAAATTCAATGCGATATTGTTTTAAAGTGGGTGAATGAAATAATTTAACCCACAATTCTACTTTGATAATAAAGGAATATTTTTTTAAAATTATTATAATACATGGTTGCGTTGGTTGTTATTAATATAATCAAGTGAGATTATAAAATTTGAATGGTTATAGATAACCAAATATAATTTGTATATGAATAAGATATACAAATGAGATGAATTAAAATTGGATTCAGAATTTTAATTAAGAATTTAAATCCTGGGTGTTTGGAAAAATATTTTCGAAGTGTATTAAAATAATATAGTTTTATTTTGAAAGGGTTTTTGAATGAAAATCATTTTGAATTGATTTTTAAAAATGATAAAGCACTGAACTCACTTCAGTGGCTGGGAAATAATTCTGACGATGATCGCGACATCATCAATGTTCATTTTCGAGTTTCTAAGTGATGGATTGCTACCTTAGAAAAGTTTTTGATGGAAATTTGTTTGGAAGAAAACAAGTTTAGTTGGAAAGTTCAAATGTTTTGAATTTGAGAAGGAAATAAATATATGTATATATTTATGTGATTTCGAAAGGATTTAAAATGAAATCCCAGGAATGTGAACGTGGAAACTCAAATGAATCAAAGTGAATAAATTGAATCAGAATCAACTTGGATGAATTAGAATGCATATGAAAGAAACCAAAAGTTTTAATGGAATTAAATTTGTTGAAATATGATAAGGTGAGTTTCAACATAAAGAAGTTTTGAAAAGTAATGGACTTGTATGATTTCCTACCTTAGCAATTTCGAGGACGAAATTATTTTAAGGGGGGAAGAATGTAACGACCCAGATTTTCTGGTCGGTTTATTTTGAATATTTAATATTATTTTAAATATAGAGCTGATAATATAAATCGATTTTTATATTGAATTATCGATATAATTATCGTAATACGAAATATATTGAATTCGAAGTTAGAATTAAATCAAAACAATTCAGATGATCAGTATTAATTGTATTTGAATATAGATAAAAATGTTTTATTATCAGAGAATTTATTTATTTTTGAATTTAAATTATATTATATTAATTTATTTTGGTTATTTATATTTACATTCAAATTAAATAGCAAAATATATTCAGTTAGTTCAGAATAGTGTTACACTGTTGAAACAACAGTGGTTACGTTAAAATAGCGGTTCGTGGTTTAAATTAATGGACCCCGAGATATTTGACTGTGGATAGGTACAAAATCAAATCGATATCTGTTTAAAAAGAATAAAAATCTCTTTATATCAAATCGAAAATCTTTTTAAAATAAAAATTAAAGATTTGTTGTGTACTTTAGCCTACATAAATTAAACACCCTATGTACGTTTGTCCCCTTCAACTTCTTTATATACGAGATATCCCTCCCCTTATTTCTTTTCACTTTCACTCTTCTGGAAATCAATTTCTATTGAAAACTTCAGTAAATATGATGTCGCTTCCTTCTCTAAAATGAAAATCGTGAATCCTTATTTCTTCTGAAAACAAATAAAATGGCCGAGCTTTTCAAATCAAAATCAATTGAATCCTCGCGAGTTCTCAGAACGGAAGGATGGCACCTTCGAATCAAGGAGCAGGGTCATTTGCGATTCCATTTGCGGGGTATCGATGTTCAAACCAGTAAGTTATAGTCGAGGCGCGGAAGAGGGAAACAAGGTCGGAGGGCTCGGCAGGTATCGCGATTTTTTGAGGACCGCGTTCAAGATTAGGAGGACAGAGCGTTTGTAATGGCATCGAGTGGACCTACGCGCGAGTTAAAGAGGGGACGGGGTTTGTTGTAGGTATTTTGTTTGGAGTTCGGTCCTTGTTTAGGGTTCAATGGCGTGATTTGAAAGGGGCGAGAGGCGATTGAAGGGCGAAGTGGCAAGGGCTGAAACTGAGGATGGATGAGATGGAATGGGGTTCAACAGTTGGAAGAATGGAGGAAGTTCAATGTGTTAGTGACCAGGCCGGAGGAGTTAGAAATGAGATGGAGATCCATGGGGTTTTCCTGTAACCAAGAGGAGGCTGAGTATTGGATTTTGGGCATGGCATTTATGGGTTCGTGCTGTTGTTCGGCTGTTGATGTTGAGGAAGGAAAATTAGGTATTCTATTTATTTATTTTATTTACAAGTCAATAGCAGTTTAAAACATAAACCCTGAAAATATTAATGACTTCTTATACATGATTAGAATTTTAAAACACGGATTAAGGTAAATTTATTTATAATTAAATTAGTAAT
This sequence comes from Allium sativum, assembly GCA_030737875.1. Classification (NCBI taxonomy): domain Eukaryota; kingdom Viridiplantae; phylum Streptophyta; class Magnoliopsida; order Asparagales; family Amaryllidaceae; genus Allium; species Allium sativum. The sequence continues at coordinate 293,885,023 of CM060913.1, read as the reverse complement.
GACTTTTGATTAAATTAGATTAATTTAAATTTAATTAGTTATTAGTTAATTGAGTTGATAATAGTATGAATCATTAAAAATGAAATTTATAATCATAGGTACAAATAAATTTCATTCGAGTGGATTCGTAGTCAATGATACAGAATTAAAACATGATATTCAGCAATGGAAAATTCCGGTAAGTAAATCTCACTCACCTGTTATTTAGAATTATTTTTATTCGTTAAAAATAATTGTTTGTTGCTTGTTTGAATGCTTTCTAGTTGATTTAAATATATTAGTTATTTAGGAATGACTATTATATATATATATATATATATATATTGGTTTGGTGATTGGATTGATTCTCGCAGTATCATTAGCGGACGCCCGCAATATCATTAGCGGATGACCCTACACCCACGTATATAAGTGGATCCCCTTTTATACCACGATATCCTGCCTTGAAGCAGGATGGATATTATTTCTATTGACTAACGTCTGTGGATGCAGGAGAAACAGGTTGGAGGGATCCAACTGGATTCCTCAAAAATATATTGTTTGTTTGCACATATACTATCGTATATGATGTGTTAGAAAACCTGTCAATTTTAATTGGTTGTTTTGATTGTTTGAAATACCACTGGGCCTGAATATTGATCTACAAAAATATTGCAAAAGAGATTTTGAGATTTTAAATGGAAAATTCTATTTTTCTAATAATAGAAATTGAAATTCGAATGGATTAAAAATATTGACTTGTTTTGAATAGATAAAACAAGTACTGAACAATGTTATAAATATATATAGGAGATGGAAGTATTGAAATTTACAAACGATGTTTGTAAATTGGAAATTGCAAGGGAATTGAATTGAATTTATAAAAAAAATTTATAAATGTAGTGGGAAAAATTATCATTTGATAATTTGAATATTTAAATTCAAATGTGAATTTAAAAAAAAAGAAATGGGGAAATCGATTTAAAGAAATAAACGATGGAATTTATTCTGATGTTCAGAATATAGATTGGACTAAAATAAATCCGTAAGGATTTATGATTTGAATTCGATTAATTCGAATTTTATTTAAATAGAAGTCAAATTGAAATTAGAATTTGAATATATAGAATTCAAATAGAAATAGACTTTGAATATAAAATTTAAGGAGTTAAAATGGAATTTGAAAATAAGATTTCAAATAGAGTTGAAATGGGATTTGAAAATAAGATTTCAAAAAGAGTTGAAATGGAATTTGAATATAGGTAATTCAATTTGATTGAAATTAGATTTGAATATAGAATTCAAATGAAGTTTGTAATTAGATTTGAATATTGAAATTCAAATGGAATTCAAATATAGATTTTGAATATCGAAAGTAAAATGGATTTGAATAAAGAAAGTTCAAATGAAATTTAAAATATAGAATTTGAAAATAGAAAATCTCAAAGAGAATTTGAAATAGAAAGTGGAAATCATTTCAAAATGGGAACGACAAAATATATTTCGAAATGTGGATTTTTAAACAGAATAGAAATAAATCCAAGGGATTTATAATTTATAAAAGGGAATTGAAATTAAATATAGAAGATCGAAATATAAATGAATTTATTACTGAATAAGGAAAAATCGACAATTTTATAAGACTGGAAGTAGTATGTTGAATTGGGAAAAAATGATTTGATATATATTAAAAATATATCAGAATGGAGTTGAATTTATTATAAACGAAGTTAAAACGTTTATATTTATAAATATAATTAAAACGAACTTGCCGCAGCGCTGCAGTTCGTAAATTGTCGTTTCGAACTTCAATTGAATATATAGAACTCAATTGAAGTCGGAATTCTTTGAAACAAGAAACGTCAGGACCGATTTGATAATAGTTTTCTAACAGAGGAGAAAAATCTGGATTTCGTCGAATAGATTTTGAGTTATATCAAATTCAATTTTTCAGAAAAACAACGCCATAACCATTTAAAAACTATAACGGTTTATTTAATTTTATAAAAGGATTTTAAGCGAATAAAAATCCGAATTTCTATTTAGAAAAAATTCAGATTTGAGTTGTAGATTATATGTGAACTCAGGTGGAGTAATGAATTAATTTTTGAAACAGAAATCAGATTTTTGATTATTGAATAGAATTAACTAATTTGAATAGTAATTAGTTAATGAGATTTTGAATAAATATTGGGTTTTGAATAAGTAGATTCGATTTGAAAATTTATATTCGAAATCAAAAAGGAAACTAGAATTGAAATTGGAATTCAATTTAGTTATGAGCAAGTTAAACATTTTATTTGAACATGTTATGTTAAAACAAAGAAGTGGAATAGGCAAAATAGCTAATTAAAGAATAAATGAGCGAAACTGAATTCAAACGATTGGATTGAGTTAAATTGAGTTGAAAACATGTGAACATGTGTTAGACAGGTATGGGATGAAGTAAATGAAGATTTTAATTTATGTGCCCGACAAAAAGGTACATGTTTAAATTCATATATGAGATTTTATGCACTGTATCGGCATGCCACTTGGCTTTTTCTTTTTCTTTTGGATTGGTGAGGGCTATGGGAGGCTATTTGAAATATCCCGATGCTCCCGATACAAGGGAGGTTATGGCGAAATTTTCCGGAAATTTAAGGAGTTAGAATATTTTTAAGAAATTTGATAATTAGTAATTAATATATTAATATATATATTGAATTCGATAAAGAAACGAATTCAAAAATAGAATATTGTAAACTAAAAGGGAAATCTATAAATTAGAAATAGAAAGCGAACCATATACATGTTTTAAAAATGAATAATTGGGTTTTATAGTTTGTTTATTTGAGGTAAGTGGTTTTTCCGTTTTGAAGTTGAGGATGTTTTCAGTCAAGGTCTGAGAGGTAATTTTACCCCAACTTGATTGATTTCATTTTTAATTGATAAATAGCAGGATCCAGCCTCGAAGATAAGTGTTTGAAAAAGAATTAGTTGAATAAAATATTTTGGGTTGTTGTAACGATGTTTTACACAGCATTCGTTTTAATCCAAGTGATGGAATTACAGTCAATATTCCCTGAGTATAATTAAAGTAGTCGGGGAAGATATAAGTGATTGAAATGTTTTCGACTGCGAATAGAATATATTTTCTAAGTATAGAAAATAAAAGAAGGTGATATAGGGAAATGTTTTTCCAACTAGCATAAGAGATTAATAATATTTCTGGAATTATTTGTTTAACAAATATTGATAGAGAAATAGAAAAGTGAATTAATTAATGAAATATTAATTAATAGGCCCAGTGATTGATTGATGTTATGGATGAACGGATGTTTGTTTATTTTTCTTTGATAGTTAAAGAACCGACTATCGAAGTATTTTCCAATATCGTTGTCAATATGGAGAGACCGGTTAGTTTATTATCCGAGAACCACTCTGTATTGGCAGTAGCGTTGCGAATCAGATTATATGAAGATAATTGAAGACGAAGTGAATTGCAAGGGTTTTTTCTATTAATAGAAATTATGCCTTCGGTTTCATTCAATCCCAGAACGAACGTATATGGACGAATGTCTGACAAAGTATTTCCAATGATCGCATGAGTTGGTCTGTATAAATATATATGGTTGCAACGGATTTATTCCCTTAGCAAAACATCCAGAATATTTGTGCAAATCAATTAGTGATTAACGGATCTGACAATGTGGCATTCAAAGTGATTGTGCTATCAATGAATAGAAAGTAATCGTAGCCTCAGGCCTCAACAACCGGGAAATGACAAAAATCGGGCAGGTAGCATAGCTATGTGGGTCGCTCCCATTAGGATGTATAATCACCTATCTAGAGATTCATTTAATTTCTTAGTCTATTCGATGCTGTCCCATTCGGGAAACGGTTGCTGATCCCAACCGTTGGTGATATACATTCGATACACTCATGCGGAATGAGTGGTCAGTCATGTGTGGGCCGGGTTGCAAGATGTTCTTGTTGAACCCCAGTGTATCGCCTCTAGAGTACACTGATCGGAAGGTGGTTCCATACCTTGTCATAGTCGGAATCCAATCTCCAATAAGTGCCCTACGGTTTTTTATTTTATATTATATATGGAGCGTGAGGTGCAAGCGTTCCGCTAGATTCTATTTATTTGATGTAGACATTATTATAATATCACTGGATTTGATACCAAAGATATTTTGGGTTACCGTAAGGTAAAAACCATCCGTGTTTTTGTGTGGATCGGTCTTACGATTATCATTTCTTTCGAAAGGATTTTAAAGTTAACAATTGGTTGGAGTTTACTCACACTAGTCCCATGACTGACCCGAAGTTTATTTTGTTTGTTTTCCCTAAACTCTTGGGTGCCCAAATTTGTACGAGCAGTCGAGTAGTCAGGATTTTTCAGATTCACTTGGAAGAGCTGGAAGCAGGAGGCTTCACCAGTTAGCTATAGACTATCATATATTCCGCTGTGAACCATGTTTGTATATGGAAACAGGTGTTTATAACTGTTCCAGGAATAATTGTTGTGCTTTGATAATGGTATGTATATCCAGTTACTGATTTGTATTTCAAAAGTTATGTTGTATAATATATTTTATTCGTTCCATTGTGAGATTTATCTTCTTTATTTTTCTTCTATTCTAACTTATCTTTCTTTCTATTTCTCATCCTCTAACTTCTTTCTAATAATGATTCGTATTTCTGTGCAATTTGGGTTGGACGTGTGGTGTTATTAGTCAACTCAAATAGTGCGGATTTGCGGGCCATTACATATTCCATGGATACTAACTTAACTTCTTCAAGCTCTTTCAGGCTCAAAAATATATCCATTTTATCTTAATCAACTTATCTCTTAAATCAGACCCCAAAATACTTTTTTGATCTAATTAATTACAAATTTATTGCCCACTAAGTTGGCAATTAATATCCATGAATCTTTCTGCTAAATCGCTACTTACGGTAAGTTATGCTACACTTATTAATATATATATATATACACACACACACACTAATCGATAGATACAGATGTAAACGTACTAATTCCTAGACTAAATTGTTTAGTGAAATCTATTTCATAACCGACCCTTGATTCTAGAAACATGATACATCACCATCCATTTAAATTGGAAATTCTGGGACTAACGCTAAAATTTCAAGATTAGATTGTGCAATTTATCCTTATTTATTCCTAGAACCTAATTAGCCACCTTATTACTCTACAGTTATCTCTTTTTATAAGGTGAATTTTTTTATAGTGGTTACACAAGATATATTCTTTTGAATATTGTTATATTCTTGTTATCTTTCAAGTTTCCATAAATTTAGAAACATATACTTAATATTTGATTAAAACCTAAGATGTTAATTTTTTTGTAAAGATTTTAATACTTACTATACTCAATGTCAATACATGTTTTATTTTAATAAGATATCATTTATTTAGAATTTATTCCAGAATGTTACCATAAGGATTCAAATGCTTTTTTTTCAAACGTTAACCTTAATGTTTAAAACAAGAGCAAAAATATTTTTCCTTCTTTTTAAACACTTAACGTTATTAACTATTGAATATCAACCATTCTCTCTTTCAAAATGGTCAATAAAACCTTTTAATAGCTAATAAAACAATTGCTCATTCTATTTTAGAAAATAGAATTTCAATTAATATCCAAGATTGAATCATGCGAAAATTAAGTTTCCAAAAAGGTCTGATGACATTTATTGCAAAAAAAATTCAAAATTCATTATTGTCGGAGAATAGAATTTTGATGACAACAACCTTTTTAATATTATTGATTATAAAATATATACTAACATCTTTATCTAGAATATATATATATATATATATATATGCAGGAATTATATACAGGTGATATAGTAGATACTGTACAGTTTAAGAGATTCAAGATTTCAAAAGAGATACAAGATTTCAAAGGAGATTCAAGACCCCTGAGTATCAAGAAACAAGATTTCAAGATTATCAAAGTAATAGAGTCTATTTAGTATGTAAAACTCTGATTAGCGCTCTCAAAATTCTGTTTTCAAGTTATCTTTTTAAATTGATTTCAAATTATTTCGAACTCATTTCAAAATGATTTTAAATCATCCAAAGATTCTTACTTTTGATTTCAAATATTTATATAAGTTTTTTATAGTTTATATTATATATGTTTATAAATATATCATATAGTTTTATATCATTTATATATATATGTTATATCATATGTTTAAATTATATATTATATGTCTTTATATATTAGAAAACATATTTTAAATAACCAATTTTAATTCAAGAATTTCTAGAATATATATACTGATTTAATACTTGGAAAATGGTTAAAAATATCAATTTACAAACCATATATTGACATACAAGTTTGTACATGTCGACATATAACCGTCACTTTGTCAAATTTAAAAGGAAGTGTCTTTTCATATTTTGAAACGTTTCAGAACTGTTGCAACCTTTGGAACTCTATATAAAGGCCTTATTTTCGAATTTTTAACTAACTTATCTTCTTATTCATCCTTACTCTTTCCACCATTATTCTACTTTAATTTCTTGATTTCTACCCTTATACTCTGCTGATTTCAATACAAATTATATTACTATTTTTCAATTCTCAATCTTTATCAACTACTATCTGTATGGAAGTGCTATTCAGGATTTCTAGGGTTGTTTGTAATTGTTAAGGAAAGGGTATGTTCCTTGCAGCCCATAAAATAAGGGAAGGGAGTGGTGTTAACCTTGTAGCCATGAAATTAAGGGTGTGGAATCAGTGTTAACCTTGTAGCCGTGAAATCAAGGGTGTTGAATCGGTGTTAACCTTATACCCGCAAAGTCAAGGGGATTGTAATTGGATACTGATATTAATTAAACTCTGTGCAATCCAGTGTTGCGTGGTACTAGACATTGGAGTAATCCGAACCAACATAAAATCCAGTGTGTTTGTAACGACCCGGAAAATCTGAACTAATTTAAAAAAAAATAATTGACTATTTTAGTGGATTTTAAATATTTAAAATAAATATTTTAAATAATAACGATGAAAAGTAAGTTTGAGTCGACATTTGAAAATGAATATAATTAATTCTAATTATAAACATGGCCTGAAATGGCGCGGCAATTTCAAATTTTCATTTCAAACTTTGTCTGAGTGTACCGGGTGCAAAACAAAACGGATTCGAGTGAAACCAAAAATATTTAAATCATTTAGTGAATACCTTTCTAACGAATCTGAAAAATCGAAGTTTCGTAGCGGGAAGCAAAAGTTATGGCCAAATGAATTTTCTGAAAGGTCGCTATAGAGTTTATATAGCCCGTGAAAATGGCCATTTTGCAAACGACCGCAGAATTCGACGAAATCACTTTGATGGATCCGGGATGTTAAACTATTGCTAGGTTTCAAATTTCATAATTTTTGAAGCTAGTATGTGAGCGTGGCAAAGGAAAATGTGTTTGGTCGATTTCTATTAAATTGGATCGACCAGAAAAGGGCCATTTTTCAAACGGTCTCAGAATTCGACGAAACTAGTTTTGTTGGGACCGTATCGTCAAAACATAGCTAGATTTATTTTTCTGGAATTTTTCGAATCAGTATTGGCCCCGGGAAATTGAAATGTACGTTCAAACCAAATATTGAATGTTTTATATTTTAATTTGAATGAAAACTGTATGAAACAGTCGAATGGGCCTACGAAACATATCCCATTGTGTTCGGAATGGGGGTATTTAGCTAGGGACGACAGTCGTTGGGCTTGAATTGGGGTTCGTGGGTGAAAGAGGGTATTTTCGAAAATTAAAAATTTATAAATATAAAAAAAATTATTTCATTTGTCCACATCAGCCCTTCTCTCTCTCCGAAACCCCCGATCGACGACGACTAAAGCTTCCAAGCTTCTCGTTCATTTTCTGATCAATCCACGCGAAATTAGACCGAGCTCAAGTTGAAGATTTTGAAGAGCATCACGAGATCTTCACATCCATATAAAGATTGGATTTTTTCGTAGCCTGTAGCGCGCGGATCGACGCCTGGAAGTTGGCGACTTCAACTTGCCGCCGCCACCTCCTGCCACGATCGAGCGGGCCCCGTCCACCACACGCCTGAGCGCCTCACGCCCCTCTTCGACGCTGCGTAGACCGATCGTCCTATCGATTCACGGATTTCAAGAAATCGCGTGACCTAGTTTCGAACCCTTCAGTGAGGTAATGGCTGATTTTATATTAAACTATATTATAGCAGTTTAAAGCGCTACGGTTTTTGATTTCACTGTAAAAATCGTATCTTTTTTGTTTGTTGACGAAATTCAGTGAAACAAGAGATAGTGGACTCGTGTGGACGTCTTCTACATTCTAGAAGAGACCGTGTATTTTTCTGAGCCTTCTGCTATTTTTGGTGGAGTGGAACCCAATGTGAGATTTCTAAATTATAAATGATATGGAAAACGACGATGTATAAATTATATAGTCGATGTATGGGTTATATAAGCGTTGTACACCTCATGTATAAGCGTTGTATAAGTTGTACGTTCGATATATAAGTTATATATGCGTTGTAAAAATTATATATGTGTTGAAATAGAAGTGAAATGCTTATATATATATACACGCCCCTCGTCCACAAACCTTGGACGATATTTATTGGTTGTGATTGGTGTGAAAATTGATTGATAGCGAATGGTTGATTAGAATTGTTTGTGGTTGAAATTGATTGATTGTGGTTGAAAAATACCCGTTTGTGGTTGAGAATTATTTGGTTGAAACCACATAGGATTAGTTTGTGGAAATGAAAAAAATATATATATACATGTCGCCTGCGTGCGAACAAGATGCATGAAATCCCCATTGTCAAAAACTGTGAGGTTTTAAGGTAGAGCGAGGAGTTGTATTAGGGACGGCCCCGGTTTTAACTACCCTGCCATTATGCTGCCGAAATTTTCTGAAATATTCATGTGTTAGAATTATTTTCATTTGTTGAAATTATTTCATATATTGAAACCGCCTTCATGTGTTGAATAGAAATTCGTTCGTTGAATAGAAATTCATGTGTTGAATGGTATTCGTGTTTTAAATAAATTGTTTCAACAATAAAAATCACATTTTTATTTTATATATATACGAACTATAGAAAACCTTCATGTGTTGAATAGAAATTCATTCGTTGAATAGAAATTCATGTGTTGAATGGTATTCGTGTTTTGAAATAATTTGTTTTATCATAAAAATCATATTTTTATCATCTATATGAACTATATAAAATAGTCGTGTTTTGAAATAAATTGTTTTGCAATAAAAATCACATTTTTACTATATATACAAACTATAAAAAACCTTCATGTGTTGAATAGAAATTCATTCGTTAAATAGAAATTCATGTGTTGAATGGTATTCGTGTTTTGAAATAAATTGTTTTATAATAAAAATCATATATTTTTATCATCTATATGAACTATATAAAATAGTCGTGTTTTGAAATAAATTGTTTTGCAATTAAAAATCACGTTTTTACTATAAACATGAATTGCAAAAAATAGTGAAGTGTCGAAGTGAATGTCGGTTGGATAAAAATATCATTTTTATCAAATGTATGAAAAGAAAATAGTTTTGAAATCGAAGAGTCGATTATATTTATATTCATATATATAAATATAATTAAAATATATCGAATAACAAAGCTGCAGTTCGTGTTTTGAAACCGTGATTTCAAACGATTAGTGCGGAAGATCCGACCATCGGATTTTCCCGAAACCGAAACCGTTGGGTTCGCTTTGGGAATATCTTTCCAACGACACCAACTTTGTAAAGATCCAACGGTTGGATAGTCTGGAATGTTTAATTCAAATCTGAAGAAAAACAGCGCCAGAATCGATGATATATATATATATATATATATAAATATAATTAAATTAAATCGAATAACGACGCTGCAGTTCGTATTTTGAAATCGAAACTTCAAACGAGTGTACTGGGAGATCCGACCGTCGGATTTTCCCGAAACTGGAACCGTTGGGTTCATTTTGAAAAGATCTTTCTAATGATATAAAATTTGTGAAGATCCAACGGTTAGATTTTCAGATATGTGTAAATCAAATCTGAAGAAAAACATCGCCACGGCCGCGTTATGGCCCGAAGCGTCGTTTGACTAAATTGGCTATTTTAAAATAAATAAAAATAGAGATAAATCGTTATAAAATATTATAAACGATATGGATGTGAAATTTAGAAACTAACTGAAGGTTGGCTAAGTCGAATGGTTTCTTGGATTTTGATCTGATGTTGGTTTCGGCCTTCGGGGTTAATATTTGAGAAATCGTTCTCTTACTGATTTACGATTAGTGACTAATGAGTTGGAATAAGGCGTATATTGTGTTTGTTTAGCACTGGTTTATTATATACGCAAGTTTCTCAGAAAGATCGGGTTTATCCCATTCTGAATAACTGAATCGACGATAAGAAATCGAAGATGAAGACGGTGGTCGAAGACCGGAGATCTTCACCTCGTTTGGATAGTAACTGATGTCCTGATTGGGAGGCATCCCGAAATATGGATAATGAGTGGTGATCGTCTAGACGTACGTGGAGATCGATGGGTATGCAAGGTATATAGTGCTCCGGTCTCGTTCAGACCCAGAACGGACTTGTAAATGGACTGTGTGTCTGACATTGGAATTCATTCTGTGTGATTGATAGCCATCAGTTACATGGCGTGAATTGCCTGTGTGGCATGCTAAGAGGCAGAGATCAAGGCTTCTGTTGAAAAGAAAAGTCTTGTGGTTGATGATCAAAGCACCGCCTGTGTGGCGTAGCTTTGTGTATAACGTGAATTCGTGAGCCTCACACCCCGGTATGAACCAGAAACGGGAGAGGACCTCAGGGAGGGCATGCGTTTCCTTCTCGCTAGAGGTGGTATCAGTGCTTAAACTGGCTGACATTTATATTATTTTCACCTGTGTGGTTGTTGTTGTTGCGAGGCGCCTCGGATATATCGGTGACTATGTGAAGCCAATGGAGTCATTCGTTGGCTCATTAACGCCCCATAGGGCGGGGAAACGCAGTGTTCAGGCGTAATAATCCATATCGGTGGACCGGCCCTGACGATCCAAGGGGCAGTTGCGGCTGTTCCCGAGACACTGGCTAGAGCGTCTCGAAGTCGGTAAGGACTATCTTTTGCCTTGGTTCATGACGGAAATCCAATTTTCCAAATACGACACCGTACGGTTTTGATTGTATATATATATATATATATATATATATATATATATATATATATATATATATATATATATATTGCGACATGATATATGGTACCCATGCCGTCTATGATTGATAGTTATGATTCAAAATTGTTTTTGAAACATGTAAACACTAGTAATAATACCAAATTATTTTGTTTTATTCGTATCAAACATGTTTTGGCCATTATAAGGTAAAACTCTATCCTCCGGTTTGCGTTGCATTGTGTGATGGGAACTGAGTCTTATAATGGCTTCATTTTTATACAAAGCATTGCGATGTCTAAAAGAATTATTTGTTTTAAAGCACTGGCAATCCAATGGAGTAAACCCGTTCCGCAAAAGCGGCGTGGTCCTGTGATTAGCCATATTATAAATGTGTTAAGTAAATTTCTCATACCTGTCCCATGACTGACTCGTAGTTTGTTTCACCTGCAAACTCGGGTGCCCCTATTTCTACACGGGCAGCCTTGTATTCAGGTTTTAGCCGGCTCTTTCTGGATAGCTGGAGCTGAAGATGGATTCTATCATTTATCTCTTTTTATGCTGTTCAGCTCCTATTGTACATTATGTTTTGTTTTCCGCTGTAGACATTTATGTATAGCTGAACTGTATTTGTACTAAGTATGATCCTGTATACTGTGTAACTCTGATGATTACGTTTATCCAGTGTATTCTATTGTACATTATTTGGTGTATTTATTTATTTCTGTTCTGCTGTTATCTGTTTATGTGTTATATTCCGAAGATTACCCTTGCCGCCGTCAGTACGAGGTTCTGGGGTTGTCACAATGTGGTATCAGAGCTTTGGTTAAGCTTAGTGCTGGAATATAACATATTAACGAACTCGTCAGAAATAGAACCAGTAATGTTCTAGGACGGGTAACTCATTACAGATAGGATCAGTAATATCCTAGTATGAGTAAAGCAGAATGAAATAGACCCCAATAGGCACATTTACATTTGAAGTATATGTTCTATGTTTTAAAATACCTTTTCGGTGACCTGACACTTGATCTTCTGTTTGCAGAAGTACTAGAAAATGAGTGTCAGAAATAGAAGGAATGCGAAACCCGATCTAGAGGCTCTATTAAAGAGATAACGAAATCTGGGCGGAGCACAATTCTCGGGCAATGAATCTATAATTCAGACTCAAGCTTGGATAAGTTCTGTCGAAAGAATTTTTGAACGTATCTAGTTGAGGGATGATCAGAAAAGATTAGTTGCATCTTGGGCACTCAAAGAAGAAGCTTTAATCTGGTGGGAAACAATCATCAAAGATAATCCACAAGGTAATATCACCTAGAATAGATTCAAAGAAATTTTCGTGGAAAGATTTACTCCTCCAGAAGCAACTGAGCAATTATGTGATGAATTCTCTTATCTGATACAAGGGGATATGACCATTCCAGAATATCATAAGAAATTCAACAAACTTTCTCACTTTGCTCCTCATCTAATTCAAAATACGAAGAGAAAGAATCTGAGATTTATTGCAGGCTTGTGTTCTTGACTTTGGTGGATCATGGGAAGACCATTTACATTTGGCTGAGTTTTCATACAACAACAGCTACCAAGCAAACCTGACGATGTCGCCATTCGAAACATTGTATGGTAGACCGTGCCAATCTCCTGCTTGTTGGGTCGAACCCGGTAATAGACTTGTATTGGGACCTGATATGATCCGAGAAGCTGCCGACAAAGTCGATTTCATTAAGAAACGATTACTCGCTGCTCAAAGCCGATAGAAGAGCTATGCTGATTCGAGAAGAAGGGATTTGGCTTTTTCTGTTGGTGATTATGTGTATATAAAGGTTTCTCCGATGAAGGGAGTGATTCGATTTGGCAAAACTGGGAAGTTGCCGCCCAGATTTATTGGTCCATTCCCTATTCTTGAACGGATTGGAACTCTTGCTTATAGGGTCCAATTGCCAGATTGGTTTCCTGGAGTGCATGATGTATTTCACATATCCCAACTTCGAAGGAACGTTCATGATCCAGACTTGATCGTGGAAGAAGCAGCGCAACAAGATATTGAAATTACTCCAGAATTAGCTGTGAGAAGAGAGCCGCTAAAGATTATCGGCAAAGAAACCAAAGAACTGAGGAACAAGAAGGTTCACTTAGTCAAAGTGCAATGGAGTGAAGATCCGCGAGATTGTACTTGCGAAACTGAGGAGAGCATTCAGAAAGCCTATCCTAAGTGTTGAGTGGATATCTCTGGTTGACTCCGGTGCAAGGTACATTTACCATATTTTGAAATTTCCATTATGTTCTCTGCTTCATTGTTATTTTCTTTCTTGAATGTAAACTTTTAATTTTACAGTCTGAATACTTTTAAAAGAGTGTAGGAATTGATTAGTACATTTTTGAAAAGTTAAAAACAATTTGATTGTTGCTTGTGTTGGGTGATAGTAGATTTGATTAATTAAATTATTAAAACGATAGTTAATTGAATCAATAAGGGAATGAATGGTAGGATTTATTCGATTAAATCACACATTGAACTGAGTTAAAAATAGGTATAAATATATACATGTACATTATATATGTTTGAACAGGTAAATGGATTAGCTGTTGAGTAAAGATTTTATTTGCGTGCCTGACAAATAGGTAAACCTTAATGAGTTGGATGCGAAATATTATTATATCAACTCCTGTGAATGCCATTGGATGCGGAGTGCTGGTTGTTCTGTGTGTAATAATAAATGTCGCCATAGGATAGTAACAATTAATTTTGAACTACGCTACATGGCATACTTCTTGAAGATAAGCATACTTCATCATATACCACATAAGCATTTGGAGCTTGTGTGACGAGGTTGAAGATTTACCATACGAGCGAGAGGCTTGTATGGCGATGACTATATTTTACAGGTTGAACTGATGACTGATATGGACTATATAAAATGTAACGATAAATTGCCAGAATAATAAAAACCCCACATGGGTCTGGAGTTGACAATAATCATGTCTCTCTAATTATTAGATACGGAAAATGGATTATTTATTTCCCACACGGGATGAGCTGACGAGAATTTATTCTCTGGAGCAATTAAAAATACACACTCCCTCAGGCTTTGACAGGGTGACGAGAATTTATTCTCTGGAATTATTATCTATACACGCTCCCCTGTAAACACCAGAATATATCACTATAAATATGTGTATGCTTTATAGGATTTATTGGGTACCTAATACGGCCCAATAAATTTCCAAATCCCTCCCCGTACAAAGGAGGTTATGGCGAAATTTTTCGAAAATTCTGGGGTTTTGCCAAATTTTTGAAGAATTTGAAAATTCTCAGAAACTGAAAATTGGAGAATGGAAGCCAGATTGAACATAGAGTTGATTAATCAAACCACTTTCGACTTTGTTCCTTTTCGAGGATGAAAAGTTTTAAGTGGGGGAGATCGTAACGACCCGGAATATCTGAACCAATTTAAAATTTTTAAATTGGCTATTTTAGTGGATTTTAAATATTTAAAATAAATATTTTAAATAATAACGATGAAAAGTAAGTTTGAATCTATATTTGAAAATGAATATAATTAATTCTAATGATAAACAAGGCCTGAAATGGCGCGGTAGTTTCAAATTTTCATTTCAAACTTTGTCTGACTATACCGGGTGCAAAACAAAACGGATTCGAGTGAAACCAAAAATATTTAAATCTTTTAGTGAATACCTTTCTAACGAATCTGAAAAATCGAAGTTTCATAGCGAGAAGCAAAAGTTATGGCCAAATGAATTTTCTGAAAGGTCGCTATAGAGTTTTTATAGCTCGTGAAAATGGCCATTTTGCAAATGACCTCGGAATTCGACGAAATCACTTTTGTTGGATCCGAGATGTTAAACTATTACTAGGTTTCAAATTTCATAATTTTTGAAGCTAGTATGTGAGCGTGGCAAAGGAAAATGTGTTTGGTCGATTTCTATTAAATTGGATCGACCAGAAAAGGGCCATTTTTCAAACGGTCTCAGAATTCGACGAAACTAGTTTTGTTGGGACCATATCGTCAAAACATAGCTAGATTTATTTTTCTGGAATTTTTCGAATCAGTATGTGGCCCCGGGAAATTGAAATGTACGTTCAAATCAAATATTGAATGTTTTATATTTTAATTTGAATGAAAACTGACTGAAACAGTCGAATGGGCCTACGAACTATATCCCATTGTGTTCAGAATGGGGGTATTTAGCTAGGGACAACAGTCGTTGGGCTTGAATTGGGGTTCGTGGGAGAAAGAGAGTATTATCGAAATTGAATTGGGGTTCATAGGTGAAAGAGGGTATTATCGAAATTTAAAAATTTATAAACATAAAAAAAAAACTATTTCATTTGTCCACATCAGCCCTTCTCTCTCTCCGAAACCCCCGATCGACGACGACTAAAGCTTCCAATCTTCCCATTCATTTTCTGATCAATCCACGCGAAATTAGACCGAGCTCCAGTTGAAGATTTTGAAGAGCATCACGAGATCTTCATATCCATATAAAGATTGGATTTTTTTTGTGGCCTGTAACACGCGGATCGATGCCTGGAAGTTGGCGACTTCAACTCGCCGCCGCCACCTCCTTCCACGATCAAGTGGGCCCCCTCCACCACACGCCTGAGCACCTCTCGCCCCTCTTCGACGCTGCGTAGCCCGATCGTCCTATCGATTCACGGATTTCAAGAAATCGCGTGACCTAGTTTCGAACCCTTCAGTGAGGTAACAGCTGATTTTATATTAAACTATATTATAGAAGTTTAAAGCGCTACAGTTTTTGATTTCACTGTAAAAATCATATCTTTTTCATTTGTTGACGAAATTCAGTGAAACAAGAGATAGTGGACTCGTGTGGACGTCTTCTACATTCTAGAAGAGACCGCATATTTTTTTGATCCTTCTGCTATTTTTGGTGGAGTGGAACCCAATGTGAGATTTCAAAATTACAAACGATATGGAAAACGATGATGTATAAATTATATAGTCGATGTATGGGTTATATAAGCATCGTACACCTCATATATAAGCATTGTATAAGTTGTACGTTCGATATATAAGTTATATATGCGTTGTAAAAATTATATATGTGTTGAAATAGAAGTGAAATGCTTATATATATATATATATATATATATATATATATATATATACACACACACACGCCCCTCGTCCACAAACCACGATATTTATTGGTTGTGATTGGTGTGAAAATTGATTGATAGCGAATGCTTGATTAGAATTGTTTGTGGTTGAAATTGATTGATTGTGGTTGAAAAATACCCGTTTGTGGTTGAGAATTATTTGGTTGAAACCACATAGGATTAGTTTGTGGAAATGAAAAAAAAATACATGCCGCCTGCGTGTGAACTAGATGCATGAAATCCCCATTATCAAAAGTTGCGAGGCTTTAAGGTAGAGCGAGGAGCCGTACTAGGGACGGCCTTGGTTTTAACTACCCTGCCGTTATGCTGCCGAAATTTTCTGAAATATTCATGTGTTAGAATTATTTTCATTTGTTCAAATTATTTCATATATTGAAACCGCCTTCATGTGTCGAATAGAAATTCATTCGTTGAATAGAAATTCATGTGTTGAATGGTATTCGTGTTTTAAATAAATTGTTTCAATAATAAAAATCACAATTTAATTTTATATATATACGAACTATAGAAAACCTTCATGTGTCGAATAGAAATTCATTCGTTGAATAGAAATTCATGTGTTGAATGGTATTCATGTTTTAAAATAAATTGTTTTATCATAAAAATCATATTTTTATCATCTATATGAACTATATAAAATAGTAGTGTTTTGAAATAAATTGTTTTGCAATAAAAATCACATTTTTACTATAAATAAACAAACTATAGAAAACCTTCATGTGTTGAATAGAAATTCATTCGTTGAATAGAAATTCATGTGTTGAGTGGTATTCGTGTTTTGAAATAAAATGTTTTATAATAAAAATCATATTTTTATCATCTATATGAACTATATAAAATGCTCGTGTTTGAAATAATTTTTTTTGCAATAAAAATCACATTTTTACTATAAACATGAATTGCTAAAAATAGTGAAGTGTCGAAGTGAATGCGGTTGGATAAAAATATCATTTTTATCAAATGTATGAAAAGAAAATAGTTTTGAAATCGAAGAATCGATTATATTTATATTCATATATATAAATATAATTAAAATATATCGAATAACGAAGCTGCAGTTCGTGTTTTGAAACCGTGATTTCAAATGATTAGTGCGGGAGATCCGACCATCGGATTTTCCCGAAACCGAAACCGTTGGGTTCGCTTTGGGAATATCTTTCCAACGACACCAACTTTGTAAAGATCCAATGGTTGGATCATCTGGAATGTTTAATTCAAATTTGAAGAAAAATAGCGCAAGAATCGAGTATATATATATATAAAAATATAATTAAATTAAATCGAATAACGACGTTGTAGTTCGTATTTTGAAATCGAAACTACAAACGAGTGTACCGGGAGATCCGACCATCGGATTTTCCCGAAACTGGAACCGTTGGGTTCGTTTTGAAAAGATCTTTATAATGATATAAATTTTTTGAAGATCCAACGGTTAGATTTTCAGATATGTGTAAATCAAATCTGAAGAAAAACAGCGCCACGGCCGCGTTATGGCCCGAAGCATCGCTGAATAAATTGGCTATTTTAAAATAAATAAAAATAGCGATAAATCATTATAAAATATTATAAATGATATGGATGTGAAATTTAGAAACTAACTGAAGGTTGGCTAAGTCGAATGGTTTCCTGGATTTTGATCTGATGTTGGTTTCGGCCTTCGGGGTTAATATTTGGGAAATCGTTCTCTTACTGATTTACGGTTAGTGACTAATGAGTTGGAATAAGGCGTATGTTGAGTTTGTTTAGCACTGGTTTATTATATACGCAAGTTTCTTAGAAAGACCGGGTTTATCCCATTCTGAATAACTGAATCGACGATAAGAAATCGAACATGAAGACGATGGTCGAAGACCGGAGATCTTCACCTCGTTTGGATGGTAACTGATGTCCTGATTGGGAGGCATCCCGAAATATGGATAATGAGTGGTGATCATCCAGACGTACGTGGAGATCGATGGGTATGCGAGGTATATAGTGCCTCCGGTTTCGTTCAGACCCAGAACAGACTTATAAATGGACTGTGTGTCTGACATTGGAATTCATTCTGTGTGATTGATAGCCATCAGTTACATGGCGTGAATTGCCTGTGTGGCATGCTAAGAGGCAGAGATCAAGGCTTCTGTTGAAAAGCAAAGTCTTGCTGTTGATGATCAAAGCACCGCCTGTGTGGTGTAGCTTTGTGTATAACGTGAATTCGCGAGCCTTACACCCCGGTATGAACCAGAAACGGGAGAGGACCTCAGGGAGGGCATGCGTTTCCTTCTAGGTAGAGGTGGTGTCGGTGCTTAAAATGGATGACATTTATATTATTTTCTCCTGTGTGGTTGTTGTTGTTGCGAGGCGCCTCGGATATATCGGTGACAATGTGAAGCCGATGGAGTCATTCGTTGGCTCATTGACGCCCCATAGGGCGAGAAAACGCAGTGTTCAGGCATAATAATCCACATCGGTGGACCGGCCCTGACGATCCAAGGGGCAGTTGCGGCTGTTCCTGAGACACGGGCTAGAGCATCTCGAAGTCGGTAAGGACTATATTTTGCCTTGGTTCATGACGGAAATCCAATTTTCCAAATACGACACCGTACGGTGTTGATTGTATATATATATATATATATATATATGTGGCGACATGATATATGGTACCCATGCCATCTATGATTGATAGTTATGATTCGAAATTGTTTTTGAAACATGTAGACACTAGTAATAATACCAAATTCTTTTGTTTTATTCGTATCAAGCATGTTTTGGCCATTATAAGGTAAAATTCTATCCTCCGGTTTGCGTTGCATTGTGTGATGGGAACTGAGTCTTATAATGGCTTCATTTTTATAAAAAGCATTGCGATGTCAAAAAGAATTATTTGTTTTAAAGCACTGGCAATCCAATGGAGTAAACCTGTTCCGCGAAAGCGGCGTGGTCCTGTGATTAGCCATATTATAAATGTGTTAAGTAGATTTCTCATACCAGTCCCATGACTGACTCGTAGTTTGTTTCACCAGCAAACTCGGGTGCCTCTATTTCTACACGGGCAGCCTTGTATTTAGGTTTTAGCTGGTTCTTTCTGGATAGCTGGAGCTGAAGATGGATTCTATCATTTATCTCTTTTTATGCTGTTCAGCTCCTATTGTACATTATGTTTTGTTTTCCGCTGTAGACATTTATGTATAGCTGAACTGTATTTGTACTAAGTGTGATCCTGTATACTGTGTAACTTTGATGATTATGTTTATCCAGTGTATTCTATTGTACATTATTTAGTGTATTTATTTATTTCTGTTCTGCTATTATCCGTTTATGTGTTATATTCCAAAGATTACCCTTGTCGCTGTCAGTACGGGGTTTTGGGGTTGTCACAGTGTTCTTTCCTCTTCTACATTTTATTTCTGTTTATATTTGCTTCTGTGATTGTTTCTGTTGTGATCTTCATTTTGTGATTCATATAGTTGTTTGAATAATCCTTAATTGCTTAAGTTTTCCATAATCTCTTTAAAACACTATTCACTCCCTTTAGTGTTAATTCTGCCTTAAGATCCTTATTCCACATCCCTAACAATTGGTATCAGAGCATAGGTATTCAAAATTTCATCATCTGAATTTTGGGAATGTTAAATGGCAACCAACACTGGAATTGCTAGTAATAATAGTTCATTTGTAGAGGGTCAGTCTACGGTTAGAGCACCACTCTTTGATGGTAATAATTATTCCTATTGGGCATATATAATGAAAATATATTTGCAATCTTTTGGGTTAGACACATGGAATATCTCACAGACTGAATATATTGAACCTACTAATAATTTTGCATAATGGACCATTGAACAAAAGGCTACTGCACAGAGTAATTCTGAGGCTATGAATATGCTATTTTGTTTATTAGATAGAAATGAATTTAACAGAGTATCTGTTTGTAAATCTGCTCATGATATACGGAAAACCCAGCAAGTTACTCATGAAGGAAAAAATAAAGTTAAACAGACAAAGATATCAATGCTAACTAATCAATTTGAGTTATTTAAAATGAATCAGAATGAATCTATCTTCGATATATACTGCAGATTCCAGGAAATCGTGCAATCATTAATGGCTTCGGGAAAAACGTATTCTGAAGAAGATCAAGTCAGGAAAGTCCTTGATTCTCTATCAGAAAACACTGGCAATTGATGGGGCCAATAATATTAGTGAAATGAAGATTGAGGAGTTAATAGGGAATTTGATGTCATTCGAAGTACGGTTACAGAAAAGAAAGGAGAATAAGCTGATAAAAAAGAAATCTATAACATTTAAAGCAATAACTAACGGTTCTGACTCAAGCAGCGAGGATGATGAAGATATTTCCTTAATGATAAGGAATTTGAGAAAATATCTTAAATATAAAAGGATAAATAACTTTCAGAAAAATAACCGAGGAAGTTCAGGAAGAAATGACGATAGATGCTACAACTGCAACAAACCGAGTCATATAAAAAGATTGTGTCCATATCCAAATAAATCAATTCAACAAACAAATTACAATTCATCGAAGAAGAGAAAAAGAGCATGCGCAACAAATTTAGATGATTCAGATTCATCCTCAAGTGACAAAGAGCCAAAAACCGAAAACTCGAATATGTGCTTCACAGCGATTCAGAATTCAGAAAAT
The DNA here is from genome assembly GCA_030737875.1 of Allium sativum. Classification (NCBI taxonomy): domain Eukaryota; kingdom Viridiplantae; phylum Streptophyta; class Magnoliopsida; order Asparagales; family Amaryllidaceae; genus Allium; species Allium sativum. The sequence continues at coordinate 293,864,027 of CM060913.1, read as the reverse complement.
ATCGAAGAAATGGATCTAAAAACCAGGTATGCTTTAATTAATTTTTGATTGAATTGGTTGAATAGATGTTTGTTTGTTTGCCTTGTTTTAAAATTTAAAAATTTGAATTCTAAAATTCAAACTTGAATTTTGAAATTCAAAATAATAATAAATAATAATTAATAACAATAAAAAATAATTTTAAAATGTTTTTAAATTAAATATTATCTCAGGAAATAATTGAACTGAGAATATAAATATTAAATAGTTTAAACATAATTAAAAAGCAACTTGAAATTTGAATTGGCACACATATGTCGACATGCATGAATTGACATGTTGACATATGCATCAGAAAATGAAATTCAAATTTTGAATTTCAAATGTTTAAACTTTCAAACTTCCCTCAATCTTTTCACCAACTCCAAGGTCTGAAAAGGTGTCCTATTCCGAAAAGTTGTGTCAATTCACTCTCTATTTAATTATCTACTCATTTCTATTCTCTCTATCTCTGATTCAAAAATCAAAACAACTTTCTTCATTCTAATCTCTTCATATCAACATTCTAATGGCTTCCTCAAGTACACCAAAAACCATGAGATTAACCAAAACTCTCAAAGGTTATCTCTACAATGATTCGGAGGCTATGAAAGCATATATTGACTATGTTACAAACGGAAAAGTCAATACGGGAACTTTCGCTATCTTTGAATATTTTCCATCTTATGATCTTCACTCTCTTTTTGAACAAAATGAAATTTTAAGCTTGATAGATTCTCGGGATAACGATGAAGTACATTACCCGAATCTAGTCAAAATGTTTTATGCAAATTTGAATCGTAGTTTTTACGAAGGAAATGAAAATTAAGTTTGGAGTAGCATAAAATGCACTCTAATTATTTCGGATAGTGATATTTGGGAACCATTTTAAATTGCTAGAAAAAGGGTTCGGATTTTGAAATAGATGAACAAGATTTGGAAACATTTCATTATATTTTTGAAAGCGATGAACATATGGATTTTAAAAATCGCTTTTTCCGCATAAAAGAAAGAATTGTAAACCTCTTTCTTCAACATACTCTCACTCCTCGTTCCAGAAATTTCAATGATCCTACCCTTAAGGTCCAAAAGGCTCTTTTTGCCATCTTCAGCATTTATTAATTAATTGGGTTGACGTAATTTTAAAAGAATTTAAGCCCAAAGAAATGTCCACCAAAGAAGACACACTCTGTTGCGGAGTTTATCTTACCCGTATCTTTAAATATTTTGGGGTGGATCATAAAGGAGAGGAATTTGTGTCAAGAAAAGTTTTTAACTCGGGAAATATGTCCCTTATGAAAATTCCAATCACTTTCAAGCCTTATGAAACATATGTCGAAAAATAAGCTCGAATGGAACAAGAGGAAAAACCAATGGAAAGAAGAAGAATCCTCCAGGGAAAGTGTAGAATATCCAACATCTAATTGAGCCATATCCAAAGAATTAATTCTCCAAAATCAAGTCAAATTAGCCCAGAATCAAAAGAAGATCAAGAGGACTCTAAATCAAATGTCTTCTAAAATGAACAAGTTCTTTGGAAAATAGGATGAAAACTTGGAATATCATCTTCCTCATCTTCATCCGCTGAAATCTAAGTTCATTAGTTTATGTTATCTTTTCGTATTTTCCTGTATTTGCTTTACGAATCTCGTATTTAGTATCTTGTATCATTTTATTGTATTTCCTTTTTAGTAGTAATAAATAATCTTGTTTGCTTGCAAAATTGATCTTTAATATCTGTAAAAACATTAAAATTAAGTAAGATAATACAAAATAGTAAGAAGCAAGTCAAAAAGTGTGCAAAAACTAAAAATAAACAAAATACAGATGGGTATGTCGACATGTAACTTTTGACATGTCGACGTATAACTATCATAAATTCAAAAGTGTTCTTCGAATTTTAAATAACAAACTTGTGTTTATTCATTTCTAAACGAATTCTAGACTCTATAAATCCTTTTTCTTTTAGAAAAACTCCATTTAAATTCTCTACTTCTTCTTTGATCATTCCTTCTCTAAATAATCAAACAATGGCCAATCCTATTCACAATTTAAGTGAAAATATTGAAGAAACTCTCAATTCCTTTAAGAATATCCTATCTATAATCCTTCGTAATCAACATCATCTAGAGTTGAGCAGATAAAGATGATAGAACAACAATAAAAACATTTTGATGCTATTCATTGGATGATCTCTTCTCTTACTAGAGATGAAGACAGTAACATCACTGGAGCACCTCTCACTAAAGACAACGAAGACTGGGAAGTCATCAAAAGGGATCCAATCTTCGGTAGAGATGGATGGGTGGAAGTTCCAAGGGATGTATGAATTTGACTGGTTTCATATACTTTGTTTGGTATGTCTTTGAAAATCTGTAAATATTGTTTGATTTGGTTGGATTTGATTATATTTATTATTTGGATTGATTAGTTTGACATATACAATGATTGCTTGTAAATATTGATTGAATTGCTTGAAAATGTTGTTAGAATCGCTTGCTTATACTCTTTTTTATTTATAATTATAACATATATTACCATAGAATTAGGAGAAATTATAAATTTAGGAAGAATTGTAGTCACTAGGATCATTTATAGCATAAATTCATGGGGAGTATAGTTTAGTTTAGAATAGTTTGGTATAGTACCATATAGTGTAGTATAGTTTTTTGTTGATGACAAAGGGTGAGAAATTATAAAATAGGGTATAGTTAAGATATGCATAGTTTAAGAGGGAGTTGTAAAGGATTCATGGTGAAAAGGGGAGTATTTAACGAATCAAATCGACATGTAATATCGGGTATGAATATTTTATAAACCAAGGTTGTCATCATCATAAAAGGGAAGATTGTTGGAGAATGGAGTTTTGATGACAACAACCTTCTTAACATTGTTGATTATAAAATATATACTAACATCTTTATCTAGAATATATATATATATATATATATATATATATATGTAGGAATTATATACAGGTGATATAGAAGACTGTACAGTTTAAGAGATTCAAGATTATTAAAGAGATACAAGATTTCAAAGGAGATTCAAGACTCATGAGTATCAAGATATCAATATTTCAAGAGTTCAAGATTATCAAAGTAATAGAGTCTAGTTATTATGTAAAACTCTGGTTAGCACTCTCAAATTTCTGTTTTCAAATTATCTTTTTAAATTGATTTCAAATTATTCAAACTCCTTTCAAAATGATTTTAAATCATCCAATGATTCTTACTTATGATTTCAAATATTTATATAAGTTTTTTATAGTTTATATTATATAGTTTATAATTATATTATATAGTTTTATATCATTTTTATATAGTTTTTATATCCTATGTTTAAATTATATATTACTATGTTTTTATATTTTAGAAAACATATTTTAAATAACCTATTTTGATTCAAGAATTTCTAGAGTGTGTGTGTGTGTGTGTGTGTGTGTGTATATATATATATATATATACAAAGGAGGGTTATATAGCACCCCTCTTTCATGGCACCCCTTTTGCACCTCTATATTAGCCACATATTTATAATTTAAAAAGTTAGTGGAAGGAGAGAGAATTAGTGGGTAGAGAGAAAAACGGGATTGTATGGTGGAAATCAGATGGGCTAAATGAGTGCTGCACTATTTGGGGTGCTCTTGATCATATCCCATATATATATATATATATATATATATTAGCTAAACGGTAAACTGAAATACTAATTATTCGTTTTCACTATGGTTGTTTTCTACTCCCTAACCCTTTCTCAGATCCAGATCCGAAATCTGTTCTTATTTTCTCTCGACCACTACTCCTACCTTGCTGACCCCTTCCTTGTCCTATGCCACTGCCTCTTTGGCTTTCTTTGCCGTTCAACTTAATCCTCCGCCAAATCTCACTGTGTTCCTCACCATTTTGCAGTTGCTAATTTTCAAACTTCCCATTTTGACTTGTCATGACCTACCCTGCATACCTACCCATACCTTTCTCTGGTTTGCTCCATCAGCTATTCCTGTGCTTCACCAAAAGCCAGCTATCTCCATCTCGGGTAAGCTTGGTTTTAGTGTGGATCAAACTGGCTTTAATGTGCTGGTGAAGCCTTTTGTCTGCTGTTTTGCATGCTTACCATTGTCAGTTGCGTGGGTGGCGCCTGTTTGGATTGGTTGGTTAGTTGAGGTGTTTTGTCTGTCTTTGGTAAATGCTTTTTGATGTGGGTTTTCAACTTGACTTTTTGGTGTTGGCTTTGGTTTGACTGTGTGTCGATTGTGCCTTGTGTTGTTTTTCTGTGGTTTGTTTGGAGTGTTTGGAAGGGTGAAGCTGGGTTGGAGTCTTCTTATCGGGTTTATCTTGTAGTTGGATGTTTTTTTGTCTGGTGAGTGGTCTTGTTTCATCAGAATAGAAATTGTTGTTTATTTGTCAATCTAAAATCCTTTTTTCTCTTGTACTGATTTATGACTTTTGACAATTGGTGGGATTGAATGACAACTTGTTTTCAATGTCACACTGAACGTGAAAGTTCAGCTGGGCGAGGTTTCCAAATATCTGAAATTCACTGCCCGATTTGCTACTAGAAACCATTCCTAGGCATATAATATCATTCTGAACTCGTACAAATGCATTCAAAGGCCTCAACGTCAATGGAGAGCGAGAGCAAATCACCTGTACTGTTTGAAGCCATGGTTTCTCACCGGTAACACAAGCAAGATTTACTTTGGCGAGAATGTTGATGTGAGAGAAAATGCGATGACCACTCTTCTTGTTAAGGGAAAGTCAGACACTTACTATACCATGACACTTGAGTCATTTGGTGTCGCCGGTAGGAAGAAACTTGCTGTTAGTAGAAAGGATATTATTGTTAATTATGACATGACTTATACCTATCTGACTGGTTCGGTATTGAGCCAATTGATCACTGAATTATCCAATGTGGTGAGATATGAAATTAGCAATGATCCACTTGAGTTTTTCCTATATGCTATCGTGTTCCGGACGCCAATAGAAAAAACCCACTCACCACATTGGATAATTCATTGATCAATTGGCTCAATATAGAACTAGCCAGATAGGTATAAGTCGTGTCAGAATCAACAATAATATCCTTTCCACTGGCAGCAAATTTCTTCCTATCGGCGACAACAAATGACTCAAGTGTCATGGTACAGTAAGTGTTCGACTTTTCCTTAACAAAAGGAGTGGTCACCGCATTTTCGCTCACGTCAGCATGCTCGCCAAAGTAGATCATGCTTGTGTTACCGGTGAGCCACCAAGGCTTCAAAAAATAAGAAAACTTGAAGAACTCCTTACCGATCACTATGCCCTTTTGAGACACCAGGGACAATCGGGCCCTGCCAAGCCCTAATATACCTCCAAAGCTCCCATCAAATTTTCCAATGCTACCAAAAGAGCACCCAAATACAATCTTGGTTGTGGCAGCCTCATTACCGATGGAAAAGATATCGGCGGAGAGAACTCCCATGGTGCGAGTGCTGCCATCAGGCCCATCACCGTACTTATTTGTGTACTGGTAGTTGGATCTTGAGTCGCAAATGTCGTGTAGTAGATTTGTGCAGAATGGAATGTTGCATGGTAAGGATTCGTAGCTTATGGATTTGAGGGAGTTGTAGACGGGAGCTTTTTGTGGGTAGCACTTGATGCAGGAATGACATTGGGTCCATGTCAGGTCGTTGCCAGTGTCAGCTATGGCCATGACATTGACGGGAGGAACACCGAAGTTCACGGACATCAGGAACTCGCCACCAGAATAAGTCACTATGGAATTGATGTCTTGGGTGGTTATGTGGTTGTAGTGTACAATTGTACGATTAATGGATGCACGTAGACGGTCGGATGGAGTGAGTGTAGGATTGTAAAATGGGGATTTTGGAGAATCCCTATGGATGGGATCGATGGAAAATCCAACTTTGATGCTTACCAGATGAGGGAGGGAGACTGAAAGAAAGAAAAAGAAGAAAATGGCTAGAGAAGACATTGTACTAACAATTACTTTTGGGATGAGAAAAACGAATGCTAAGGGCGTATATTTATAATGACAATGATTGTGTGCATTGTACAAGGTAAGTGTCAAAATACAACCGTACAATCTTAAACCATGTAAAGTTTTGTTCACTGAATGTTGTTTACCTTTTTGCCTACCAAATTTATTACACTAGTCAACATGCTTGGCTGTCTAATTTTCTACAGAATAATCAATTTGTTCCAAAGAAGTGTACAAATATCAAAATTATAAATAATTGTTGTTTTTTAAAATATTACTGAATCACAAAGCACCAGCTCATAATCTTAGTGTGTCATATTTTTATTTTATTATTAAACCGACCGTTAGGGAGGTTTGCCTATTGTGGATCTTAACCAATTTCGTTTGAAGCCAAAAGCACAGGCCTACTTTGTTTCATCCGATTTTTCCTTCATTGTTCCGCTTTCCAAATCATTCAAACCAACCAAATTTTTTTCTTCGATCTTTCTCTTCTAAATCGTCTATCTCAAATCAGGGTTCAGATGAATTTAAAAACCGATGGATCTTTCCCCTCAGTTTCTCAAATCGTTGTGCGATTTTCTTCAACCTACAAACCCTAATCCCCTTCGACGAAATAAATTCACACGTCGACGTCTCCTGCGTTCTCCAGTCCTGAAGTTTGAATGGATATACCTGCAAGCCTCAACTCTCGAATCCCCTTTCTCCAGTATCTCCACATCCCACAAAAATCATGCAGTCGAAGCGAGATAGGCATTCCAAAATCGTTGATGGAGTTTTGAGTGGTGCAGATGCTACAGTCCTTAGAAATGTTAGGATCGCGAGTGCACAAAGATTGGAGGCAAGCTCTGTTGTTTTGATTAATGTGCTACCTAGGGCTACTACTATTGGTAATCCAACAAGATTGATTATTGGGAAAGCTTAAGGATGTTCCTGGAGAGTCCATGAATCATCCTTCCTTTATTTCTATGGGTCCGACTACATCATTCAAGTATGTGTTTATTTCTATCTTTGATCGTTTTTGTCTACATTGAATTTGTACTGAAATTAGCTTTTCATGCTATTATTTATACCAATATGATCAATTATTATTAAACATGTACATATTTGTTATCTAATAAACTTGCTCATGTTAAAAAATATATTAACAAAATACAATACATTATTAGTACTAAAGAGTCGAAAGATGTGAGAATATGTCTGCAGTCTATTACAGCAGTTATAGGCTAAAAAATAAGTGAGATACACACATGGTTTCCAAGCTATAAAATTGACAGCTGTTGGCGGCAAAAAATGTCATAAACACCAAAGATTCCAATTACTAGGAATAGTTAATTTGGTCGCACAGACAAGAGTAGAAAGCAGTAAATAACACAAGAGATTTATAGTGGTTCGGCCTCGTGAGGGGCCTACGTCCACTTTGAAGCGTTGTTAGAATATTATTAATCACTCAAAGTTACAAGTGTGAGACCATCCCATTACATCTCTTTGCATTCATCTTTATGCTAGATGTTGTCATAATTAAGCTATATGATGTCATCCTTGAGGCAATACGATGTCACCTCTAATACATGATGTCATCCTTCTCATATATGATGTCATAATTATCATATATTAAATATATTAAGAAAAAGACACTTTTTCCCTTCTTCTACCTCAAATAGGAGATGCCATTAATGGAACTCTCTAGAGGTCCCAAGGTCTCAAATTCCAACCCCTTTCAAGTGTGAAGTCATGAGGTACTTACAGGAAAGGAGTAGGTAGGGGTTAGGTAGGAGTAGGTGAAAATAGGAGACCACATCCAGAAATTCGCACCTGGAGCCTGCACATGCCAGATTTTCGCACCCAGCCGTGGGGTGCGAATTTCGCACCTCGTAGGGTGCGAAATTCGTATCTCTCGGGGTGCGAAATTCGCACCCCAGGGTACGAATTTCGCACCCTGCTGGTGCGAAATTCGTACCCCGTAGGGGGTGCGAAATTTGTACCTCCCAGCGTGCGAGTTTCGCACCCCTTAGGGGTGCGAATTTTGCACCTCGAGAGGTGCGAAGGTCGCCTTATGGGTGGTGCAAAGGCACTAGGTGTGGTTGTTTTGGTGGCCCGAGGTTCGGATTCACGGCTCGGACTGCGAGGTCTTTGTTTGGAGGAGCGGCGAGGTTCGCGGAAGTTCTTGGCTGAATCTTGACTTTGAGTTGATCTGGTAATTCTGGGTGACACACTTGTTGGCGGAAATAACGTGAATCGGGCGGTGCCCACAGTTTCGACCTAACCAGTTAGGTCGATCGCCGCCGGGATCGTGGGGCCCCGGACCCCCACTGGCGCTACGCCCGGACCTGCTTGATGGCTCGAAGCACGGCTCGCTTTCGGCTCGGATGCGGACGGATACCGATGGAGGTCGCGTTTGAGAGATGCGACATCCTGCTAGTGGCCAGACTCGAATCTTCTGGTACTGGACCTCGGATGATATTGACGAAGCCTCTGCGCTGTAGTATCACGCGATATGTTGAGTCGAGTGTGTCTTACGTACTTTTGGGAACCGGACCAAAAAGCCGGTTAACAACAGCAGATGTAAGTCCGCTTATGTCCAGTTGTTCTATAAAACCCTTTTCCTTTCCATCTTGTTAAAGCTTCATACAATTGATTTTCAAACTACAAATTCATTGTACATGATTTCAAAGAGTTTTGTAAATGATTGAAGCTTTTATAACTTTTGTTCTTGCAGAATATAAATTGCACAAAATTGCGGGAGGTGGGTTCAATAAACAGTGGCACTGCACTGCACCAATTAATGTTCAATTGTTGCAACATTTCAAAATAGGATTTTCTGTTCATTTTCGTTTCACGTGTTTTTAAATTTCCAGTAATATAAACTGATGTATTACAAAATATTGATAGTTCAGTAAGTATCCACACAATTTGTTATTTCATGAGACGTAAACAGCACATCCGATATGAAAACAGAATCGAAGATAAGAAGACAGAATGAATATCATTCAATGATCTGGAGAAAAATACCCGACATAAATTTTCATTGATTTGCTCAGTAATGTGTATAGATTACTTAATTGCTGCAGCTTGAGTTTTTTTTAAAGCTTGTAGTGCTATATGGACTATTTCGTGTTTGCTGTTTTATGGACTTGAATCATATTCTTCAGACAGGACTTACACCCACTATCAATTTTATAACTTGGAAACCACGTGTGTATCTCACTTAATTTTTAAGCCCTGACTGCTGTATAGGCTGTAGAGATGTTCTTGAAAAAAACGATTTTGAAGGAAAAAAACATCTTTAACTACCAGTTCATTACGTACAAAAAATAAATCTCGATTATCTAAAACACATCATAAACATCAAAAATTACATATCGTGTAAATTATGCATGTGTATTCAACTGCTGAAGATGGCAGCATTATCAAAGTTTGAACATAACCATCGAATCCTGTTGGATTCTACAAGTAATGAAGATTAAATTAATAGCAAATACCATTAGCTTAAAATGGATTAGATTATAAAATCAAGGAACGAACAACACCTAGTAGGGTGTTCCAAGGGCATACTCATCAACATTCGAATGCTCCGAGATGAAAAGGATGCCCTCTATCAATTTGATTGTTGAAGTTGTGAGGTTTGAATAAGTTGCCTGTGTGCATCATTTTTTTAGTGGTGAGTAAATGGCAGCAAGCAAGAAGGTAAGAGGATTTGCCCTGAATCGATGTAGAAATGATTGTCTACCTTGCATTACAACCAAAATATTGAAATACTGATGGACAGAAAAAAGTTTATCGTATAATGAACTTATTAAATGCTATATGATATGAGTGTTAGTAGTGTGATAACAGTAAATACATGGCAATAATTAAAATCAGGACATAGTATGTATTTAAAATCTTTTTTCGTAATCAATTGACTCATCAGAAATGAGCGACAAACACAAACCTGACTATAATTGTCTCGATACCAATTATGTTTCTTTAATTCTAGATCAGATTCTGACATTAATCACTTCAAATCACTTTAATATGTTGTTTATTTCTAGAATACTGTACTTTTCATCTACCCCCCCCCCCTCCACACACACACACACACACACACACATATTTGGGTTCGGATCCCATGTGGATCATGGCAGTATTTAAGACCCACATTATCCATTTCTTTATTGTTGTTTGTTGTGGTTATGTATGAAATGTCCTAACCTGTATTATTTCTAGTCACAGTTAATTATTAGTATTTTTAACTTTGGTACTGTATTGTAATTTTTTTTAGTTTGATAATTTCTAAAAATTCACTGGTATATGTAATATGAATACCAGAAGGATAAGTTTTTTGTAAGCAAAGAATTTCGCGTATAAAGACTCTTATTCCATAACGCTACTCTTACTTGAATTCTTAAGATAAACTGTATAATTGGAATTGTACATTTTTAGTCTTTGCACACGACGTTATGGTCTAGCTTTCAGAACTACACATACATACCCTTTTTAGATGGAGCTTCAGGATTTCCATTTTTGCTTTACAATTTTATTGGTTATTACCATGTGCTAATCAATTTTCTCTGTCCACAAATCACATATATATTTCTTGCTTCTTAGCATTACAAAGATATGTTGTGTTTTTATTATATTTTTCTTTGCATGACATGTGCATGATCTTTCATGGCAATTTTTTTAACTTATCATACCATTTTCTTTTTTCTTTTTTACTTTACTTATTTAGTCACCATTCGTTTGTTTATTGTATTTTTGTAGCTTATCATTCTGAATTTCCTTTTTCCTTTCACTTCGTTCATTTTATGTCCATTTCATTTATTTCATTTTGGATTCATTTCAACATGTAATCTGCTAACTAATTAGATTTCATTATGAAAAATTACAGCTCAGTCTGAAGTTCATAGACACCGAACAGTTTCAAAGGTAATTTCCTCTTGCAAGATTTATTCAATTGAAGCTCATATTATTTAAAGCTACTCCCTGAGCTCTCTGTTTTTTGTTGCTATTTTTTTTCTAATCATCTTTACAATACTTTTTGAAATGGCAGGTTACGGGGTCTAAAGCAGCTAGGTTAGTTCCATTTGATTCCATCTATGCTAATTTTTAATATTCGAACATGGCTGTCCTAACAACAGTTTACATGGGTATAAAGTTAGTTATCGGTCAGTGATAAGTATTCAGTTATTTTCCAAACCATGCATGTCTTCCTACAAAACATGCATGATGCAGATTTTTATTGCTTATTTATCCAGTTCCATCGCATTTCAAACCATAAGTGCAAAAAAGTTGTGACAGTAATTTTTTTGTTACCGGTCAAATGACATCTATATATTTTCTTTATCCTATGAAATTAAGCCACTATTTTTGAGCGATGATGAACTTATTATGTACAGATGTATAAACTTCTGCGATTGTTATTTGAACACCCTCTCCCCCTCTTCCAGACACCAAAAAAAAAATTTGTAAAGCTATCTTATCAATAATGCAAATATGTCAACTTGGTGAAGCTTTTTTGCAACATTCAAATTACTTTAGCATGAATTTTATTTGATATCGAAATCCCATTCAAAAAACATTTGGATCCTTTTTCAACTCAAGTTTCCTTTTCAACTTAACGATTACAATCAACTTAAACGATATTTAATGGGTATTCATTTGCTAATTTCAAAATAATGCTTCAATCTCTATTCTGAGGGCACCCCAGGTAATTAGTTTATCAATGTTTTAAGAATCTTATAATATGTGATGAAATAGTTGAAGTTTGACGTTTTGTATAAATTACATGTCCAGGCTTTGCGGTATATGCAAGAAAACCTGGATGAGGTGTGCCTTGCTCGCTGGAAGCCTGGGCCTTTGCAATATGTTTGGCTATTTAAAAATTATGCTATCATGTTCGCTGTTAAGTTTGTATATTGCTATTTGCTTTGTGTACATTATGAAAATGTGCAAAGAGGTGAAAGAGTCATGGACATGATCCAGAAGGTTGAACCAAATAACGTGAGAAACTATGTCATGATGAGGAATTTATATGCTAACGCGAAAATGTGGAAAGATGTAGATCGAATTAAAGAAACGATTAATCTGTATGGTGGAAAGAAAGAGGCAGGATGTAGTGTGATAGAGGTTGAAAGCATGGTTTGGGAGTTAGTTTCAGGAGTTAAGTCTCATCCTAATTGGAAAAATATTTGTATTATTCTTGAAGGTTTGGAGTTGCATATGAAAGGAAGAGAAGAGCTGAAATTGCTTGGTTTTACTGGTATGCAGCTTTTCAATTGATTTAGTGTTAGTTAACATCGTATGTTGGCACTTGCAACTGAATCATTTCTTTTATATTGTTTTTGTATAACATAATTTAGGTATTTAGATTGCTTTAGCTGAATCAGTTTGGTTGTATTATCCTCAATGCGTCATGCCTCAGGTATATGGCTGTAGTATTGATTAAATTTTATTGAACTTGATGCATTTTTGTAAATAAAAAAAATAAAAGTTTCTATATTGTATTGTCTAAAAGGCATTGTTACGTTTTTGTTGTGATTATTGTTGTTATACTATTTGATTTTATGTAATTCCATTTAACTAATATGAATAAATACATACACAGTGTTTGTCTATTGTTTTGGATTATTCTGTTAATATGCTTTTCATTTATAGTTGTAGTCATTAGGGCTGTCAATGGGTCGGGTCGGGTCAGGTTCGGGTCGGGTCAAGTCGGGTTCGGATTAATTTATAAACGGGTCGGGTCAACCCGTTTATTAAACGGGTCATATTTTCCCAACCCTAACTCGATCCATTTATAAACGGGTTGACCCGACCCGACCCGCGTAACCCGTTTAACTAAATGGGTCGTGTCAGGTCGTGTTGGGTCGGGTTTACCTGTTTGACCCATTGATAGATATTGCCTACTAATGTAAGCAACAAAAGAGCCAAATCATCAACATGCAATCTGTTATATAATCACCAACATGCAATAAGTTGCAAAGTCACCAACAGACAACACATATATAAAGCATGAAATCCCTATATTCAAAAATCATTTTCTATACATAAGTATATATTCCTATACTGCAAAAATTAAAGACTACCAGTATGGAAGAGATACAGTTGTTATAAGTAAAATATAACTAACAACATATAAGAATAAATTAGTAAAATATAATAGCTTACATATACGAGCATACTGATTACTGCATACATAAAAGACTAACACTAATAGTATACATAAAAGACTAACAGTATGGAAGAGATACAATATATAATCGAGTTTGACAGGTCAAAATCGGGTTAGCGGGTCAACCCTAAACCCAAACGTTTATAAACGGGTCAAATTCGGGTTGACCCGAAAATGACCCGCTAACTAAATGAGTCGGGTTAACTTGCTAATTTCCGTGTGGGTTTCGGGTCGGGTCACGGGTTGGGTAGGAAACTGACAGCCCTAGTAGTCATATGCCATTCTTTATTGTTGTATCATTGCTTTGAATATTGCACTATACAAGTGCTTTTAAATATACTAATTTATTTGGTTTATATTTGTTTCGTTTCTTCTTTTCTTAAATTTATTAATGATCTAAAGCTACAAAAAGGCTAAACATTAAGAGTAAATTGATCCTACTTGATACATATAGTGTTTGTATGTGCTTGTGAGTGATTCATATCAATATATAGATAGCATTTTTTTTCATAGTGTAATTTAGATGTACAATTCGTAGTGTAATTTAGATTAACTTTATTTTAAATTGTTATCATTTTCTCTTAAACTGGGCTATAATTTTTTCATTAAAATCTGTATTAAAATAAATTTTAATATAATTTTATATTTCATATTAAACACGTTAACTGTCGGTTTTTTCCAACGTTGTGCAGTAATACTAGTATTTTATATTTTAAGTTTTGTATTTGCAGCAAAATATACATATAATTTGTCCTGGCCCACGCCTTTCATTAGAAAGTTGCCAAAATACATATACATGCATTTAATTATGTGGCCAAAATAAAGATCGCTCACACGTTGCTGTTGAATATAATTAGCGGAATCTTTGACTAAACTGAAGGAAAATTTACGGCAATCCACAGTTTGAGCACGACAAACTAGCAAGTGTCCATTTTTACTTCATCCTCCAAAGAAAAATAGACCATAATAACTTCAACTTTTAGATGCATGCTCAAGAGAATACAAGAAAAATAAACCATGGTAATTTTATAGTCTTAGTTCGTGTCCTAAATGAAATCGATCGTACACGAACATGTGTTTTTCTGACACGGACATGAACGGCCCCTGTCATACATGACTATTTATATAAAATTTTATATTTTTTATCAGTTTTTCTCTCAACTATATATCGAATTACGAGGAATTTAGAAGAATTCGAACATGCATGATTCGAACATGATTTTTTCTCGTAAAAATATTGTTGTTCTAACTCATGTTCTAAATGAAAATCGGTTGGACTCAGACAGACATATTACGGTCACGGACACGGACGAACATCAAACATTCATACAAAATACACATCTCTAAACAAGACCGGATGGATGAGTGTCATAGTCTTGTCTCATAAAAGATTTGGTTGGACACGTATGGAGCAAACATTAAGCTCGAACATTGCTCATACAAGTTGAACAACGAAAGATGTAACAATGTTAAATTTTACCTAATCTATTTCATCTATTCTATTATACAAGAAAGAGAATATGAGACCATACAAATTCTCGATTCTCATTCATTCTTACTCTCAATCTTCTTTTCTCGTTGATTTGAATGAAAAAGTTTCTGTTAACTATCTATTAATTACTTACCATTCAAAAGTCCATATTAAATTTTTCTTAAGTATTAATTAATAACAGTATGTCCTTTCATTTCCTGTTTCAGCTATTACAAAATATTCCACGTTTATTTTCTTTCTCTTATTGCTTTCAGTTTCTCCACATCCTATCTAAAATAAATCATTTTACATTTCAGCTTGTCATAAAATTTCTATTCTCATTTTCTCCTTTTATTTTCATTTTCTCAACTTCTTTATTAAAAATAAAATTTTAAATTCATAAATACTATGTATCCAATGTTGTTTCCTTTAAATCCAAGTGGAAAATTGGAATCAATGATTTTAATCATACATGTTATCTTAGGTAATTGATTTTGATTTTATTTCCATGGTAGCACTTATGCAGAAATTTTGATCTATTTTCTGAAGATTTTTATTCTAACTAGAATTTGATTTGATTCATCAACAGTTTATAATATTGCAATATTCTTAAATTATCTATGATTTTATATGTAATACTCTAACTAGGATCAAAGATGTAGCTAAAAACAAAATTTATATGTAAGCTGACTTCATATATAAAGGTTCATATCAATCGAAATTACCATGTAATTTACATAAAGAATAAATAGTTATCAATTTCATTTGATTTGAATTTAAACTAATACAGTTAAATTGCATTCATTGAAATTCAATTCATACCATGGAAAGTTAAAATAACCTTGGATTTTGTGATTGATTGAGAATGCTTTATAATTTTACTTAATTAAATATTTTGTGCACCTTTATTATAATGTTTGCTTAATCTGTACTCATATTATTTGCACATTTTTGAATATGCAGTTGGAATAATTAACGTTGTAAGTTGCGTAGTTGATATATGGGCTTTCGTAGCTATAGAAGATTTTGTTAGTAGGACAATTGATAAACTTATAAATAAAATTGATTTAATTGGTTTGTTGTTTGATAATATTGTTCCTTTCATTTGTAAAAATTATGTCTCATTTTCTTACAAAATTCATTGCAATTATAATAAGAGTATCCATGTTCAATCTAATAGTACATTAGAACACTGTCTATTTCGAAAGAAATAATCTAAGTTTTGTTTGCTATAATTGTTCTTGTTAATCAAATAAAATGTGCAATACGCTATATAGGTATCCATTTAATATATGTTCATTTTATTATAACATCCAACGATCCATTCTATAACATATATAT
Source organism: Allium sativum (assembly GCA_030737875.1). Classification (NCBI taxonomy): domain Eukaryota; kingdom Viridiplantae; phylum Streptophyta; class Magnoliopsida; order Asparagales; family Amaryllidaceae; genus Allium; species Allium sativum. The sequence continues at coordinate 293,848,059 of CM060913.1, read as the reverse complement.
ATATATATATATATACATATATATATACATATATATATATAGGAGCGTTCTATTTATTTATCAATTTTTAATCTAAATGAAATGATTTATTTCTTAACTATAATTTAAACCTTATTTAACAATTTCATTATGTTTCCATTTATTTATCAATTTTTAATCCGAGTGAAATGATTTATTCCACTTATGTTGTTGACTTCTTAACATTTATTTAGACACCCTAATAATATTTTTTATACCGGAAAATTATTATTTATGAGTATGACCTATATTACAGTAAAATTTTACTTTATGTTTCATAAGTTTTATCTTAAATTATTTTCTTCAAAATATTATTATAATGACTATATATTGAAATCCCATGGATGTTTGGTCTTACTTTTCTTTCTTTTAACCTACTTAATTTTAAGACTATCTATGCTGGATCAATATTAGACAAGGTGCGAAGCTTATGAGCATGATTTAGTGGTAGATATATAATGTATTCTAATTATACCAAACCATTTCCATTATTATCTAAAAATATTTCTTCTTTCTCTCTCTATCTTTTAGAACATTGGATTTTATAATTATCTCTAATGATTAAATGTTGCGCCTAAGGTAAGAAATTTCATGTTAAGTACTAATTTACATCTCGATTTTTTATTTCTGATTTTAGAGAATTGTAATCTTATCAAATTAGATAAATAAAATTAATAATCTATTATGTATGGAGCACTGATTATTTATAGTGAACAGTTAAACGATGAATCATTTTGACTAAGGGTAAGGTATAGAGTTGATTTTTAAATTAATTTTTTTTGGGCAAAGCATTAAATTTTCTATTAAGAGTAGAATCAAACAACACATTATCCCTTTATGAAATCTTATTAATATTACTAAATTATTACCTATATAAAATATTTTCCTTTTTCTTCTTAGTTTCTTATTTGAATATTATTGCACCAAGAAAATCGTCTTTTCATTTCCAAACCTTGAACCCCGCGTATTTAATTATCACAACGGAGGGAAGCTTATGTCAATTTTAATATTAATTTAATCACCCTTTATCAAAATTTAAAAAGGTCTAAACAACATGGGCATTAATTTCTTTCCTTTTATTCAAGATTCCAAATATTTATAAAGGAATTTTGGTATCACTCGTTTTAACTGAATGTCAAGTTAAGGTTTGAGATTTTATATTAAATTAGGATATGAGATTTTGAAATAGCAAAGGTATATTACTAATATAATAATTTATAAAACTATACTAAACATAACAATATATTTTAAGTTTCTCTATTTGAAAACTACTTTTTATAATATACTTTTATTTTTTTCATGATAATATGCCAAAAGAAATAGATTTGGTAAAATTCTAAATTTAGTGCATGAATAAAAAATAATTGGTAACTTTTTTCAAAAAAGGGAAGGATCTATATTTTACTTTTATCCTTTTATGATAATATTACTTTTTAGCAGATTATTATGTAAGAACTATCCAATAAAAATTGAATTATTATTTGAGAAATTTAAGCATAATCTTAGTATTTGAGCTAAAACTGATTTAATGTGTGTTGTCATCAATTTAAACTCGAACTAAATTTAGAACACAAATTCAATTGATAAATTCATTAATAAATGCAATTAGTATGGTAATTAAAGAGGTAATTATTGTCAACATAAGTTACCTTACCATTTAATTTGATTTAACTTATCTTTTACGAAGTAGTGTGAGTAAATCAAAAGAAATAAAGATAAACTTTGTATAAGAAAAAAAACATGAATAATGGTTGATTTTATGTAAATCAAAAGTAATTGTTTCATCTTTACTGTTCAAAAGATATACATAGCAATATCGTGTATAGTCTTCAATAAAAGTAATAAAGTACTTTTTCCCACCTCTTGTAGGTAATGATTTAAATTCACATAACTCTATATCAACCAAACCTAGTGTTCAATACTTCTATGAACAATATAAAATGGTTTCTTGACCATTTTGGCTTCTACACATTTCTCACATTTGTAGTTTTTATCTTCTTGGAATTTAGGAATTAATCCCAAGTTTGCCATCTTTTTCATTTTTCGGAAATTTATGTGTCCTAATGTATCATGCCATAATAAAATTACATGCTCAAGCAAATATTAAACTTTAATTTTATTAAAAGCACAATCAGAATACATAGGTTATTGCCAACTACGGCTACATTTGCCGTAAACAGGCCATCACATAAATATCCTCTTCCTACATACATTCCAGCTTTGAATAAAACCATCTTGTCTGACTCAATGATTATTTTGAATCCTTTCTTTGATAGTACTGCACTAGAGATAAAATTAATGCGGATGTCTGGAATGTGGAGCACGTCATTCAACTTGAGAGTTTTTCCAGAAGTAAATTTGAGAATTACTGTGCCACTGCCTTCGATCACTGAAACTATCGAATTACCCATGTAGAGTTTTTCTTCTTGATCGAATTTCTGGTATGTAGAGAACATGGTTTTGTCAGAGCAAACATGACGAGTAGCGCCTGTGTCCACCCACCATTGGTTAGGATTCTGAATCAAATTATATTCAAATATAACTGCCAAAAAATTGGACTCGTCCACTATATTTGCCTCTGGGTTGCCTTGCTTCTTGTGCCTGCAATATCTAACGACGTGTCGTGCTTTTCCACAAACCCAACACTCACCATTGAACTTCTTGGTTTGTTTATTGTCTTTGGATTTTTCTTCAGGCGCTTTTCTTTCGTACGAGAACTTCTTTTTCTTGCTTTTGTTGAGATTCCCTTTTTTCTTTGACTTTTTGTAACAAATGCCTCTTTGATTTGTTCGGTCACTCCGCAATTATATGTCTCAATTTTGAGTCTGACATTAAGATTTTCTAAGGAAATTTCCTTTTTCTTATGTCTCAGATTGTTGCGGTGGCCCTTCCAGGATGGTGGTAATTTCCCATTTTTTTCTTCAACAAGGAATGATTCTCTAACTTGATGTCCTTCTTCTTCTTTAAGTTCATGAATTATGAGTTGGAGTTCCTGCACTTGACTAGTTATGGGTTTAGAGTCCACCATTTTGTATACGATGAACTTCTTCAAACTGACATTCTGCGTCTCGTATTTATGTGCAAGTGCAGTTCATAAGGATTTTGCTGTCTGGTGCAGATGATATACTTAATATAGCACTCTATCATGACAATTCAGGTAGTTTCAACATAGGAAGTCTTGATACTTCCATGAGTCAATTTGGAGAAAAATAGATGCATCTTTTCTCTAGTTTGTCCGTATTTTAGGTTTGGTTCATGCTCCTTATTGCATTTCTGCAGCCTTAACGTAGTGAGATAAAATAGCGGCATCTTTTTCTCTAGTTTGTCTGTCTTTTGGCTTTAGTTCATCCACTTCAATTCACTTCTGCAGCCTTAGCATGGTGAGATAAAATATCATTCGATTTTGCCATGTTATGAAATGATCACCATCTCCTTTGAACAAATCAGGCCTGCTGTGGGTAGTAGCCTTAGTAGATAGTTCAACTGTTGTCGTCTCTGTTTTAGAAAGAAAACAGGAAAATTATTAATATGTTATACGTCTAGTATACCAAAACCGAGAATAATCAATTTTAAACTTGTCGCACAAGTTTATAAATCAGATATCCACTACTTTGGAATTCTATATTAGCTATGATAGAAATTAGTACATCGTAATCAATTTACAACAACAACATTATGCTACTTTAAGAAATAGCATAACGTAGAGAATGGAACGATTGTAGAATGATGTATATAAATATACAAATAAACCAGAAATCTAACCGGATAATGTTTGGGGCTTTTTGTAACAATTTCCTTAAGAATTTTATTCCAAAATTCTCTCAAGATAGAACAGACATATTCTACACGAGATTGTAATGAGTATGTCACTCTGTGATTTATTTATAATATAGATAACAATAGATAGAGAAGAAAGAAGGAAGATTCAGAATGGAATGACGAAAGAGACCAGTTTTCCTCTTTATTTATAGTTGATCCGCATATCTTCCGAACAGTCACGTCTGCACCCATTCGTCCAAATGGTCATGGCTGTTGTTGTGTAAAAAGTCACACCCTTCCGCCTTTTGCTGCTATAGTCTACCGGCTGTGCCCGTTCATTTTTAACTGGCCGCATCCGCTTTGTTTCCCAAGAAATCTGCACCCGTTCAACTATTTAAAAACGACCTAGTAAAAATAAGATCATATTAAACACCCAAGAAATCTCCCACATGAATGATGATATACCTTTTCCCCCACATAAAGGGAAATATCACAGAGTAAATATTGAATAATGCTTTATCGTGGATAAGTAGATATTTTAGTTTGAACTTTCCCTAGTTAAAACTTATCGGATCTATTTGCTAATCGGTGAAATATTTCATCTTGAACCGTCAGCCGTTATTGTATATTCAGGCAATAAGATTTACACAGCATTGATTCCCTTCTCATCCAATCTCTTGACTACTTGGTTCTGCGAGTGTTGTAGAGAATTAAAGCCTTGAATATTCTCATAGAGCCGACCCAACTCACATTAACATAGGTGATCACAACAATTAAGAGTATCGTACATATAACATACTTGTTAATTTCAAGAAATGGCAATCATTAAAAAAAACGTAGTTTTAACCTTGTAATACTTCTGTAGGCATGTGTTTATATTGTGAACCATAGGAATGGAGTAGGATTGTGTCAAAACAAATGCATTATGTCTTGAGTTATTCATAATTGGTTTGCCTATTGATCCTAGTCCATAGGATCTCCAATCACTAGGATATATTTCCGTATAAGATAACTCTTGCTGGTTTAGGATTTTAAACCCATTCCCTTCGATGCGCAGTTAATTTTCTCTCTTGATAAACCTTTAATAAACAGATTTGCTAGGTTATCATTTGTTCTCACATAATCCATGGAAATAGTTCCATTTGGGAGTAACTGTCTAACTGTGTTATGGCGTCTACGAATATGTTGTGACTTTCCATTATGCACAAAGTTTTGCGCTTTGCTTAGCGCTGCTTGGTTATCACAATGTGTGCATATGGATGGTACAGGTTTAGGCCAAAACGGAATATCTTCCAAAAAGTGATGAAGTCATTCTACTTCTTCACCTGCTTTGTTTAAAGCGATGAACTATGATTCCATAGTGGATCGAGCTATGCATGTTTGTTTAGTAGATTTCCATGACACTGCCGCCACTGCTAGGGTAAATACATAACCAGTAGTTGATTTTGATTCGTCTGAATCAACAATCCTGTTTGCATCGCTATATCCTTCTAAGACGGCAGAATATTTCCCATAATGTATGGAATAGTTTGTGGTATTTTTCAAATATCCTCGCACTCTTATTAGTGCTTTCCAATGTTCCTCTCCCGGAATGCTTGTATACCTGCTCAATCGACTTACTACATAAGCTATATTTGGTCTTGTGCAATTCATGAGATACATCAGATATCCTATTACACTAGAATATTCCAGTTGCATTACACTCCCCTTAATGTTTTTATGCAATACTTTTGATGGATTAAAAGGTGTATGTAATCCTTTAATTCCAAAATTTTGAAATCTTTCAGTCACTTTATCTACATAATGTGACTGAGATAATTTAATTCTATTAGGTGTTCTTATTATTTGATTCCCTAAATAACGTCTGCTACACCTAAATCTTTCATATCGAAATTGTTTACTAGCATTTTCTTTACTATCTCTATAACTTTGATGTTAGGACTAAAGATTAGCATATCATCTACATGTAAACAAACCATCACGTATGATTGTCCAACTTGTTTATAATAAACACATTTATCACATTCATTTATACGAAAACCATTTTTCATCATGACACTATCAAATTTTGCTTGCCATTGTTTTAGTCCATATTATGATTTTACTAATTTGCAGACTTTGTTTTCATTTCCTTTGGAAATGAAACCTTTTGTTTGCTCCATGTAGATTTCCTCATCGAGATCTCCATTTAAGAATAATGTCTTTACATCTATTTGATGAATTTATAAATTATACATAGATGCAATTGCTATCTACATTCTTTTAGAGGTTATTCATGTTATTAGTGAGTATGTATCAAAGAAATGAACTCCTTCTTTTTGGCGATATCCTTTGGCTAACAATATGGCTTTATACTTGTCGATTGTGCCATCTGCTTTCATTTTCTTCTTGAAAATCCATTAGCAGCCAATTGGTTTTATTCCAGGTGGAATGTCAACAATTTCCCAAGTTTCAATACTTAGAATTGATTCAATCTCACTTTGGATTGCTTCTTTCTAGCATGCAGATTGAGAAGATATCATTGCTTCCTTATACGTTTGAGGTTCGTGTTCTAACATGTATGTTAAGAACTCTGAACCAAATGTCTGGGAAATTCTAGCTCTTACGCTTCTTCTAGGTTCAATTTCCTCAACATCATGAGGAGTTACATCTTCATGTGAATTACATGATTCTTCTCTTGTCCTTTTAGGGACATTATTTCCTTTATTCCTTTTGTGTGGAAACACATCTTTAAAGAATGAGGTGTCTCTCGATTCAATGATTGTATTTACATTGATCTCAGCTATATCAGAATTTAATACCAGAAATCTATAGGCACTACTATTTTGGGATAGCCCTAGTTAGTAACAATCTGCAGTTTTTGGTCCAAGTTTGACTTTCTTCGGAGGTGGACCTAGAACTTTAGCCAAGCACCCCCACTCTTTGAGGTATTTAAAGCTTGGTTTATGTCCTTTCCATATCTCATATGGAATTGTTCATGTTTTATTATGAGGGACCTTGTTTAAAACATGATTAGACATATTTAAGGCTTCCCCCACAAGTTCGTCGGTAAGCCAGAGGTCAATAGCATCGCATTAATCAGATCTTTTAATGTTCTACTCTTTCTCTCGGCAACACCATTTTGTTGTGGCGAATATGAGGCTGTTGTTTGATGAATTATTCCATTGTCTGCACATAATTGTTCAAACAGCGATTCATATTCTCCACCTCGATCAGATCTCAATATCTTGATCTTTTTATTTAAATGATTTTCTACCTTATCCTTGTACTTTATAAACGATGTAATCGCTTCGTCTTTATTGTTCAAAAGATATACATAGCAATATCGTGTATAGTCGTCAATAAAAGTACTTTTTCCACCTCTTGTAGGTAAAGGTTTAAAATCACATAAGTCTGTATGAGCCAAACCTAGTGGTTCAGTACCTCTATGAACAGTATGAAATGGTTTCTTGACCATTTTGGCTTCTACACATGTCTCACATTTGTAGTTTTTTTCTTCTTGGAATTTAGGAATTAATCTCAAGTTTGCCATCTTTTTCATTATTCAAAAACTTATGTGTCATAATCTATTATGCCATAATAAAATTTCAAGCTCAAGCAAATAAGAAACTTCAATTTTATTAATAGAACAATCAGAATACATAGGTTTATTGCTAACTACGGCTACATTTGCTTTAGATAGGTCATCACATAAATATCCTCTTCATATATACATTTTAGCTTTGCACAGAACCATTTTGTCTGACTCGAAGACCATTTTGAATCCTTTCTTTGATAGTAGTGCGTCAAATATAAGATTCATACGGATGTCTAGAACATGGATCAGGTCATACAACTTGATAGTTTTTTCAAAAGTAAACTTGAGAATTACTGTGCCATTGCCTTCGATCATTGAAAGTACAAAACTACCCATGTACAGTTTTTCTTCTTGATCGAATTTCTGGTATGTAGAGAACATGGTTTTATCAGAGCAAACATGACGAGTAGCGCCTGTGTCCAGCCACCATTGGTTAGGATTCTGAACCAAATTGCACTTAGATATAAGTGTTGAAAAATTGGACATGTCCACTTCCATGTTGTCTACTATATTTGCCTCTGAGTTGCCTTGCTTTTTGTGCTTGCAATCTCTAGCGGCATGTCCTGCTTTTCCACAAACCCATCATTCACCATTGAACTTCTTTGTTTATTTGTATTCTTTGGATTTGTTTTCAGGAATTTTTCTTTTCTACGAGAACTTCTTTTTCTTATTTTCTGTTGAAATTCCCTTTTTTCTTTGACTCTTCCACAGCAAATGCCTCTCGCTTTGTTTGGTCACTCCGCTATTATCTGTCTCAATTTTGAGTCTAACAATAAGATCTTCAAAGGAAATTTCCTTTTTCTTATGTTTCAGATAGTTGCAGCAGTCCTTCCAGAATTGTGGCAATTTCCCTATTATAGCTTCAACAAGGAATGATTCTCCAACTTGATGTCCTTCTGCTTCAAGTTCATGAATTATGAGTTGGAGTTCCTTCACTTGACTAGTTAAGGATTTGGATTCCACCATTTTGTAATCCATGAACTTGTCTACGATGAATTTCTTTAAACTGACATTCTGCGTTTTGTGTTTATGCACAAGTGTGATCCTTAAGGATTTTGCTATCTGGTGCGACTGATATACTTTATATAGCACTCTATCTAGACAATTCAGAATGTAATTTCAGCATAGGAAGACTTGATGCTTCCATGAGTCAATTTGGAGAAAAATAGCGGCATCTTTTTCTCTAGTTTATCTGTCTTTTGGCTTTGGTTCATCCACTTCGATGCACTTCTGCAACCTTAGCGTGGTGAGATAAAATATCATTTGATTTTGCCATGTTATGAAATCATCACCATCTCCTTTGAATGGATCATGCCTGTTGTGGGTAGTAGCCTTGGTTGATAGTTCAATTGTTGCCATTTCTATTTTAGAAAGAAAACAGGAAAATTATTAAGATATTATACGTCTAGTATACCAAAATATAGAATAATCAATTATATACTCGTTGCACAAGTTTATAAATTAGATTTCCACTACTCTGGAGTTATATATTAGCTAATGATAGCAATAAGTACGTTGTAATCAATTTACAACAACAAAAACATTATACTATTTTAAGAATTTATTTCAAAATTCCTTCAAGATACAATAGTCGTCTCTGCACGAGATTGTAATGTGTATGTCACTTTATGATTTATTTATAATATAGACAACAGTAGTTAGAGAAGAGAGAAGGAAGATTCGGATTGGAATGGAATAAGGAAAGTGATCAGTTTTCCTCTTTATTTATAGTTGTTCTGTATCTCTTCTGAATAGTCGCTTCCGCACCTGTTCATCCAAACGGTCGCGCCTGCTGTTGGATAAAAAGGTGCACCCTTCCGCCTTGTGCTGCTACTGTCTACCGGTTGGCCCGTTTATTTTTAACAACCTGCATCCGCTCTGTTTTGCCAAAAAATATGCAACCATTCATATGTTAAGAAACAGCATGGTAAAACTAATATCATGTTAGACCTGTACCCGAGCCCGGCTTGGTTCGATCAGATGGCGGTGGTGGTGCGTGTGTATGTGGTGGTGAAGCATGGCCTCCCTCCTCACAACGAAGTATATATTTGGGTGCCTCAAGGCCCTAACCTCCTCATGAGGAAATGACTTATATACTTTGAAGTACTTTTTGGTTTTGGCGATGTGGGACTATTGAAAAAAAAAATCATTCACAAGATTTCAACAATCACCCACATGAATGATAATATACTTCCCCCCACACAAAGCGAAATATCATAGAGTACATATGGAATAATGCTTCATCGTGGATAAGTAGATACTTCACTTTGAACTTTTCATAGTCAAAACTTATCGGATCTACTTGGCTAATCAGTGAAAATAGTTCCATTTGAGAGTAACAACCAAACTGTGTTATGGCGTCTACAAATTTGTCGTGACTTTCCATTATACACAAAGTTTTGCGCTCTGCTTGGTTATCACAGTGTATGCATATGGTCGGTATAGGTTTAAGCCAAAACAGAATATCTTCTAAAATGGGACAAAGTCATTCTTCTTCTTCGCCTGCTTTGTCTAAAGTGATGAACTTTGATTCCATAGTGGATCGAGCTATGCATGTTTGTTTAGTAGATTTCCATGACACTGCCGCCCCAGCTAGGGTAAATACGTAACCACTAGTTGATTTTGATTCCTCTGGATCAACAATTCAGTTTGCATCATTATTCCTTCTTCGATGACAGTATATTTCCCATAATGTAAGGAATAGTTTGTGGTATTTTTCAAATATCCAAGCACTCTTATTAGTGCTTTCCAATGTTCCTCTCCCGGAATGCTTGTATACCCATTCAATCGACTTACTACATAAGATATATCTTGTCTTGTGCAATTAATGAGACACATCAGACATCCTATTACACGAGAATATTCCAGTTGAATTACACTCACTGTTAACTATATTTTTCGTCAACACCGGAGATGGGTCAATTAGGGAGGATCTAAAGGAAAAATAGGCGATTCGGCTATTTTTGGGTTAAATCGGATCACCACCCTAGATATCGAAGTCTTGAGGAGTGGGATCGCTAAGGACTACCAAAATGGACCCAAACTCAAAGGGGGGGATATATCCTCCTATTCGAGGACATATTGAGACGGGAATCCATGCTTATTTGGAAAATGTATAGTAAACTACAACAGTGATGATCAGAAATAATAGTATAAACTTACAGAGCAATTTTCTATAATAAGATCCCTTTTCCTTAAACTTTCATCTGGAGTACATGAATGTAATAGGAGAAATTCTCCAGTTAATCTAAACGCTAAGCTTCTTTGAGGATTACTAGTATGAAGAAAATTGATCCCTCTAAATGTGACCCCGGGGTCTTATTTATAGTGGTTCTGGGCTCCTTCTGCTGTTGGGCTATTGGGCCTATGGGGGCCTTTGTCAGCCGCTTCTTTTTCTTTGTTTCACACACTTGACTTCTGGCTGTCTTTGGAGTATCAGTTACGATTTTAGGATGGTGTTGAACCCTTGTTAATAGCTCCTGAACGTTGTCTGTCGCACGTAAGCTTTCAGATGTAGGCCTCCGACTTTATCGTGAATACTTATAGGGGCCTGCCCTCATGACATATGTTGCTAACTACCGGTTCGAAGCAGCTTTGGGTTTCGTACTAGATAAATCAGTACGGGTAGCCTGTATCCCTGCATGGGTCCCAGTTAGTCTTTTGACGGAGCTTTTGCGGTAGCTTGGATTCCCGGAGGGTGGCTTCCGGTGACGCTTCTGTTATTTGTGAATGTAGCCTTTCGGTATTCGTTCAGCAGGTGCTCTGGAAGCTGATTCGGGATGATCCTTGCGCTCTCGGTTTAATACCTTTGATGCCCTCGCCTTTAGGTGTATCAGTATTTAGGTAGGTCATTACTGAAGATTCCTTTGGGCTTCATCTGAGGGGTTTATTGCTTTTGACTTTCTTGGTTTCCGATTAGGAGGACTCTTTACCATAGAATTTTCTGTCGGACTGATAATGTCGGGGGATCTTGGCGGACTGATCCTGGCGGATAGATCCCGCCAATTATATCCCGTAGCTTTTTTGATCCTCTCCCCTAGGAGGATATCGTTTGATGTAGCTTTTCGGGTTATTTCCTCCTGCTCTTAGCTCCTCCTAGTACTTGAACCTACTTTCTAAGGAGTTTTTGGTGAGCTTTCGATCATCTGATACCCCTTCACCGCCAGCTCACTTCACTGTTGATTTTGGTAGTAACATTCCCCCCCCCCCCCAGTGAAGGGGTATTTTCAGCTTTCCAAGTCAAACTCTTAGTCTTTTTCGAGGTGTCATGTCAGAGTCTTTTGATCTTCCTTGATAGGGGAACGCCGATTGGTCTTTGTTTGTACGGTGGGCCTTTGGGTAAATTCTCCTGCATAATTACCATTGCTCCTTCTTCACTTTTTATCTGCAACATTAATTTCTTGCACCAGATTATTTGTTCACCGAGGACTTGCAGTTTATTATGGGGAACTCATTACTTAAACCTCTGGTAAATATCTTTGCTTTAATCCTTAATTTAGAGGTTGAATTGTTCTACCCAAATTTGATAGGGTTTTGCATATCAGATACAAATTGTTTGAATTTTAATAACCTGACATGCGATTCATGGCGATCTATTCATGCGCCTTTTCCTCCAACTATTAATTCTAGGGTTTGGGACATGCAATTGCATAAAAGAATCTATTCCTTCAATTAAGGAATGGAATGGTGTATAGAGTTGTCCCATCATTCATTACTCTGACTACCCATCGCTAGTAGGTTAATATGTTATCGCTTTTGAATGTTCTAATAAATGTGATATGAACTTTACATGTTTACGAAATTATATCACCTGGCAGCACTATGTCTGATAAAAGGAGTTCCGGTCTATCATCCATTGATGCTTGTGATCTTTCTCGGAGGAGGAAGTCTCTTATCTCGATGAAGTCGTTGACTACTTCTCAAGATGAAGTAAACTCCATTCTTGCTGGCTTTAGGATGGATGATGTGGAGGCTATTCCCCTACCTGTCATGATGACATCGTGCATCCTCCTAAAGGATATTTCGCCTACTCAGTTGTATATATCTGGCATGGAGGCTTCTTTCCTTTTCCTCCCTTTGTGTTTCACCTTTTACAGGATTTGGAGATTGCGCCCATTCAACTTTTACCAAGCACTTACACACTGCTCTTATGTCTGGAAGTGCTTGTTCTTGTATAGGGTCAGGCTTCTCTGACTTCAAACCTCATTCGACACCTGATGTGTTTTTCAAGAGGTGTTGACTTCCCTATATTCCATGCTACCCCCTTACAGAAGATTGTCAACGATGGTGTGGGCAAGGCTATACCATGGGAAGATCAATTTTCTTCATTAATGTCTTGCTGGCATTTCTGGCCAATTTGCTGACCGTAGTGAGTCTTCTTAACCCTTCTCGAGTGGTTACTCTTTCATTTGTGACTTATCTTTAATTTCTTTCTTTCTTTCAGATTTTTCTTATGAGGGAGTGTCCTTAACCGAAAGTGAATCCCGCGTATTTGAGCTTATTTTGAAACTACTCAAAAAGCCGCCAGGTCGGTCCACTTTGTTAATCAAGGACAAGTTGTGTCTTTATTACCTTCTTCCTATCGAAAAGAAGGTCTTGGGGTGTCCACCTGTTCGTATTTATGGCTCTAAACGTTTATTGGTAGGTTCAGAAGTGTTTTCTCCCTTAGCTCCTTTATTTCCAAGTATGTTTTGTTGATTCGATAGTTTCTTTATGGAGGTCTTTTTGACACTAACATTCCACGTTCTTGAATTTTTCTTTGGTCTTTCATTTGACTAGGAGTTTCAGTTTCGGAAGCCCCTATTCTTACTGATGCCTTGAATCGATCTACCGCTGCCGCTATCAAGAGGCTGGCCGAATTACCTGTCTATCCGCCAGCTTAGAGTTTGAAGCTTAATGTTCCCGTCCCCGTGATTTCCGGGGGTGCTTCCGACAGAGAGTCAGGGAGTAGTGTTTTCCCATCATCCCTTCCAAGTACATCCGGAATGGGTGTAGGTGCCATGCCGCGTACCCCTGCTTCTTAGCCTGCTGAACCTTCGAGGCTCCTTGATTCTCCGACAGATTTTACTCATCTTGTGAAACTCGTTCTTTATGGACCTGAGTTTTATGTTATCTCGTTGCCTTCCACATCTTCCTACACAGTGGATTTCTACCAGTTTTTGATAATTCGACAGCTTAAGGTACAACATTCTCTTTTTACTTTGAGCTTTCCATTTGTTGCAATTATATGTTGAATGCTTCAAATTTCCCAGACTATTAAGAAATGACACTTGTCCAAGCCTATTCTTTTTGCCTCTGTTGCTGGAATCTCTCGACTTCGAGAAGCGAACGCGGTCTTGAGCGACGAGTGTGAGAGGTTGAAGGCTTCCTTGGAACATGCTGAGTCATCTTTGGAGAGGGAGAGGCAGGATAGGGACGCAACATCCGACAAGGTGTTGGCCTCAGAGCACCAGATAGCGGAGGACGTGGTTACTCATGCTGATGAGCTTCGGAAGAAGGATGAAAAGCTTTCTCGTGCTGCCCAGGTAATCTGCGCAACCGAGGACAGAATTTCCAATTTCTTGCAAGTCCACCTCCCACAAATTAAATCCGACTGCTATGAAGATGCCTTATTTCACCTTCTTTCCAACAACCTTCAAAATCTTCCTAAGCTCCGAACCACTCAAGTTCCTTCCTTCGTCAGGGATCGGGTCATGGAAGGGATTAAGTTGGGTGAAAAAGGAATCGAGATACCGCAGAGGAGTGCATCCACAATTGAGGACCTTTTATATATTTACCGTCTTCCGGATGATTTAGGCGAGGTAGGGGAGGCTCTCGCTCCTGTTGGTAACAATAAGGAGAACGGGGGTAACAGTCCCAGGGATAGCGACTGCCTAGGCGAGCATTTTGTCCATAATTCTGAATCGTCATTGCTTGGGGAAGGTGGCACCTTCGATCTTCCGGGAGAGAAGAAAGCTGTTGGTCATGACATTCCCTCCACTTGGGTATAGTTTTTACTTTGGATATGTTTTTCTCTTTTCCTGGATATTTGACTTCAAATAGTCTCTTATCGTTACAATAGACAAGAGAAAAACCGTTTTCCTGCATTAAGCAGAGTTAGGTAACAAAAAGTTTAAACCATTTTATGTAGGGCAGGTGGCACACTTGCAAACTTAATTCTGCAATCTATGCAATACTGGTATGGGGTTCTCCTTCACTATTTGTAAAGGCTAATGTGATTGTTTGCATTATGATAGAGTTTAGTTTATTATAAGGATGCATTACATGTGATTTGTAGACTGAGAAAAGAGTTCCGAACGATGCCTATTCATGCTTTCAGGGAAAAGTGTTTCCTCGAGGGACTTAAGTGCGTTTACACTGCATTTCCTCAGCTCTCCTTTAACTTTTTGAGAGGGTATCGTGAAGCTATGTTAAAGAGTTTTAGGATTAAACATGCTGAGGTGCTATGTAAACAATAAATGTATGAGGAACTGATCTATTTATAATTCACCTTTCCGTCTATATGTCGTAGTAGGTTAGTTTTGGGTTTAACCCATGCCGAGATTTATAAGGAAAGGGGGGTATATTCTTGTAAATTAAAAAGAAAATGAAATTGTAACTACTTTCCTGTATGTCTATGAGCAGGTTGATCAATTCGGGATTCTTCCATCTCGGGGCGGAGCGTCTCCGACGAGAGAGATTCTTCCTATGTCCCATGAAAGGAAGATCTTACATCAGAATTTATCCATCAAACACTTGACTGAGAGGATGATTGTTTTGAAAGAACATCTAAAAGAAAGGGATAGGACTATTCTTGGACTGAGGGCATACATAAATTCTACGCCCTCTGTCGAGTTTGAGGATGAATTGAGGCATCTACGTCAACGTAATGCTGATTGGGAAGTTGATTTGAACAGTGCCACAACAAAATGCGAGACATGGGAATATTGTTTCAAGAATATTCCTTTTATGCCGGGATCTTCATCTTCTGGGGTTGCGACCTCTCGCGAAACCCATACTCGTCAGAATTTTTATTATTTGAATAACCCTCCCCCCGGGCAAAAGGAGTCAACCGTTTCTGAATGGTGCAAAAGAGTGGTAGTCGAGATGAAAAGGACTTATGACACTAAGTTGATTAATGATTCCCATAATTGTGTCGTTGGGTACACTGACCAAATTAGACTCTTACAAGAAGAAAGGCATAATTTGCGTTTGGACGTTTTTGAATTGGAACAGAAAAATAAGTCTCTCAGGGCAATGTGTAGGGCTTATAACAGAGCCTTGAAGCTTCAAACTAAACCTTCTGATCATTTAGACGAAACGAGCAGAAGGGTGCGAAGACTTAACAAATTACTAGGCATTGCACTTCGCCATGCCATTGACCCTCCTTTGTCTGAGGATGGAGAGGACCTAGATATTTAGTAGCATTTTGTAATGACGACATAAAATTATACCCGTAACCGAGGTACTGAAAATGTAACTTTTGGTGAACGTGCTTATGTATTGACAATTTCTATTATGTAGATAATTGTTAGCATAAGACATGGATAACATCTGCTTGCATAATGAATGATTTAAAAAGTTTCTTTGGGTAAAAGGAGAGACAACCCTTTTTATTTGGACTTGTCTTTGACGATGAGCTTCTTGTCAACTTCCCAAATTTTGTTTTGTGACCCTCCTCCCGTAAGTGCATCCATGCTTGTGAAGAGCCTACTCAACCCAGATTCGGGCGTCATTATACAGAAGACGAGAACCCCCTCCGGCATTTGTGAAGCGCCGAATCGACCTAGATTCAGACGTCAATATATAGAAGACCGGAACCCCCTCCGATATTTGTGAAGCGCCGAATCGATCTAGATTCGGGTATTAATATATAGAAGACCGGATCCCCCTCCGGTATTTGCGAAGCACCGAATCGACCCAGATTCGGGTATTAACATATAGAAGACCCAGATTCAGGTATTAACATTTAGAAGACCGGAACCTCCTCCGGTATTTGTGAAGAGCCGAATCGACCTAGATTTGGGTAGTAATATGTAGAAGACCGGAACCTCCTCCGGGATTTGTGAAGCAACGTATTTACCCAGATTCAGGTGTTAATATATAAAAGACCAGAACATCCTCTGGGATTTGTGAGGCACTGAATCGATCCAGATTTGGGTGTTAATATATAGAAGACCGGAACCTCCTCTGGTATTTGTGAAGCACCCAATCGACCCAGATTCGGGTGTTAATACATAAAAGACCGGAACCTCCTCCGGTATTTGTTGTTTCGGTATCCCCTTTCGGATTTGATTTGTGAAGCAGAGTATGTACATACTTCTCAAGTCACTTCTTGGGCTTTTTGTAATGGCCCGCAAATCCATAATATCAGAGTTGACTACATACATCATACATCCAACCCAAATATCACGAAAATACGAATCATTTTTTTAGAAGAAAAAGGTAGAAGAAGAACAGAAATAACAACACAGAATCTTATATCGTAGCGGAACAAAATATAATATATCATAACTTTTGAAATACAAAATTTCAACTGTATAACATACACTTATCAAAGTACAACATTTACAACACATCGGAACAAAACTCTATATAACTAACGCTGAAGCCTCCTGCTCCAAGCTCCTTTAGATAGATCTGTAAAATCCTGGACTACTTGACTGCCCGTACAAATTTAGGCACCCAAGAGTTTAGGTATAACAAAACAAAATAAACTCTGGGTCAGTCATGGATTGGTGTGAGTAAACAGTTTAAAACAGCTTGAACGAGTAAACGATATCTCATAAGACAACGCCGTATAACGGAACGGGTTTTTCCCTTATGAGAATCTAAAATATCTTTATATCAAAAACCTTTTTGATATTATTCTAATGCCTATTAACCACATTATAATAATCATCTAGCAGAAACGCTTTCATCTCATGTTCTACATATATAGTATACAATCAAAACCGCAAGCACGTATTGGGTAATGGATTTCCAACTATGACAAGGTATGGAACCACCTTCCACCGGTGTATCTCTAGAGGAGAATACACCGAGTTCAACAAGAACATCTTGCAACTCATCCACACATGACCGACCACTCATTTCTCTTGAGTGTATCGAATGTACATCACCAACGGTTGAGATCAGCAGCCGTTTCCCGATAAGGGACAACATTGATATAGATTAAAGAAGCAAATGAATATTCTCTAGATAGGTGATAATACACCCTAATGGGAGCTAACCACATAGCCATGTTGCCTGCCCGGTTTTTGTCATTTCCCGGTTGTTGAGGCCAGAGGCTACGATTACTTTCCATTCATTGATAACACGATCACTTTGAATGCCACATTATCATATCCGTTAATCATTAATTGGTTTACACAAATATTCTGGATGTTATGCTAAGGGAATAAATCCGTTGCAACCATATATATTTATACAGACCAACCCATTTGATCATTGGAAATACTTTCTCAGACATTCGTCCATTTACATTCGTTCTGGGACTGAACGAAACCGAAGGCACTATTCAGTACATCCATCCTAGGCAATCTCTACCTAGGACTTATACAACATCCCTTGCACTTTACTCTGTCTTCAATATATTCAACATACTTGGTTCGCAACGCTCATGCCAATACGGAGTGGTTCTTTGGATAATAATCCAACCAAGGTCTCCACATTAACAACGTCAAAATGGTCAAAACTTTGATAGTCGGTGATTTAACTATCAAATGAAAAATGTCCGTGCACACACAACGATCTTATTTCCCAATGGAATTAAGGATCAAATCATCAAACATATATATATATATATATTCACATTTCCTTATTTTCTATGTTTCGAAAATATATGTTATTAACACTGGAAAACATTTCCATATATCGCCTTCTTTTATTTTCTATACTTAAAAAATATCTTCTATTAATCATTGGAAAATATTCCAATTACTTATCTCTTTTCCGACTCATTTATTCCTATACTTAGGAAATATTTATTTTTCTATTTCCAACTTTTACTTACTCGGGTTAAAACAAATGTTATGTAAAACATCGTCACAACAACCCAAAATACTGCATTTGGCTAAATCTCTTTTAAACACTTCTCTTCGAGACTGGATCTTGCTATTTCTCAGCTAATAATGAAATCAATCGAGTTGGGGTATAATTACCTTTCAGACTTCGACTGAAAATACTATTAACTTCAAAACAGACAAGACCGCTAACTCGAATAATCAACACCATATTAAACCAATTTTCCATTTCTAAAACATGTATACGCTTCTCTTTCTATTTCCAGATTATCGATTTCCTTTTTGTTTATAATGTTCTATTTTTAAGTTCATTTTCTTATCGAATTCTATATATATCGATACGTTGATTTCTAACTATCAAATTTTCTTAAAAATATTTTAACTCCTTAAATTTTGGGAAAAATTTTCCTTAACCTCCTTTGTACCGGGAGCATCGGGAAAATCCCCAAACTACCACACAGGCCTCTCTATTCAAAAAGAAAAAGAAAAAGCCAAGCGGCTAGCCGATACGACGCATAAAATCTCATATTTAATTTAAATACGTACCTTTTTGTCGAGCATTATATTTATACTCTTCTAACACTTCATTCCAAACCTGTCTCATGTATATCCATACATTTCAAATTCATTTCAACTTAATCTAATCGTTTTAACTTAATTCATTAATCAGTTTGCTAATTAACTCTTTTGCCAATTTCACTTTGAACATGACATGTTCAAATATATTTTAATCTACTCATGAACCCAATCTAATTCCATTTCAAATCGAGTTACATATTCGATTTCGAATATAAATTTTCAAATTTCTTTCTCTTATTCAACGGCCCATTTCAATTCAAATCTCAATTTAACTATTTATTCTTCAAACTAGTTAAACCTATTTAATAATTAAAAATCTGATTTTTGTTTCAAAAATCATTTCACTTACTTCACTGGAGTTCATATTTATTTTATATCTCCAGTTTGGATTTTTCTAATGCCAATTCGGATTTTATTTCCTTAAAATCCTTTTATTTATTTAAATAAACCGTTATTGTTTTTAAAACGATTATGGCACTGTTTTTCTGAAAAATTGATTTTGACATAACTCAAAATCAGTACGACGAAATCTAGATTTTTCATCTTCCATTTGTAAACTATTATCTAACTGATCCTGACAGTTCTTGTTTCAAAGAATTCCGACTTAATTTGAGTTCTATATACTCAATAGAAGTTCGAAACGTCGATTTATGAACTACAGCACTGCGACGAGTTCGTTTTAATTATATTTATATATATAAACTTTTAAACTTCGTTTATATATAAATTCCAACTCCATTATGATATATTTTTAATATACTTCAAATCCATTTCAACTTAATATTTCCGATCTTCTAAAATTGTCGATTTTCCCTAACTCGGAAATAATTTCATTTATACATCGATCTTCTATATTCAAATTCCATTTCAACTCTATCTGAGTTCTATATTCAAATTCCCATTTCAACTCTATTTGAGTTCTATATTCAAATTCTCATTTCAACTCTATTTGAGTTCTATATTCAAATTCCCATTTCAACTCTATTTGAATTCTATATTTAAAGTCTATTTCAAATTATATTTCAATTCTATTTTGAAATTCTCTATATTCAAACTCCATTTGAATTTCTATATTCAACTTCTATATTTGGATTTCCTTTATTCAAATTCCATTTCACTTTCTATATACAAATTCTATTTTTGAATTTTCTTTATATTTTCTATATTCAAATTCTATATTTGAATTCCATTTAAATTTCTTTATTCAAATTCTATTTGAATTTTCTTTATTCAAATTCTATACTTAAATTCCACTTAAATTCTAATATCATATTTAAGTCTCTTTGAATTCAAATACCATATTTAATTCTCTTTGAATTCAAATGCCATATTTTATTCTCTTTGAATTCAAATACCATATTTTATTCTCTTTGATTTCAAATTCCATATTTTATTCTCTTTGAATTCAAATTCCATATTTAAGTCTCTTGAATTCTAATACCATATTTTATTCTCTTTGAATTCAAATACCATATTTAAGTCTCTTTTAATTCTAATACCATACTTTATTCCCTTTGAATTCAAATTCCATATTTAAGTCTCTTTGAATTCTAATACCATATTTTATTCTCTTTGGATTCAAATACCATATTTAAGTCTCTTTGAATTCTAATACCATATTTTATTCTCTTTGAATTCAAATTCCATATTTAAATTTCTTATATCCAAGTTCTATTTGAATTTCTTATATTCAAATTCTATTTGAATTTCTTATATATTCAAATTCTATTTGAATTTCTTATATTCAAATTCTATTTGAATTTTCTTTTATATTCAAATTCTATTTGAATTTCTTATATTCAAATTCTATTTTAATTCCTCATTTGAAATTTCAAACTCTATTTTAGAAATAAAAATAGAATTTCCTTTTTAAATCTGCAAAATTCCTTTTCATGATATTTTTAAATATCAACATTTGGGCCTAGTGATATTTAAACACCAACAACCAATTATTTATTTCAGGTTTTCTAACACACCATATGTGACAGTATATATGCAAACAGTTAATATTTTTTTGAGGGATCTAGTTGGATCCCTCCAACCTGTTTTCCTGCATCCACAGATGTTAGTCAACATAATAATACCCATCCTGCTTCGAGGCAGGATATCAAGGTATGAAGGTCATCCACTATCATAGCGTGGGGCGTATAGGGTAATCATCTGCTAATGGTGCCGCGGGCATCCGCTAATGAGACTGCGGGAATCCAACCAATCACCAAACCAATATATATAAAAAATGGCAAGCCTATATAACTATATATATATATATATTTAAACATGCCACACTATATTTTAACGTAACCAAACAATCAACAGAAAATTATTTTTAACAGATAAAAATAATTCTAAATAAAAGGTGAGTGAGATTTACTCACTTGTTTATTTGTCGAATATCCATTCCAATTTAGTTTAAATTGAATGACGTTCGTTGTATATTAAAAATTCCCGTTGACCCTGAAAAGAATCCCAAACCAACTCAAGTTTGTATAGTTCGTAGCTACAGACTCATCCTGACATGTTTGTCCCAATCGAACCTCGTACGACAAAACATATTTTTAAAGATTTAACCATTAAATATTTAATGTTTACTTAAATAATTAATTAACAAATTTAATTACCTTAATCCAGGTTTGTCATTTTCTGCCTTAACTGGTACAACTCTTCCCATTCATGAATAGACATAGTCTCCTTCCTCCTTTCTGCATTGCGTGAAACACCCTAGGTTGGCTGCCACAACTACAAGCATCGACTTCTCCCTTTTCCATCAACCCATCTTCAACTACCAATGCATTGAACTCCTTACTGATCGCAACTTAGACGACAACGAACCCTAGCTAAAGATCCCAACACCCTACTTCCCCTTGCACCTGTAACCAAAGGTCAGAAACCCCCTTTCCAAATCTCGAATCGTGACTTCTAGCTCACAGAATCCTTCGCCCTCCTAGTCGAGCATCTCCAACAACGATGCTCACCAGAAATCGTACTCAAAGACGTCGCGAGCTTCACCCTTCGAATCGAAGATAAACCAAAGCAGAAATCGAGCCCGAGTGATCCAAGACCGTGTACGAGCTCAAGGATTCGCGATTCCAAATCCCGGCTACACTTGCAATTTCTGTTTTTCTTTGTTTCTAAAGCTTCCATTTTTATTTTGCAGTGGTCTCAATTTTGATTTTTAGATTGAACGGGAATGACAACTCACGACCATTCTTTTACTTTATTGTCTGAAGCTTTGTTTCGATTTTTGAGGTCCCGGATTCCCTTTTTAGAGATGAGTTAGATTTTTGCGTTTAAGAAGGCAATGGCCATTTCAATTTTGTGGAGGACAGAGAAGCCACATTTATTTTGCTTCTGCGGTTTTGAAAGGAACAGCAAGGGCATCCTTGTTGCTTTGTTTCAGTCCATAGAACAAAAGGATTTATTTTATTTTAAATTTGTTTTTAAACCTGTATCCTTTAAATTAAATACCCATGATGCCGAACTCCTTTCTGAACCCAACAACTGTCCATTCTAGGGTAAAACCACTATTCTGAACCCACTGGGATAAGTGTCGAAGTCCAATTCGATCTTTCGGAACATATATTAATTTAAATAGATATAAATTCAATTTTAAACAATTTAAATTCTTCGATAATAATTTAATATTATTATTCTAGTTCAAACCAAAGTTTGCATTGATTATCTACTCTGTTTTTAAATCAGTTTTTAACTTTGAATTCAGTTATTCGCTGATTCCTTATTTTGATAATTTAATATATATGATATTAAATCGAAATCGATATTTAAATCGATAATATAAATATAAAAATTCATTTATATTATCAGCTCAATATTTAAATCCATATTAAATATTTAAACTAAACTGTTCGAAAAACCCGGGTCGTTACACTTTTGGTGTCAAAGCAGAGAATGTATGTGCTTTGTTGGCCACTCTCTGGGCCTGTGCGTTCGGCGTGCTTGGCTAGCTTATCCACAAGCACGGACCAAGGACTTACTCGACTTCCCTCTAGGAGACGCCTTATCCTGACCATCGTAGGCGATGATAAGGTCTTAAAAACTTAGACGGGGACATCATAGGCACAAAACTAAGGTTTACTCTTTCGACGCTCTATATAGACCATCGTAGGCACTGATAGAGGCTTACACACCACCTACCTCTGAGTGGTGCCCTATCTTTACCATTGTAGGCGATGACAGGGGTTTGCATTCCCTTCTGCGGGTAACACGGAACATAAGCAGAGGTAGGACATGCTCTTCTGCGAGCAGAGGCAGTACGTACTTAGTTCTAGCAGAGGCAGGGCGTATTCTTATGCGGGCAGAGGCAGGAAGTGATAATTTTAGATGCACCTCCACGACCATTTCTGGTGTGAAACAGAGGCTTACACTTTTGATACTTTAACCCTTTCCCCCTCTGATTTGGGCATGGAGAAAGACTAACACACCATCCCCATCCAGGGGATGCCTTGCCCGCGCCAATTTGGTGCTAACAAGGGTTTTTCTTCTATTTTATCCATTTGTGACTTGACCATTCTTTGGTTATTTTATTTGTGGATTTTCTCTTCTTCTCAATCGGGCGAATATTTTTTCCTTTATCATTTCTAGAAGGTTTCAGCAGCGTGACCTCCTATGCTTTCTTTACATATTTTTGTAATTTTCCTTGGTTTAAGAACTTGATGATCATTCCCTCTAAAACTCTACAGTGGTTTGTTTCATGCCCGTTTACCATATGATAGTAGCAATACGACTCTTCCTTTTTATTTGCTGCTGCATCTTGGCCTTTTTATTACTCAATTTTGTCATTCCTTCCTTATCTCTACACTTCCTTTTTATTGCTTTTCGACGTGGCGGTATGTCTTTTTCAGACTTTTTATCGGCCAGAGAGATTGAAGTTTTCTCAATGCTTTGTTCGAATATGGTTCTTCTAGCCTTTGTGAGAATGGCTTCTTTGGCAAGGAGAAAATAATTATATCTCTTCATCGATGATTTTTAAAGGGGAAAAATCGGGGTTGGTCCTATGTGGAAGGGGTCAATGCTCCGTCGATCAGGGTCATAGGGTTATACATCCTTCTCTTTCTCTTGGATATGGAGAGTTTCTAATTTGAACCTTCCGATCGCCCATGGCCCGTCTACACTTGCCCCGACCGTGGGAGATCCTTCGACAACTGGTAGAGATTTTCTATCCATAATGTTCGCCTCCTCAAGGTTTAGTCTAATCCAGGACGGAACAGCTCAGGTAGATATGTGATGGGGTTAACCAAAGGATCGGAGGTTCAAGCCCTCCTTCTAGCGCCAAAATGTTAACGATATTTTTCGTTAACATCGGAGATGTATCAACTGGAGAGGATCTAAAGAAAAAACAGGCGATTCGGCTATTTCTGGGTTAAATCGGATCACCACCTTAGATATCGAAGTATGGAGGAGTGGGATCGCTAAGGACTATCAAAATGGACCCAAACTCATAGGAGGAGGATATTCGAGGACGTATTGAGACGGGAATCCATGCTTATTTGGAAAATGAATAGTAAATTGCAATAGTGATGATCAGAAATAATAGTATAGACTTACAGAGCAATTTTCTATCAGAAGATCCCTTTTCATTAAACTTTCATTTGGAGTACATGAATGTAATAGGAGAAATTCTCCAGTTAAACTAAACACTAAGATTCTTTGAGGAGTACTAGTATGAAGAAAATCGATCATTTTAAATGTGACCCCGGGGTCTTATTTATAGTGGTTCTGGGCTCCTTCCGCTGCTGGGCTATTGGGCCTGTGGGGACATTTTCCTGCCGCTTCTTTTTCTTAGTTTTGGGCACTTGGTTTCCGGACGTCTTTGGAGTATTAGTTACGGTTTTAGGTTGGTGTTTGAACCCTTGGTAACAGCTCCTGAACGTTGTCTCTTGGACGTAAGCTATCGGATGTAGGCCTCCGGCTTTATCGTGAATACTTAAAGGGGCCTGCCTTCATGACGTATGTAGATAACTGTCGGTTCGAAGCTGTTGTGGGTTTCGGTACTAGATAAATAAATACGGGTAGCCTGTACCCTTGCTTGTGTCCCGTTTAGTCTTTTGACGTAGCTTTTGCGGTAGCCTGGATTCCCGGAGGGTGGCTTCTGGTGACACTTCTGTTATTTATGAATGTAGCCTTTCGATATTCGTTCGGTAGGTGCTCTGGAAGCTAATTCGGGATGATCCTTATGCTCTCTTGGATTAATACCTTTGATGACCTTGCCTTCAGGTGTATCGGTATTTAGGCAGGTCATCACTGAAGATTCCTTTGGGCTTCATCTGACCGGTTTATTACTTTTTTACTTTCTTGGTTTTGGATTAGGAGGACTCTTTAGCACAGAATTTTCTGTCGGGCTGATACTGTCGGAGGGATCTTGTGGACTGACCCTAGCAGATAGATCCCACCCGTTATATCCTGTAGCTTTTTCGATCCTTTCCCCTAGAAGGATTTCGATTGACGCAGCTTTCCGGGTTATTTCCTCCTGCTCTTATGTAACGTCCCATATTTTCCATCATTAGATATTTAATGTATTTTATTATATTAAATATAGATTTAGAATTTTAAATGGATTTAAAATATATAATTCGTTTATATAACGAAGTATGAACGTTAAATTTATGTATAACTATATATCGATTTAAAAAGGGTTTTTGATCATAACTTGAGATAACAATCGAATTAAGCCACGAAACGAATTCCGTTGAATTCGTATTGATGATTAGAGTCAGAAAACATATATTGTTTGTTATTTTTGATGACCGGATAATTTGGTGTTCAAAATTGCACTTGGGGTGCATACAAAATAGCGTACCAGGAAACAGTCTCGGAGTGCGACAAAGTGTGTGCCATTGGATTCGTATTAATTAGTTGTTATAGGATTTCAAAGTTTCAAGTTGATTGGATTTATTTTGTGATCGTGGTGAATTTAAACGCGTGTTTTCATGTGTGATTTATAAAAGACTTTTTACAAACGATATCGGAACTTGACGAAACCTGTCCCATTGTATCCGGAATGTTTTTCAACGTTAAGATTACAACTTTCGTCGGAAACGAAGATTGTATATGTTGGTTTTTAGACGTTACTTCATGGTGAAGTTTCTTAAATAATATTTTATTTAAATGGTAGCCTATATATAACCCCATCAGCCAACAAAAAAGGTCAAACCCTAAATGTTGGTCAACAAAAGTAATTGCAGCGCCTCCAACTTATTAAAAAAGAACGAACCAAATTCTTCAGCTTTCTCCTCAATAATCCCTCAATCCGATCGTTTGTTAAGCTCCAGCCCCCAACTGGAGAATCATCGAGGACATCGAGAGGCACACCACGACTGGAGGCTATGACATCTGGAACCCTAGGATGGTCGGAAATTGGTTGGGAAGCATCGGCGGTTTAGGAGTTTTTGTCGTGGACTACCGAAGCAAGGTGAGCTGCTGTTTCACGAGAAGGCGGAGCAGGGCGGTTCACGTCCAGTAGTGGTATCAGATCATCGTCAGGGGACAGAAGGGTTGTGTGGAGGCACTGGTGCGGGGGAATAAGTTGCGTGAGTATTATTTTTTTCTGAAGGAGTCGAAGAATGAAGGAATGGGTTTCCTGAAGTGGTAGTGTAAACGAAGTATACAGTTGGAAAGGGGTGAGAGCAGTATTCAGATTCAAGAAGAGGAGGGGTTGGGATATTAGCTGGAACAAAGAGTAAAGTATGGGTGGGGAGTTAACACGTGGGAGCAGGGTGCAAGACAAACAGGGAACGATGACATGAAGAAATTGGACACGAAAGGAAATGGCATCAGGCAATTGAAACGCAACAGTGTGGAACGAGCTGCGATACAAAGGACGTGATGCAGTAAACTTTGAAAGAAAGGTTTGGTTATTATTATTATTTATCCGAGAAGTGGATAAGTTTGATAGTACCTGCTGTGTACAAAGCCAAGTGACATGTTCCTAAGAACAGCTCAATACATAAGTAAATGACGGGCCAGTTTTTTCCTAACTAAATATACAAAGGCTTGTTTGAACTTAATGCAGAAGTTTAGTTGACCAGTATAGTAGGAGAAGTATATTACGAAGAGTGCAGAAGAAAGGAGAAATAAAGGGCACATTGGATCAGATGTAGTCGTATATCACCTTAGATTTTGACATACAGCAGCACTTGAAGGAGGAAGACAATTCGAAGAGCTTGAAGGAATAAGGAAAAATGGGTCAAAGGTCAAAACGTGTAAAGTGTTTTAGCAGCAGTGAAAAGTGTCGGCATATATACTTATATAGTAATGAGGGTCAGTTCCAAACGATGTGAAGCATAAAGGAAAAAAGCACATTGTGGAGCACATTTTGGAACTCGACAGAAGATTAGAAGGTCGGGCCCGTGAATTTGAACAATGGAAAATGATCGGCCTCTATATTATCCTAACCACAAGTAATTACGTCAACCCTAATTGGGTAATTAGCCTAATAATAATAATAATAATTAGAAGTTAATTCGTGATTTAAAATCATGTACGCTCGTAACAATGTAAACTTTTACTATGTGATCAGAATCAGATAAAACAACAAGCTACACTGGAACCGTATTGGAGAGTGGAACATTATACGAAACATTATGGAACTGATCTGGACAGTGCAGGAGACGACTAGAGTTTACATTTAAAATTAAACGGCTGTTAATTTAACTGTAATTGAACCGGTTCAGAAACGGATCAAATCAAAGTGAGTTTGACTCACTCAATTTACCCACTTATATTTTATATAAGTCGGGTTTAAATATTTGTGTGTTATGGTTGCTAAATTGTTTGTTGTGTGCTGTTATTGGTTGTTTATTTAATATTATATCTGCTTATTAAACTGGACAATATTATTTGAAAGTAACGTATTTGGATGCAGAGAAAACAGGTTGGGGGGATCCAACTGGATTTCTCAAATTTATTGTTTATTTTCATATCACAATTATATGAACTGTTTCACCAACATGGATTGGACAATTGATTTGGTTGTTAACTGTTGAACTGAAATTTCACAGTTGTTTGTTTTTAACTAATGGACATTGTTGGTTGAGTAATTGGCATCCGATGGCTTGAAAATCAATTGTGTTATAAATAAGGATTTACCGTCACATAAATCGACTGGAATGAAGTTATAAAATTTATTTTATAACTGAAGTTAGATTTTTAAATCTATTTATTTAAAGGGAAATTTATTAAAGGAAATAAGTATTATTTATTATTTAAGATTATAAATAATTATAGAATTATTTTATAAAGCAAACTCTTATAATAAGAAGTTTATAAGTAAGCAAGCAGAAATTAACCGACGGTTAAGAATCGAATAAATTGTTTATTAGAAACAATTTAATGAAGCTGTTTAAATTTATTACATTATTAATTAATTTAAAAGGAAAATTTATTGGAATTGATTATTAAAATTATATTAGTTTATTATCAAATAAATCTATTGAAATAGTTTAACGAACAGTTGTTTTAATTTAATAAGACATAGAGAGAAATTTATTTTTTATGTTAGTTAATTAAGTAATTAACTACTTTTACAGTAGTTAGTGATGAAGTAAATTATTTATTTAATTAATAATAATTTAAGAGATTTCTTTTTAAATGAAATTCATTTAAGTAAGAAATCAGAGTTTGAATGAAATCGAGTTAAATTTGTGGAAGGAGATCTGAACGGGTTTTATATTAAAACCATGTTTTATAACTAAGTTATAAAAAGACTTAAGCGAGTATGATAGCTTAAATGAAATGTTACTTAACAGTTGGATTTAAGTAAAAAAAGAAATCAGGACATAAAAAGAGACTTATATTCAAGCTGAGTTTATAAATAAGGTTTATAAAAGGGACGTGGAGTTAAAACGTCGATTTAAAATAGGCAATACTTAATAATGAAATTAAGTGAAGTGAATGGAGTTGAAATGATATTTTATTGTGGAAAATGGTTGAATGGATATTAAGTGATAAAATGAGTTGATAACGAGTTAAGAAAATAATTGGAGCATAATTAGAGATTGGTTGAGTTGAGTGATTTTCTGAGTATTAATCTGATGTTGATTTCGATCTTCGGGGTTGATACTTAGGGGATTATTCTCTTACCAATTTATGGTTAATGACTAATGAATGTCGAAGTAATAGAATAAAATGGTTTTGAAAATGTTAGTAAGAAGTGTAATGTTATTTCCAAATATTGGAATAGTTAAACTAACCTATTGTTAATTATTTACAATTAAATAAGCCAAATGATGCTGAGTACTGAACCAGTAGATATATTTTTATTTTATGGTTGAATGTATGTTTATTTGTGTAATAACCCGGAAAATCTGAGCCAGTTTAAAATTTTTATTTTGGCGATTTTAGCGAATTTTGGATATTTAAAATAGATTATTTTAAATAATATCGGCGAAAATTTATTTTGAAATAATTCGAACGTATATATTTATACGCGTCGTCGTTAGAATATAAATAATTATATATAATTATAAAAGGAATTGAAAATGGCGCGGTAGTTCGATAATTCGATTTCAAACTTCAATTGGATGTACCGGGTGCAAAACAATCCGGATTTTAGTGAAACCAAAAACAATAAGATCTATTTGAGAATATCTTTCCAACGAATCCGAAAAATCGAAATTTCATAGCGGGAATCAAAAGATATGTCCAGTTGAAAATTCTGAATAGTCGCTATGGAATTCAGGCCCTTAAAAATAGACATTTTGCAAACGACCTCGGATTTCGACGAAACCACTTTTGTTGGATCCGCAGTGTCAAGTTATTGCTAGGTTTCAAATTTCATAATTTTTCGAATCAATATGTGAGCGTGGCAAAGGAAAACGTGTTTGACCAGTTTTAGTTGATTTCAATCGACTGGAAAATGGCCATTTTTCCAACGGCCTCAGAATTCGACGAAACTAGTTTTGTTAGGACCGTATCGTCAATACGAAGCTAGAAAATATTTTACTGGAATTTTTAAAGTTCGTATGCCACCCCGGTAATTTGAAATGTATGTTTAAAATTCAATATAGTAATTTAAATGTAGATTCAACGGAAACTAGTCGAAACGATCAAATCAGCTTGCGATACATATCCCATTGTGTTCAGAATGGGGGTAAAACGCTATGGATGACAGACGGTAGGCCTCGTTTTGAGGTCGAAAATAAAAGTTGCTTTTTGGATTTAAAATAAAATAATATAAAACCCCACGTTCACAACCCTAGTTGCCAAATCTAAACCCGCCGCCTCTCCTTCAAATCGCTCAGCGATTTCCGCCTCCCTCCTCCCCCACTACGCCGCGCCACGCCGGAGTGGACCCCCACCACCGCCACATCTCCCCAGACCCGCGCCTCACCTCCTCCTCTTCCCTTCCTCTCCGTTAAAGCCATAGTCTCTCTTCAAACCAGCAAAGTTTGCAATGGTTTTAGGGGGCGCCTTAGGGCTTCGAGTTCGCCGGAGATTGTGGGGATTGACACGCGCAGCGGAGGAGCATCGTGAGGTGATTGCTGATGGGTGGCCGGAGGTCTTGGATGATGGGCGGTAGCGACTTTGTTCAGGGAGGATGGGTCCGATTTCATCGATTGAACCTTGGACGATGAACGACAGTGAAGAAAGGTGCTTCCTTCTTTTCCTATGTATTAGTTAATTTAGGAATTATTTTTGTGAAAAGAAATAGACTTATTTTTGTGAAATGAAAAAGAATTATTTTTGTAAAAAGCAATAACACTAATTTTGAAAATATAAATAGCTTAGGTTTTTTTAAATATAATTTAGCATTGTTTTCAAATCCAAATAGCGTAGTTTTCAAAACAAAATTAGTGTTGTTTTAAAAATAAAAATAACATGGTTAGAAATATAAAATTATGATTTTTATATACAAAAAGATCAGATTTTTATAAAGTGAAAAGATCAGATTTTTGTAAGTGAAAAGATCAGATTTTTCTAAACAAAAAGATCATATTTTTCTAAACGAAAAGATTAGATTTTTGTAAACGAAAAGATTGGATTTTTATATATATGAAGTGAAAACAAAAATTCGATTTATATATATATGAAGTGGAAATAAAAATATGATTTTTATATTTTTAAAGTAATAAAAATATGATTTTTATATTTTTAAAGTATTAAAAATATAATCTTTACTATATAGAAGGTGTAAAAATATGATTTTTGGTTAGGTAGAGAGTTAAAAATATAATTTTTACATGATAGGAATATTAAAAATATCATCTTTATATGTGTAGAAAAATAAAAATGAGATTTTGCTCATGCCGATTGAGCTAATCATCTTATTCAAAATAAATTGACCCATCAAACCTTTCATGTCTGCCCATGCCCATTGTCCTTTCCCGCCCAATCCAATCGCCGAATCTGTCTTATCCTTCCCCACCTCGAGCCCACCCCCTCCCACCCCTCCGCTGCCAGACCCTCCACCGGCCCCACCAGATCCTCCTCCGCGGGATCCTCTCCCCCCGACCATCCCCTCTCTAACCGATTCTTCCCACCCTAGAGAGCAAATCATTCAACAGCCATGGACTTCATTCCTGTTTAAGCGAAAACCTTTAAATGCAGGGAAGTACATACCTGTTGAATTGATTCCAACAATCGAAAATGGAACCCTGAAATTGATACATGGAGTATCCGAAGCTGGAACAGAGGTATGGAGTGAAACAGTAATGGGTTTTTCTTGGATAAACCACTTTCATACTCGGCTGTCGTGGCGAAACTGAACTCGATCTGGAGACTGAAGGGCTCGGTGAAGGTAAAATCAGACGGTATTCTTTACTTGTTCGACTTCTCTTGTGATGAGGATAGAAACCGAATCTTACAAGCTGATCCCATAATTATGAACAATAAGCTCTTTATCATTAAAAAGTTTGATCCTTCAATTAGTAATGTATGTGGTAAAGTGAGATCAGTCCCTGTATGGGTTAAATTCTACAATATCCCGATTGTCGCCTGGTCCAATTTTGGGATCAATTGGATAAGTAGTATGTTAGGGAATTTACTGTGTATGGATGAAATGACGGAAAGTAGAAGGAGATTAGAGTATGCGAAATGTTTGATTGAAGTGAGACCCGACAAGGAACTGATGAACGACTTTCTAGTTGAAACAGTAGAAGGAGGAGTACAGCGCATTTACGTTGAATATTTGTGGAAACCGGATATATGTAATACTTGTAAATCGTTTGGACATATAGCTGAGAACTGTGATAAAGAGGACAAAACAAGTGAAGAAGAAGTTGTTAATAAGCGAAGTAAGCAGCCACTCTCACAGGCCAAAGTTAGAGAAGTAGCACAGAACAACGAAAGGGAAGTGGGTCAGAGAAGAAATCAGATGCACAACATCAATGAAAATGAATATTGGCACCATGTGGGAAATAAGAAGTTCAGAAAAGCAAACAACTCAAGAGAAAATGGACAAAGCAGCACTAAACAGGGTAGTTGGGTTAGGAAAGCTTCAAGCTTAGTTGAGGATACACATAAAGAAAACAGCTTCTATGTTCTTGAAGAAGGAGAAATTGGTGTTGATTTGGAACAAAGACAAGAATTAAATGATAGAGAGGAAGAAATTGCAAATATGGACACTCAAGTAATAGCTAACATTCCAATGCCAGCCCTAGGAAGTATGCTGTCTCGTAAAAAGAATCATTCGATAGTAGCTATTCCTGAATTTGAAGTTCCTTCCGACTTTAATGAAGAATTAGTAGCTGAAGAAGAAGTTCACAACTTTATTCGTGAGCTAATTATGCAGGAGTGCCTTAAAGATAGGAGGAAAGAAATAAAGCAAGGAAAGACTAAGGTATCTGAAACAACCAATGTGCATCAAACTGCTGCTGATTCCCTATCAGTTTTTAACTCTGCAAGCCAAGAACCAAGCATTGTCACACCCCATAATTCCCCCTTAAATGTAAACACATGCATGCAACTCACTACGTCAAGAAACCAAAACCAAGTCCCTCTGAAACCTCCTGATCCTCTGAGGAAATCATCCCCTCTCAGTAATGCAAACGTTTATTCCAATATTCAACCTCCGACAGCGTACAAAGTGCCTCCACATGATTCCTTCACCGCTGCTCCACCTGACAAGACCCTAACAGTTCCAAACTTGACCACTCCCAGTTCTGCCCAGAAGCAGTACTTGTTAAGGAGCACGAAACATAAAAATGCCCCTCCTCACGTAGTTTAATTAATGGTGAAAAACGTAAGTGCTTGGAACATCAGAGGCTGCCATGACGACACTAAACTAGATCAGTGCAAAATTTTGATATCTGAACACAAGTTAAGCATTCTCGCTATTATGGAGACGAAACTCAACCTGGATTTGACTATAAGAGCGGCTAAATACATTAACCCAGCATGGAAATTCATTCATAACCTTGAAGATGCTCCTTATGGACGTATCCTCATCCTTTATAACCCTGACATTGTGTCCTTGATTCCTCTACATTCCTCCCAACAGCACATCCATTGCCATGCCATAAACCAGAGAGATCAGTCTTCCTTCTACTTCACCTTTATTTACGCAGCTAACAATCTCAACCCCAGACACAACTTGTTCAAAGCCATCCTTTCCCTAAGACAATCTACTCACCCTTGGTTCTTGATTGGAGACTTCAATTGTTGTTACGATACTTCCCAAAGAATTGGCGGCAACACGCTCTCCATCCCTGAAATTTTACCGCTTAAAAATACACTTGACCAGGCAGAACTAATTAACATTAAGTGTGCTGGTATGCCATTCTCTTGGAACAATAAAAAAAGGGACGGTCCGAGAACGTATTCTCTGATTGATCACGCATTTTGTAATGCCAAATCCTTTAGCTTTTGGCCTGCTCTCCACTGCAACATGCCCCCTCCCATTCTTTCCGACCATTCTCCAATCATTCTCTCCCTGTGTGAGCTAGACATGAAAGGCAAATCAAGTTTTAAATTTTTTAATAGTTGGGTTGATGATCCCGATTTTCTTTGCTTTGTTAAAGAAAAATGGGAGAAACCATCTTTCGGTAACCCTCTCATTATTTTGCAGGCAAAACTAAGAGACATGAAGAACAAACTTAGAGAGTGGGCTAAGCTAAAATTTGGTAATGGTGGCAAGCAGAGCTTCAGATGGAGGGAAGAACTTAAACATATACAAGTTAAGATGATGGAAGACCCAAATAACCATGAATATCCGAAAATTGAGAGCAACACAGCAAAACTTTATCAAAACGCTCTGAAACAGGAAGAAGCAATGATCAAACAGAAAGCGCGCATCAGATGGAAGATTGATGGTGATAAAAATAGCGCTTTCTTCCAAGCCTCGCTCAAGAATAAACAATGCAAGGACAATATTGTTCGAATTGTTAACAAATATGGTGTTACAAAGGAAAACCAAGGAGATGTTGAGTCAGCTTTCATTGTTTACTTCTCTGAATTGCTTGGCAATCATGATAATTTCTCACCTAACCTGGACTTAATTGACCCATACATTCTGCCTAAGCTATCGGACTTAGAGTTTCAATCTCTGTGTCAAGAAGTTACTGATAAAGAGGTCAAAGATGCTATGTTATCACTTAACAAGAATTCCTCAGGCGGGCCGGACGGATTCAATGCTTTCTTCTTTGCTACTTGCTGGCAGATAATTGAACAAGATGTGTGTAAAGCTGTGCGGCATGCCTTCCTAAAATCCAAACTGTTGCCGTCATTCAACTCGACCAACATAGCACTCATCCCTAAGAAGAAAAACGCCACCTCTGTTGCTGACTACAGGCCCATCTCATGTTGTAACTCCATCTACAAATGCATCGCTAAGATCATTGCTACGAGGCTCAAAATGGTCCTTCCTTCAATCATCTCTCCGAACCAAGCTGCCTTCTTGCCTAGTCGCAACATTCTAGACAACGTTCTACTTTCACATGAACTGCTGAATGGATACTCCCTCTCCAACATCAGTCCAAGAGCTATGTTCAAGCTTGATATTATGAAAGCCTTCGACATGATCCAATGGGATTCGATCGTGCGAATCCTTGGATATATGAACTTTCCTCCTCACTTTGTCGCATGGATTTATACTTGCATTTCGTCTGCTCAATACTCTCTCCTAATTAATGGTGCTCCCGTTGGGTATTTCAAGAGCAAACAAGGTATCCGCCAAGGCGACCCGATATCGGCTTATCCTTTTATAGTTGTTATGGAAGTTCTTACACAGATGCTCAACAAAAAAATCGAAAATGGTATGTTTGATTTACATCCGAGGTGTAACGCTCCAAGGGTCTCTTCTTTAATGTTCGCCGATGACCTCGTCATCTTTTGTAATCCTACCGAGCAGACGATAAACACCATTTTTGATACTTTAAATGACTTCTACAACATGACTGGTTTAAGAGTCAATATTCAGAAATCCGATATGAAAGCAGCAGGCATCTCTCTCTCTCTCGAATTCAAGCTATTCAGGTTAGAACTGGTCTCACAAACTCCAATGATTCTCTATCTTATCTCGGCCTTCCGCTAACTTCTGCTAAGATTACTGTTAGTCAGTGCTTACCTCTTTTTAACAAGATTACGACGAGATTAAACTCATGGACTTCCAGGCTGCTTAGCCAAGCAGCTAGACTGACGATGATCAAGTCAGTCATTTTTTCAATGCAAGTTTACTGGTCCAGGACATTCGTGCTTCCAACCAAACTGATCATGATGATTCGATCCACATTCATGCGATTTCTGTGGAAAGGAAAGAACGACGGTAGATACCAATCCCCCATTGCTTTTAAGATTGTTGAACGTCCGATTAAGAAAGGAGGTTTGGGAATCATCAGTCTTAAACAGTGGAATAGAGCTGCATTTATAAAACACATTGACGATTTCCTAAATAACTCAGATAGTCTTTGGGTCAAATGGTCGAAGAATAATGTCATTAACAGCAGGAACTTCTGGACTATGCCGCAGCCCCAGAAATTAAGTTGGACCTGGAGATGTATCTTCAAGCTTCGTCCAATAATCCTTCCTTGGTTCAGGTTTTCTGTTTCCCCTATATCACACGTGCTTTTGTGGGAAGATCCGTGGCTAGAGAATGGTGTTATCCTTTGCAAAACACTCTCGCACCTCGAAATAATGTCAACTGGTATTAACAGCAATGTCAAAGTAACCGACTATGTTAGAGATGGGAAAATAAGCATGCCCAACTCAGCAGTTTCTAAAATCAACTCCTTGTGGAACAAAGCAAGTAAGATAAAGCTTATAGAAAATACTGAGAGCATTACGGTGTGGTGCAATCTCAGTAACGGTTTCCGCATCAAGACCCTGTATGATGCTCTCTCTGGAATCAATGAGATGCCTAACTGTAAATGGAGAATGAAGATTTGGACTCAAGACAATTGCCAACGTGAAAATCTTCTCTTGTGGAAAGTAATAAATGGGGCTATCTTTACTAAAGACAGGCTTATATCAAGGGGAATAACGTGTGACCAAACTTGTGTGTTCTGTAGGAGCAACTATGAGACAAATGAGCATATATTCTTTCAGTGCCACGTCCTTTATTCTATTTGGCACGAATTGATGATAAATATAGGAAGAAATGATGCAAATCAAAATGCTGCAATTCAATGGAGAACCTTACGCAAGCAAACAGCTAAAAAGAATCCGAAAGGAAGAATTTTGAACTTTGTCCTGAAAAAGTTTATACATAATGTCTGGAGAGAGAGAAATACTCATGTCTTCAATGAAAGCAACGCCAAAACAAATGTTCAACTACACAGGAAAGTACGCATGGATATTAGAGAAGGAATCCGACATTTAGGCTTCACCTTCGATCCTGGCATATTGAATAACCTCATGTAATCTTCGTTTGTTTTGTGTTTTGTGTTGTCTTCTCCTGTCCGAAGAACCGTGTTTCTATGTTTTCTTATGTGAGTTGTTTTTTTTACTTTTTCCCTCGGTTCTTTAATAAAGTGGTAGGGGTCCACTCAACCCCGTAAGCCTTGCAAAAAAAAAAAAAAAAATGAGATTTTTATAAAGATGAAATCTTTAAATTAGAAAAGGCGAAGTCTATGTTTTTATAAAGGCGAAAACTTTATATTTATAAAGGCGAAAATTTTATATTTGAAAAGGCGAAAACTTTATATTTATAAAGGTGAAAACTTTATATTTGAAAAGGCGAAAACTTTATATTTGAAAAGGCGAACACTTTATATTTGAAAAGGCGAAATCTTTATATAGATAATGGCGTGATGAAAATAGAATTTTTATCTATTAAATAGCGTAGTAAAAAAAATTCGATTTTTATATATTGAATAACATAGTAAAAATTCGATTTTTATATATTGAACATCGAAGTAAAAATGTGATTTTTATATATGTAGAGAATACGGGCGACGAAGATGACGAAGATGCGATAGCGATGAAGATTTCTATCAATGAAGTGCCGTGGAGCTAGGATAGCTATCTGTGAGAATTTCTCACTCTTCAATTTTCTTTTCTAGTTATATATATATACTAGGATGCAGACGGTGCTTAGTAGCACCCGACACAGTCGTCCACAGACCATGGACTTGTTTGTTTGGTTGCATAGATTAGTCAGATTATTTGATTTGAATTTGGTTGTTTGGTGATTTGATTGATGTGTGAATGGCGTGGGCCTTCACTAGACCGGGGATAAGGCTAGGCCTCGTCCCGTTTCTAGTATCGTGCCGTTATGCCGTCGAAATTTTCTAAAATATGTTAGGAAAATAAAAATATGATTTTTATTGAATAAATGAACTGAATAGAAAATCATATTTTGAAATAAAATGTTTTATCGTTAAAAATATAATTTTTAACGTGAATGTGAATAAATAAATATTCATTTACAAACCAGACGGTTTGTTTATGTACACCTATTTGAAGGACATTGATTGGGTCGATAAATTTTACACATCGCCCAACTGCACAAATAAAATCTGTGTTTGATTGTTTGAAACCCCACACGGGTGTTGGGATGAAATTTGAAATTCACTCATCCTGATTGATTAAATATGTCGATCGTTTGATTGACAGGCTGTTATAAGCGTTAGATATCTATATTTGATGCTTATACAGTGTAGTGTACTTTGGTTGATGGTTGATTATTTTTCAATGCTGTTATATACATAGGTTGTATGAAAATCCATATAATTAATTTTATATGGTGATTGATTGGGCCTCATTCCAATTTAGAAGATAAAGAATAATATAAAATAAAGGTTCATGTGTTGACTGTACTCATTCGTTGAGATTAGTCATGTGTTGAACGAAATATTTTTATAATAAAATTTACATCTTTATCAATATAAAATAAAGGTTCATGTGTTGACTGTACTCATTCACTGAGATTAGTCATGTGTTGAACGAAATATTTTTATAATAAAATTTACATCTTTATCAATATAAAATAAAGGTTCATGTGTTGACTGTACTCATTCATTGAGATTAGTCATGTGTTGAACGAAATATTTTTATAATAAAATTTACATCTTTATCAATATAAAATAAAGGTTCATGTGTTGACTGTACTCATTCGTTGAGATTAGTCATGTGTTGAACGAAATAATTTAACAAAAATAGTCACACGTGGACGGTACTCATTCATTGAGATTAGTCGTGTGTTGGAAAAAAAAAGAAATATTTTGAAATAGAAATATTTGAAATAGAAATATTTGAAAAAGAAATATTTGAAATAGAAATATTTGAAATAGAATATTTAAAAATAGAAATATATGAAGCCGTGTTGATTAGATTGACGCCATTTTGACGTGAACGATTTCGAAATGAATTGAATATATAACGATTTCGAAATGAATTGAATATATAACGATTTCGAAATGAATTGAATAGAAAACGAATTTGATTTCAATTGAATATATAACGAATTTGATTCGAATAGAAAACCAATTTGAATTGAATCGAATAGAAAACGACTTTGAAACCAATTTGGATTGAATCGAATAGCAAACGACTTTGGAATTGCATTGAATTGAAAACGAATTCAAATTGAATTGAAAGCGAATTGAAATGAATTCAAATTGAATTGAAATTTGAATTGAATAGAAATGAATTTTAAAACGAATTTATAAAGAAGAATTCAATTTTGATTTGAACGGAAATGGAAGTTGAAATTGCTTTTGAAACGAATTTAAAACTATTTATATAATTCGTTTTAAATAGGAATCGACGAAATATATATTATATATATTATATATATATAATATAATGGCCTGAATAGAACGCGCCGCGCCGCGGCAGTTCGTGAATTTCGACCATTTATTTCAAACGAACATTACGGGAGATCCGACCATCGGATTCTCCTAAAACCGGAACCGTTGGGTTCGTATCGAAAAGAGCTTTCTAACAATATTATAAATTTGAAATCTAACGGTTGGATTTGGAGTTACGTCCAAATCAAATTTGAAAAAGGTCGCTGTAAGTGCAGTTCGATGGCCATTGTTGGAAATCGATTGTTCGGGCCTTAATAAAATTATCAAAAATATCAATAATTTGTGTAAAATCATAAGAAATGATTTGGGAATAATTGGGGGGAAAAACTCCATATTTGAAAAGATAAAAATAGATTTTTATCGAAATGAACTAGTGTGAACTCAATTTAAAACCCGGGTTTTTATTTTTAAATAAATAAATTAAATTTAAAAAGGGGTTTTAAATAATCGGAATTTCTAATATATTTGATTGAATTTGAAATGGGTTTATCGTGAACAGTGTTTTAAATAACACTAGTTCTTTAACCCGATAACAAATAGAATGTGATTTGGGTTTGTCGTGAACTGTGTTTTAAATAACACCTAGTTCTTTAACCCAGTAAAAGGAGTTCTAACGAATCTGCAATTAGATTGAAATGTGAATCTATAATCTAAATTATCAAATTTAGAAATGAGCGAGAATGGAGTATCCCCAGTTTTACTCCAAAGCGGTAGTCAAATCTTTAATTAGATTTGAACGTGAAATGGTAATTAATTTTACCGATAACACCGTGGTGTTAGACATGGGGTATTACCAGTTTTGCTTCATGGGATGAATAGGTTGGGATTGGGAAATAAAATAAATAATTACTTCGGTGTGGTTCGCTAATCTCGACTAGTTTAGAAAAACCAAAATTTGGTTTAAAACGATCATCCAAAGGAAGATTACAGGATAAATTTTAAAGAATTTATCTTGGATAAAATTAATGGGAACCTTTTCCTAAGAATGTGGAATTTAGAAACTAGCTGTAGGTTGGCTAAGAAGAATGGCTTCCTGGGTATTGATCTGATGTTGGTTTCGGCCTTCGGGGTTAATGTTTGGGAAATTGTTCTCCTGCTAATTTGCGGTTAGTGACTAATGAATTGGAATAAGGCGTATGTTGTGTTTGTGTAACATTTGTTTTTAATATACGCGGGTTGTTCGGAAAGTCCGAGTTTACACCCATTCTGAATAACCGAGTCTACGATATGTCGAAGATGAAGACGGTGGTCGAAGACCGGAAGTCTTCACATCGTTTGGATAATTACTGACGATCCTGATTGGGCTGTACACCCAAGAGGATGGAAATAGTTGGTGGTCGTCCAGACGTACCTGGAGATGGATGGATATGCGAGGAAAGTGCCTCCGGTTTCGTTCAGACCCAGAGCGAACTTGTAAATGGATAGTGTGTCTGACATTGGATTTTATTCTGTGTTGATTGATTTCTGTTAAATATATATCTGTTTGGCGGCGGAGAATTTATTCTCTTGCTTAACGCCCTTCTCTGAGACGTACGAGCTTAGAGGTTATATATCGATAGACATCAATCGCATGGCATGAACTGCCAGTGTGGCATGCTGAATTGCATAGATCAAGGCTTCTGTTGAAAAGCAAAGTCTTGTGGTTGATGATCAAAGCACGCCTACGTGGCAGCTTTGTGTATAACGTGAATTCTCGAGCCTCACACCTCGGTATGAGTTAAAAACGGGATACAGACCGCTGGGAGAGCACGACGTTTCTTTCTAGCTATGGTGGTGTCAGTGACTTACCAGCCCTGACATTTATATACTTTTCACCTTTGTGGTTGTTGGAATGAGGCGCCTCGATTATAGGTCTGTAAGGACCGGGAAACGTGTGTTCAGGCATAATTAATCCTCTAACGTAAGTGAGGACCGGCCCAGCCGCATCCGGGGTTGCCCAGAGTGCGTAACCCGGAGGCATTTGCTAGAGTGTCTCGAACGCGGAGAGGAACTTGCCCCTTGCCTCGACTCATGACGGAAATCCAATTTCCAATACGTGTATTGCGGTTTTAATTGTAGAACTAGTATGACGACATAGTAGATGGTAGTTATGCCGCTTATGATTGATATTTATGATTGAAATGTTTTGACACTATACACTTATTATAGTATCAAATGATTTGTTTTAAACGTATCAAGCATGCTTTGACTGTTATAAGGGAAAAACCCTATCCTCCGGCTTGCGTTGCATTGTGTGATGGGACCTGGGTCTTATAACAGCTTCATTTTTCTTTATTTAGCATTGCGCTGTTTGTTTTATGCACTGGTATTCTTGGGAGGAAACCCGTTCCGTGTTATACGGCGTGGTCCCTTGATTTACCTGACTTTAAAATCAA
This sequence comes from Allium sativum, assembly GCA_030737875.1. Taxonomy (NCBI): domain Eukaryota; kingdom Viridiplantae; phylum Streptophyta; class Magnoliopsida; order Asparagales; family Amaryllidaceae; genus Allium; species Allium sativum. The sequence continues at coordinate 293,806,550 of CM060913.1, read as the reverse complement.
TATTAATAACTGTTTTAGTTCTCACACCAGTCACATGACTGACCTGGAGTTTATTGTTTTAACCTAAACTCTGGGTGCCCCTATTTTCGACACGGGCAGCTAGTAGTTTTGGTTTTGCAGATTTATATTCACAGGATCCTGGTTTACAGCTGGAATGATATCCGGAAAGCTCTGTATCCGTATATCACCTTCAGTTGTGCTTTGTATTATTTTTCCGCTGCTATGTAATTTATTGTAATCTCTGATATTTATGGAATGTAATTTATTCATTTATACTCTGTATATTCGTGTATCTGATGGAATTGTTGTAATAGCAATGAAATGTTCTTCTGTTTGTGTTCTGATTTGTCCTGTTCTCAAACGATCAGGGGTTTCGAACGGTCTAGATCGGTTTAACGACTGATTCGGATCGAGCGAAATTCCCGGCCGTCACATTTGGTATCAGAGCTTTGGTTTACAGAGCTCGAGAACAAGACACATTAGAACCATACGAAAGAATTCATCAGATATTGGATTAGTAATATCCAATTAGAATGACTCGTTAGAGATAGGATCAGTAGTATCCTAGAACGGGTGTGAAGAGTATATTTTTCAAATGAAAACAATTTTGTTTTGAAAATTTAAATCGTTTTAAACGTATTTGATTATTTATTTATTTTGAATATGGACAATCTAATATATAAAGATTTTGCATATACGCGTCATGAACGTATATTCGAAGTTTTAATATATTAGATAGATATAGGATCACACTCTAGTCGCCCGGACCTGATTCTGATGATTGACGCGTCATCATTAGTAATTAGTTTCGTGTTTCAAAGGTGTGCTTTCTATATGTTTCCATTAGACTGGTGTGAGAACCAAAACTAATATAGATAGAACACTTTGTTGTGAATAGGCATCAAAAACAAAATTTTCTGTATATGTATCAAATTTATGAATTTGAAACTCTAATCCACTAATTGATTGATGTTTGTGTTGTTTGTCTATTTGTTTGCTAATTTTGAACCATTTAGCCTAATTGAACCAAATATTGAATTATATTGAGAATTAGTCGCATTTGCTTGCATATACATATACTTATATTGAACAGGTCATAGCAAGGAGGCTAGAGCAGAGAATAAAATTTGTTTGCCCGACAAATAGGTACATGTTTACTATAATTTATTGTTTTGTTTGGGTGATGATGATTTTATGAGCCTATTGGCTAGCCGCTTGGCTTTTTATTTTTCTTTTTTGAGATTAGAAGGACCGGGGAAGCTATTTGAAATTTCCCGATGCTCCCGGTGCAGGGGAGGTTATGGCGAAATTTTTCGAAAATTTAGGGTGTTAGCCAAATTTTTGAAAATTTGAAAATTTTCAGAAACTGAAAAGTTGGAGAATGGAAGCCAGATCGAACGTAGAGCTAATTAATCAAACCACTTTCGACTTTGTTCCTTTTCGGGGACGAAAAGTTTTAAGTGGGGGAGATTGTAATAACCCGGAAAATCTGAGCCAGTTTAAAAATTTTATTTTGGCGATTTTAGCGAATTTTGGATATTTAAAATAGATTATTTTAAATAATATCGACGAAAATTTATTTTGAAATAATTCGAACGTATATATTTATACGCGTCGTCGTTAGAATATAAATAATTATATAAAATTATAAAAGGAATTGAAAATGGCGCGGTAGTTCGATAATTCGATTTCAAACTTCAATTGGATGTACCGGGTGCAAAACAATCTGGATTTTAGTGAAACCAAAAACAATAAGATCTATTTGAGAATATCTTTCCAATGAATCCGAAAAATCGAAATTTCATAGCGGGAATCAAAAGATATGTCCAGTTGAAAATTCTGAATAGTCGCTATGGAATTCAGGCCCTTAAAAATAGACATTTTGCAAACGACCTCGGATTTCGACGAAACCACTTTTGTTGGATCCGCAGTGTCAAGTTATTGCTAGGTTTCAAATTTCATAATTTTTCGAATCAATATGTGAGCGTGGCAAAGGAAAACGTGTTTGACCAGTTTCAGTTGATTTCAATCGACTGGAAAATGGCCATTTTTCCAACGGCCTCAGAATTCGACGAAACTAGTTTTGTTAGGACCGTATCGTCAATACGAAGCTAGAAAATATTTTTCTGGAATTTTTAAAGTTCGTATGCCACCCCGGTAATTTGAAATGTATGTTTAAAATTCAATATAGTGATTTAAATGTAGATTCAACGGAAACTAGTCGAAACGATCAAATCAGCTTGCGATACATATCCCATTGTGTTCAGAATGGAGGTAAAACGCTATGGACGACAGACGGTAGGCCTCGTTTTGAGGTCGAAAATAAAAGTTGCTTTTTGGATTTAAAATAAAATAATATAAAACCCCACGTTCACAACCCTAGTTGCCAAATCTAAACCCGCCGCCTCTCCTTCAAATCGCTCAGCGATTTCCGCCTCCCTCCTCCCCCACTACGCCGCGCCACGCCGGAGTGGACCCCCACCACCGCCACATCTCCCCAGACCCGCGCCTCACCTCCTCCTCTTCCCTTCCTCTCCGTTAAAGCCATAGTCTCTCTTCAAACCAGCAAAGTTTGCAATGGTTTTAGGGGGCGCCTTAGGGCTTCGAGTTCGCCGAAGATTGTGGGGATTGACACGCGCAGCGGAGGAGCATCGTGAGGTGATTGCTGATGGGTGGCCGGAGGTCTTGGATGATGGGCGGTAGCGATTTTGTTCAGGGAGGATGGGTCCGATTTCATCGATTGGACCTTGGACGATGAACGACAGTGAAGAAAGGTGCTTCCTTCTTTTCCTATGTATTAGTTAATTTAGGAATTATTTTTGTGAAAAGAAATAGACTTATTTTTGTGAAATGAAAAAGAATTATTTTTGTAAAAAGCAATAACACTAATTTTGAAAATATAAATAGCTTAGGTTTTTTTAAATATAATTTAGCATTGTTTTCAAATCCAAATAGCGTAGTTTTCAAAACAAAATTAGTGTTGTTTTAAAAATAAAAATAACATGGTTAGAAATATAAAATTATGATTTTTATATACAAAAAGATCAGATTTTTATAAAGTGAAAAGATCAGATTTTTGTAAGTGAAAAGATCAGATTTTTCTAAACAAAAAGATCATATTTTTCTAAACGAAAAGATTAGATTTTTGTAAACGAAAAGATTGGATTTTTATATATATGAAGTGAAAACAAAAATTCGATTTATATATATATGAAGTGGAAATAAAAATATGATTTTTATATTTTTAAAGTAATAAAAATATGATTTTTATATTTTTAAAGTATTAAAAATATAATCTTTACGATATAGAAGGTGTAAAAATATGATTTTTGGTTAGGTAGAGAGTTAAAAATATAATTTTTACATGATAGGAATATTAAAAATATCATCTTTATATGTGTAGAAAAATAAAAATGAGATTTTTATAAAGATGAAATCTTTAAATTTGAAAAGGCGAAGTCTATGTTTTTATAAAGGCGAAAACTTTATATTTATAAAGGCGAAAACTTTATATTTGAAAAGGCGAAAACTTTATATTTATAAAGGCAAAAACTTTATATTTGAAAAGGCGAAAACTTTATATTTGAAAAGGCGAACACTTTATATTTGAAAAGGCGAAATGTTTATATAGATAATAGCGTGATGAAAATAGAATTTTTATCTATTGAATAGCATAGTAAAAAAAATTCGATTTTTATATATTGAATAACATAGTAAAAATTCGATTTTTATATATTGAACATCGAAGTAAAAATGTGATTTTTATATATGTAGAGAATACGGGCGACGAAGATGACGAAGATGCGATAGCGATGAAGATTTCTATCAATGAAGTGCCGTGGAGCTAGGATAGCTATCTGTGAGAATTTCTCACTCTTCAATTTTCTTTTCTAGTTATATATATATATACTAGGATGCAGACGGTGCTTAGTAGCACCCAACACAGTCGTCCACAGACCATGGACTTGTTTGTTTGGTTGCATAGATTAGTCAGATTATTTGATTTGAATTTGGTTATTTGGTGATTTGATTGATGTGTGAATGGCGTGGGCCTTCACTAGACCGGGGATAAGGCTAGGCCTCGTCCCGTTTCTAGTATCGTGCCGTTATGCCGCCGAAATTTTCTAAAATATGTTAGGAAAATAAAAATATGATTTTTATTGAATAAATGAACTGAATAGAAAATCATATGTTGAAATAAAATGTTTTATCGTTAAAAATATAATTTTTAACGTGAATGTGAATAAATATTCATTTACAAACCAGACGGTTTGTTTATGTACACCTATTTGAAGGACATTGATTGGGTCGATAAATTTTACACATCGCCCAACTGCACAAATAAAATCTGTGTTTGATTGTTTGAAACCCCACACGGGTGTTGGGATGAAATTTGAAATTCACTCATCCTGATTGATTAAATATGTCGATCGTTTGATTGATAGGCTGTTATAAGCGTTAGATATCTATATTTGATGCTTATACAGTGTAGTGCACTTTGGTTGATGGTTGATTATTTTTCAATGCTGTTATATACATAGGTTGTATGAAAATCCATATAATTAATTTTATATGGTGATTGATTGGGCCTCATTCCAATTTAGAAGATAAAGAATAATATAAAATAAAGGTTCATGTGTTAACTGTACTCATTCGTTGAGATTAGTCATGTGTTGAACGAAATATTTTTATAATAAAATTTACATCTTTATCAATATAAAATAAAGGTTCATGTGTTGACTGTACTCATTCACTGAGATTAGTCATGTGTTGAACGAAATATTTTTATAATAAAATTTACATCTTTATCAATATAAAATAAAGGTTCATGTGTTGACTGTACTCATTCATTGAGATTAGTCATGTGTTGAACGAAATATTTTTATAATAAAATTTACATCTTTATCAATATAAAATAAAGGTTCATGTGTTGACTGTACTCATTCGTTGAGATTAGTCATGTGTTGAACGAAATAATTTAACAAAAATAGTCACACGTGGACGGTACTCATTCATTGAGATTAGTCGTGTGTTGGAAAAAAAAAGAAATATTTTGAAATAGAAATATTTGAAATAGAAATATTTGAAAAAGAAATATTTGAAATAGAAATATTTGAAATAGAATATTTAAAAATAGAAATATATGAAGCCGTGTTGATTAGATTGACGCCATTTTGACGTGAACGATTTCGAAATGAATTGAATATATAACGATTTCGAAATGAATTGAATATATAACGATTTCGAAATGAATTGAATAGAAAACGAATTTGATTTCAATTGAATATATAACGAATTTGATTCGAATAGAAAACCAATTTGAATTGAATCGAATAGAAAACGACTTTGAAACCAATTTGGATTGAATCGAATAGCAAACGACTTTGGAATTGAATTGAATTGAAAACGAATTCAAATTGAATTGAAAGCGAATTGAAATGAATTCAAATTGAATTGAAATTTGAATTGAATAGAAATGAATTTTAAAACGAATTTATAAAGAAGAATTCAATTTTGATTTGAACGGAAATGGAAGTTGAAATTGCTTTTGAAACGAATTTAAAACTATTTATATAATTCGTTTTAAATAGGAATCAACGAAATATATATTATATATATTATATATATATAATATAATGGCCTGAATAGAACGCGCCGCGCCGCGGCAGTTCGTGAATTTCGACCATTTATTTCAAACGAACATTACGGGAGATCCGACCATCGGATTCTCCTAAAACCGGAACCGTTGGGTTCGTATCGAAAAGAGCTTTCTAACAATATTATAAATTTGAAATCTAACGGTTGGATTTGGAGTTACGTCCAAATCAAATTTGAAAAAGGTCGCTGTAAGTGCAGTTCGATGGCCATTGTTGGAAATCGATTGTTCGGGCCTTAATAAAATTATCAAAAATATCAATAATTTGTGTAAAATCATAAGAAATGATTTGGGAATAATTGGGGGGAAAAACTCCATATTTGAAAAGATAAAAATAGATTTTTATCGAAATGAACTAGTGTGAACTCAATTTAAAACCCGGGTTTTTATTTTTAAATAAATAAATTAAATTTAAAAAGGGGTTTTAAATAATCGGAATTTCTAATATATTTGATTGAATTTGAAATGGGTTTATCGTGAACAGTGTTTTAAATAACACTAGTTCTTTAACCCGATAACAAATAGAATGTGATTTGGGTTTGTCGTGAACTGTGTTTTAAATAACACCTAGTTCTTTAACCCAGTAAAAGGAGTTCTAACGAATCTGCAATTAGATTGAAATGTGAATCTATAATCTAAATTATCAAATTTAGAAATGAGCGAGAATGGAGTATCCCCAGTTTTACTCCAAAGCGGTAGTCAAATCTTTAATTAGATTTGAACGTGAAATGGTAATTAATTTTACTGATAACACCATGGTGTTAGACATGGAGTATTACCAGTTTTGCTTCATGGGATGAATAGGTTGGGATTGGGAAATAAAATAAATAATTACTTCGGTGTGGTTCGCTAATCTCGACTAGTTTAGAAAAACCAAAATTTGGTTTAAAACGATCATCCAAAGGAAGATTACAGGATAAATTTTAAAGAATTTATCTTGGATAAAATTAATGGGAACCTTTTCCTAAGAATGTGGAATTTAGAAACTAGCTGTAGGTTGGCTAAGAAGAATGGCTTCCTGGGTATTGATCTGATGTTGGTTTCGGCCTTCGGGGTTAATGTTTGGGAAATTGTTCTCCTGCTAATTTGCGGTTAGTGACTAATGAATTGGAATGAGGCGTATGTTGTGTTTGTGTAACATTTGTTTTTAATATACGCGGGTTGTTCGGAAAGTCCGGGTTTACACCCATTCTGAATAACCGAGTCGACGATATGTCGAAGATGAAGACGGTGGTCGAAGACCGGAAGTCTTCACATCGTTTGGATAATTACTGACGATCCTGATTGGGCTGTACACCCAAGAGGATGGAAATAGTTGGTGGTCGTCCAGACGTACCTGGAGATGGATGGATATGCGAGGAAAGTGCCTTCGGTTTCGTTCAGACCTAGAGCGAACTTGTAAATGGATAGTGTGTCTGACATTGGATTTTATTCTGTGTTGATTGATTTCTGTTAAATATATATCTGTTTGGCGGCGGAGAATTTATTCTCTTGCTTAACGCCCTTCTCTGAGACGTACGAGCTTAGAGGTTATATATCGATAGACATCAATCGCATGGCATGAACTGCCAGTGTGGCATGCTGAATTGCATAGATCAAGGCTTCTGTTGAAAAGCAAAGTCTTGTGGTTGATGATCAAAGCACGCCTACGTGGCAGCTTTGTGTATAACGTGAATTCGCGAGCCTCACACCTCGGTATGAGTTAAAAATGGGATACGGACCGCTGGGAGAGCATGACGTTTCTTTCTAGCTATGGTGGTGTCAGTGACTTACCAGCCCTGACATTTATATACTTTTCACCTTTGTGGTTGTTGGAATGAGGCGCCTCGATTATAGGTCTGTAAGGACCGGGAAACGTGTGTTCAGGCATAATTAATCCTCTAACGTAAGTGAGGACCGGCCCAGCCGCATCCGGGGTTGCCCAGAGTGCATAACCCGGAGGCATTTGCTAGAGTGTCTCGAACGCGGAGAGGAGCTTGCCCCTTGCCTCGACTCATGACGGAAATCCAATTTCCAATACGTGTATTGCGGTTTTAATTGTAGAACTAGTATGACGACATAGTAGATGGTAGCTATGCCGCCTATGATTGATATTTATGATTGAAATGTTTTGACACTATACACTTATTATAGTATCAAATGATTTGTTTTAAACGTATCAAGCATGCTTTGACTGTTATAAGGGAAAAACCCTATCCTCCGGCTTGCGTTGCATTGTGTGATGGGACCTGGGTCTTATAACAGCTTCATTTTTCTTTATTTAGCATTGCGCTGTTTGTTTTATGCACTGGTATTCTTGGGAGGAAACCCGTTCCGTGTTATACGGCGTGGTCCCTTGATTTACCTGACTTTAAAATCAATATTAATAACTGTTTTAGTTCTCACACCAGTCACATGACTGACCTGGAGTTTATTGTTTTAACCTAAACTCTGGGTGCCCCTATTTTCGACATGGGCAGCTAGTAGTTTTGGTTTTGCAGATTTATATTCACAGGATCCTGGTTTACAGCTGGAATGATATCCGGAAAGCTCTGTATCCGTATATCACCTTCAGTTGTGCTTTGTATTATTTTTCCGCTGCTATGTAATTTATTGTAATCTCTGATATTTATCGAATGTAATTTATTCATTTATACTCTGTATATTCGTGTATCTGATGGAATTGTTGTAATAGCAATGAAATGTTCTTCTGTTTGTGTTCTGATTTGTCCTGTTCTCAAACGATCAGGGGTTTCGAACGGTCTAGATCGGTTTAACGACTGATTCGGATCGAGCGAAATTCCCCACCGTCACAATTTGATAGTTAAATAACCGACTATCAAATCTGGCCAATACGATTGTTGGTACGGAAAGTACGGGATCAAATGTATATTCGAAAACCATTCGGACCAGAAAATACGAAAACGTTGAAGATATTAGATGTTGATCGAGACGAAGAAATCGAAGACCATTGATTTTTATAAATGGAAGAACCACTTAAAATCTTTGAGCCGACGCAGAGATATACTGGGGTTCTGTCATGGTTGAAATCCACAGACTTGCAAGTACTACTCGCTATTGATCTCTAGGGTGATACTTAGAATGTAGTAGGAGGGTACCTTCGGTTCATCCCGTTCTGGATGACTTGTATGGAAAATGTCGGGCAGAATATTTCTTAATAATCACATACGTTGGTTTTTACAAACGTATTTCTGTTTGTGGCAGAGAATGGACGTTCTCTTAGCTTAACGACCAGAGTATGGTTGTGGACATCAATTAGTGATTTGGCGGATCTGACGATGTGACATTCAAAGTGAATGGTGATATGTGTGCTAAAGGTAGTGTTAACCCTCAAGCCTCTTCAACTGGGAAATGACAAAAATCGGGCAGGCAATATGGCTAAGTTGGTCGCACCCAAGTAAGGTATATAATCACCTATCTGGAGATAATTCATTTCCTTTTTTAATCTATTTTGATGTTGTCCCTTTTCGGGAAACGGTAGGGTAGCTCCCAACCGTTGGTGATATACATTCGATACACTCAAGCGAAATGAGTGGTTCGGTCATGTGTGGCCGGGTTGCAAGATGTTCTTGTTGAACCCAGTGTGTTCGCCTCTAGAGATACACTATCGGAAGGTGGTTCCATACCTTGTCATAGTTGGAAATCCAATCTCCAATAAGAGCCCGCGGTTTTGATTGTATACTATATATGTGGAACGTTAGATGCAAGCGTTCCGCTAGATTGATATATATGTTTGTGTTTAGACACTATTATAATATCAGAATAAGCTATAATTTCAAAAAGAAATGATTTGACTTTAAAAATCAAGTTGTGTGATGTTTTAAACTTAGCGAGTTTTTCTCACTCTGGTTCACCAGACTGATCCGGCGTTTTGTAAATGCTCGGGTTAGACAGGGTTGTGCAGGTTTAGGTTATCAGATGTTGTGAAGTCCAGAGACGAGTTAAAGGTGTTCAGATGTAAGATATCTAAATAGATTCCGTTATGTGTTGTATATGAGGACAGAAGTATTATAACCGTTCATAAGTGTTGATGTACTCTAATGAGTGTAAGTTTTATTTTAAAGCTCTCAATAAAGTTGTTTCAATTATATTTTATTCCGCTGCGATGTGAGACTCTGATGTGTTGTGTTCTTCTTCTATTCGAAATTTTCTTTCTTTCTTATCTCACCCTCTATATTCTTTCATTAACTATCTGGTGTTTTCGATACTTGAGTTCTAGCAAGTGATACGAGTTATGTATTATTGTTGGAATTCAGGTGTCGAATTCCCGGACCGTTACATCTTAGCTCCTCCTAGTACTTGGCCCTACTTTTTGAGGAGTTTTTGTGAGCTTTTGGTCATTCGATACCCCTTCACCGCCAGCTCATTTCACTGTTGATTTTGGTAGTAACACTCACCTTAGTGTTTTTATGTAGTACTTCTGATGGATTAAAAGTTGTTTGTTCTCATTTAATTCCAAAATCTTGAAATCTTTCAATTACTTTATCTACCTAGTGTGACTGAGATAATTCAATTCCGTTAGGTGTTCTTATTATTTTGATTCCCAAAATAACGTCTGCTGCACCTAAATCTTTCATATCGAATTTGTTTACTAGCATTTTCTTTACTATCTCTATAACTTTAATGTTAGCACTAAAGATTAGCAGATCATCTACATATAAACAAATCATCATGTATGATTGTCCAACTTGTTTATAATAAACACATTTATCACATTCATTTGTTCGAAAACCATTTTTTATCATGACACTATCAAATTTTGCTTGCCATTGTTTTAGAGATTGTTTTAGTCCATATAACGATTTTACTAATTTGCAGAGTTTGTTTTCATTTCCTTTGGAAATGAAACCTTCAGGTTTCTCTATGTAGACCTCCTCATCGATATCTCCATTTAAGAATGTTGTCTATACATCCATTTGATGAATTTCTAAATTATAGATTGATGCATTTGTTATCAACATTCTTATAGAGGTTATTCGTGTTAACGACGAATATTTATCAAAGAAGTACGCTCCTTCTTTTTGACGATATCCTTTAGCTACTAATCTAGCTTTATACTTGTAGATAGAGCCATCTGCTTTCATTTTCTTCTTGAAAATCCATCTGCTGCCAATTGATTTTATTCTAGGTGGAATATCAACAATTTCCCCAGTCTTATTACTTAGAATTGAATCAATCTCACTTTGGATTATTTCTTTCCAACAAGCAGATTCATAAGATGTCATTGCTTCCATATAAGTTTGAGGTTCGTGTTTTAACATGTATGTTGAGAATTCCAAACCAAATGTCTTGGAAGTTTTATCCTTTACGCTCCTTTTGGGTTCAGTTTGCTCAACTTCATGAGGAGTTACATCTTCACGTGAATTACTTGATTCTTCTCTTGTCCTTTTACGACCATTATTTGTTTCATTCTTTTTGTGCGAAAAAAACCCTCAAAAGAATGGGGCGTCTCTTGCTTCAATGATTGTATTTACATTGATATCAGCTATATCAGACTTGAATACCAGAAATCTATAGACACTTCTACTTTGAGCTGTCCCTAGATAGTAACAATCTACAGGTTTTGGTCCAAATTTGACTTTCTTGGGGGTGGAACCGGAAATTTTGCCAAACATCCCCTTACTTTGAGGTATTTAAAGCTTGGTTTATGTCCTTTCCATATCTTGTATGGAATTGTTCATGTTTTATTATGAGGGAGCTTGTTTAAAATGTGATTATACATATTTAAAGCTTTTCCCCATTAGTTCGTCGGTAAGCTAGAGTTCAATAGCTTTGCAATAATCATATCTTTTAATGTTCTATTCTTTCTCTTGGAAACACTATTTTATTGTGGTGAAAATAGGTTTGTTGTTTGATGAATTATTCCATTTTCTGCACAGAATTGTTCAAATAGTGGTTCATATTCTTCACCTCGATTAGATCTCAATATCTTGATTTTTTTTATTTCAGTGATTTTCTACCTTAGCCTTGTACTTTATAAATGATGCAATTGCTTCATCTTTACTATTCAAAAGATATACATATCAATATCGTGTATAGTCATCAATAAAAGTAATAAAGTATTTTTCTCACTTCTTGTAGGTAATGATCTAAAGTCACATAAGTCTGTATGAACCAAACCTTGTGGTTTAGTACTTCTATGAACAATATGAAATGGTTTCTTGACCATTTTGGCTTCTACACATGTCTCACATTTGTAGTTTTTATCTTCTTGGAATTTAGGAACTAATCCCAAGTTTGCCAGCTTTTTCTTTTTTCGGATATATGTCCTAACCTATCATGTCATAATAAAATTTCATGCCCAAGTAAATAAGAAACTACAATTTTATTAAAAGTACAATCAGAATACATAGGTTTATTGCCAACTATGGCTGCATTTTCCCTAAATAGCCATCACACAAATATGCCCTTCCTATATACATTCTAGCTTTGGACAAAATCATCTTATCTGACTCGAAGATTCTTTTGAATACTTTCTTTGATAGTACTGCACCAGAGATATGATTCTTGCAGATGTCTGGAACGTAGAGCATGTCATCCGACTTGACAGTTTTTCCAGTAGTAAACTTGAGAATTACTGTGCCACTGCCTTCGATCTTTGAAACTACAGAATTACCTATGTATATTTTTTCTTCTTGATCGAATTTCTAGTATGTAGAGAACATGGTTTTGTCAGAGCCAACTTGACGAGTAGCGTCTGTGTCTACCCGCCATTGGATAGTATTCTAAATCAAATTGCATTTAGATTTATCTGCTGAAAAATTGGACTCATCCACTTCCATGTTGTCCACTATATTTTCCTTCGAGTTGCCTTGCTTCTTGTGCTTGCAATCTCTAGCGGCATGTCTTGCTTTTTGACAAACCCAACACTCACCATTGAACTTCTTGGTTTGCTTGTTGTCTTTGGATTTGTTTTCAGGCGCTTTTCTTTTCTGTAGGAACTTCTTTTTCTTGTTTGTGTTGAAATCCCCTTTTTCTTTGACTCTTCTACAACAAATGCCTCTTCGCTTTGTTTGGTCACTCTGCGATTATCTGCCTCAATTTTGGGTCTGACAATAAGATCTTCTAGGGAAAGTTCCTTTTTCTTATGTTTCAGATACTTGCAGTAGTCCTTCGAGCATGGTGGTAATTTCCATGTTATAGCTTCAACAAGGAATTATTCTCCAACTTGATGTCCTTCTACTTCAAGTTCATGAATTATGAGTTGGAGTTCCTGCACTTGACTAGTTACGGATTTGGAATCCACCATTTTGTAATACATAAAACTTGTCTACAGTGAACTTCTTCAAACGAACATTCTGCATTTTGTATTTATGTGCAAGTGCAGTCCATAAGGATTTTGTTGTCTGGTGTGGCTGATATACTTTATATAGCACTCTATCTAGACAATTCAGAATGTAGTTTCAGCATAGGAAATCTTGATGCATCCATGAGTCAATTTGGACAAAAATAGAAGCATCTTTTTCTCTAGTTTGTCCGCCTTTTGGCTTTGGTTCATCCTCCTTGATGCACTTCTGCAACCCTAACAAGGTGAGATAAAACAACATTTGATTTTGCTATGTTTGAAATCATCACCATCTCCTTTGTACGGATCAGGCTTGCTATGGGCAGTAGCCTTAGTTGATAGTTCAACTGTCATCATCTCTGTTTTAGAAAGAAAACAGGAAAATCCTTAAGGTATTATATGTCTGATATACCAAAACAGAGAATAATCAATTATAAACTAATCGCACAATTTTACAAATCAAATTTCCACTACTCTGGAATTCTATATTTTCAAATGATCGCAATAAGTACGTTGTAATCAATTTACAACAGCAGCGTTATACTATTTTAAGAAATAGCACAACGTAGAGAATGGAAAGATTATAGAATAATGTATATAAATATACAAATAAACCAGAAATCTAGTCGGATAATGTCTTAGGCTTGTCGTAACAATTTCGTTAAGAATTTTATTTCAAAATTCTCCCAAGTTACAACAGATGTATTGTGCACGAGATTGTAATAAGTATGTCACTCTATGATTTATTTATAATACAAAAAACAGTAGATAGGGAAGAGAGAAGGAAGATTCAGATCGTAAATGGAATGAGGAAAGTGATAAGTTTTCCTCTTTATTTATAATTGATCTGATCTCTTTCGAACAGTTGCGTCTGCACCCATTCGTCCAAACGTCGCGCCTGCAATTGCGTAAGGCACACCCTTCTCCCTTTTGCTGCTACCTCTACCGATTGTACTCATTCATTTTTACTAGGACACATCTGCTCTGTTTCTGCAAAAAATCTACATTCGTTCGCGTCTAACGGGTCATATCATCTTACACCCACCTATGGATCCAGAAGTCGTGGCTCTTTAGTTCCACCATTATGCCACAAATGTCCATCTGCAACAAAAAAAATTGTTGGGTCAAGCCCAAAAAATATTACCATAGGTCTTTGGCAACACTTTTCCTATGTTGCAATTTTTGTCACTGCCGTAGACCTCAAAGGCAACATTTTGACTATCTAAGACAATATAAGAAATATTGTTGCAATAGAACCTTATTTGGGTCTGTAGCAACATCCATAGATGGCTGTAGCAACATCCATAGATGTCTGTAGCAACATTCCAAAAATGTTGCTATAGATATTAACTTTCTTAATTCGTTTAGGTCAACATCTTGTGGGGCCTACAATGTGGGGGCAACTAGGCCCACGACCCAATCTGGGTCCATCCCTATGGCAACACCTTGTATGACTATTGCAACATTATTTCAGTCAACATTTATAACCCGGTGGCAACACTATACTAAAGCTACTGCAACACTATACTAAAGCTGCTACTACACTATACTAAGGAGACACTAAGAGCTAGAATATCACATAGAACAATACAATATCACATACAACACTTGCATAATACGCAGTACACATCACAATTCATATAGCAGTATCACAATTCATGTCAACAACTGCAAAATATCCAGTACTAACTTAAATTACTACAAAGCTACTTCAGAATATTCATTACACATAACAATTCATAAATGAGACACTAAGAGCTTGTGCCTCCAGTCAATTTTTCATTCTCACTGGACATGGTTGTGGAAATTATATCCTCTACACTGATGTTCATATTTGGGTTGGCATCGCCTAATTTTTTAAGCACCCAAGCCAAATTCTCTTGTACCTTCGGCTTTACCTTGGATTCTAGCTTTGCTTCCATTTCTTCGACAAGCTTTTTCCTTGAGTCCTTTATGTAAGCATTTGTTAGAAACTCGGTTGATTGTTTTGCACACTGTGCATGCCTCCCTATAAGCAAAGGACAACCATGTGATCTTCCATTCGAAATTACTGTTTCAACAATATTTCCTCCTTCTCCACTAGCCATTGCTTTTTGAACTAAGTCCTACAAAATAAAGCCACATCAAAATTACCCTGCAGTAAATGCGGAGAATGCAGCAAATGCTTATATATGGATTGGGTATACCAAATGCAGAGAAAGCCACATTTTGGAAAACAATTTGTTTATGTGTATGTAATTAGAAAATAATTTGTAACATATATAATGGTTAAAACTGAAGAAGAAAAATGTACGTTTGCGATCCGACATCGTCATACGTTTATAAGTAAGTAGAAGACATATGTATAACCACATTCACAATGCAGAGATAACCACTTTAACAGTTTTATACGACTCAGACAGAGATGGTCCTCCTGTCATACATATGTATAACCACATTCATATTGTAAATGCCTACATATGGCAGTTTTATGCAGGCTGGTCTTGTGGAAGTTATCGGAAAAGGTAATAAATTTACATGGAAGGGGGGTGTAAGGATTTCTCTGTCCATTGTAAAATAGAAAGAATATTTGTGAATTCTAATTTTTACGACTTATTGATTTCGATGCTACTTTATTACCCCATCAACAAGCAATCACAACTCTATCTTCATTCAATTATCTACCAATACAACACAAAGATAAGGGAGAATTCCATTTTGGTATAACAACGCATGGTCGAATTTACAAGGATACAATGTTTTTGTGAAGGAAGCTCAAAACATGAAATAACGGATGGACGTCTTTATCGATAGCCATAAATATTTTACGACAAAAAACGGATTTAAGAATAGCATGTTTCAATTAGAATGTTATGTGTAATCAAGCTATGGTTTTACATGCCTATCTCGATTTCAAGTTCACAAATTTCAAGAAAATAGTTTCAAGCGCACAACTGTCATGAAAACAGTTTCAAGTGCACAAATGTCCCAAGTGCACGCATAGAGCACAAGGGCACAAGGTTACTTGTGCGAAACTCAGGTTCAACAAATGTTTTAAGGACAATTCAAACTTATGTGCATAGCCAAAAAAAGGTTCACATAGCCAAGAGCTAAACTCTGGTTCAACAAAGTGCACATGAGGAAACATGCACATGAGCAAGACATGAACAATGTGTAGCATGTACAAAATAGAACAAAATTATTACTTACAAGTTTGCACTTCATTACTTGAGGATTAGACACATACTCACGTCCATTTGTTCTCTTACGACTTTTAAGAAAAAGTGCTGCATCAGATGGTGTCTTCTGATACAAGTTTAATAGATAGTTTAGCATACACTCTCTTCAGTCAAAAAGCATATAGGTTAACTACTTTGTGTCAATGGCTACCACGGCATCTCATCTGTAAAACTGTACAAAACCATATAATACAGAAGTTGACAGTAATTAATAAACAAATTAAAGTATCACATACCATCTTATGACGAAGATAGGAGAACGACTTTGGATCAGCGGTGTCTATGTGTCTCGATACGACTTACGACTATCACAATTTTTCCTGGCTTTTTCCTAAAAAATATGCAAAAACCAAAGTACTCGTTTATCTCATAAAAAACAAAGTATTCGTTTATCTTGTGAGATAAATAATATATACGTATACTTGAATCTCATCATCTGCCCAATACCTCAAGAGCAATTTAAAGTCCTCCACTTGGATGTTGTCTGGCTTGTTTTCTATCCTCTCCTCATCAGTCGCATAAGCTATTTAATGAGTTGTTTTTATGCGACTCTTGTACCCCCTCCTATAGTCATGAATAGACTTCAACGCCCAGTTTTCACATTCATCGGGAATAATATGCCGTTGCTTAAATATAAATCAAAGATTAAAAGAATATCATAATTCAGCTACATTATAGTTAATATATCAATATTACCTATTAAATGAAACTTCATCTACATTATAGTTAGTAATAGATTACCTTAACAAAATCCCATAGAGATTTCTTGAACTTTTCAGGAATATCCGACCAAGATTTATAAGTAAGTGGCACAGACTTTTTCGATGTTCCTAAAAAGTTGCACGGTTCAGATATTACTTTGTCATCATCTGAAATAGGTTGGAACCACTGGTTCATCGCAATTACAACTCTTTTTCCATACGCCCTTGTATGAACATTAAACATATTTGTTTGACCTCTTAGTCTTTTCCAAACTTCATCTTTAATTAAAATGAAAAGTCCCATAAAATAATAACATAAATCATAATGTGAATTCAGTACTTAAATATTAATCCTACTATAATATTAAATGCTATTATGACATCAATTCAGTACCTGTTTCGACTTCTTCATTTCCAATGTCTGGCAAGATATTCTCCGCAACATTCTTATTTGCTATACCACTTGCACTAGCTTTTGCAACATTTTTCTTTTGTTGTTCCCGCAGATCAGCCGTTGTTCCTTTTCCTTCAACATCCTTCTCAGTTGTACTTACTAACAGGCTTGGGATTCTCACTTTTCCTTTTCCTTTTCCCTTTCCATATCACTAGTTGAACGAGTTTGTGGTCCACTAACAGGCTTTGGCTTCTCAAAATTTTTAATTCTCTACATTATATATATATAAGTAGGAAATAGGATTAGATTTTATAGTTATTATCTTCATAAGCAGAAAAAATAAGATATGTAGCTATCACACACCTTTCTTGTACTTTGTAAAGTATCAACTTCACTATGCTTTTCATGGTCCCAATTGTATTCCTCACTATCCACATCCTCTTGCATCTTTTCTTTTCCTTTGTCTTTTTTTTTTGTTTGCATTTCTCAAATCAGTTGAAATTACAGGCACACCAAGAGAAGCAAGAACTTCGTTGTTCCTCATCAAATTTGTAGCTCTCTGTATTTCATACTCTTATAGAGATGGTGGAGGTGGAGGATACCCATTTAGAGGTGGTGGAGATGGTAGATGAACCTCCTGCAAGGATATAATAAACAGTAACATCATAGTATGTATGTTGCAAGAGTGGTACAAATTATTCAAATTACAATAAGATCATCATAATAAGAATTCTTCGAACCTGCAAGGCATTTTCATCCATATCTATGTCTTTCGATGGTGGAATACATGATTCCAACTTCCTCTTAACACTTGCTGAGCTCGGATTCATTGTTGAATCGCTGATTTTTGATTTTTTTTCTCATCTAACTTTTGATTCATGGTTGCATTGTTGGGTTCTGGATTATTCACTGTGTTCACTTCCGAGGATTGTTCATCTCAGCTAACTTTAGATTCACGGTTGCATTGCTGGGTTTTGGATTATTCAGCCATGTCGACTTCTGAGGACTGTTCACCGCAGCTAACTTTAGACTCACGGCTGCATTATTGGTTTCTGAACTATTCATCCGTGTCAACTTCCGAGGATTGTTCACCTCAACTAACTTTAAATTCACAGTTGCATTACTACCCAGCCATGCTGACTTCCGAGGGCTGTTAACTTCAGGTAATTTCTTGTTTTTTTGGTTCTGTTGTAGTTAATTAGTTATCGCGAACTATCATTTCAGTGGCTGCAACAATACAATGATATTACAATCATAACTTTGAATGATATAATCAAAATATCACAATCATTTTTTTTGCTATATCAAAATAGTTATTTATATATACTTATAACCAGATTCTACCTTGGTCGCATGATTACATGCGGATGCATTTACTTCAGTGGCTCAATTGCAGTATCAACAACGTTGTCGATATAAAAATCCAACTTGCCATCACTTTTAACTCCATTGACTAATTCAGAGAGGTTTGCATCATTCATCACTAACTTCCACCCACCTTTCTCACCATTTATCATATAAATTCCTCCTATTTCATTGTATTGAAGGTCTTCCTTCACAATCTCCATGAGCACTGTGTATGAGAACTAGTCAGGATCAACGCCCGTTACCACAGTATCGGTTCCACCAACATATTGTGCCTTCTGAAATGCACCCTTTTGATGAAATGTGAGATGCATGAATTCCCCAGTCCTAATGGTTACATAATGGTGAGTTTACATTGGAATTAGGATATGAAATAATAAAATTGGCAGGTATATTAAGTACATATGAGTATGTAGGTATATAAAGCACTAGAAACAACAAAGGAACACATAAAATCAGAATAACTTACAAGCAGACAAGTAATTAAAAAGTAGTAAATTAATTATGAAAATCAATAAATACAGAAGTCGTCCCTTAATTAAGAACCAATACATAAATAGAAGTCACTTGATTAAATTCGCTACATAGGAATCAAGTGGTATTTTCGTCTATGCTAGGTGGAATGAGGATTTGTGTTGCCGGTACATCATCTCTATACCACCTAACATCACTAACTTGGTTTCCTATTCCATAACCACATTGAATATCATGTAAAACCGGGTCTTCTTCATTTCCATTTTCGACATCACACTAACCCCCTCGACAATTTCTTGATAACATTATAAAGTGCCATATTAGTTGGCTCTTGAACATAAAATACTTGTTGTACTTGTGAAGCCAAGACATACAAATCAAATTTCTGGCATAATGTGTTAAAATTAACTCGAATTATCCCATACAAATCTTTCTCTTCTTGGTACCAGCAACACTTAAATAAAACCACTGAAATTTCTCCCTAACAATCATTTTCTAGTATTTCTCCAGTTTCTCCATAGTAACTAACATTACCAACCAATGGATTTTGATCTTTTGAACTTGCAAAGCTAGCGGTCAAGGCAGTCAAGAATACACCATTATTCTGTGTTTTACACCTTGCACCTTTATATTTTGTATGGAATCTGTATCCATTAATAACATGTCACTTAAATTTCCTAGGTGACCGATTAGGGCCCATTGCTAGCACTTCTAGCTCTCCTGAAATGTCCTCTTTTTTCCCAACCACGTCCTTCAGCCATTTCCAGAATTCTTCGGTATGTGCTCTCTCTCTCTCTTTTATACCTTCTCGATATTGCATGACCATCATTTAAAGCTCCATGTTCCCTGGAATGATTACAATGTTATTAATATCAATAAAAAATATTCTAATTCTTTAGTACTTACTAGAATAAAATTAGAACCTAAAAACTTACTCTTTTAAATTATCTATTTCCTTGTTACCACAATTGAATATAATGTACTGATGACATGCCATCCCCTCAGATTCTTTTAGATGAATAGCTTTTCCATCTTTATTTCTTCTTGTACCAATAGCATATTCAATATTTTATGGACAACTTTCAAATATAGGTATTGTTCCACCACTTAAGAATCTTGAACAGAATGCCAAGCATTCTTCTTCCAGGTAACATATGATGATGGAATCCTCCGGTTTAGATCTGTTGCGCACATAAGATTTAAGTTTAGCTAGATAACACTCAATTATAAATATGCATCGAATGTGCACAGGTCCACCGTATTCAATTTCCTTGCACAAGTGAACCGTCAAGTGAATCATTATGTCAAAGAAAGCCGGTGCAAATATCATCTCAAATTGGCAAAGAATTTTGACAATTTCTTGTTCCTCTTTACATCATCCAAATCAATTACTTTGTCCCCCCCCCCCAAAGACCTCTCAAGAATGCACCAAACTTATCAGAGGCAATGCAACCTCAGGCTTCAGTGTTTTTTTCAAAGCAAATTGCAATAAGTAGTAAAGTACAAAATGAGCATCATGGGTCTTGTACCCTGAGATTTTTCCTTTCCTTCGTGCGAACATACCGACTGATATTGGCTGCACAACCGTATGGAAATTTAGCATTCTCCGGTACTGAGCAAAATATTTCTTTTTCTTTATTCGTCATGTCAAATGTGGCAACCCTAATCTCAAGGCGTTCGTTGTAACTTGATAAAACAGGATGCAGGACCTCCCTGATGCCCATTTCTTGTAAATCCAAACGGGCATTCAAATGGTCTTTTGACTTGCCACTAATATTTAGCAAAGTGGCAAGTACGTTGTCGCATTTGTTTTTCTCTATATGCATAACATCAAGGTCATGTTGCAATAAATTGCGGCTCCAGTATGATAAATTGAAAAATATTGACTTCTTTTTGAAAGGTGAATCCTTTTTCTTTCCAAAATTATTTTCAAAGCCACACAGCAGTTCTTCATTGTCTGTTCCTAATAAATTTCTCGGAGTTTGTCAAATTTCAACTTCACCATTGAACCTTCTCTTATCAAACCTCCGCTTGTGTTTCGGATCCATAAATTTACTATGATTCATGTAGCATATTTTTTTTTCTATGTTTCAAGTACATTGAAGAAGTCTCATAATGGCATATGGGACAATCCAACTTATCCTTTGTGCTCCAACTGGATAACATTACATACCCTGGAAAATCGCTAATGGTCCACAACACACTTGCGCATAACATGAAATTTTGATCAGTAAAGGCATCATAAGTTTCTATGCCTAGATCCGATAATTTTTTCAACTCTTTGATTAGAGGATGCATATATACATCAATTTTATTATTTGGAGACTTTGAACCGGAGATGAGTGTTGAAAGAATTATACTTTCGGGCTTCATGCACAACTAAGGTGGAAGGTTGTAGTTAACTAATACAATTGTCCATGTACTGTAAGTTGTACTCATTGTACGAAAAGGATTGAATCCATCAGAGATTACACCTAATCTGATATTTCAATTTTGTGATCAGAATACATAGCTTCTATCACCTTCCAAGCCTTGCTAGCAGTTGGATATCTAAGTTTTCCGTATTTTTTCGTCCTATAGAATGTTATATCATAAGTTGTGAAAACTCCTTGCATATAAACAACCTTTGCGTCCTTGGTTTTAGCGGAAAGCAACACATCACTTTTGATGGGACTTTGTGAATCAACTTCTCTGGATCATTGTCATGGGTGCCTTCATTTTCCACTGTTCCCCACCTCGAAACACCACAAGTTTGACAGACGTCTCTATCTTCATTTTCTGCCCAATACAACATGCAACTGTTTGGTCATGCGTGTTTTCTTATAATCAAGACCTAAATCGTTAATGATATTCTTCGCGGCTCTAAAATTTAAAGGTATGTGGGACTGTGGAAAAGTCTATCCCATCAACTCTAGTATATCCCCAAATGTAGACTCTTAATTCCATGTACATATTTTAAAGAATAAAGCCTAGTAATAAAATTTAATCTCAAAATTTTTGAACAGCCAGGATATAATGGCTGCTTTCCATCTTCGACAAGGCGATAAAATCTTTTAGCATCGTAATCGGTGCATCAGAATTCTCATCTTCATAGTTTTGCATATTTCCATGAGTACAGTGTAACATTTCACCTACATTATCTCCAAAATCACCAGCTTCACAGTCTATATCTTCATCACCCCTTCCAAAATTTAGGCGAGAAACCTCACATATCCATTTCACATATAATAGAGATGGACCATTGCAGATGAGATGATCATAAATTATATCTGTACGACGTCACTTGTTATTTATACAATTATTGCAAGGGAACATCATTTCATAGCATATGGAGAATTTAGAAAAACCGTTCTGTATAAAGGCTATGATCCCGCTAATATATCCTTTACTAAATTTTTGAAGTTCTATCCAGATATTTTCGTTGTGTGAGTATTTTAACATAAAAAAGATAAAATATGTGTGTGTGTGTGTACAACAAGAGGAAACCTAAGACAAGTCAAAATGTTAATTCAGGCTGACCTAGGAATTTATAAGTAGTTTAAATCGAAACCATAAAGTGGTGTGAGAGAGTGTTATACCTCAAAATCAAAATTGAAGCCTTAAAGTGGTGTGAACAGTGCTTGAACCCCAAAATCGAAGCCCTAATCACTACAGCAAAAACACCATATTAAAACTTTAATTTTACAACTGTGGGAAAAACACAGTTGTAATAAATGTTTTTTACAACAGTCAATTCCCTAAAGTTGTAATAATCATATTTTTACAACTTTTTCATTTTGTTAGCTGTAATATATGCCTTTACAAACTTTGTAACGAACCAAGATTTTTAATGTTTTGAAATATGAAGTTAATTTTGAATTGGTATTTGAGAAATTTATATTTGTTTATAATTTGAATCCGGTTTATTTAAAAACCATATTTGAATTAATTTATCATATGTGAATTTATATTTTATTATTGGAACTTGAATGGTTTGTAAAAATTTAAACGTTAGTAACATTACATTATTGTGAAATGGAAGGGTTTGTTTTAAAATTTAAGCATGAGTTTTATTTTATTTTAACTGAATTTTGGTTTTATAGATTTATTGAAATATTTTGTTTGAGTTGTTGCTAAAATTTTAAACTGGATTAATATTTTAAACTATTTGAGTATATTGGTTTACTTGGTTTTACGCTTGTATTGGTTTGTATGTGTAGCATACATTAAATAGTATTCACTTAGAAAGTATTTGTTTTGTAGTTATACCACTTGTTCAACTTTTAAAGCATTCGTTCACCACGTGTTTTGGTTTCAGAAAATTTTTAATGCGTGTCCACTGTCCCCTGTTAGAGCACTCCCAGCAGTGGCAATTGGAAGAGAAATGGAGACGAATTAGGCTTCCTCGCACTACAGCAGAGTCGCAAGGAATGTGGGGAGAGAAAGAAAGCGGCGACGATCACCATTTCAATTTGAGAGTGGTGATCGCTAAACGGTTTTCTGAAAACTGTTTAGCATTTAAATGGTTTTCAAAAGATCGTATACGGTTCATTTTTTTATTTTATTTTTAGTCTAAACGGTTTTTTGAAAACCGTTTAAGGTTTTTTAATAAAAATATATATATTTTAGAGCGCCCCCGCCCACTATTGGATTGGTGGGGGAATTACCATTTCAAAACACGATTCCCACCCAGATCAACGCTATGGTGCAGGGAATGCTATTATATTACTTTAGTCCGTCCCCTCCTTATATTTTTATCAATCGAGAATTCCTTAATCCCTAAATCAGTTCCCAAATATGAAAATACGGTCATGGACTTTTACCCTTCGAATTGAAATCGACCGCCACCAAATCGCTCCATTCTCCGTGACCACCGTGAAGCGAGCACCGACCGAGAACGCATCACCCCTCGTCATCGCTTCAGACCAGCGCCCTCTCCGTCTGAACCCCCACCTTGCAACCACGCCTCTACCGTGCCTGGCCGTGAGCCGCCTTTACCGAAACCGCGAACTGTTGCGCCGCAAACTCTTGAGTTGCTCGCAGTATCTGCCTGCACCGAATTTAGCTTGAACTCGCAACAAAGGCTGGCCATCTTGCCACCGGTGAACCGTAACCACACCTAGACCGCCTCAGACCAAAGTTTGCTCCAGGTCCGACAGTTTCTCAACCCTCGCTTTGAATTGTCTCTCAAGCACCGGGGCCTGCTACTGACGCCGCTCCGACCGTTGTTACAACCATCACGAGTCGAAGTTTGGTCCGGCAGCCTTCGCCACCTAGCACTCCGATCTGAACCAACCAGTCATCGCTGTTTTTTTTTTGCTCCTTCGGCTGCCTCTAGGTAAGTTTCGACATACGATTAGCTTAATTCAAGTGGTTAATTTCAATAGAAGACTATAAATAAAACAGTTTAATTTTGGATTGATTTGTTGTTAGTCGCTGTGGTTGTCTGCTAATTTGTGTATGGGGTTTCCGTTGGACTGGGTTCATTTGCTATGTTGTATCCATTGTTGCTGTATCGTATGGTTTGAGGTTGTTTACGATTACATGCAGTTGCTTGTCAGTGCTTCAGTTACAACATATTAAGTCTAATGCTTGCATTATATGATAGATCATTTTGAGACTGATGTACACCTGCCACTATATACCGCCCTTAAATACTTGGATAGCCAAACCAATGGTTAAAACTCAAAGTCATACTTATTCTTTTCCATGATTGCATTGTCCACCTTGGCAAGAAATAGAAGTGAATGACTGTTTTACCGTATTCTCTACTCTAGGTTGTTTGCATGTGATATTTGCCTAAGTATTGAACCACTGATTTTAAGTCGTTTCATGATTTGTGTGTGTGATTGATTTACATGTGTGGACTGTATAATGGCATGCTGCATGGTGTTAGAAAATTACTTTGTCAATACATGATTGTATTACAAAGTTAAATCTTTTGTCAATACATGATTGTATTGCAAATTAAACATTAACAACAAATTGTTAGAACTTTTGTCAATACACGATTGTATTACAATATTAAATATTTTGTCAATACATTATTGTATTGCAAATTAAACGGTAACAACAAACAATGTTGTTCAATAATTGTAACAAATTCAATGTTACTAATTTATTCAACAATTGTCACGTCAAACTGTGTTCATAATAACCACAGAAAGCGCAACCGACTGTACAACAAATTGAAGCAGTACAGAACCGTCTTCAATAGAAAAGAAGAAGGAAGTAATGTCCGAGTCCAGATATGTTTCTGTTTCCTTGAAACAATATTGCCGTCGTATGCACCAAAAGACGTTGTTGCAATTTGTTTCCCAGGATAAAACGGACCAACTCCGTAGCATAGTGCCAGCAAACGGAGCTCTGGCGAACTGAAAAGTTATAGAAACTAGATCAGAGAAATTACGTTGGAGAAGAAGTAATTCGAGCAGAAAAGGTCAATTCTGTCTTGTTTTGGGCAGTGTATATATAGGCAAGGAGGAGTGCCTGTTCACATGCATTAGTAACCAGGAAAGGTTGCGACCCTTTAACCGCCCGGTTATTAATATGCGTACGTTGAGAATTCTAATGGTTGCACTCATTCAGCTAACAGACATTCCTTTCGAACTCTGGACTGAACGGACACACCTTTAAAATTCTGAGAAAAATTATTCTCATATCAGTGAACTAGCCCAATCAGCAAACGTCGGCCATATCCAATCAAGAGACCCAAGGCCCAAGGCCCTTATCTTTGACATTTTAATATATGTATTATGTCATGGCCAAGCCCACATTCATATCATCCCTCTCCTTTCTATTTTACATAAGCCTAATTGGCTTCTAGTATATTAAGAGAGATTGTGCTAATATTTCTATGATGTGGGACTTTAAAAGTTGTTATCTCTTCCTCTTCCTTATCTCTTCTTCTTCCCACTTTCCTCTTTCTTTTCTATTGAAGACGGTTCTGTACTGCTTCAATTTGTTGTACAATCGGTTGCGCTTTCTGTGGTTACTATGAACACAGTTTGACGTGACAATTGTTGAATAAATTAGTAACATTGAATTTGTTACAATTATTGAACAACATTGTTTGTTGTTACCGTTTAATTTGCAATACAATAATGTATTGACAAAATATTTAATATTGTAATACAATCGTGTATTGACAAAAGTTCTACCAGTTTGTTGCTAATGTCTAATTTGCTATACAATCATGTATTGACAAAAGATTTAACTTTGTAATACAATCATGTATTGACAAAGTAATTTTCTAACAATCTTCTTTGCTCATTCATTTCCAACAATCCCCCACATGAATGAGCATTCGATCTTAGTTTCACGAACCATTTATCGCATCGGTTAAAGTAGCACATGGGCCTTGAACTTTCCTAGTGATTACCTATTTGAATCACAGGCGAATCAGTAGACATCGACTGTCCTTGAACTATAAGCCTTTTGTGTAATTCCAAAGTAGATAACACACGATAAATGTTTCTTATAACCCTTCGTTCTCTATTTGTGTTCGTTTTTGCCTTGAACACCTGCCTGGTCTCATAAGTGCTTAGAGAATTTGGCCTTATAATTCTCTTTGAAGCGGCGCCTTCGCACTTACGTAGGTGATTCTGTAAAGGGTATTCTCTTAATTCCTCAAATACAGACATCATCAAAAGTACTAATACTTATCCTTATTCAACATTTTATGCACTGACTTATCATAGGAATGATTTGTGTATACCAGTGCCATCGAGTTTCTCTTAAACTTCGTTGTCCTTTTAAACCTAGATCTTGGGATCTCCAGTCAACTAGGTGGGGTTTCCATTTTAGAAAAACCTTTAATATATAGGCCTTAGCCCCATTCCCTTCGATAAGGTTTGAACTTTCTCTCTTGGCAAGCCTTTTGTAAATGGATCCGCTAAGTTATCTTTATATCGAATATAATCTATTGTGATAACCCCATTAGAGAGAAGTTGTCTTATCGTTTTATGTCTACGACGAATATGCCTAGATTTACCATTGTATAGTGTACTATTAGCTCTTCCAATAACTGATTGACTATCACAATGTATACATATTGGAGGCATAGGTTTGCTCCAATTAGGAATGTCTTCCAAGAAGCTTCGAATCCATTCCGCTTCTTCTGCAGTCTTATCTAGTGCAATAAACTCTGATTCCATCGTAGATCTAGCGATACAAGTCTGTTTGGATGATTTCCATGAAATTGCTCCATTTCCTAATGTGAACACGTATCCACTTGTAGACTTTGTATCATTTGATCCAGTGATCCAATTTGCATCACTGTATCCTTCCACTATTGAAGGATAGTTTGTATAATATAAACCATAACTCTGTGTATACTTTAGATATCCTAGAACACTGATTATCGCTTTCCAATGATGCTTACCAGGATTGCTGGTAAATCTACTTAGTTTGTTTACAGCATATGCGATATCAGGCCTAGTACAGTTCATAACATACATGATACTTCCTAGTATACGAGAGTATTCCAATTGGTAAATACCATCACCAGTGTTCTTTACCCAATTTTGATTCATATCTACTGGTGATTTTGCAATAGTCACATTATATTGCTTGAATTTCTCAAGTATCTTGGTGATGTAATGCGATTGGGATAATGCCTATCCCTGTGGTGTTCTCAGAATTTTTACACCCAATATCACATTAGCCAGTCCTAGGTCTTTCATATCGAATCTAGAGGATAACATATCCTTTGTAGATGTTATTGTGGCCTTGTTATTGCCTAGGATCAATAGGTCATCAACATAAAGACAAACAATGACATATCCAATATGTTTATGTTTTATACACACACATTTATCTGATTCATTTATCGTGAATCCATTTGATAACATAGTATTATCGAACTTTTCATGCCATTGTTTTGGAGCTTGCTTAAGGCCATAAAGTGTTTTTACCAGTTTGCAAACTTTATTCTCATTTTCTGAGCTTAGAAATCCTTCGGGTTGTTTCAAATAGATTTCTTTCTCTAGTTCACCATTCAAAGGTGCGGATGCAATTGCAATAAACATTATTATTGACGTTATCCTTGTTTCTAAGGAGATACGCATAACAATAACTAGTACATTCATTAATGAATGTAATAAAGCACCATTTTCCACCTCTAGTTTGACAAAATTTCAAATCGCATACATCAGTATGTATTAAGTCTAGAGGTTTAGTTTCTCGTTCAACATGATGAAATACGGTTCTTGTCAATTTTGCTTCTGCACAAACTTGACATTTATAGTTGGAATTTATCTTGCATTTTAGTATATATTCTAGATTAATCAATTTTTGCAATGTATCAAATTTTACATGCTCTAATCTAGAATGCCATATATTGGAAGATTCAACAATATAAGCGGAAGATTTACTTTTATTAATGTGTGGTACAATAGTAGTTACATTTGCTTTAAACAAACCACCGCACACATATCCTCTTCCAACATACACTTCATTCTTGAAAAGTACAAATTTATCAGTTTCAAATATTAATTTGAAACCATGATTACTCAGTAATGATCCTGAATTTAAATTTAGTTCCTTTCCAGAAGTCAGTTTCAGCACAACTTTTCCTTTGCCTTCCACCTTTGAAGTAGATGAATTGCCCATAAAAAGTTGTACATCAGCATTTGTAGTTTTATACTTCTCTATTGAACCATCAGGTTTCAATTTCTTTTCAAGTACCCATTTATTACCTAAGGTCTTGCACCCTTAAGGTAAATCAACCAATCCACATGTATGATAGGACATAATGGATTCAATCTTACTGTTAATCACCTCTTTCAATGAGGGGCGTTGCTAGAAGACACATTTAGTTTGTATGAGAATGGATCATCTTCTAACACAAAAGTATAGAAGTCTGTTCCAAGGTTTCTAAGGTCCTTGGCTTTTTTCCTTTTCTTGGTTCTTCCACTTGCTTCTCAACACTACTTTGCTGAGTTTTATTTTGTTCAATATTCTCAAGAGAATAAGGAACTCCATCGTCCCTTGGTCTCTTTGTTTCAAGGGGAAAATATGTTCGAAAAAACTAGCATTTCTCGACTCAATGATGATATTTTTCATGAATATCATCAATTTCAGATTTGTGTACGAAAAATCGGTATACAGCACTGTTTAGTGCATATTCAATGAATACACAATCAAATGTTTTTGGTCCAATTTTGACCTTCTTTGATTTTGGTACCTCTACTTTGGCAAGTCACCCCCGCATTTCTTAGTATTTATAGGATGGTGGTCTATTTTTCCAAAGTTCATAAGGAGATTTACATGTTTTCTTTCGGGGTATTTTATTTAAAATATGATTTCTCGAAAGAATAGCTTCTCCCCAAAAAGTTATCTGGCAAGCCAGAAACTATCAATAAAGCATACATTTGAGAGCGCCAAGGCCCTTAGACAAATTCTAACACTAATATAATATTGTGTCATGGACTCCAAGAGTCCCTAGGCACTAGGCCCAATTTGACATCAATATAATATTGTGTCTTAGACCTTAATAGTCTCAATGCACCAAGCCCAATTTGACATCAATATGATATTGTGTCTTGGCTTAGTCACACTCTAATATAGGCATTCTTCTTTTTTATTTATATAAGATTATAGAAAAGAGAGTACATATATTTCATAATATGGACTAAAAATTGCTTTACACTCTCCATTTTGCTTTTCATTTTCTTATTGAGTTGATTCTCAACTACCACTTTGTATTGTTTAAACACATCAAATACTACTTTTGCCCAAAGAGAATTGCAAGCAACATGGCAATATTGAAAAGTCAAACATTGGAAAGCAAGCAAAAAAATGCAACTTCATAATATAGTTCACACAATTCACACTAAGTTTTGAATATGCTAAACATATCATGCATTACAAGCCAAATGATTCATTAAAGCACAAGTCATTTTGAATATGAATAGTCAAATATCAGTTACCAACATATGAATTTCATATTTAATTCACACAAGTTTCCAATAGGAAAAGACTGACAATATATATGTGTGACCTTTAAATGGTATTGCGATCGATTGATATAATATAAACGAATCATTTAATAATATAAATGAATCATTTAATACTTGAAGATGTTTGCAGCAACTGATTCTGATAAGAAGGAAAATGAACCTTTAAAATATCAGTACAAATCCAAACAAATTCAACGTATCTTAAGATTTAAATATTTCAATAATTCACATCTTAAATAAAAACAAAGATTTCTCAATAGAATTAACTATGAGTGGCTCTGGTACCACTTATTGGAAATACAATGTTTTTTAGATCTGAACATGAAACTCAGGTTGATTTTATCCGAATCAACATCAAAACATACCTGAGTCTATAACAATCTTATGAAGAGAAGATATGATTATAATCTTCCAAAGCAACATACGTTCAAACAAGTAAAATATTGTTTCAAGATTAGATTGTTATAAAATTACTTTGTCAATACATGATTGTATTACAAAGTTAAATCTTTTGTCAATACATGATTGTATTGCAAATTAAACATTAACAACAAATTGTTAGAACTTTTGTCAATACACGATTGTATTACAATATTAAATATTTTGTTAATACATTATTGTATTGCAAATTAAACGGTAACAACAAACAATGTTGTTCAATAATTGTAACAAATTCAATGTTACTAATTTATTCAACAATTGTCACGTCAAACTGTGTTCATAGTAACCACAGAAAGTGCAATCGATTGTACAACAAATTGAAGCAGTACAGAACCGTCTTCACTAGAAAAGAAGGAAGTAATGTCCGAGTCCAGAGATGTTTCTGTTTCCTCGAAACAATATTGCCGTCGTATGCACCAAAAGACGTTGTTGCAATTTGTTTCACAGGATAAAACGGACCAACTCCGTAGCGTAGTGCCAGCAAACGGAGCTCTGGCGAACTGAAAAGTTATAGAAACTAGATCAGAGAAATTACGTTGGAGAAGAAGAAGTAATTCGAGTAGAAAAGGTCAATTCTGTCTTGTTTTGGGCAGTGTATATATAGGCAAGGAGGAGTGCCTGTTCACATGCATTATTAACCGCCTGAATAGGAAAGGTTGCGACCCTTTAACCGCCCGGTTATTAATATGCGTACGTTGAGAATTCTAATGGTTGCACTCATTCAGCTAACAGACATTCCTTTCGAATTCTGGACTGAACGGACACACCTTTAAAATTCAGAGAAAAATTATTCTCATGTCAATGCACTAGCCCAATCAGCAAACGTCGGCCATATCCAATAAAGAGACCCAAGGCCCTTATCTTTGACATTTTAATATATTTATCATGTCATGGCCAAGCCCACATTCATATCATCCCTCTCCTTTCTATTTTACATAAGCCTATTTCGCTTCTAGTATATTAAGAGAGATTGTGCTAATATTTCTATGATGTGGGACTTTAAATGTTGCTATCTCTTCCTCTTCCTTATCTCTTCTTCTTCCCACTTTCCTCTTTCTTTTCTATTGAGGACGGTTCTGTAATACTTCAATTTGTTGTACAATTGGTTGCGCTTTCTGTGGTTACTATGAACACAGTTTGACGTGACAATTGTTGAATAAATTAGTAACATTGAATTTGTTACAATTATTGAACAACATTGTTTGTTGTTACTGTTTAATTTGCAATACAATAATGTATTGACAAAATATTTAATATTGTAATACAATCGTGTATTGACAAAAGTTCTAACAATTTGTTGTTAATGTTTAATTTGCAATACAATCATGTATTGACAAAAGATTTAACTTTGTAATACAATCATGTATTGACAAAGTAATTTTCTAACAATCTTCTTTGCCCATTCATTTCCAACAATCCCCCACATGAATGAGCATTCGATCTTAGTTTCACGAACCATTTATCGCATCGGTTAAAGTAGCACATGGGCCTTGAACTTTCCTAGTGATTACCTATTTGAATCATAGGCGAATCAGTAGACATCGACTGTCCTTGAACTATAAGCCTTTTGTGTAATTCCAAAGTAGATAACACACGATAAACGTTTCTTATAACCCTTCGTTCTCTGTTTGTGTTCGTTTTTGCCTTGAACACCTGCCTGGTCTCATAAGTGCTTAGAGAATTTGGCCTTATAATTCTCTTTGAAGCGGCGCCTTCACACTTACGTAGGTGATTCTGTAAAGGGTATTCTCTTAATTCCTCAAATACAGACATCATTAAAAGTACTAATACTTATCCTTATTCAACATTTTATGCACTGACTTATCATAGGAATTGTTTGTGTATACCAGTGCCATCGAGTTTCTCTTAAACTTCGTTGTCCCTTTGAACCTAGATCTTGGGATCTCCAGTCAACTAGGTGGGGTTTCCATTTTAGAAAAACCTTTAGTATATAGGCCTTAGCCCCATTCCCTTCGATAAGGTTTGAACTTTCTCTCTTGGCAAGCCTTTTGTAAATGGATCCGCTAAGTTATCTTTAGATCGAATGTAATCTATTGTGATAACCCCATTAGAGAGAAGTTGTCTTATCGTTTTATGTCTACAACGAATATGCCTAGATTTACCATTGTATAGTGTACTATTAGCTCTTCCAATAGCTGATTGACTATCACAATGTATACATATTGGAGGCATAGGTTTGCTCCAATTAGGAATGTCTTCCAAGAAGCTTCGAATCCATTCCGCTTCTTCTGCAGTCTTATCTAGTGCAATAAACTCTGATTCCATCGTAGATCTAGCGATACAAGTCTGTTTGGATGATTTCCATGAAATTGCTCCATTTCCTAATGTGAACACGTATCCACTTGTAGACTTTGTATCATTTGATCCAGTGATCCAATTTGCATCACTGTATCCTTCCACTATTGAAGGATAGTTTGTATAATATAAACCATAACTCTGTGTATACTTTAGATATCCTAGAACTCTGATTATCGCTTTCAAATGATGCATACCAGGATTGCTGGTAAATCTACTTAGTTTGATTACAGCATATGCGATATCAGGCCTAGTACAGTTCATAACATACATGATACTTCCTAGTATACGAGAGTATTCCAATTGGTAAATACCATCACCAGTGTTCTTTACCCAATTTTGATTCATATCTACTGGTGATTTTGCAATAGTCACATTATATTGCTTGAATTTCTCAAGTATCTTGGTGATGTAATGCGATTGGGATAATGCATATCCCTGTGGTGTTCTCAGAATTTTTACACCCAATATCACATCAGCCAGTCCTAGGTCTTTCATATCGAATCTAGAGGATAACATATCCTTTGTTGATGTTATTGTGGCCTTGTTATTGCCTAGGATCAATAGGTCATCAACATAAAGACAAACGATGACATATCCAATATGTGTATGTTTTATATACACACATTTATCTGATTCATTTATCGTGAATCCATTTGATAACATAGTATTATCGAACTTTTCATGCCATTGTTTTGGAGCTTGCTTAAGGCCATAAAGTGTTTTTACCAGTTTGCAAACTTTATTCTCATTTTCTGAGCTTAGAAATCCTTCGGGTTGTTTCAAATAGATTTTTTTCTCTAGTTCACCATTCAAAGGTGCGGATGCAATTGCAATAAACATTATTATTGACGTTATCCTTGTTTCTAAGGAGATACACATAACAATAACTAGTACATTCATTAATGAATGTAATAAAGCACCATTTTCCACCTCTAGTTTGACAAAATTTCAAATCGCATACATCAGTATGTATTAAGTCTAGAGGTTTAGTTTCTCGTTCAACATGATGAAACACGGTTCTTGTCAATTTTGCTTCTGCACAAACTTGACATTTATAGTTGGAATTTATCTTGCATTTTAGTATATATTCTAGATTAATCAATTTTTGCAATGTATCAAATTTTACATGCTCTAATCTAGAATGCCATATATTGGAAGATTCAACAATATAAGCGGAAGATTTACTTTTATTAATGTGTGGTACAATAGTAGTTACATTTGCTTTAAACAAACCACCGCACACATATCCTCTTCCAACATACACTTCATTCTTGAAAAGTACAAATTTATCAGTTTCAAATATTAATTTGATACCATGATTACTCAGTAATGATCCTGAATTTAAATTTAGTTCCTTTCCAGAAGTCAGATTCAGCACAACTTTTCCTTTGCCTTCCACCTTTGAAGTAGATGAATTGCCCATAAAAAGTTGTACATCAGCATTTGTAGTTTTATACTTCTCTATTGAACCATCAGGTTTCAATTTCTTTTCAAGTATCCATTTATTACCTAAGGTCTTGCACCCTTAAGGTAAATCAACCAATCCACATGTATGATAGGACATAATGGATTCAATCTTACTGTTAATCGCCTCTTTCAATGAGGGGCGTTGCTAGAAGACACATTTAGTTTGTATGAGAATGGATCGTCTTCTAACACAAAAGTATAGAAGTCTGTTCCAAGGTTTGTAAGGTCCTTGGCCTTTTTCCTTTTCTTGGTTCTTCCACTTGCTTCTCAACACTACTTTGCTGAGTTTTATTTTGTTCAATATTCTCAAGAGAATAAGGAACTCCATCTTCCTTTGGTCTCTTTGTTTCAAGGGGAAAATATGTTCGAAAAAACTAGCATTTCTCGACTCAATGATGATATTTTTCATGAATATCATCAATTTCAGATTTGTG
The DNA here is from genome assembly GCA_030737875.1 of Allium sativum. Lineage (NCBI taxonomy): Eukaryota > Viridiplantae > Streptophyta > Magnoliopsida > Asparagales > Amaryllidaceae > Allium > Allium sativum. The sequence goes on along the minus strand of CM060913.1, from coordinate 293,771,856 downwards.
TAACAAAAATCGGTATACAGCACTGTTTAGTGCATATTCAATGAATACACAATCAAATGTTTTTGGTCCAAATTTGACCTTCTTTGATTTTGGTACCTCTACTTTGGCAAGTCACCCCCACATTTTTAAGTATTTATAGGATGGTGGTCTGTTTTTCCAAAGTTCATAAGGAGATTTACATGTTTTCTTTCGGGGTATTTTATTTAAAATATGATTTCTCGAAAGAATAACTTCTCCCCAAAAAGTTATCTGGCAAGCCAGAAACTATCAATAAAGCATACATTTGAGAGCGCCAAGGCCCTTAGACAAATTCTGACACTAATATAATATTGTGTCATGGACTCCTAGAGTCCCTAGGCACTAGGCCCAATTTGACATCAATATAATATTGTGTCTTAGACCTTAATAGTCTCAATGCACCAAGCCCAATTTGACATCAATATGATATTGTGTCTTGGCTTAGTCACACTCTAATATAGGCATTCTTCTTTTTTATTTATATAAGATTATAGAAAAGAGAGTACATATATTTCATAATATGGGACTAAAAATTGCTTTACACTCTCCATTTTGCTTTTCATTTTCTTATTGAGTTGATTCTCAACTACCACTTTGTATTGTTTAAACACATCAAATGCTACTTTTGCCCAAAGAGAATTGCAAGCAACATGGCAATATTGAAAAGTCAAACAATTGAAAGCAAGAAAAAAAATGCAACTTCATAATATAGTTCACACAGTTCACACTAAGTTTTGAATATGCTAAACATATCATGCATTACAAGCCAAATGATTCATTAAGTATACTTTTAAAGCACAAGTCATTTTGAATATGAATAGTCAAATGTCAGTTACCAACATATGAATTTCATATTTAATTCACACAAGTTTCCAATAGGAAAAGACTGACAATATATATGTGTGACCTTTAAATGGTATTGCGATCGATTGATATAATATAAATGAATCATTTAATACTTGAAGATGTTTGCAGCAACTGATTCTGATAAGAAGGAAAATGAACCTTTAAAATATCAGTACAGATCCAAACAAATTCAACGTATCTTAAGATTTAAATATTTCAATAATTCACATCTTAAATAAAAACAAAGATTTCTCAATAGAATTAACTATGAGTGGCTCTGGTACCACTTATTGGAAATACAATGTTTTTTAGATCTGAACATGAAACTCAGGTTGATTTTATCCGAATCAACATCAAAACATACCTGAGTCTATAGCAATCTTATGAAGAGAAGATATGATTATAATCTTACAAAGCAGCATACGTTCAAACAAGTAAAATATTGTTTCAAGATTAGATTGTTATAAAATTACTTTGTCAATACATGATTGTATTACAAAGTTAAATCTTTTGTCAATACATGATTGTATTGCAAATTAAACATTAACAACAAATTGTTAGAACTTTTGTCAATACACGATTGTATTACAATATTAAATATTTTGTCAATACATTATTGTATTGCAAATTAAACGGTAACAACAAACAATGTTGTTCAATAATTGTAACAAATTCAATGTTACTAATTTATTCAACAATTGTCACGTCAAACTGTGTTCATAGTAACCACAGAAAGTGCAATCGATTGTACAACAAATTGAAGCAGTACAGAACCGTCTTCACTAGAAAAGAAGAAGGAAGTAATGTCCGAGTCCAGAGATGTTTCTGTTTCCTCGAAACAATACTGCCGTCGTATGCACCAAAAGACGTTGTTGCAATTTGTTTCCCAGGATAAAACACACCAACTCCGTAGCGTAGTGCCAGCAAACGGAGCTCTGGCGAACTGAAAAGTTATAGAAACTAGATCAGAGAAATTACGTTGGAGAAGAAGAAGTAATTCGAGCAGAAAAGGTCAATTCTGTCTTGTTTTGGGCAGTGTATATATAGGCAAGGAGGAGTGCCTGTTCACATGCATTAGTAACCGCCTGAATAGGAAAGGTTGCGACCCTTTAACCGCCCGGTTATTAATATGCGTACGTTGAGAATTCTAATGGTTGCACTCATTCAGCTAACAGACATTCCTTTCGAATTCTGGACTGAACGGACACACCTTTAAAATTCTGAGAAAAATTATTCTCATGTCAGTGCACTAGCCCAATCAGCAAACGTCGGCCATATCCAATCAAGAGACCCAAGGCCCTTATCTTTGACATTTTAATATATTTATTATGTCATGGCCAAGCCCACATTCATATCATCCCTCTCCTTTCTATTTTACATAAGCCTATTTGGCTTCTAGTATATTAAGAGAGATTGTGCTAATATTTCTATGATGTGGGACTTTAAATGTTGCTATCTCTTCCTCTTCCTTATCTCTTCTTCTTCCCACTTTCCTCTTTCTTTTCTATTGAAGACGGTTCTTTACTGCTTCAATTTGTTGTACAATCGGTTGCGCTTTCTGTGGTTACTATGAACACAGTTTGACGTGACAATTGTTGAATAAATTAGTAACATTGAATTTGTTACAATTATTAAACAACATTGTTTGTTGTTACCGTTTAATTTGCAATACAATAATGTATTGACAAAATATTTAATATTGTAATACAATCGTGTATTGACAAAAGTTCTAACAATTTGTTGTTAATTTTTAATTTGCAATACAATCATGTATTGACAAAAGATTTAACTTTGTAATACAATCATGTATTGACAAAGTAATTTTCTAACAATCTTCTTTGCTCATTCATTTCCAACACATGGTTGGGTTTGGCCTTCCCTGTTCATGTAAAGTTAGTCATCTGGCAAATCTAATCTATGTAATTTACTTCTATACCTAGTTACTAAAGGACTTGTATTCACACATGTATGAATCATGGTAGAATTTCCTTGTTTGATAGGATGGAACCACCCTTTACTTGCTGCATATTTCAAAAATATTTGTCCTTGAAGTTGCCGTAACAACTTGTTTGTCACGTACATTACTCATGCATGCTTAAGGATTTATAGTATATTAGAAGGGCACGTCTTTCACCCCATCACCCAAATTTCGGGCAGTTAATTTTGTAAATTTAATTTCCGACCAGCATGTGTATACATAGTAGAATTTTGGGTCCACATTTTTGGCAATAACAACATTTCATAAGCTAAGATTTCCACACTTGAATCGTTAAAAAATTTGCAAGTTATATTTATATGTGTTCACTATGCAATTATGCTATGCTTACATACCGTGATCACCATATGTAATTTGTTGTTACCCTGTTCATTACATATATTTGACGGTTGAAACTGGATATTTGATATGCTTAGATCTTTAAATAAGTGATAAGACTAGCTTTTTATTTCAGTTTTATTGAAGTTAATTTACTTGAACTATGATTTAATTCCGACTCGAGTGTTTTATGCTTTGCATGGAATGCTCGAGTCAGATACGAGCGTTGCAGATTTTAAAGATATTCAACTCGTAAAACTGGAGAGGAACGTGAAGATGCATGTGTGCGCGCAAGCTTGCTAAACCGTAAAATCTTTATTTTGAAAATCTATGTACATATTTTATTTTCATCCACTATAAATGTGTTTAAAAAAACTGATATTATTTGTATAAAATTTATTCCATTGCAAAAAAACTGTTTATTTCTGTGTCTATGATTCTGTGTTAATTTCAATTAAACCCCGTAAGCTAAATATCAATTCACCGTTTGAACGTCTTGAGTTGGTTTGTTTACTTACCGATTCGAGACGGTCAAAATAGCGAGTCGTTACAAACTTCATGTTTATAATATCTATATTTAAACTAATTATATTAATATTTAATAATAATTAATAATAAACTTAGGAATCAATAATATTTATTAATTATTATTAAATAATTAATATTTAATAAGTAGTAATTTATTTTAATAGTTAACGCTTTTAATAATTATCAATCGATTATAACTAAATAGAAATAAGTATTTTAGTAAAAAAAAATCAAGAAATTCATGTCATATTTAATATAAATATTTACTTATTAATAATAACATATAATATTCACTTTTAAAAACTCTGTGCTGTGATCTGAAAAAATTGACCGTAAGTTGCTGAAAACAAACTAACGCGGGAATACTGAAAATTTTGGCTCCAACTAAACTCACGTACTATATTTTGACTCCCTCACGCGAGCCTCCTCATATCCCCTTTTGCTAAATCAATCCTCTTTTGCAAGTCAAAATTGATCCTCTGCCTCCCTCAAACAAAGTTCCACCTCAACAAACCAGCGCCGCTATTTCAGAAATGTCGATATGTTGAAATTCGCATACTGCCGAGATCTCGAATTCACCATGCTACTATCATCGGCGAGCTGAAGAGGCTCAGATCTATCAATTGTGATCACTGCCTCCTTTTCATTCGGTGTTCGCGCATTCGATAGCAGGTATGGTTCAGAGGTGAACCAACACGAGTTAGCGGATCAACAAGAAATGAAACAATTGGAGGTTTATTTAGGTACAGATCTAAAACTACAGATCTATTTTATCTTTTTCTTCGTTTTTTAAAATCCATACCAATTCGACATAGATCCAGAACGTATTTAATATGTCACCATGTTTTGAAAAACTTGGTTACGGTTGCCTGTTTTGGTTCTTATATTGGTTCATGATATTCAGTCATTATTACTCGGTTGTTTCATTCTTCAACTACTGTTTTCATTGCTTTATATTGGTTCATGATATTCAGTCATTACTATGTCACCATGTCTGACTGTATATCAATTCAAAGTGTTGGGGTTTGCAGGACCAAACACTTTCACTTATTAACCGTCTGCAATGAATATTCAGGTACACTGTAAGGCGTGATTTGGAAAATATTCAGCTTAAACTGGAACTTCTGCCAATTTTGGCATTATACAGGTACTTTTATATGAAGATTATTTTTAGTTTGAGCTTAATTATGTTCATGCTACAATGTATCCCAAGAGTTATTGGAGTATTTGAGTGCTCAGGTAGTTTGAAAATTTGACGCTAACTGGGAATTAAATGATAACACCATTATATTATTGATTTATTTGAGATATGCCATAGAAATGATTCAAATGTTTATTATGAGGGAATTGCAAAAGGTTTTGCATTTTTTTAGTGTAGCAAGTACAAACATTACTGAAATATTCTTTGAGTTGTGTAAGTGCATAAGCTTGTTTATAGTAAGCAGATGCATGATTACGTCTGTAATTTACTTTTATTTTCTTAGGACCTTCCAATGATGTATATATAATAATTGTATCGATCATCTACAACACCTCCTTGGCTGGTTAAACTAGGAATGAAATATAAATTAAATCCTTAGCTAAAATTGCTTACCACCAAGCATATAGTACAGCAGATTAGTGTAATAATGAAATTTTGTTAAATTCTTATTCTTAGTGTCAAAAAATCATAGTGTGAACCATGCACCTACACGTGCATCTTCCCACTTCATAGCCTAATTAATTCGTTGCATGACTTGCACATGCTTTTGTGGTAGCATGTATTTATGTACTCATTTGTAAACATGTTTACATGTTATATATAACTATTCATATATATTGCAGGTGTACAGCAGAGAGGAGCCAATAATTCATTATGTCCCTCCAATAGCATATATCAAGGTATGCTTCCATATGTATGCATTCTAGTTCATGATTTATTGGCACTATTAGCACATACACTATCAGTTAGTGCTGGCTGCGTTCATTGAATTTTCTGGTCTAATTTTCATGTTGCTTTCAATTCTCACGGTCACAATATCTGAACAATTCCCATATACACAATATCATGCATTCAATTTGCATATAATAGTATTTTATGAATTCAGTGAAGTGTTCGTTTCATATCAAAACGCAAATTGGAAACAATATTCCCTTATTGCAGTCATTTAGCTGTTTAATTCGTGTTTTTCAGATTCAGAAAGATCTTGGAATATGGTTGAGAATTCTTTAAGCAAGATGTCAGCTTCTAATGCTCTGGAAGAAAATGTGGTATATTTATGTAGACAACTGTAATTCGTGTTTATCAGATTTAGAGGCAAATAAGGACAGTTGTAATTTTATATATTTTTATGTGGTATACGATTTATAATTTGTATTCTAGGTATAAAATTGTGATTTTTAATCAATGAATGGATTATGATGCCTTTAAACTTTCTTCTATTTCTTATGTTATTTATCTATTTATTGTTGCACATATAAAACATATATAAATTCTTATGCATATAATTTGTGGATATATTACAACTGTAAAATAAAAGTTGTAATAAACTATATCACAACGGTAATAAACAGTTGTAAAAATTATAACAACAGTATATAATGGTTGTAATAAAGTTTATTACAACTGTGGAAAAAAGTTGTAAAATATACATATTACAATGGTGTTGCAACGGTGCAAAAAAGTAGTAAAAGATTTTAGTCTATTACAACTTAATACACGACGGTTAGCCCACCGTTGTAAAATGTATGTTACAACGGTTTTCCACGGTTGTAATAAGGTCATTTTGTTGTAGTGAATTGAACCGAACTTGTTGAACAAAGCTTGAACCCCCAAATTGAAGCCCAAATCGAATTGAAATCGTTGTACACCAACTGAAGAGTGTTTGCTTGAACCTTTGTAAGAAAATGGAGAAGAATCAAAACAAAATGTTATTTGCAAAAGAAAATGTTATTTTCATTGATGACTGATCCAATTAGGTTGTTTGTAGAAGATGCGATTGGATCAATGATTGGTGTTTGGATTGATGAGGTATCACGTTCTCCAACGTGCGATTATAGAAGTTCAATGTAGGATTTTCCTTAGTAGATTGACGTGGATCGTTGAGTAAGATATGGAAAGGTCTGCTATAGCAACAGTGTATCAAAGTGTTGCATTGTGTTACACTTGTTTAGCTATAGCAACACATGTTTTTGACTAAGGTAACACCAAAAATACAACGTTGCTGTAGGTTCAAAATTTTGTAGTTGTTGTAACATTTTAGCTAGCAACACCTTACAAATCTATTGCAGAAGGTCATTTATGGCACATGGCACGCCCGCCCATTTCCGAATTTAAGGACCAACCCAGTTTTTGTCAAAATCCTGAAACTATTAAAAAACGACCTAGTAAAAATAAGATCATATTAGACCCGTACTCGTACCCATACCCGATCCCGACCTGGTCGGACGGACAGGGCCGCAGCGCGTGCGTGTGGTGGGTAAGCATGGCCTCCCTCCTCATAATGAAGTATATATTTTGGTGCCTCAAGGCCCCAACCTCCTCACGAGGAAATGACTTATATACTTTGAAGTATTTTTTGGTTTTGACGATGTGGGACTATTAAAAACAAATGTATATTTCATTCACAGGATTTCGACACAATGTCCATAAAGCCAGCTTCCTCCTCCTCCAACTCAACCTCTTTCACTAATGTCTCACATTCGTGATTTTCAACATTATTAATAGTTTTGTACAAATATCAACATGCTAGCCTGTTTTTTTGAACAAAAATTATGGTGCACACCTATCAAGTCCCCCTCCCATATATTAATGTGGGCGCACTTTCCAAGAGTGCCCGATTGCATTATGGTTATTATTTAGTTGGCATGTTCTAAAAAATAGGCTGAGCTGGCCAAAAGCAGTATATATTTGCAAATAGGTTTTTAACCAGTCTATTTGTGATGTTAGTTTTAAAAACTTACATTTTTTGAAAAATTGACCTTTTTATTTGCATGGAAGGAAATAGAAAACCTATATAGTTGGCCTTTTAATTAGGCGATGTATTTGAATAAATGACAATGTAATTGAATAAATTTCGTTTAGACATAACCATCTAGACATACGTTGCATTCGAAAAAGATTATCATGTCAACATATGGAACATGACTAGGGGTGTAAATCGTTCGGACCGGACGGGGGTGTGTTCAGTTTCTTTCCTAAATAAAATCGGAGCAGACACGTTCAAAATGAATCTTTTTCACGTACAAATTTAATTGTCGTAATTTGTGTCCTAAATGAAATCGATCGAACACGATCATGTGTTTTTGGGACATGAACACGAACAAACGACTCCGATCATACATGATTATTTATATCAAATTTCGTTTATTCAAATAGTTATCAATTTCATTTGAATAGAATTTAAACTAATGCAATTAAATTACCTTCATTTAAATTCAATTCATACCATGGAAAGTTGAAATGACCTTGGATTTTGTGATATGTTGAGATTTCTTTTTAATTTTACTTGATTAAATATTTTTTGAACCTTTATTATACCATATTTTCTTAATCTATACTCATATTATTTGCACATTTTTAAATATGTGTTTGGATTAATTAACGTTGTAAGTTGCGTAGTTGATATACGGGCTTTCGTAACTCTAGAAGATTTCGTTGTATGACAATTAATATGTATCAAGGGATACATGGATACTAAGAGTAGCATGATTTTTGGTGGTTATGCACAAAGGTAAACTTCTAAATAAAATTGATTTAATTGATTCGTTGTTTGATAACATTGTTCCTTTCGTTTGTAAAAATTATATCTTGTTTTCTTACAAAATTCATTGCGACTATAATAAGAATATCCATGTTCAATGGAATAATACATTAGAACACTGTCTATTTTGAAAGAAATAAGGAAAGTTTTGTTGCTATAATTTTTCTTGTTAATCAAATAAAATGTGTGGTATATTATATAGGTGTCTATTAAATATATGTTCATTTTATTATACTATCCAGCTATCCATCCTACAATATATAGGAGTGTTCCATTTATATATCAATTTTTAATCCAAATGAAATGATTTATTTCTAAACTATAATTTAAACCTTATTTAACTAATTTCATTATTTTCCATTTATTCATCGATTTTTAATCCGAATGAAATGATTTATTCCACTCATGTTGTTGACTTCTTCGCATTTATTTAGACACCCTGATATTATTTTTATACCGAAAAATTATTATTTATGAGTATGACCTATATTACAATAAAATTTTACTTTATGTTTCATAAGTTTTATCTTAAGTTATTTTCTTCAAAATATTTTTATAATGACTATATAATAAAATCTCGTGGATGTTCGATCTTAGTTCTCTTTCTTTTAACCTACTTAATTTTAAGACTATCCATGCTGGATCAATATTACACATGGTGCGAAGCTTATGAGCATGATTTAGTGGTAGATATAACGCATTCTAATTATACCAAATCATTTCCATTATTTTCTAAAAATCTTTCTTCTTTCTCTCTCTATCTTTTAGGACATTGGATTTTATAATTATCTTTAGCGATTAAATGTTGCGCTTAAGGTAAGAAATTTCATGGTGGTTACGGATTTATATCTCGATTTTGTTATTTGTGATTTAAGCGGATTGTAATCATATCAAATAAGTTTAATAAAATAACAATCTCTTATGTATGGAGCACTAATTATTTATAGTGAAGTGAAACATTTAATCATTTTGATTAAGGGTAATGGAAAGAGTCGATTCTAATTTTTTTTTGGGCAATGCATTAACTTTTCTATTAAGACTAGAACCAAACAAAACACTATCACTTTATGAAATCTTATTAGTATTACTAAATTGTTACCTATATAATATATTTTTCTTTTTCTTCTTAGTTTCTAATTTGTATATTATTGCACCAAGAAAGCAATCTTTTAATTTCCAAACCCTGAACGCCGCGTATGTAATTATCACAATGGAGGAAAGCTCATGTCAATTTTAATATTAATTTAATCACCCTTTATCAAAATTTAAAATGGTCTAAATAACATAGGCATTAATTTCTTTCCTTTTATTCAAGATTCCAAATATTTTTAAAGGAATTTTTGTATCACTCATTTTAACTGAATGTCAAGTTAAGGTTTGAGATTTTATATTAAATTAGGATATGAGATTTTGAAATAGCAAAGGTATATTACTAATATATTAGTTTATAAAATTATAGTAAACATGTAACATTCGAAATTTTTGACTGTTCAAATCGACAATGATCCTCAATGTCGACTTAAAAAAATAATCAAAAATACAGATAGTTGTTGGGATTTATATAAGAAAAAGAAGAAAGAAGAAAACAAATACAAAATCTCGCAGTGGAAGGACAAAATATAATTAATAAATAACAGTTCAAAAGCAGTTGAAAATAGGTTTTTGACTATAATATACAATGATTATCAGAGTTACACATACACAAATATATACAACAAGGCAGCGGAAATAAGTGCAGCGGAAAAAATCATATATATAATAGATTGATGCCAAATCTTCGTCTTTATTCTCCAAGGCAAGGTAATCTTCGCTAACTGCAGCTTCATCTGACCCGAGCGTATTGCATAAAAAGAAAATACAACAAGCACTCAGATCAGAACTAAATCATTCACATATTAGTCAAATTAAAATACGAAATAACATGAGTGTTACAGGTGCAAAAATCTAAAGAATTTTTGGAGAAATGAAGCTATCATAAGTTTGTCCCACATCACACAATACGAGCACACACCAAATTGGCGAGTTTTGTCTTATGATAGCCAAACATGCCTTCATACATGGAAATCCTCTTTCAATACGATCATTAGTGCATAGTGTTGAAAACCGTTTCGCAAATAAATATAAATCTTAGCAATCATAGTGGCTATGCCCTCATACATAGTTTTCAAACAAAACGAAAGGCTCGTATTGGTTGTTGGGTTTCAATATGATGGTTCCTGACACGAAAGTTCAACCGGGAACATGAGCAAGGTGCATCTCACGATTTTCACCCAGACACGGACACGAAACACTAGGTAAACCACTGGTTAACATTCAGACACGGATACCGAACATACCCTTGTTTTCCCCAGGTTTCAAAGTAGATCTACCGCCAAAGCTTTCGAGTTTCAGTAGAGATATGTATACAACCTAACCGCCAGTTTACCATCAATCCGGGGTGTGAGGTTCATCGAGTTCACGATATACACAATGTTATGCTTCAATAAACCAAGCATTGATCATCACTAGCTCATTTCATAACTTGAGTATGCCACATTGTCAATTTACAACATGTCACTGATTTCTATTAATACATAACTCTAAGCACGTAAAACATAGAGACGAGAATAATTAATTGCCACAATCCGATATATATTAAAAGAAATCAGTGCTACGCAGTCAATTACAACTTCAAACACACAATCCATACAAGTCCGTTCTGCATCTGAAAGGAACAAAATCCGAAAATCTCTAAATATATTCAGATCTCGTGCCACTTATAACCTCGTACTGAGTGATCAGCCCAATCGAGACATCGGCAGTTAATCCAAACTATTCAAGGATTCTTGATCTTCGCTTATCGATTTCCAAGTCTTTAGTTTCTATATCACGTCGTATTATTACTTGGAATGGTTTTCGAACATATATTCGATCCCGTTCTTCCCAAATAATAAGCGCATTTTTAAAACAGTATTTATTGATCATTACAGATTTCTCATTTAAATCTCCTCCAAATTCATATTCAAATTAGAATGAAATTTCATATCAATATCATGATTATTTAAACATCGATTTTTATTCAAAAGGGAAATATATTTTTATTCAAATCTCAATCTGAATCGATTGTTTAAATCGAGAAAAATTCCAATTTAATAAACATTACAAACATATAAATAATTTGAAAATAAATAAATGATTGTAAATAAAACCTTTTTAGGAAAAAATATATATTAAAATAATTAGAGTATAATAAAATAATTTAAATCACTATTTATAATAAAACATTTTAATTCTTGGTCATCACGAAGAGCTCGTTGATACGGTTCTAATGCAACAAACCGCATGTCAATTGGAGCTCGTATGAAAAAATTACAAGTTAATGCGATTGAATTGCAAAATAAATAAAATAGTTTAAACCATTTTCTCACCAACACCTATGTGCCACGTCTTACTTTCTTCCCATTCAACCATACTCTTGTAAGATGTTCGTTACAGGAAAAGAGAAACCCACTAATATCGACAACTTCTCTCCTCGATCTCTTCCTTGTTGCTCAACGAAAATCTGCACCGTCACTTCCATCGTTCCTCTCTTTGCGTTCTCTCTGACCAAATGCTACCCATATGAAACCCGCACCCATCAATTGAATCGCGACTTTTGGTGCAGCAGCCCAAAATGTCGCATCTAGCTTCAATGAACCGGGTTTGCCAAAATAAAAAGGGGAGATGATATTTTCAGACAGGAATTTAGCGGCACCATCGTCATGACCTCATGATGTTTAGATCGGCAGAAAATTACAGCCCTAGCTTGTCGCTGTGATGAAATGGAACAAACCTCGAAGCAAGCAAATCCAAAATGAAGAGTATAGAAATGTAGATCTCGGCCTCACGAGTTTAACGAATCAAAAATCGTTTGATTTCGTTGAGTATTAGTTTTTTTTTAATTTGCTGAAGAACTAATAATGATGGCCATGAATATTTCGGCTACAGGAATTAGAAAATGAATTGGTAAGGTTAAGATGGAATAAGGGTTAGTGATTATGATTATTTATGGGCAATTTTTCAATGGTTAATTAATTAGATACCATATTCAATACTTCGTTTATTCATCTATAATTCAATTGCCAATTGACACAAATCTGGTCCTATACAAGATAGGGCTTATATTTCGTTATATTTATCAATTACACATAATAAAATCTCAATTTAAGTTTTTCAACAAATTTTAGTTGAACATTTTATATATATATATATATATATACACACATACAATTCACTTTAAGTATTAACAATTCAATATAAATTCCCATTCATATAATTATCTTTAATTAAATTTTAAAAACAAACCAACATTATTCACATCAAAATAAATTTTATTTCAACTTAGTAAATCAAATTTTATTCCTATTAAATTCCAATTTTGATTATTTATAAAAATTCAGTTTTTATTCCAATTATTAGTTTAGCCAATTTCGTTGAAATACTTAAATCTTAATTTTAAATCTTATCAAAACAAACCAAATTTTAATTCCAATTATAATCAATAAAGCTACAATTGTTCAAGCAAGTCGAATTTCATTATTTAGAAATTCAAATTTTATTTTAATTATTAATTACACAAATCAATGTCATTAAATGTACTAATATTAATTTTCGACTTTCACTGTTAATCAATGTAAACAAATCACAAGTTCATTTGCAATCTATATCGGTCACTACCTGTCAAAATATGTTGCATTAAATTACCTAAGCAATTTACCTGAATTTCTACCAACCATTTTTCACAATTAGATCATTAAAGTATCAGCATAAATTTAATACCAAATATTAATCCATATACAAGCTAGGACTTATATTAGTTATAAGGGTAATTTACATATACCATAAATTCTCTTCAAAGATTTTTCAGCAAATTAAATTAAGCAATTAAATTTAAAATAATTAATTCATTTTATGCCTTAATTAACTTGCTATCAATTCCCAAATACATTTCTAAACAATTTAAACAATTTCTTCCAAATAAACATTTAATCTCAATTTGATTACAAAACATGTTAATTTTACACAAATCAAAATAAAATTCAACTAAATTTGCAAATCAATTTTATCTGTATTTAATTCCAACATTGATTTTTTTTCCAATTCAATTGAATTTAAACTATAAATTCTTTAACTCAATTCCATTCATACTCTTTAAGGTTTCAAATTTCAATATTCATTATTGCAAACAAAAATCAAAGTTAAGTTTACCATCAATGCAACTTGTTATTGTTATAATAAGTTGAAATTCATTGCCTAATTCTCCTTAATTAAGTTCACACATCGAAACTTATATAAGTAAATCATTAAATTTTGGATATAATAAAAAAAGTTCAAAAATCATATTAAATTTAATAATCTAAATTGTCGAAAATTAGGGGTTGTTACAAAACATAACAGTATATTTTAAGATTTTCTATTTGAAAACTACCTTTTAAAATATATTTTTATTTTTTCATAAAAGAAATTGATTTGGTAAAATTCTATATTTAGTGCATGAATCAAAATAATTGGTACCTCTTTTGTCAAAAAAGGGAAGGATCTATATTTTACTTTTATTCTTTTATGATAATATTACTTTTTAGCAGATTATTATGTAAGAACTATCCAATTAAAATTGAACTGTTATTTGAGAAATTTAGCATAATCTTAATATTTGAGCTAAAACTAATTTAATGTGTGTTGTCATAAATTTAAAATCAAACTAAATTTAGAACACAAATATAATTGATAAATTCATTAATAAATTAATTAATATGGTAATTAGAGAGGTAATTAATGTCAAAATAAGTTAACTCACCATTTAATTTGATTTAACTTATATTTTACGAAGTAGACTAAGTAAATCAAAAGAAATAACGATAAACTTTGTATAAGGAACAAAACAAGAATAATGGTTGATTTTACGTGTGTATATATATATATATATACACACACACACACATACACACATAACACGTACACACACAAACACACAAGTATTCATTAATACTTCGTTTTGTTTTCAATGCATTGAGACATGTAAACATTTTCATAGTGACTTTTAAACTTGAATTCTATTATATAATTGTAAAAGAAAGTAACTTACTTTTCTCCTTCTAAACATCTCATAATATTTTTATTTACATCATCCATATTTCCCAAAAAAATTGCATGTCACATATGTCTACTCATTAACTATTTCAAACTAAATTCTTTATTTTATAAATTATTAACAAATTACTTCAAAATCACTATAAAATATCCACTTAAATGTTTTCAAATTTTAAACTTAGGAACTATTGATGCTAACATTTTGACTAAAAAATGCGTCATTTATTTAGCCAAAAAAAAATCTGTTACGCAATACTTAGAAACTTATAATTTATCAAAGTAATTATTTGCTTCAGCAAAGGCTAATAATTTTTTGATTCAAATTGAACAATAACATGATAATATCTACATAATTTGGATGTTATATAAAATTATAGCAACTTCAAATATTATCTTCCTTACTAAATAGAATCTATTCCACGTATATAATATTAATAAAATATTAAGTTCTAAAGGATACATAAATTGTAGATTATATTCAAAAATCTAGCCATGTTAACCCTTAGTTAGACATGAATATTCTCCAAAACCCATATACACCAAATCTATTACTTATATGCTTTTTGCTATAGACACTATTATAAGATGGCGATGAATTTTTTAAATTTTGATTATTGAGTAACTTTCTACTACTTTCATTTAATCCAATAAATGATTTTTCTAATTCTTTGTTGTTTACTTTATATTAATAAAGACAACTAAAGTAGAAATGGGATAAGGATCCAATGTAAGAATTTGGGAAGTTCCGACATTGTAATTCATATTAATTAGTTGTTTCATATTTTGATGTCTCCAGCTCTTTGTTTTGTAATATCAGTCTTTGTATTATAGTTTCATCTTAGTAACTAGCAATATTACTTTCCATTGTAACTGAAATTATGGGATATCAAGCAATGCCTGAAAGAGTAAACCAAATAATAATGCACAATCATTGGACATTCCTAGGATTTTTTATATTGTTGTAATATGTTTCATAGCTTAATTTTTCTAAGTGTTTAACATTATTCCTTTAACTAGTGCGAACCCGTGCTACGCACACGTATTGTTGCTATTAGGTTGCACTGAAATATTGTACAATATTTTATTACTTGACCTTGCAAATTCCTTTATAATTTCCAAAATAAGGCCCAAGTTAAAACTAAGAATAACGTGATATATAAGGCCCAGCATAAAAACTAAGAACAATAGGGTTTAATACAAAACGTGATTACATGAATGTAACTACAACTTAATAATGGTCCATCAGACGTTCAAAGTCGCATAGCATAGATCAATATTGCAAAAGAGTTTGAGTAAAGAGTGTATGAAAATTATATTAACTAAGCAAGTAACATAATTATATCTGCAAATAATGATATTATATAAAGTTATAAAGTAAGAGCATGTTGGAAACAATGTAGTATATAACCAAATTGTCAGCAGGAAGGCACAATCGTAGATTTACAAACCATGCAGGTGGAAATCAATCTTTTACACAAGTCAAAGATGACAACATTTTGTACTTTAATTTATAGACCAAGCAAGTACAGTCATTTCTGTTGTAAATCATATAAGACAGACGCTTCTTCACTTCCCTTATCAAAGCATGCAATAAGAGGCAAGAAATTTTAACTGTGTAATAACTAAACCATAGAGTTCAAATGATGTAATATTGCAAAAATACTTTAGTCACCATGCATCGGTTGATGCAGTTGTCAGTCTTCTCCACTCTTCGTGGAAAGGCCAACTGCTGGAACACTATTAAGTCGTGGAAAACTGGAAAAAATGAAATAAAACATCCATAAAACATAGATTTCTGCATTTTGTGTAGGACTCTGCCTACAAATGTTTCATGGCAGCAAATACAAAAAGTGTTCAGAACAATTATATGCAATTAAGTGTGACATTCCGAGGATAAATTAAAGAATTGGTGAATTATGAGAATGGAGCAGTAAACTATAGAAGTAAACCCATATATAGATCATAGCAATTGGATAATTTCATTCTATTCAAGTGAATTAGTGCAGCGATCCATTATGTTAATAGAAATACGTATTGTGGTCAAATAAATGCATCCAAGAATACAATTACCGGGAAAAGTTAATTTATCTAATATATCGCGTTGCGTTCTTTGAATATACTTACTAATTTGTGTTAGATTGTACTGCCACACTGGAAACATGTATTTTTAGAGTAATATACTTTCTATATAACGCATTTAAAACCAGTTACCAATAAATCATAATATACCTAGTATAGCAACTATGTTCCATAACTTGAATCCAGAAAGGGCACATAAAACTAAGTGGTGTTAGATCAACAAAAAACATGCCACATCAAATAAAATAAAGTCAAAAAAGACATTTAAATGATGCTATCCAGTCAAATAAACAAATTCGAATATCTCATAATTCAACTTAAGGTGCTTGAGTGATCCCTGTTTGAAAGATTGATAATATTTTGATGCTGACTTATTATGTTACCTTTTAAACTTAAGCCCATGGAACTGAAAAAGAAATAATTAAAGAATATCTCATTTAAAATGAGTATATAGGAAAGATATGTCATTTATTATCAAATATATGAATTTAAAATGAAAGTGGTCACGATGTCTCATACAGTTTTTTTCTAATAAATTATTGATAATATTCATTCAAAATTGTTATCGGCTTCTTGACTTAAAGTAAAGTTATACATTCGTAAGTGACTTTGAGACTTCAAGCATTCACTAAAAACAGAAATTTGCTAGAATTGTCAATTCTAACATGCACCAAAAATAAAGTTATCAAATGAGTACCCGGTTGTATTTTCCTTTCGATACTTGAATTATCTTGAAACTATATGCATGCATTATATTTATAGCTGGTCATATATACAGTTAAAATGCTATAAATATAGAATATCGTATTTTGCAAAATAAAGTCATTATTCTCATTCTTAAAAGATCACATTTTAGGAAAGTAAAAGACAAAGGCACAGTTGCCATGCTATTTCATAATGTCATATTTAAAATTTCGTGGTAAAGATGTGCATGTAGTGTGTGAACCAAATATCTCGGGCAATTATAATGGTGACCATGTGACTGTACACTGATTAACATATGAATTGACATATACGAAAATGGTGGTTAAGCAAGTAAAACAATATTGAAATGTTTAGTTAATGTCTCTCATTTTGCATTCTTAGAGCATACAGTGTTGCACTGAGTGCGTCCTCCAAATGTTAATGGATTCCATATCAGTGTCAACTATTCGTTACAACTCTCCCTATAAATTTTCTAAAATTGTATATTATATGTGGGTGTGAGTCATGGAGGACTATCGTAAATTATTTACGCAACAATTTCATTTCTAAATAATTATCAAGAGGTCACCAAGCATTAATTTTTGCAGTAATAAAATTTTGAACGCTAGATATTAAGTCAAGTTTTAATACAACATATAGATCTCCAATTTTATAGTAGCGGTAACTATTATGATACACACACACAAACGTATACCATACTTCCAAAGAGAAAATTGAATTATGATGAGTTAATCCAAAAAGGAAAATAATAATAATAAATAACCGCAGGAAGTGAAATCTAATAATTTATCATATGCAAATTTTTTATTACTTTTCACTATGATCATCATTGATATATTTGAGTACACAAAT
Organism: Allium sativum; assembly: GCA_030737875.1. Classification (NCBI taxonomy): domain Eukaryota; kingdom Viridiplantae; phylum Streptophyta; class Magnoliopsida; order Asparagales; family Amaryllidaceae; genus Allium; species Allium sativum. Next base: position 293,753,664 of record CM060913.1, on the reverse strand, counting down.
GCTCTTTGATTTTCAATAGCCAAAGTTACAAACTAAAATAATGGAGCTATTATATGTTTATGTCCAATCTAACTTGTATTTTATAATGTGGTCTAATAACTTATCAACCCACACTGAAGAATAAAAGAATGTATGTCAGGATTTAATAGCTAATGCTATAAGAATTCATGAAGTATTGTAGGCTATTATTTTCACTATAAGCTTTCAAATTTTCAATGTTGAAAGCTTATAGTGACTTATCATACCCATCTGTAGGTTTACACACACTGTAGAAGAAGTCTCATGAAATGATAATATTGGATAAAAAGTTACAAAAAAAAAAACTAAGGATAAATACAAAATGATTAAATAAATTATTCAAAATATCGAATGATAGAGGTAGACCGATGCCCAATAATTTAGTTAGAGATGCAAATAATTTTCCTTCCCCATTTGGATAAAGAAGACCATATATGTCATAAGGTTTATTAGTAAATTCCATTCTATAAAGGTGTAAGGGCTTCAACACATCCATTACTATGAAAAATGATACATAACTATATCAAAACCAAGCAAATGAACTTCATAAATATTCTACAAAGCGGAGTAAGAACCTAATTTCATCATTCATAAATATTAGACCAGAGGTTGTTCTCGATTGAGTGAGAAAAATGTAACATTAGTTCAAATTTTGACATAAATAAATTGTGTTGACGTGAATGAAGTATAAAGCTTATCCATGAAATTAGAAAAAGGAAAATGATGGAAAGGTTACCTTTCATCTCCTAAGTTAAATGTCATATACCAGTTTTGCAATAATTTCTGAAGTCCCATCGTATTCAACTCCTAAGTGAAACATCATATACCAACTTTGCAATAATTTCTGAAGTCCCTCCCATCATGTGCATATTGTTGTGTCCTACAACTTGAAAAAGAAGGACTTCTGCTCGAATTGAACACCAGATTAACTAAGATCCTAACTTCACAAAAATAATTATTCAACAACATTTATGCTCGTAAAATCCAGTCCAAATAGAAAATAAGTACATTACATAATATAAAAATAAACAGCTAATCAGTAACGATATTATGTGCAAAAAACGCAAATGCAGTTGAAGAAAATGTGGAACAACAGACATGCTGAACGGCAAACAACATAATAAAACAATGGACATGTTGAACAACTAAGAACATAAAAGAGAAACCGTATACATTTAGGCAAAGTTCAAAGATCTGGTATTTCTTGAAATACTTAATATTGTACCATTGGAATATAATTCTTGGAAGCTTATTGTGAATTATTATACCATCTACAGGTTTACATAAGCTATAGAAAAAGTTTCGTGAAATGATAATACTGGATTAAAAAAATAGAAAACAAAAAATGAGGATAAACACAAAATGATTAAATAGATTATTTAAAATATCAAATGACATAGGTAGACTGATATCCGATAATTTAGTTAGAGATGCAAATAATTTCACTTCTACATTTGGTAAAGGAGAGCATGTCATAGGGTTCGTTGGCAAATTTCAGATTCACTACATTAGAAACAACTTTTAACAACGTTTAAAAAACGCTGTAATAAGCTATTACAGCGTTATTATAAACGTTGTATAACGACATGCTGTCGTTGGTAAAGAATTTTCAATAGCTAAACTAAAATGCTGTCAAAAACAGTTTTACACAACATTTTTTGTTTGTTGTAAATTCGATTACACAACGTTTATTTATTGCTGTTTTAAACTTGAAATAGCTTTATTTAAGTGTTGGTGCCAAGCTATGACAGCATTCATAATAAGCTGCATATAGTTTATTCATAAATTTTCAACAGCAGTTTGTAAACGCTGTTACTATTTGTTTCTTCAGCAGTTCCTTTAATATTTATGTTCTTTCTTTTCCAAGATTTCTCAGCAAGGAATAAACATTGTCGTTTAAGACATATTGTATCATTGCAATATTCACATACCATTAATCTAATTGCATTTAATTATATTTTCCACTGATTAATATACAAAACATATACAAATCAATCTAAAAACAATAAAATAAATGCATAATAGTCAATCATTTTCATAAGATTAGTTGAACACTATCCTTTAACAAAGTTTGCTCACAAACAATGATGAAATTTATAAATCATCTTCATACAACATTAGACGATGACACAATATCTACAAAGTTTGCTTCAAATATTAATGACAGAACATGCAAAAAAAACTTTTCTTATGCTAACTAGGCCAAACCTCCAAAAACCAAAAGAATATCTTGTGTAATTCTTGCATTTATAAACTTCATCTACCTGTAACAATGAAATTTAAAAGTCAATGTTGAAAAATACATTTAAAAGTCAGTGTACTACGACAATCAAACTACTACCTAATTTTGCATAATAATTAATTTTCTAGAACAGTGTAAACAGTAAGATTATGGGACGACTGCAAAAAATTCAAATCAAAACAAAATCAGTAGTCATAGTGGGAAGAGAGGGCGCTGGGGCAGTTTTGATAAGTATTGAATTATAATATATTTTTCCCGAGTTATCAGCTAGCAAATATTATTTACAGTATATACATGGTTGCCAAATAGAGCAAATTTTCTAACCTACATTGTCTCTTTTACTATGAGATACTATGCATATATTTTACCACACCTGTTCCAGGTCAATACTTCAAATTATATGACATTAAATAGAACCTATAATAAATCTATACATATGCTCCTACTTTAATCAACAAAAATACACAAAAGGATGCATTTAAATACAGGTATATAATTAAGTACAAGTGACTCCCACTGTGTTATTATGCAGGCATACACGCATGCTCTCAGATTATCTCTTATGCTCATTTGGTATATGTTACGTCTCAAGTGATGGTAAAATTGTTCTGATAAGTGGATGGGATTAAAAAGAAAACAGGAGGATATGAAATTTGAAGAGGAAGGATTATATCTTCCAAGAAACTTAATTTAATTTCAAATCAGAAAGTAGAAAATGGAATATATATTTAACTAAGGCTAATAAGTGGTAAGTACCTGTGGGTTAGAAAGTTCCCAACCTACACATCATCGCTATGTCCCAGTCACATGGTATACCTGCTAGGGGCAAATAACTTATTGAGCATCTCCTGCTTGTTATGCAATAATTCAATAGCTGAAATAGAAATCTGATATTAACTAGCCTTGTCACACACCAATACATAATCTCTCCATTATTTTTCAATTATTGTATAACTAGAAAAAATTACATATGGTGTTCTTTTCACTGTATTAGGATAGATAAAAAGTAAGAGGTAAATAGAACACTAAGAGGAAAAGCAACTTGCTACTAAACATAAGACTGAGGAACAAGAAATAACCAATCTAAAATTGACATATTGGCTGCTGCTGAATCATGAAAAATTATGCAACATTAGTTGATGGTTTCAAAACTTCTAAACAGTTCAGGCAAAAACAGTAATTATTAACCAAATAAAATCAGACTTGGAGATGTTCATCAGTGCAAAAATTAGCAAAACTAAATTATGATATCAGTGCAAGTGGGTATGTGAAGTTGTGATCATTAACTATTACCACTGATTTTTACTGTCCTTCTGAGGAGAAGTGGCTTGAATACTAACAAGCATACGACATATCCGAACCATTGGTATTGCAGTGTGCATTAAGATGATATCGCATCTTCGCCAAGCAATTAACAAGACTAAAAGAATTTCAATGTAACAAGTTCTAATAAATAACATCATCGTGCTTCAAAGGGTTCAACACTTTTTTGCACCACAAAGACTATAGTACTCATCAAGAAGATTTAAATTATCTTACCCAACAATACAAAAACTAAAATAATCAAAAAGTGACAAATTATAATACCACGATACAAGGTTAACTTAGTTAAATTTCACAATACATAGTTAATTTTTATAAACTTAATTATTATTTGTATATCATAGTTAATTTTTTATAAAATCAATAATTTAGTTAATTATTTATAATACTATGTTATAGAAATTTGAGTTTATACGTATGAGATTTGAATCACATAAATAAAATCAAGCGTGACTCAATCTTGGAATCATTAAATACTGCTTATATCTTCTTTACATGACTTAATAATATAATATGTTTTTCTTTTTATTTAAAATCTGATGTCCATTTCTCTTAACATATTCAGTAGACTAGTGAAACATGTAGGCCACCAAAGACCATAGCAAAAACACGAAATGTCTGAAACAAAATAATCTACATATCCATGTTTATATAAAAGAAACCAAGCCGCAAACAATTTCAGGTAACACTGCTTATTTTGCACTTGCGTGTTACAAGATTAGCAGTTATAAGTTCTAAAAATGACACCCCATGTCTTGCTTGCATAAATAAATACAAGTAATTTATGCATTGATACGTTAAACTATATCTGATAATGAAAATTCCAACTGTTTACAAGTAAATGCTATAGGCACAGAGAATTGCTCGTGTTGTAACATAGATTTATATAGAAACAAACCTCTATCATTTAAGCATAGGAAAACTGCAGACATTTTGCCTTAGAAACAAGAAAAAACACTAACCTTGGTTCTTAAAATATATCCAAAAGTTTTTCTGAATAAGTTAGCACGACCACAAGCCCATCTATATTGCTGGTTTCTAAAATTAAAAAATGTTGCCAAACAATTCGCCTTTGACCTTAATGTTTCCAGCATAAATGAATTTCCGACCTCAAAGACTTGTACTTGTTGCTAAATCCATGTCTTGTTCGTTTGTCCTAGCCTCCTGCATCATTCATAGCTTGCTCAGGTCTAGGTCCTTCAGTTGCTGGAAAAGGAGATCTTGTTAAAAGGAATGCATATTTGCATTGGTCAAACATGTTTTGTTAAGAGTTTTAGACAGATTGCATCAACATTATAGTCCCAAAAAGCATCATCATAGGAGTTTTATATACTTTAGTTAATTTTCATAAATTAACATGTTAATCTTTATAAAACTTAGTTAACTTAGTTAAGTTAAAACTTAGCTAATATTATAATTTTTTTAAATATTTATAAATCTTGTTTCTACTACTACTACTACTACTACTACTACTACTACTATTATTATATATAATATATTATATAAGGTTTAGTTTTATTTTATATAAAACAAACTTAGTTAAATTTTATAAACTAAACTTGTTAATTTTTATAAAGTTTGTTGACTTAGTTAAATTTATAAAATACTTAGTTAAGTTTAGTAAACTTATTTAATATTTATAAACCTCATTTAACCTATTATTGTTGTTGTTGTTGTTATCATTATTATAAATCTTAGTTTATTATTATAGAAGATATAGGTATATTTTATATATTTTAGTATACTTGGTTAATTTTTATAAAGTAAACTTGTTAATTTTCATAAAACTTAGTTACCTTACTTAAATTTTTACGAAACTTAGTCAATTTTTATAAACTTATTATTTTTAAAGTTTAGTTAACTTATTATTATTATTATAAATCTTAGTTGTAATTATTATTATGATTAACACAGAAGATTTAGTAATATAGCATATGAATTAATATGAGTTCTAAGCATACAATATCCAAATTTGAAAAACTAACTTAATAGACATACATTATTATGTAATATAAGTATGGTGTAGCCAAAAGAATTGTTGAAAACAAAGTGATGAATAAGCATTTTCTAGTGTAGAAGAAATAGATTATTCATTGCTATTATTTGTCAACAGCCTTCTTTCAAATAAAAATAAACTATATGATTTGGTTCAATAAATTAAATAAACATATGTGCAATCATTTACAAAATAAACAACTATTGACCTCAAACGCAACCATAGTCAACTATCCTGCCTTGGTTAAAATCATCCGTGCATTAGGCACCAGAGCATCAGCATGCACAAGAACGATAATACTGATTCAACGTCAACAAATCATCTACAAACAATATCTTCTTCCCTTTATATTTCATCAACATGTTACTCCTATAAAACCTTAATAATTGCACAGGAAACCAGCAAGCAATTGATAGATTCATTTTAGGAGCCCTTATGAATTAAATATATCAAACTGAGACATAAAGCTTCATAGGTATGGTCCCCTTTGCAAAAATCAATTACCTTACAAAAGCGTTTTGAAATTGAATACTGCTAGTTACTACCATTAAAATAATCTAACGATCAAACCGAATCAGTAACATTTATTTGTGCAAAATTAAATGTTCGCAAAGTGTTTAAGCTACAAAATATTCAGCGGGAGCTAAAATATTAAAAACACAGATAACTTCTAGAAATAATACATAGAAATAACAACATTTTCTGCAATCGTTTGTAGCCTCGGTTACAGAATTGGTAAAATGGACCACTTATATCTTAATTGGTGATATTTTCTTTGTAGGAGTTCACAAATTTATCAAAGAAACTGTGTCTTAACCAAACTGCTAACCTAAACAAAGTTAAGTGAAAACAACCCAAAATAGTATAGCATGCCGAAATGGTAGCGTGAATAGCCCAAAAGGTATAATAGTTCATTTAATATCATAATGGATTGCACTGTGCTTGCTGCTGACGTGCACCATCAGTTTATCACTATTGGAATACGTTCATTAATATTTATTTTCTATTAACTATTTTGGTTTCAATAATCTCATCTATTTTTTCCACAGTTCTGCTAATATATCAATAAACTTGACATGCAGCTGATATTAGCATTATACTACACGAACATTTCTGCACATAAGAAAGACACTGTTCCTTTGATAGTTTGATGGGAACCATTCGCAATGTGAACCAGCTCATGCAATGAATTTCCGTACGAAAGTGCATCAAGCAACAACAACATTGGTTAAATCGCAATTACTTAAATAACACAAATTCTTTTTCTAAAAGATGGGGAGTATCATATGCACTTGAGATCGATTTTGCTTATCAGATAACATACTTGAGCTGATATCCCGTTGTAATAGTCTCAAGCAATGTTACGAAGACCGGACCGAGCCGTCGGTTGGATCCTCAGAACCGCCGACCGTCGGCCACCACGGCCCGGAGGTCTCCAAAACCGAAAACTGTTGTAAACCTTCTAGAAATTCTTCATTTTAGAGGGAAACGCGATTTTATTGTTAATTGGTAATTGATTTTAGGGTTTAACTTGCGGTAATTTTGATTTTCGAATAAGAAGATGGGTTTGCAGCTTTCGATAGAAGAAGAAGAGGAAGAGCAGCTTACGAACGTAGAAAGTGGTGCGGCATTTTTACACTTAAATCCTCGTTCCTTTCAAAAAGCTCTGCAGCACCTATCACTTAACTCCTAATTTTATAGTTATTTTCAATTTAGTCCAATTATTTTTTGTACGTGAAGAACGAACTTTGCATAGTAAGTAGCTCTCTCTATAATTTACATGCTAAACCGTATTAATTGTTAGAAAAAAAATGCACGGTTTGAACGGTTCAACCGGTTCGACCTTCTAAACCCTAAACCTTAGGATGTAACAGTTTGACTCGCGGTCCGGTCCTGATAACATTGATCTCAAGTTATTGGCTCTGGACTGCTTTATTACAAAAATCATAGATGTTGCCATTTTCTAACATTATAAAACTAAACCTGTATATGACATGTAATGGATTCACATTTCTATAGTTATGCAGCAGACTCCATTTTGAGACAATAATGTGTACTTAGCTTGTCTATCAGTTTAATAAACAGAAGTATTCTTACATTTTCCTTGGAATCATTCTGCTAGTACTCAAAACTGTTTAAATATACTTTAAAAGCATGCATACATTACAATATATGGTGTGCATCTCATTTCAGTAAAACCCCCTCCAATTGCAATAATCAAGTGTTCCAACCTTATTAGTTGCATATCTACAATTCTCGCTTGTAAGAGTGGCCAAAGGTTGTGGCTTTGATTCCGTAACATGTGATTCGTGTCTTAACCCCTCAGCAAACTATCTATAATGCTAATATGTTGATATGGTTCCCTTTTTTCTAACTTGGTGCTTTCATGTCAAAATATGTTAGTGTACTTCTACACCATAGCATGGGTGCAACTTCTGCGCTGCTGGTTATAGATTGTTTACCCACTCCAGTTATATATGCACTAAAATTAATGTATGTTCATATGGTCCTTGCTTCACCTTACAATCCTTATCAAGCATGTTTGATAATGAACATTGTCCGCTGGGCTTCTAAATGATTCCCTTTTAACTGGCCAACCAATTCATTTTTATTTTAAAAGGCAGAAAAATCGTTTATTACAAACCAATCCAAGCAGGTTTTAATGAATGTTTATATATTTGAATCAAATGTTGCAAGAAGGCAGAGCATATCTGAATATTATTTACAAGTCAAAATTTTGGCTTATATAAGTAACCCATTAAAAAAATGTTCGACAACAACCTCTTTTCTTGAATTATAAGTCAAATATTTTGGCTAATTTCATAACCGGCACTTAGTTGTTTATGACTTTTAAGTCACTTTTTAAGTGACTTATAGGCCATAAGGAAGAAGTTACTGCCAAAAGGGCCATAATTCATAAATTTAATGTGTGCTTGCTATTGTATTCATTTGATTCACTAATAAATTTATTATAGACTGCTTCAAAAAGATTGCCCTGCTGGGAGCTGGAGAAGCAACAACAGTGGATTGGTTCAAACATGGAATCATGAAAATTAAGTGAACTTAGAATGGATGATTCTTGTTTGTTCATTTTCCAAACGTATCTAGGCAGATTAGGATAATTGAGTTGCTTTTGTCATCCTGTCTTATATCTAGTAAATAATATAAAGAACAAAAACCAGAAATCAAATCGGACTGTGGTTTGAGTTGAAAATATAGCTATATGACCACTTAGTTAAAAACCCAAACAACAAAAGCTTATGCCAAAGGAAAGCATGTCCAACAGATGTGCAATGATGGCACATAGAAAAGATCACCCAAATCTATATTTTTCATCATTTGGAGATTTAAAACTAATAGATGTGCAAATAAAATTTATCGTGATTAATAGCAAATATTCAACTATGCACATACCTTTTTGGAGCACCATTAGGATTGCCAAATCCCCCATTAAATGCCTGTATGCTTGAGTAGTAGGTACAGCTGGTATATTAGTTCCAACTATCTCTTTTTTCATGGGCCTGCCAACGAGTTGCACATTGTTGCATCTTTTCAATGCTGCTAGAACATCTTGCTTTCTTGAAAAGATTACCTCAGTCGTTCCCTTACCAAAAAAGAAAAAACAACTTACATCTCAAAATTAAAAAGCTGAGATGAAAAAGTATGTCCCAGATTGACCTACAAAAATTTACTTAATGCAATACCTTAGATCTTCCACTTCTGTCAAAATGAACTGAGCAATGTTTCACATCTCCAGCCTCTAAAAATATTTCCTGTAAAGAAAAAACACTATAGCTGAGTAGAACAGAATCCCACGTACAACGCAGAACCCTTGTATAAAGAATCACGGTTGTACAATGACATGATGCCTAAGTTTCATGATCAATTTAATAGCTTGGATCATCACAAATGATTTTTTTTAATAAAATAGGTGCTTTTTACAAGGACTTACCAAATGTCAAATTGTGTGCATCCATTAATGCTTTATTCACCACAATAACTCCAAATTATGTTAATATATTAATTACCTATGTTCTTCACTAACCTGAAATGGAATTAAATAAGAGTAAGTGGCCCATTATTAGCTTCAAAACCAATTAAATAAGATGAAAGGATTAATGAATAGATGTTTATGTAGTAGCTGTTTAAACAACAAAAGAACAGTCAACATCATTAGAATATCTCATATTCTTAAGCACCTATAAATTGTAATAGATAAATATCGTCAAACTTTTTTTTCATAATGGCAGGAAAGTAAATAAACAAATTAGTTAACAAAATTCGTAACCAAAATAAGCCTAACAAAACTAAGTTCTCTTGTTGTGTTTCAAAAAAAGTAATCCTAAGCAAAATAAGCTTAACATATTGCATTTGTTTCTTAAACTACACGTTTTAGTAAGTTGATATAAACATAGGTACCTTAGTTCGCCTTGAAATAACACTTAAAAGTAAACAGCTTATTACAGGAAGAATGAATGCAAAAACTACAATTGAGGCGATATTAATATATGGAATTAACAGTACACAGAATGCACATTTATAAATCCTAACTAAGCACAGACCAGGTTTTCTCACACATATCACCATTTTATGTTTGTAATATACTCATTGTACTTCGAAATAAAAACATGAATATGGTTAAATAATTCAAATTTATATTTCTTTTGAAATATCAATGTGAACAACACTACATCATGACCATATCAACAAGCAAAATCATTACAATATGAGTAATTTCAACAATACAATAAAATGATGGTTAATTTTGTTTGACCCGATAACCAAACCGATTCGGTTTGTTCATTGGTTCTAACCAAAATTTGCTCATCCATGTTAATTTTAACCGTATAAATGATAACCAGACAAAAGGACAGTTAAAATATCATCTTAATCCTGAGCAAACGAGACCAACTAACAATGCAACCAACAGAAGAAATCGAGGTCCATGTAAAAGTTCAGGAACAAAGAAACAACAACATAAAATAAAATGACTTGGAAACTCTACAAAAACAAGGGTAAACAGAACACAAACTAGAAAAGTCGACTTGGGAAAATTGAAGACTAACAAACAAATGTCCTATGGCAGTAACTAAAAATGTAAAATGTTGCAAGCAAGCAATTTCTAGCAGCGAGTGATTTCCTAAACTCTGATAATTCCATCAGTACAGCTTCGCATTCACAATTGCAATAAATTTGTTGTAATCCCCAATTTATCATGTATTTTCCAATTTTGCTGTTTGATATATGTGACAAGTAGAAACCTTCATTCAGGTATCTGATTTTATTGTTTCTTTTTGCTCAGCTTATATTGGTTAAGCCCTTAAGAATGCCCTTAAGAATTATGTCCTATTTCTTCTCTTTTGAGTTTTTTCATCTATGACATGTAACTTATTTCAAAGACCGAGCAAGCTGAAACGTAGGCCGATTCAATAAAAACTATATCTATTAAAGGAAGGACCGAAATGCATGTCAAAATATCCAAAGCTAGAGAAAATATTATGACATGCATAGTAGTTAAGGCGCTAAGGCGTAAACATTGAGCCTGGGGCTTTTTTGTGTGCCTTTTATATGAGTTTGATCTGTTATTTTACTAACTATAAATTAATTTTTTAACCATATTTTATAATTCATTCAATTATTTACATATTTTATTGATAAGATTTAATTTTTAAACCATATTTTATAATTTGTTGAACAATCAAAATTTTTATTTAACTATTTATAAGCAAAATTTTGAATTTAGCCAAATAAAGCGCCTCAAACTACAAAAAGACGCAAGCCTTGGGCTTTTTTTGCGCTTAGGCGCGCCTAAGCGCGCGCCTTGATAACTATGATGACATGATGATAAATAAATCAAAGCATTTTTAGCATTGGTGAAATTTCAATACTCAACACCGTAATTCACATGAATATTTGGTAAATGTGAACCACGATGCGGTGTGTTTCTATAAGTAATTACTACCAGTTGTGACGTCAGCTGATTAAACATCAAAAGCTCTGTATGACCAAGCATGTTCCAATTAAACATATTTTACTTCAAAGTCATTATTCATGTCTAGTACAAATCATAAAATGCAAAGTCTTATTATGAAACAATACAATCACTTGAATAGCATGCATTATAACAGCTCTAAAATGTTATACTTAGTGACGCGATGACAAAGTTATATAGGATACTAGGATACATAGCAAAAAAGGGAAAATACATACCTGTTAGAACCAAATGTAACATCATTTAACGAAAATACAATATATAATGTAAAGGAAGCTTATTTACTACTCCCTTCAAATAACGAGTACATAAAATTATAACTTTTAGTAATCATACCAGAAAATAAAATCCAAGTTACAGGAATTATAACCACATTTTTAATAAACTAAAATGTTTAATATTTATACCAAGTATTTTTAGATAAAATGAAAATTGTAACGATGGATCTGATAAGGAAGAATAGTAAGGTTGATTATAATAAAGTATAAATCCACCAGCAAATGCGTAAATTTAATTTATTAACAGTGAGCTCTACTTGTAATATTTTTCAATTATCAGTTTGTAAAGAAAACCCACTCCACCCTATTCAACACCCCTCTCCTACCCAAAAGAATCCAATCAAAACCCTTAAAAAAAACACAAACATGTGTATGTAATGAGGATTCTACGGACTAATGTAACTAGATAAGAAAATCAGAAGTATGAAAAATATAAGATGAAAGCAACTCACCATTATATGTTACTAACATGTTAAGAAAATATCAAACATTTACATAAACTTGGACTAAGGCGTATTCAATAAATAACACAAGCTATAATCAACGTATGCAAGGTCAACGAGAGAATTATTGCATAGTGAATCTTTTAAGCCATCAGATATTTTCAACCATGACCGTTTAAAAACTTTTCACTTCTGTAATTTCTAATTTCTAACTTGGTCCATAATTTCCAAAAGTGCAAATATTACAAGGCTCTATGCTCCATTCAGCAGTCAACAAAGAACCTAACAAAAATGCATATGAAAAGTTGTTCAACTTACAATACCTGAGCGAGATCAAATTCTGAATCAATACCTGGAAATTAATACCTGAATCAAAATGTATGAATCGAAGATCCAACCAAAAAGGGAGAACTATAGAATCAACCTTGAAAGATAAACTAGTATGTAATCTACAAATTCAAACATTGGTAAAAACGAGAAGAATTAGGTTTGAACATACCAAAGTACTTGAACAAACGAATTAGGGCATAACCAAACTGAAGAACGAGAAGTTAACGTATGACGAAAGTGATGAACTATGGATTAGGGTTGGATGAGATTGGAAAACGAGGGAAACGAAAACAAGAGAAAATAAGACGAGGGAAACCTGTTTCTTTTTTGTGGAATGTAATAATTAGAAAGGGGGACACAAATGTTTTAGGTAGGTTCGATATGTCAGCGTTTGGGCTAAAAATAATTCATTCAGAAAAAACTTAAAAGCACTTCATTTACCAACGCTGAGACCAAGTGCAGTTAAATGCTAATTTTGTTGTAGTGATTGCAAGGGTGCAAGTGCTTCAGCAATTCCATTATTATGAAAAATGACATGTAAGTAAATCAAAACCAAGCAAATAAGCTTCACAAATATTATATATAGTGGAGTAAGACCCTATTTCATTATTTGATATATATGAATTAGAGCAAAGATCATTCTCCCATTTGATGATTGAGTGAATGCAAAACATAATAATGTAATATTAGTTCATTTTTATGCATAAATAAATTGTGCATACATGAACAAAGTATAAAAAAAATTCCATGCAATTGAAAGAAAAGGAAAATGGTGGAAATATTACCTCACATCTCCTAAATTAAATGTCATATATCATAGTTGCCATAGTTTCTGAAGTCTTATCATATCCTCATGCTTATGTATCCTACAACTTGAAAAATGGGGAAATCAGGTTGAACCTAACATGAAATTAACTAAGATCCTAGCTGCACCAAAATAAATATTTAACAACCTTTCATGCTTCTAATACCCAATTCAAATAGGAAATAAGTACATAAATTCCTTATATTAAAGCAGTAAAATGCTATGAACATAGCTGTATGAAGTATTGGAAAAAATGCAATACACAAAATGGAGGTACCAACTTACAGAAACAATATGCTTTTGCACTGCATGAATGCAACTTTAAATTTATGACATACTTAATTGACAATAGTATGCATAGTCAAAACCATATGGTATTCACCAATTCTGAAAATAATAACTTGATCTAGGCAGCACACGAATAAAATACCAGATTACAATGTAAAATTTAATCATATCACTTGAACTGTGTAGCTTTTTGAATATAAGAAACAGAAAGAAATAAAAAAACTTTTAAAAATTAAGGACAATATGAGGACCAGTGGATATTTTATGCCTTTAACCATAGAGGTAAACTACAATATAATATGTGTTGCAAGTACAAATGATGTTGATAGGCAGTATGTTTTTGGGTATCATCATCACCATTAATTTACTTAAGGCCATTATAATTATCATTTGTCATTGTTTGATGGCTACAGGTATGTTCAAATGCATACTACTAAAATATGTATGAGCAAAAGTGATTGCTATATTTCATCAAATACTCATGGGAAAATGATTTCAGTACAATTGTTTAATTTACCTATTCAGATTCGGTTCAGTCAAGACCAGTAGCTTAATTGCAGTGTCCCTTACAGCAAAACCAAATGCGGCAAGCAAGAAAACTCGCAGCGCAAGGTCAACATGAACAGGTAAAGTTTAGCAAGAAAAAGAACAAAATTAGAAAGGGGCGATGAGGGAAAAGAGGAAGCTACCATTTTCTTCTAAAGGGCGCGCAAGTTGACATGTACCCGGCATGAAGGTGCCAAGCCGACAACCACATTAGGGGTCCGATTGAAAATAGTGCAATGGAGAAAGAGAAGGGAGGAGGATATCGAGGTAGAGAAACTTCCAAGGGTAGAGGTAGAAACGGGTGAGTATTGTTGACATGTTTTATTCTATTCGTTGTGGACATGAATTGAAAGGCCTAGATGCATTGTGTGCACAGGTGGTAAGCTTGATTTTCAAAATAAGATTCAAACCGTAAATCGTAAAGTTCAGACTATGAATCGAAACGGGATTTAAATCGTAAATCGTGGATTCAAAAAACATTTATTTAAAGCTTGCACACACTTTGAAATTAATTTTAATGTTTAAACTTCTACATCTAAACCTAAACATCATTTTCTATCTTGTTTCGATTTTAATTTATTTTTAAATGATTAAAATAGGAATTGTAGACCCAAATAAGTATGTTGAATATATTAGTTTGGATTGAATGGTATTTCTAAAGTGTGGTATTAGCCTGGTTTGAATCGAAATATAAATCGAATCGTAAATGGAGAGATTTAATTCAAAACGGGAAATCATAGGATTTTAAGATTTTTGACAACAGTGGTGGTAAGATCATGAAATCATGAATTTTTGAGTGAATTAGGATGAAAAGTTAATATTCATTAATAAATACACATAAACACATATATAACAAATGCACATATGTATGCGGCTGGCATTCCTACGCATATACATGGAGTTTAATTGGAGGGTACTCATTGTTTAAAGATGGTATGCATTCAAGTGATAATTGAAGAATAGTAAAACAGTTTATATCCAATCAATCAGACCTTTTTATCACATCAACAGTCCAAAATTAGCTCCAGGTAAGAAAACTCTATTAATATTACAGTGTTGCATCGTAAGAGGGATAGTATCCAATAGTGGCTGGGAAAAAACAAAGCCTGTTCTAAGCAGCATATTTGTGTTTTAGGTCAGTGATAAAAGGTTAAATTATTTCATTGTTTAAGGGGGAAAAAAACCAATTTTTCAATTATATTATGTCCATACAAAATGAGAATGTCTATCGATATGGGATAATAGTTACCTTATATTAGAAAGGCAGATCCAAACTGATTATTTCAAATATATCATTGACCATCGTAGCATATTCAGTGGAAGGAACTCTTCTTCGTTGTGTATGGAGCTTTTCCTTTTATGGATGCTGGAACACGACCACACTGGAAAAATCAGTCTTGATAGGTTTTTTCTCTTCTTTCTACAACGAAAGACCCAAAATAATAAGATTAAATCAATATTATTTCAAATAGACGCCAATTCATGAACATTATAAATGTTCACCTCATATTGGTTTATTTCTAATTAATCATAATAATGTACAGCAGCCTTGTAAATGTTTCTGCTCCACAACAACAGAACTCTTCAGCAAACTAAATAGGGGGTCAAGAAGAGATGCTAGAGCGTTATGACACTATTTTGTAAAAATTGGAATGAAAAATAACTGGCCCTTTTATAATTTTCTATATGCTTCTCAATTGAAAATCACTTGATAAATCACAGTCACCTTGCATTTTACTTAGCGTCACGATATTTTCTCAATATGAACTCTATACACTTCAAATGAAAACTGAGAATATTTATTAGCAGAATTCCCTATCTAAACAAAAAATAGATCTTTATCCTGAACACTTTTTGCAAATGAGTCCTAAATAATACAAAAAGGGTTAGAAAAAAAGTATAGTTAATTAAGAACAATATGCAAAGCATAAGCCTTTTATTTGATGTCAAAAACTATGGAGGGTTCACTTTTTCCATGAATCTTTTGGAAAATGATAACACAATTACATAATCACGTGAAGGTTTTTGTAAATATAAGTTCCTGGCGAACACGAGTTAACAATATACGCACCTTATTTAACAATGTTTGAATAACGAGCTGTGCTACTGTTTCCATTTCCAGAAGTAAAGCATGATACGAATTATGCTACTCTTTTCAAATCAAAATAGGCTCTGTAATAAAGTACACAAATAAGAATAATTCCGAAATAAGTACATTTATATCATGAATTAAGCCAAAAAAAAGCTGAGCATTAAAAATCAGAAGTTCTAATTCCCAAATACGTATAATATCTCAGCAATATGTTTGTACTTTGTAAGCACACAGTACAGGAGAAGAGTGGAACAAAAAATGTCAAGAATAGCTATTTTAGAATCATAAATCAACTATATCTATTTCATAAAATGTCTCTTGATCTACTGTATAGCACACTTACATAGTGTTGGTCGGAAATGATCTGGATCGAGTACCAGACATGGATGAACAAATATGCCCATAGGAAACCAACACAGAAAACCTAGCAAGTACCAAGTTCGGTGATCCAGCACAGTTAAGATTGTGAAAACTGGAAAAAAAATAAGAACTATTACCGCTAATCGGACTTCTACCTGAGTAGATATGTTGGTTAACGAAGGCAGAGTGACATCAAATCGACGACGCAGTCTGCCTAGAAGGAATCATTCTGAGTTAGAACACGGTAGCTACCAAAAAGAGCAATGGCAGAAGACTGGGAGCTGCCAGCGTTGTTGTAGTGGATAAAGAGGGAAAGGATAAAAATGAAGCCGGGCTGAGCAGTAGGCATGGAGCGGATGAAACGTCAATTTATTTAGCGTAATAGCTGGAATGGGAAGGGTTATCTATTGGGATGGATATAAAAGGGAGATAAAAGAGAGGAAAGAGAGGATATCGATAGGGACGCTAAGCCATTAGATTTTGGCTGAGGACAGGTGGCAGGCTCTTGATTTTTTGGTGAAAATGGAACCGAAAGGACTTTGCGAGAAGATTGTGCTTTTATATAAGATAATAGATATAATAGATGTCAACCAATCCCACGTAGAATAATATTTAAAAAAAATCCATTGTTGTATAGTGGTAGTATATAAGTGATGTAATTCTTTTTTATGTTTTATATATGTGTGCATAGTTACTTAAATTGAAAAATTATTTATGAGTTATTAACAATGATCTCTTCAATCAATTTTTTGCATTGCATAGTTATTTTTAGGTGTATTATATAATTATATAACTTTTCTTTTGTATGGTACATAAATGTAGTTATATAAACGTGCCCAATGACATGCAAACATGTTTTCTAGATAAATAATTTTTAAGTATTCAAAAGATAATTAAAATATATCATGACAATAAAGGTTTTGCCTAAGCTCATAAAAAAATATACTAAATTAGAATTGCAAAAAATATAGTTGCAATCCGAATGTGTAGCACAAGTTCACACTAGTTAATATAAGATGTTAATATAAGAAAGCCTTTATGGTGTTGACTTTTTTCTTACACCATAGTTTTTCTTAGGTCTAATCCTTACTTCTCAAGCATTTGAAAGAAATTTTGCATTTCGTCACAAAAAACTCAAGTTGTCGTTCTAAGCCCAAAAAAGTTAACGATAGTTAATGCTTTTGTTATAACCATTTGGAAGACTTTTTTAACATTTGCCACAACAAAATTAATTTTCACTGTTCCATGTCGGAAAAAATAAATAGCAGTCAATTTTTCTCTTTACTATCTTCTGTTACAACGATTATATTATCTATGTTTATCTATACTGTACTCGATTAGGGCTGTCAATGGGTCGTGTCGGGTCGGGTTCGGGTCGGGTCAAGTCGGGTTCGGGTTGATTTATAAACGGGTCGGGTCAACCCGTTTATTAAACTGGTCATATTTTCCCAACCCTAACCCAACCCGTTTATAAACGGGTTGACCCGACCCGCATAACCCGTTTAACTAAATGGGTTGTGTCGGGTCGTGTTGGGTCAGGTTTACCCGTTTGACCCATTAATAGATATTGCCTACTAATATAAGCAACAAAAGAGCTAAATCACCAACATGCAATAAGTTGCAAAGTCACCAACAACACATATATAAAGCATGAAATCACCATAACCAAAAATCATTTTCTATAAATAAGTATATATTTCCATACTGCATAAATTAAAGACTACCAGTATGGAAGAGATACAGTTGTTATAAGTAAAATATAACTAACAACATACAAGAATAAATTAGTAAAATATACTAGCTAACATATACGAGCATACTGATTACTGCATACATAAAAGATTAACACTAACAGTATACATAAAAGACTAACCGTATGGAAGAGATACAACATATAACCGGGTTTGGCGGGTCAAAATCGGGTTAGCGGGTCAACCCTAAACCCACCCGTTTATAAACGGGTCAAATTCGGGTTGACCTGAAAATGACCCGCTAACTAAATGGGTCGGGTTAACCTGCTAATTTCCGTGCGAGTTTCGGGTCGGGTCACGGGTCGTGTAGGAAATTGACAGCCCTATACTCGATTATTGAAGATGAGTTTTTTTTACTCTCTTTGCTCCTCAAACTTACTTTTCATTTCCTTAATGTCACGTGTCAATTCAAATTTTCCCCATTTTTCAACCTTACTTTTTCTTGCACCATGTTTGTTCTTAGCTCTAATCCTTACTTCTTAGGTATTTGAAAGAAATTTTACATTTCAATCAACAAAAACTTAAGTTTCAATTCCAAGTCTGAAAAAGTAAATGGTAGTTAATGCTTTCTATTACAACCATTTAATGTTTTTTTTTGAATTTTAATCACAACAAAATTAATTTGCATAGTCTCATGCTTTAAAAAGTTAATAGTATTTAGTGGTGCCACTTTAGTATCTTCCATTACAACGAATATATTATCAATATATCTATATATACTGAAGTCTTTATTAAAGATGATTTTTTTGGCTCCCTTTGCTCCTCAAACTTGACTTTTCATTTCCTTAATATCGCATGTCAATTCAATTTTTGCCTATTTTCCATCCTTTGAAAACACAAATAGAAGTTTATTTTATTGAAAATTTACTTTTTGTTCTTTCCTATTTTTTTCCTTTCCATTTAATTTTCTTCCCTAATAGAAATTACAACGTTCGTGCCAAAACGTAAATTTCAAAAATTTATATCAAGCTTTATAGTCCATTCCTTCTTTTAATCCATCGAACATGGTTTTTTCCTTCGTTTGTTGGTTCGTTGGCTTGCACTGTTTGGATTTGTTTCCTTTAATATATGAAACAAATCAATGTTTTAAAACATTTTTTAGGGCTATTGTTGTTCGCATTTGATATCAGTTAGTAATTCCTTTCCAATTAAATTTAGTTCTATTAACATCATGCTTTACCTTTTCAAAGTAAATATATACATCTACTCTTCTACATTTACTAGTCTATTTAAATTCTTTGTTCTCTTCAACATAAGTAGAAGATATAAGTTACTAATTCCTTCCTGGTTAAGGTTTGTTCCATTAAATCCATGTTTTACATCGTCAAAGTGTGTTTGTGTGTGTGTATATATATATATCTTTTGGTTTTACTGGCCCAATTAGATAAAACTTATATACACATTTTTTTGTACCATATTAGTGTTTGCTTTTTAGATTATGTTGGCATAAGTAAGATGAACTTCCACATGGTTTCAATTTTTTTTGGAATTCTTTCTTTATTTTTTTTTACTTAAGACATGTGTAATGACTTGCCATTTTTACTGCTTCAGGTCGGTAATTAAACCAACTCTAAAACATTCAAAACGACAGATAGTTATTTAGCTTATAAGGTTTTAACAGCTTTCACACAGAATCACAGACAAAATAAACAACGATATCTCACAATGGATTTTTTATTTACAAAGATATCAAAGTTATACAAAATTATATTTTATAGTTGAAGATTTTACAATACATATACATTTAAAATAAAATAAACATATGTTGGCCTACTATGTGACCAGGCCATCCAGAGTTCATATCAATATTCATGAAAAATGAAGCCAGATAAAATTTATAAAAGAATCTCAAATCAATGGAGATGAATTCTACATCGGATCGCCCTGAGTACAGGTGGTTCGGATCAGAATGCATCAACCTGAGTTTATACGGAACATGATTGCAATTGTCAAGTTATACCCGAATAGATCGGGTACCCACTCATCCAAACCAACTCCCTTTGATGCATAGCATAACCTAATTTCCCACGAGGAACAGAGCGGGTCGGTTCAACAGACAACCGATCTGAGCAGTTAGAAGTTGACCTGAAACAATTACATGCCACATCACTATAAATATAGGACGGTTACAATCCACTCACCCAGGATCTCCATGCGTTGTCCTTACCATGATGCATCCATTTTTGATATTCGTGGGATGGGATCCACATGGCATCCGACCCGCTTGCACCCCAGCCTATAAATACGCCATAACACTCCATTTTGAGGGATCTTTTGGCTCTCCATCTACTCAAACTCTATCACCAACAATATCTCTTTGTTTATTTCAGATTATTCTCTTAGTTCAGGAGTATATCTCAACAAATTTGGAGAGATTATTGATTGTACTAGTGAGGTTGAGTGTCAGTTATCATTGTATTAATAATTAATTCATCAATCAAAGAAGTATAAAGTGGATGTAGGCTCATTAACGCCGAACCACTGTAAATCATGCGTGTTGATTCTCTTTTTTTTAATTTATTTTCAATTGTTATTCTATGAAATTATCAGTCAATTGGATGTTAGAACCACTTTTTAGTCTAACATTTTGGTGATTTCAATGAGAACTTTGAATTCTCAGCATTTCGTATTATCATTCTACCTTTAGGATATCAAGTCCGAAGAAGTTAGTCCACTATTTCTACTATTGTTGAAATTTTCATTGAGCTCAAAAGACTTGGATTTCCTGGCTCCAAAAAAAGAAAAGAACCTCAAACATCTCGGGAGAATGAGGCAAGTGAGGTTCTGCAGATGATTGTTGTTACCAGGTCGCATGGGTCTGGATCCGAACCGAACCGATAGGGAAACCCCGATCCGAACTGATGATGCCAGACCGATCTGAACCGACAACCTGAATGAAACCAATGATACCCCTCCGTCCGACCCGGTGACACTGCTACGATTCTATCCGAACCGGCTATAGTTAAGGCTGGTACTTCTACTCGAGACACTGCAAACGCTCTAATGTTAGTCACGACAACTAATGATCAACCCTGTGCCTCTACACCCATATCATACATGGATTTCTCATTCCTGCTCGATATGTTGGATAGAACTAATGATGCCTTGGAGATCCAGAGACGTGAAAGTGTTGCTATGCGAGAAAACAAGAAAGCCATGGGTAGGCAGATGGATGAGATTTGCAAGCAGAGAATGCCTTCCATAACTCGTCGTCTCAATGCAGATTACTCGTTTTCTTCAGAAGAAAGGCTTCCACATCAGAGGAGGCCATATGAGAGACCCGAGAACCTCGAGCAAATGTTACTGCTCGCGTCTTAGGACCTCGCGTAGATGCAGATCATGTCTTGGGACATAATGTTCCTAGCTTGAGGGAGCTAATGTTGCTGCTAATGCAAGGATCTCGTGTACTTCTCAGGGACACCAACATTACCAATCCTACTCGGCGACAACTCCTTCAGCCTACCAGTCATGTGAATGACCGGGAACATGGGAGGCAGAGAAGTCCCGCACTCGCAAGAAGCCAGAGAACATAACCTGATGTGGGAATGGGATATATCTGGAGAACCAGAAGTGAGGATCCCGAGCCAACGCTAACCAACACTGAAGTGGAAGCGATGGTAAGCCAAATTATGGTCGATAGCAGGGTTATACAAATGAAGATTGGGGCATTGATCGCAGCCATGCCCCTTCACAGATGATATCTTGGATTTTCAGTTCCTTAGACGATTAAATCTGCCCTCGATGGATCGATATGGAGGGAGGACCGACCCAAGGCAACACTTGATGAGATACTCATGGTACATGAACGCTGCGGCAACTCCCAATGTCATAAAATGTAAGGCTTTTCCAATATATCTTGAAGATGTCGCACTGATGTGGTTTACCCGACTTCCCCCTCGGTCAATTTCTTGTTTTAAAGAACATAAATGAAAGTTTCATGAATCAGTTCTGACTCCATGCCCGGAAGTCTAAGAGTGTCATTGAATTGTCTACAATCAAACAAGCTCTTGGGGAAACTCAGAAGTCGTATTTGGATCGATTCAATTTGGTAGTTACAGAAGTGAGTGAACCGCATGAACAGAACATCCTGATGGTGCTAATAGATAGGGTTGTTAAGGACACTAAGTTCAGGGGATGCTTGGCTGGAAAACCACCATTAACCAGGGAGCTATTCTATGAAAAGGAAAATATTCGCCTGCGACGAGAGGAAATATATGCTAATCAAAAGAGAAAGTCTGACAGAGTTCCCAGAGAAGACATTCAGAGCAATGTCAGCATCAAGCAATCCAGAGACAGCACAGGAAAAGTCAAAGTAAATGTCGGTAATAAGAGTGGAGGGAATGACTGCCAAAGTGGGAATGGTGGCAAAAGAAATAGAAATAGGAGAAACGATTCCAAAAAGAGACCTCGATTTTAGACCTTTGAAAATTACACGCTGTTGAGCGACACTCTGGAGAATATCTATTTGGATACTTACAACGTTGTTCAGTATAAGAAACCACCACCCAGGGACTCGACCGAAAAAGAATGTGAAACCGGGATGTTTTGCTTATTTCACGAAACTTACGGTCACTCTACAAACGAATGTCGCCACTTGAGAGATGTTGTAGAGAAGTTACTTCATGCAGGAAAGCTGGACGAATACAAAGTTGCCCCAAAGGATAGGAACAAGGTGGATAAAACCTAAATAAGAACCAGCCTACTCCTAGGCCTACTGCCCAGTAGAAAGGCAAAGGCATAGTTATCAATACTATAGTTGGAGGACCACATCCAGCTAGATCCAGCAATAGAACAATGGAGTAGTATGTTAATGTTGCCAAACACCCGAAAGTGGGAGAATGCAGCAACCTTAAAGACACTATGCCAATAAAGCAGCAAAAGAAAACAATGGATGATGTTATTTTCTGAGATAGAGAAAGCATAGGAGTTGAAACACCCAGTGTTGACCCATTAGTAATAACTATGACCATTGGGCCGACATTGGTACGAAAAGTCCTTATAGACAGCGGAAGTTTAATCAACATCTTATTTTAAAAAGCATTTGACCAAATGAAGTTGGAATTGAAGGATTTGAAGCCATGTGGAGGTTGGATATGTGGCTTTAATGGGTCGTCAACTTCCCCGATTGGTATGGTAGACTTGTCTGTAGAGTTAGGAAAGGGAGATCGCCGAAGAGTAAAGATCCTCCCATTAGTGATTATGGACATTGACTCGACTTATGATGCCTTCTTAGGTCGACTGGCCCTTGCAAAATTTAGGGTCTACATCGCACCCTGGTGCCTACTGATGAAGTTCCCAACTAAAGCTGGAGTGCGAATGGTTCGCGGCGACCAGGTCACCGGAAGAGCCTGCTATATGGCCAAATTAATGATGCTTCACAATGGAAAAGACACAGAGTCCAAGAGTGCTTCCCCTCCTGCCGAGGAGGGCTCAGCATAACAAGTAAAGAGAATGCCGTAGAGGGAGTCGCCAAATGACCTACCCAAAGACATCGATCCTAGAGAGGACGAAGAGCCGGGATGTAGGAAGGCAACACCTAATGAGGCAACGATAGATATTCCGACCGATAACGACGACCCAACAAAGGTCCTGAAAATCGGATCTCAGTCGGATTCCCTCCGAACGATGGAATTAACAGACTTTCTAAAAGAAAATCTAGATGTGTTTGCTTGGACCCATGCTAATATATGTTGGATTTCCCTTTCAATAATGAGAAATTCACTAAGTATAAACCCAAAGCATCCTCCTGTTAAACAAAAGAGGCGTATGTTGGGACTAGGGAGGTTGGCTGCCGTAAAAGAGGAGGTAGAGAAGTTAAGAGAAAATGGATTCATCAGAGATTCGACGTATCATAACTAGATTTCAATCCCCATACTTGTCAAGAAATCCAATGGGAAGCGGCGAACGTGCATTGACTTTTCTAATCTAAACAAAGCCTACCGGTAGGACACCTTTCAACTCCCCAGAATTGACAAACTGGTAGACTCAACAGCTGGACACGGACTTCTCACTTTCATGGATGCATATTCAGGGTGCAACCAGATTCCCATGCACGTACCGGATCAAGAACATACCGATTTTATTATAGACTTGGGGTTGTATTGCTATGTGATGATGCCTTTCGGATTAAAGAATGCTGGAGACACATACCAACGCTTAGTGAATCACAACCAGATTGGGAAGACAATGGAAGTTTATGTGGATGACATGCTCGTGAAGTCGAAGTGATCACCCGATCACACAGAGACTTAGCAGAGGTGTTCAGTATCCTTCGACGATATGGGATGAAGCTTAACGCTCTGAAACGCTCATTCGGGGTTGCATCGGGAAAAATTTTGGGCTTCATAGTTAGCTCCCGCGGAATCGAGATCAATCCAGATTAATTGTCGCTATAAGGAGTATTAAGATTAGAGAAGTCCAGAGTTTGGTGGGAAAGGTCGCAACATTAAGCAAGTTTATCTCCAAGGCTACAGACAAATGCGTCCCTTTCTTTGATCTAATAAAACATGGGAAACGTAACTTCGAGTGGACCCCAGATTGCATAGAAGATTTTCAAAACCTAATAGATCTCTTAGAAAATCCTCCGATATTGTCTAAACCAGTAGACCATGAAGATTTGTTCGTATATTTGGTAGTATCATCTCACACCATTAGTTCAGCTCTGGTTCGCGAGGAAGACAAAGTTGAAAAGCCAGTATATTATGTGAGCAAGAAGTTGGCGGCAGTGGAACGCAACTATCCGAAGATAGAAAAACTTGCTTATATCTTACTGATTGCTTCTATAAAACTCTGCCATTACTTCCACGCTCATCCAATTGTCGTATATACTGATCAACCACTTCGACGGGTCCTACAACGACCTGAAGAATCCGAACATTTGCTTAAGTGGAAATAGAACTAAGCCAGTTCGACCTAAACTTCCAACCCAGAAGATCAAGACGGTGACCAGAAGTAGCCGATTTTATCACCGAATTCATAATCCTTGAAGAAAACTTGTTAGATGAAACGGACGGCCCCTCAGAACGGAAGTTAGAGCTCAGCTCCTGGAAACTATATACAAACGGGGCTAAGAATGATAGATGGTCCGGTGCCGGAGTTGTTTTGATTACTCCTGAAGGACGTTCAATTTATTACGCTCTGCGATTAGAATTCTCTGCTACTAACAATGACTCCGAATATAAAGCCCTGATTGCCAGATTAAAATTAGCTAAGGAGTTAGGAGTAGCAACGTTGAGCATTTTCTATGACTCTAAAATTGTCGTTTTCCATGTTCAATAGGAGTTCCAGGCGAAGGGACCTCGACTCGTCGCTTACCTAGAAAGGGTAGAGGAATTATTAGACACCTTAGATCATTATAGCATAACCCACATTCCGCGGACAGAAAATCAGAAAATGGATAGGTTAGCTAAGTTGGAAAGTTCGGATAATCCATAGGAAACCGAGATGTCCTAATCGAGGTACTAGAATCTCCAAGCATTGACCAGATGGAAGTTGATCCAGTACTGGATACCGAACTAGAAAGGGAGTCATGGATGATGCCAATAAAGAACTTCCTGCAAAACGGAACACCCCCGTCAAAAAAGAGTGAGTGACGGGCTATAGTTCATAAAGCTACAAGATGAAGTTCTGTACCATCAGGGATTCTTGATACCCTTGCTCCGATGTATAGCACATGACGACATCACATGTATGCTAAGAGAAGTGCACGAGGGTGAATGTGGAGATCACTCCGGTGGTCAAACATTGGCAAAGAAAATATTGCGTTATGGCTACTTCTGGCCTACCATAAATCAGGATACAACTAATTATTCATGACGTTGCGACAGGTGCTAGAAATTTGCGAAGGTTACCAGAGTGCCTTCCAGTCAGCTTAAGTCAATGGCGAGTCAGTGGCCATTCGCTGTATGGTGAATAGACATCATAGGGAGTCTGCCAATCGCCAAGGGTGGAGCAAAATATGCAAACATGGCCATAGATTACTTTACCAAATGGGTGGAAGCCGAGCCATTAACTACGATCACAACAAAGCGGGTGATTAATTTTGTGGTCGGGAACATAATTTGTCGGCTTAGGATTCCCAAAACAATTATAACTGACAATGGTACCCAGTTCGATAGCACTGAATTTAAATATTTCTTCCAAAAATACAAGAACGACAAGAGATATACCACGGTAGATGACCCGCAATCAAATGGAAAAGTCGAGACAGTAAACAAAATCATTAAATCCAATCTGAAAAAGCAATTGAAGCAGGCAAAAGCCATGTGGGTCGACGAACTACCCTTGGCATTATGGGTTTACAGAACGACTTACAAATCAACAACTGATCATACCCCTTTCTCACTTTCGTTCGGATCAGAAGCAGTCATTCCAGTGGAGTTGGAAGTTCCAACCCACAGGATAACATATTATGATCCGATGATGAACAGAGCGCTTCTTCTTGAGTCCTTGGACATGATTGAGGAAAAGAGAGATGAAGCAGACTTACTCGCCTCAAAGTGTAGACACCAAGTTGCACGATACTATAACAGGAAGGTTTGACCCTGGAAGTTTAAACCTAGAGACTTGGTCCTGAGACGTGTCTTCTCGACCCCCGTTCACCTGGGTTCGAAATGGGAAGGACCATATGCCATCCAACGGAAACTTGACAAAGGAGATTTCAAGCTGACGACCGTAGATGGTGACGAAATCCCCAAAGCGTCGAATGCCCAACACTTGTAACATTACTTGACATAAGATTATACTGATTCTTTTGTTTTATAAACTATGTAAAAAGACACGACGTTCCTAGAAAAGTCTAGTTAATATAAACAAAAGATTATAAAGTGGACGTTGGCTATGACTTTGCCGAACCACTATAAAAATTTTGTGCGCCATTTATTTTTCCTGCATTTGTCTCTTTATATCCTGTGATTATTTTGTTCTGGGTTTGAAATATAGAACTTGAACTAAAATTGGGAACGAGTATGACACTCGAACCGGTGAGTCTCCGCCCTAAGAAATAGGGTAAAGCCGGAGCGAATGGGACAACCGTTTGCATGGAAGACTCTAACTCTCATGATTTGAGAGAGAGTATAAAGGGCGGGAAGACGAAGTCCCCAAGAAGTGATGGTGCACCATGACAAAAGGCCGCCTTGACCACACTCTAACCCAGGAATACAACAGGAGAGTATAAAGGCAATGAGGATGAGTGCCAATGAAAAAGGATCCTTACCCCACTGAATGATTGGGATCAATCTAATGTCAAACCTAATCAATCCCGAAAAGCCCTGGCCGGACATTTTATTCAAGATTGATCGGGGGCGTACACATACACATCACATCCCCCAGTTGCTTACTACTTAGTTTAGTAATAATCTTATATTGCACAAAATTATTGATTGCAGGGATTTTCGTATGGGATTTTTTGTTTGATCTATGATATGATTTATCATTTGTTACTTAGATTAATAAGTATTAACTACTAATGCACTTGATTGCAAAAGATGACAAACTTGCAAATATTTGACATTATAGAGAAATAAACTACTTTATATACATGAGTGTAGGTTTTCATAAAGGAACTAATCAAAAGGGATATGAGGTCCGCACTCACAACAACAACAGCGAGCCAGTGGAAAACAAAATGAAAAGACTGGACTATATTTCATTCAGGCTTTGGGGAGGATTTAGACTTTTTAGCAGCCTTAAGCTTCTATTTCTCTTCTCGCTCAGCATCAGTGAGAAGTCGTTTCTTCTTTTTCATGCCTGAAGGAGTCACACTTGGATCAGTAGAAGATTTCTGGGCTAAGCTTCCAGTGATTGATCTAGTAGAAAGCTTGACAACCAATCCGGACTGAGGAGCAATTGCCTGAAGGGGATTGACGTTAAGAGGTTCTTCAGATTCTTCCTTCACCCTAGCTTTCAAAAGCTCATCTTTCTTTTCCTTTATTTCTACCAAGGTCATGTTTTAAGCCTATCCCGAGTCCCCAGTTACAACATTGTCATCATCTCCATTGTTTCCATCACCGTCGTCCTTCAAAGCCTCTATCATGTCCCCGTCCTTGGGAGTCTCAGTACTAGATGGCACGATAGCTTTATCACCAGTTTCTTCATTCTTCTTTTCCATCTCTCCAACAGGTTTGGCACCTAAAGAATGAGAAGCAACAACAATTAGTTCAGGAGAAACTCGGGCTCTTTGATTGTTTGCCTAACAATACGGTGGAAAGTTGAAATGGCCTTGACAAATTGAGGCCAAAAGGTGGAGATATCTTCGGATGATTTTTTAGCAGCAGCAGAGGTTTCAGGAGCTGATTCACTGATTGGAGTTAAGATAGCCGCCTTTGGTATCTCAAGACAGTAAAGATCATAGGATTCCATTTCAGTGGCCCTAGGGGCGGCAAATGAAGAACCAGCATCAATATTATTTTTTGCCTTGATCCGTCGTTGCTCCTCCTCCATAGCACCAGAAATAAATTTATGCTCTTCAGCTAAGCATTCCAGCTCTTCACCTTTCAAATATTTCTCCATGAGTTTGTCCTCATCGATGGTGTCCACCTTGAGTTGCCGCTTTTCACAGGCAACAACCTGATCCCACACATTGACCAGGGTTGTTGGATAGTCAGTGATCCAGGAAATGTCCCGATTCCGAATCACTTGAGCAAAGAACTTTATCACGAGCTCTCCATAATCATCCAATTCCTTTTGGGCTTCAGCAAGTTGTACGTTCGCATTCTCGACAGACTTTAAAGAAATATTTGCATTCCCCTCCGTTATAACTGCCTTTGCTTCAACTTCCGCCAGCTTGACCTCCAAATCAGTAGTACCCTGTAACGGCTGGAAATTTCCAACTCCTCGAGAGTCGGAAATTCCGCGACGTTAGTGAAAGAATTTAGAAGGTGAGAAAGAAAAGATAGAACTAATAGAATAGAAGAAGAAGAAGAACATCAGAATCATCAGAGTAACACGAATCTCACAGCGGAACGAATAACATATAATATATAACATAACTTTGAAGTACACAGTTATATATATACAATAGCACTTATCAGAGTACAACACTTACTACACAGCGGAAATAACTATAGCTATAAAATCTTGCAGCCTCCTGCTCCAAGCTCTCCAAGTATATCTGTAAATCCCGACTACTTGACTGCCCGTACAAATTTAGGCACCCAAGAGTTTAGGGAAAACAACAAAGTAAACTCCGGGTCAGTCATGGGACTGGTATGAGTAAAATAGTTTAAAACAGGTATATGATATCTCATAAGACCACGCCGTGAATACGGAACGGGTTTTTCCCTTATGAGTATCTGAACAACTTTGACAAGCAATATCATTGTGATATTATAATAATGTCTAAGTACAAATAGGTATCAATCTAGCAGAAACGCTTGCATCTCACGTTCTACATACATAGTATAAAATCATAAACCGCAGGGCGCTTATCGGAGAATGGATTCCAACAGACAAGGTATGGGAGCACCTTCTGAATAGTGTACTCTAGAGGTGATACACTCAGGGTTCAACAAGAACGTCTTGCAACCCGGCCACACATGACCGCTCACTCATTTAGCTTGAGTGTCGCGAATATATTGCCACCACGGTTATAGGCCATCAAACCGTCATCCGAAGATACAGAATCAAAAAGAAGTATAAATATGAATATTCCCTAGATCGGTGACAATACACCCTGCTTGGGGATGACCCAACTAGCCATGCTGCCTAGCCCAACTTTTGTTACTTCCCGGTGTGAGGCTAGAAGCTACGTCTATCTTCAGAACATCTGATCACCATTCACTTTGAATGCCACATCGTCATACCCGCCAAATCACAAATTGACTTATCCAAAGATAACACGGGTATATAGCTAAGAGAAACGAATTCCTCCGCCACCAAACGTGAATACGTTTGAACAGATCAACTTACGCGATCCATTGGATATACTCTGTCAGACCTTCTTCCATATACGTTGTCCTGGGACTGGACAAACCGAAGGCACTATTCAGTATATCCATCTTAGTCACCGTTATCTAAGACTTATACAACAGCCCTTGCACTTTACTCCGTCTTCAATTTATCTTTGGCAGATATTGCTCGCAACGCTTATGCCAATACAGAGTGGTTCTTTGGATAATAATCCAACCGGTCTCTCCATGTTAACAACGTTAAAATGGTAAAAACTTTGATAGTCTGTGATTCAACGATCAAATGAAAACATGTCGGTGTACAAACAACGATCTTATTTCCAAATGGAAATTCGATCGATCAATCATCATATGTTCATATTTCCTTATTTCATATATTAGGAAATATATGTTATTAATCATTGGAAAACATTTCCATAGCTTATTTTCACATCACTATTATTTCGCAACTATCAGTCCCTAACTGTAACTAGTATGAGAACAATTCTCTGAGTATCAATCCGGAAGGTCGAAATCAACATCAGATCGTCACTTAGAAAATCGTTCAACTTACCCTCTCCAGTTAGTTTCTGAATTTGCTTAACTCTATTTCTTAAATTCTTACCATGAAAACATTTCATTTTCTATGTTTAGAAAACATATCTGACTATATTTGGAAAATGTTTCCAAAACTCATTTACGGATTTCCAATGAACGTTGTATAAAACATCGTTTCGCTTAATCCATTTATCGCTTATTCCTTAGCTTTATTCCCAATCAACCTTTTAGATCGAACCACAACTATTCCTTTGTCAATTCTGAAGTGAATCAAGTCGGGGTATAATTACCTCTCAGACCTTAATTTAACAACGTCCTTTACTGTGAAATAGATGAAGCTCGTCACTCACTTTGTCCAATCATCTGTTTACGCAAATTCTCGGATTCAGGTTACGAATCCACTTCTTATATGACAACGTTTGATTATAACTATAACGTTATAATTCCTACTTCTGCAATGTCTAACCTAAATTTTATCTCCTAACTCGAATAATTTAACATACACCTAATTTCTAAATCAATAACTAAATCTTGATTTAAACCCTGGAAAGTAAGTGGTACTTTCCCGAATTCGCTATAATCGAATTCGACGTATAACTCTCTTTCGAGTAATCTCTATTTGATTAACTCTTCTTCGAATAACCTATATTCGATTATCTCTCTTCGAATAACTCATACTCGAAATCTCTCTCTTTCGAATAAACAATATTCGATCTCTTTCTTTCGAATATGCTATATTCGAAAATCTCCTTTCGATTTACTAATCGATAACTCCTTTCGATCAAACTAAAATCGATAACTCCTTTAACTCTATTCGAATAACTAATATTCGACTAACTCCTTTGGATCAACTCATTTGATTAACTCCTTCGAATAACTAATTCGAATAACTTACCTTCGAATAACCAATATTCGATTTACTCTAACTCGATTAACTTAATTCTAATCGATTTACTTCATTTCGATTCAACTTAATTCAAATCGATTAACTTAACTCAAATTGATTAACTCTTTTCGAATAACTAAATTCGATTTAACTCTTCTCGAATAACTACATTCGATTAACTCAAATTGAATAACTAATATTCAATTAACTCTTACGTGTTTAACTACATTCGAATAACTAAATTGAATAACTATATTCGATTAACTCTTCGACTAACTCCATTGGATTAACTAACTTCGAATAACTCCTTTGGATTAGCTAACTTCGAATAACCAATATTCGATAAGTACTCTTCGAATAAATAATATTCGATAACTCTTCTTAAATGAATCACATTTGATTTCTCTACTCGAATAAACTATATTCGATAACTCTTCTCTCGAATACACCATATTCGATAACTCTACTTCGGATAAGTGATATTCGACAACTCTACTCGATTAACTCTACTTGGATAACTCTAACAGGTCAACTCTAACTGAGTAACTCTAACTGATCAACTCTAACTGGTCAACTTTAACTGGTCAACTTTAACTGGTCAACTCTAACTGTTTATCTTTAACTGGTAAATTTTAACTGGTTAACTCAAATGGTTTAACCTAACTGGTTAACTCAAATGGTTTAACCTAACTTGATTTACTTGTCTCGATTAACTGAACTAATCCACTTAGTTTAACTTAGTTAATTCACTTTGATTAACTCTAACCGATTTACTTAGTTTAACTCAGCTAATTCACTTTGATTAACCCAACTAATTTACCTCGATTAACCAATTAGTTTAACTTGACTAATTCACTTAGTTTGACGCAACTAATTCACTTTGATTTACAAATTAGTTTAACTTAACTAATTTACTTTGGTTAACTTAACCAATTACTTTGATTAACTCGACTAACTTGCTTTGGTTAACCTAACAAATTACTTTTTTTAACTCTGTTCGAATAAGTAATTCGAATCACTCTAATGTGTTTAACTCTATTCAAATATCTAATTCGAATAACTTATTTTGAATAACTAAATTCGATTAACTCCTTTTATTAACGTTTATTCATTTCAAAAGATTTTCTTTTTACAACGTTTATCCATTGATAAAGATTTACTTTTTACAACGTTTATCCATTTATAAAGATTTACTTTTAGTAACGGTTCTTCATTTTATAAAAGTCCTTTTAATAACGTTTCTACTTCTCTATATAAGTCCAGACTTATATATATACCATTTATCAACGATAAATAATTTATTTAATTTATAAAACATTATTTATAAATTTATCTACTTCAATTTATCTGTTTAAAACAGATTTCCTATTTAATATCTCATTTAAATCCATATCGTGTTATACCGTGTGCGAAGCACGGGTTTTAAACCTATCCTTGAATAATTCTATTTATTTTCCGAACAAGTGTTCCTTTATTTATTCCCTAAATAAATATTCCTTTATTCCATTTATTTATAATCTAAATAAATGTTCCTTTATTTATTTCCTAAATAAATAAATGTTTCCATTTTATAAAATCCTATCGATTTTATAAATAAGATTTATTTTCAATACAAACATTGAAAATTCCCTTTTTATATTCTAGTATCACCTACGGTGTTTAACGTGTCGTATAACAATGATCGGTATCATTCAAACATATGAAATCAATAACAGATTTCATAACACATCATATATCACAATATATGAAAAACAATAAAATAACTGTTGAGGAATCCAGTCGGATTCCTCCAACCTGTTTCCCTGCATCACAGATGTTAGACAACATAGATAACATCACTTTCAGTTCTATATGATATATTCTGTTAAACAGAATCAATATAGAAATTTAACTAACTGACTAGCAGTTCAATCACACAATCAACACACAGTCAAACATACAATATTTTAACAGTTCTAAGAATACAACGTGAAAATAAAACTGTTTAGAGTTTGTGAGATTTACTCACATTGGACTATCATCGTTAATAACGACAATTGTCATTGATTCAGATGGACAATTTATTTCGCCATAAATTGTAACGAGCCCCAATTCGCTCTCCGTCAGTTCCAGTGTGCAGCTCTCGTCCGTACGATCCTGTCGGATCATTTTCTTTTCTCAAGCCCGTTCAACTTATTAAACCCATCCGCTCTAAGTTACACCGTACTTCCTCCCCTCCATCTTCTACAGACAGCGAAGCCGGTAATGACCATTGTTTCTTTTTCTTACTTCCCGTATTGAACGTCCGGGTATTTTCGTTGACCCGTCACCCCGTCCACTACTGTGCTTCAACGTTCCACCGTTCACTCTTCTTTGTTATACTACCATCGCAAGCTTCAGGTCATTTTAAATGGCCATTCACGCTCCTAACAATAATTTCCTCCTCCACGTGTACATCCCTTGCTCCATATTTTCAAACTCTTCCCATACCTTAATATGATCTCCAGCTCCAGTACCCCCACTATACCACGTTACTCCCCTTCCAAAATATAAACAACATAAATCAACTGTTGCATGTAGACATGTAGTCCTTCCCGTTCTAAATGAAAATAGCCACGTCCATTTTTCTTTTTTATTATATTGGGCTTTACCCCCAAAACCGTCAGCCCAATTACCCTATTCACCCTCGTCACATCCTTGTACAACACCTTCTTCCTCAATTACAAACCGCCCCCTCCTCATCTATTTCACGCACCAGTAAACGCAAGTAGGAAAGAGAACGACCCTGGCCGTACTTCTCTTCCCAACGCTCCTCCCAAAAGTACCCGTGCCTTCCATTTCATCTCTATACCCAACACAAATAGGAAACATCAATCTCCCTCCACCCTATTTCTTCTTGCTTACGGTAAACAAATACCCTCCAATAAAATAGATCGCACGCCACTTTTTTCCTGTCCTTCGATCGCCATTCCTCCTTCCATGCTCCATCGACATTCACCTTAAACCCAAACAAAACTCATTTTAATACTCCTCATCAACATCCGCACCCATCCATACGAGTTTTGACGAGCTCGCACAAGTCTTTGAATTCCCGTCCTCAACGCAACTTCATACGGTCGATTCCCAAAAGTGGATCGCACCCAACGTTTTACCCACCAGTGAGAAGCACTCGAGCTCAGCAATCCAATGGATCCAACCTCACTAATTTCTGTTTAGTATTTGATTTTTTAAATGATGTGTTTGCTCATATTGGAAGAAGTTTGTGGCGGCCTCTTTGTTTACAGAAGAATTAGGTTTAATCTGTTAAAGTAGGGTATTATATAGGGAGATATTTGGCTTGCTGTAGCGTTTCCAACCTTTCGGTTTAAACTGTGTTTGTGTGGTGAGAAAAGATGAGTGGTGGCCTAGTAAATGTCACAAAGAATTTGTGGATAGAAAGAGAAGGGCATGTAGTATTTACACCCATATACTTTGGTTCTAGTTTAAGTAATTTCATTCATGTTCGACTACTACAGACAGAAATAAGTATATGGTCGTATCGAACGAGGTACCTCGGTCCCAAAAATATAATAATACCGGTAGATTAACTCATATTTTGAAACCTCAAAATGTTGATTATAGGGTGCAAAATACTCCCAATAAAAAGGTAGCTTATTTAATTAATTAAAAATTACCATAAAATTCTAAAAATTAAATTATCACTATTTTCCAAAAGAACCCTATCTAAATTCAAACTCGATCTCCAGTTATATCAAATAAACAGTTATGGTCGATAAACGATTCTATAGCGACTTTTCTGAAATTTGAGTTGGACATATCTCAAAATCTACACGACGAAATCCCGATTTTTCTCTTCCACTAGAAAGATATACTCCACCAGCTCCACACGTTTCTTGTTTCACAGAAATCCGGCTTAAAATGAATTATGTACATTCAGTTGAAGTTCAAATCGTCAAATTACGAACTGCCGCGACGTTTCAGGTTCGTTTTAATTATAATTATAAATTATAAGTTCGAACGTTGTACTTTAAGTTATCGATATCTCCAAATCGATATATAAATAATTAAATAAATTAATTATTCGACAGCTAACAAAACGCGCCATTACATACCCCCACGTCCCGGGCCATCGCAAGGAAAACTATAACCGAAATCCTTTTTATCTGGCATTAATTTAGAACCACGTGCATCTAAAGCACCTTCTACTAAAATCAATGTAGTTGTATGCAAACGTAGAGTAATTGCATGATGAACTAAGAAATCTCCTGGATCTATTGTTAAGAAGAGTGAATTATTATTCATTTTCGATAACTCTGCCTTCTCTTGCTCAAGGAGGGTACACGCTGACTTCGCCTCGATGCTCTCAGACTTAGCATCGTCGATTTTCTTTTTCAACTCTATACGCTCCTAGCTGTGAGATTCGAGATCAGTGTAACGGCTGGAAATTTCCGACTCCTCGAGAGTCGGAAATTCCGAGACGTTAGTGAAAGAATTTAGAAGGTGAGAAAGAAAAGATAGAACTAATAGAATAGAAGAAGAAGAAGAACATCAGAATCATCAGAGTAACACGAATCTCACAGCGGAACGAATAACATATAATATATAACATAACTTTGAAGTAAACGGTTATATATATACAATAGCACTTATCAGAGTACAACACTTACAACACAGCGGAAATAACTATAGCTATAAAATCTTGCAGCCTCCTGCTCCGAGCTCTCCAAGTATATCTGTAAATCCCGACTACTTGACTGCCCGTACAAATTTAGGCACCCAAGAGTTTAGGGAAAACAACAAAGTAAACTCCGGGTCAGTCGTGGGACTGGTATGAGTAAAATAGTTTAAAACAGGTATAGGATATCTCATAAGACCACGCCGTGAATACGGAACGGGTTTTTCCCTTATGAGTATCTGAACAACTTTGACGAGCAATATCATTGTGATATTATAATAATGTCTAAGTACAAATAGGTATCAATCTAGCAGAAACGCTTGCATCTCACGTTCTACATACATAGTATAAAATCATAAACCGCAGGGCGCTTATCGGAGAATGGATTCCAACAGACAAGGTATGGGAGCACCTTCTGGATAGTGTACTCTAGAGGTGATACACTCAGGGTTCAACAAGAACGTCTTGCAACCCAGCCACACATGACCGCTCACTCATTTAGCTTGAGTGTCGCGAATATATTGCCACCACGGTTGTAGGCCATCAAACCGTCATCCGAAGATACAGAATCAAAAAGAAGTATAAATATGAATATTCTCTAGATCGGTGACAATACACCCTGCTTGGGGATGACCCAACTAGCCATGCTGCCTAGCCCAACTTTTGTTACTTCCCGGTGTGAGGCTAGAAGCTACGTCTATCTTCAGAACATCTGATCACCATTCACTTTGAATGCCACATCGTCATACCCGCCAAATCACAAATTGACTTATCCAAAAATAACACGGGTATATAGCTAAGAGAAACGAATTCCTCCGCCACCAAACGTGAATACGTTTGAACAGATCAACTTACGCGATCCATTGGATATACTCTGTCAGACCTTCTTCCATATACGTTGTCCTGGGACTAGACAAACCGAAGGCACTATTCAGTATATCCATCTTAGTCACTGTTATCTAAGACATATACAACATCCCTTGCACTTTACTCCGTCTTCAATTTATCTTTGGAAGATATTGCTCGCAACGCTTATGCCAATACAGAGTGGTTCTTTGGATAATAATCCAACCGGTCTCTCCATATTAACAACGTTAAAATGGTAAAAAACTTTGATAGTCTGTGATTCAACTATCAAATGAAAACATGTCGGTATACAAACAACGATCTTATTTCCAAATGGAAATTCGATCGATCAATCATCACATGTTCATATTTCCTTATTTCATATATTTAGAAAATATATGTTATTAATCATTGGAAAACATTTCCATAGCTTATTTTCACATCACTATTATTTCGCAACTATCAGTCCCTAACTGTAACTAGTATGAGAACAATTCTCTAAGTATCAATCCGGAAGGTCAAAACCAACATCAGATCGTCACTTAGAAAACCGTTCAACTTACCCTCTCCAGTTAGTTTCTGAATTTGCTTAACTCTATTTCTTAAATTCTTATATCATGAAAACATTTCATTTTCTATGTTTAGAAAACATATCTGACTATATTTGGAAAACGTTTCCAAAACTCATTTACGGATTTCCAATGAACGTTGTATAAAACATCTTTACGCTTAATCCATTAATCGCTTATTACTTAACTATATTTCAAATCAACCTTTTCTATCGAACCACAACTATTCCTTTGTCAATTCTGAAGTCAATCAAGTTGGGGTATAATTACCTCTCAGACCTTAATTGAACAACGTCCTTTACTGTGAAATAGATGAAGCTCGTCACTCACTTTTCCCAATCATCTGTTTACGCAAATTCTCGGATTCAGGTTACGAATCTACTTCTTATATGACAACGTTTGATTATAACTATAACGTTATAATTCCTACTTCTACAATATCTAACCTGAATTATAACTTTATCTCCTAACTCGAATAATTAAACAGACACCTAATTTCTTAATCAATACCTAAACCTTGATTTAAACCCTGGAAAGTAAATAGTACTTTCCCGAATTCGCTATAATCGAATTCGACGTATAACTCTCTTTCGAGTAATCTCTATTTGATTAACTCTTCTTCGAATAACCTATATTCGATTATCTCTCTTCGAATAACTCATATTCGAAATCTCTCTCTTTCGAATAAACAATATTCGATCTTTTTCTTTCGAATATGCTATATTCGAAAATCTCCTTTCGATTTACTAATCGATAACTCCTTTCGATCAAATTAAAATCGATAACTCCTTTCGATCAAACTAAAATCGATAACTCCTTTAACTCTATTCGAATAACTAATATTCGACTAACTCCTTTGGATCGACTCATTTGATTAACTCCTTCGAATGACTAATTCGAATAACTTACCTTCGAATAACCAATATTCGATTTACTCTAACTCGATTAACTTAATTCTAATCGATTTACTCCATTTTGATTCAACTTAATTCAAATCGATTAACTTAACTCAAATTGATTAACTCATTTCGAATAACTAAATTCGATTAACTCTTTTAACTTTACTCGAATAACTATATTCAATTAACACCTTCTTTCGAATAACTATATTCGATTAACTCTTCGACTAACTCCTTTGGATTAACTAACTTCAAATAACTCCTTTGGATTACTAAC
The DNA here is from genome assembly GCA_030737875.1 of Allium sativum. Classification (NCBI taxonomy): domain Eukaryota; kingdom Viridiplantae; phylum Streptophyta; class Magnoliopsida; order Asparagales; family Amaryllidaceae; genus Allium; species Allium sativum. The sequence continues at coordinate 293,714,626 of CM060913.1, read as the reverse complement.
TTCGAATAACTCCTTTGGATTAACTAACTTCGAATAACTCCTTTGGATTACTAACTTCGAATAACTCCTTTGGATTACTAACTTCGAATAACTCCTTTGGATTACTAACTTCGAATAACTCCTTTGGATTAACTAACTTCGAATAACTCCTTTGGATTAACTAACTTTGAATAACCAATATTCGATAACTACTCTTCGAATAAATAATATTCGGTAACTCTTCTCAAATGAATAACATTTGATTTTCCCACTCAAATAAACTATATTCGATTAACTCTTTTAACTTTACTCGAATAACTATATTCGATTAACACTTTCTTTCGAATAACTATATTCGATTAACTGAACTAATCCACTTAGTTTAACTTAGTTAATTCACTTTGATTAACTCTAACCAATTTACTTAGTTTAACTCAGCTAATTCACTTTGATTAACCCAACTAATTTACTTCGATTAACCAATTAGTTTAACTTGACTAATTCACTTAGTTTGACGCAACTAATTCACTTTGATTTACAAATTAGTTTAACTTAGCTAAGTCACTTAGTTTGACGCAACTAATTCACTTTGATTTACCAATTAGTTTAACTTAACTAATTCACTTCGATTAACCGCTTAGTTTATCTTAACTAATTTACTTTGGTTAACTTAACCAATTACTTTGATTAACTCGACTAACTTGCTTTGGTTAACCTAACAAATTACTTTGTTTAACTCTATTCGAATAACTAATTCGAATCACTCTAATGTGTTTAACTCTATTCAAATATCTAATTCGAATAACTCATTTCGAATAACTAAATTCGATTAACTCCTTTTATTAACGTTTATTCATTTCAAAAGATTTCCTTTTTACAACGTTTATCCATTGATAAAGATTTACTTTTTACAACGTTTATCCATTTATAAAGATTTACTTTTAGTAACGGTTCTTCACTTTATAAATGTCCTTTTAATAACGTTTCTACTTCTCTATATAAGTCCAGACTTATATATATTCCATTTATCAATGATAAATAATTTATTTAATTTATAAAACATTATTTATAAATTAATCTACTTCAATTTATCTGTTTAAAACAGATTTCCTATTTAATATCTCATTTAAATCTATATCGTGTTATACCGTGTGCGAAGCACGTGTTTAAATCTATCCTTGTATAACTCTATTTATTTTCCGAACAAGTGTTCCTTTATTTATTCCCTAAATAAATATTCCTTTATTCCATTTATTTATAATCTAAATAAATGTTCCTTTATTTATTTCCTAAATAAATAAATGTTTTCATTTTATAAAATCCTATCGATTTTATAAATAAGATTTATTTTCAATATAAACATTGAAAATTCCCTTTTTACATTCTAGTATCACCTACGGTGTTTAACGTGTCGTATAACAATGATCGGTATCATTCACACATATGAAATCAATAACAGATTTCATAACACATCATATATCACAATATATGAAAAACGGTAAAATAAATGTTGAGGAATCCAGTCGGATTCCTCCAACCTGTTTCCCTGCATCACAGATGTTAGACAATATAGATAACATCACTTTCAGTTCCATATGATATATTCTGTTAAACAGAATCAATATAGAAATTTAACTAACTGACTAGCAGTTCAATCAACACACAGTCAACCAGACAATTTTAACAGTTCTAAGAATACGTTGTAAAAATAGAACTGTTCAGAGTTGGTGAGTTTTACTCACCTTTTCGCGTTAACCGTTAAATAACGATTTGCGTCAGTCGATTAAGCTAGTGCTTTAATTTGCCTGAGTCTGTAACGTGCTCCACGAACCAGCTTCATTTTGCAGTCTGCGTTCATACGGACTCAACGTAACTGACGACGTCAAATTCGCTTACTTGACCGGCCCAATATCCATACCTACTTCTTTTATCTTCCAATATCCATGTGAACACTTCTCCTATATGATGATATATTTTCTTTTCTTTTCATTGGGCTTCAAGTATTAAATCGGCCCAGGTACATCCTTACTTCACCCGATTTGTATTTCGTTGGTTTCACCATAGAGCTTTCGGCCCATCTTGTTTTAATCCGCATGTGAACGGTACCTTCTTCCTCAATGAGCTTTTATAGTTATTGTTTAACTTCCATCTGCTTTACTCAATGATCCGACGCCACATACATATATACTCAGTACCTCCCGCAGCGCTTCATCTTCTTCCACTTATCAAAACAAAACTGCAGCCCTTCATCCCTTTTCAATTCCAGGAGCTTGAATTCGAACGCAACGAAAACCCGTGTAGGATGGAAGCGTGCCATCATATTTATACCACTCAAACGAACTGAGCTGTTATATGATTTATGTATATACCACCGTGGCGATATATATATAAATAAGCAGGATATTCAACGCTCTCACCCAACTGTGTGTTTAGAGAAGACTGCACAACCCTTACTTCCTGTCAAACCTTTGTAAAAGGGAATCAAAGTGCCGTGCTTCTTTAATTCCCATGCTCCACGTTAAAACTTCGCCCACTTCACAGGCTAAACACAACTGTCCGGTTATAAGCTTCCTTTCACTTCAGCTCCACGTCAGAAGACTTCACGCACTCCCACCTCTTCACGTCCCATGTAGCTATCGCAAGCCTTACTGCTCTTCAAGTTATAACACGTGGAACCTCCTCCGAAATGCTCACCACTCATGATTTTAGTCCACGCAAAACTCGCATCATTCAAACACTTCGTCATCTCCAGTGAGCCGCCACGCCACAGATCCTTCCGACTCCATTCTTGCTGCATAAAAATTGAACCCGAGATCACCGTTTGCTTTTAACCTCATTTCACAGTTGCGTTTTCTGTCTGTAGAGTTTTCTGCGATTTTGTTTTGATTTGTGAATGATCGATCTGTTGCGGAGAGAAAAGATGCGGCGGCGGATTCATTTGACAGAAGTTAATTAGGTTATAGGATGGATTTATATATATTTTGATTTGTGTAAGTAATTGGAGGCCACGTTTCTGGTGTGAGGACCACGAATTTTCCTTTCCTTAATTCATGTTGGTCCATTTTCGTTCATTCTTTTGTAAGAGGAGATATGGTCGAGAAGAGAGGAGCGTGGACTTTTGTTGATCACCGAAGGGGATGAGGGATAAGGTTATAAATTAGTTAAGGGTTATAAAGTTTTACATATCCGGTTACGTCAAATTTCATCAATATATGAGCTGCTCCAGACAGAGATAAATATACCGTTGTGATGAGCTTGGTGTCCCGATCCCAAAAACATAATAATATCGGTAGATTAACTCATATTTTGAAACCTCAAAATGTTGATTTCAGGGTGCAAAATACTCCACATAAAAAGTTGCTTATTTAATTAATTAAAAATTAAAGTAAAATTCTAAAAATTAAATTATCACTACTTCCCAAAAGAACCTTGTCTAAATTCAAACCCGATATTCAAATATATTGAAAACCCTTTTATAACGTAAATAAAGCGTTGCAAATTATAAAGGAATTCCACAGCGACTTTTCTAAAATTTGATTTGGACATATCTCAACATCTACCCGACGAAATCCTGATTTTCCTCTTCCACTAGAAAGATATACTCCACCAGCTCCACACGTTTCTTGTTTCACAGAAATCCGGCTTAAAATGAATCATGTACATTCAGTTGAAGTTCAAATCGCCAAATTGCGAACTGCCGCGACGTTTCAGGTTCGTTTTAATTATAATTATAAATTATAAGTTCGAACGTTGTACTTTAAGTTATCGATATCGCCAAATCGATATATAAATCATTAAATAAATTAATTATTCGACAGCTAACAAAACGCGCCATTACAGACTTCCCCCCTTAAAATAATTTCGTCCTCGAAATTGCTAAGTTAGAAAAATGCTACTAACTCTACTAACTAGATTTAAAAATCTTTTTTTTTGTTTACCTCTAAATTTCAGTTTCGACTGGACCCATTTAATTTTAATTAATTTATTAATTCATTTCCGACCAACTAAAATTTTCAAAAATTATAATAATTTTCTATCATCTTAAATTTTCGAAAAATTTCTCCATAATCTCCTTTGTACGGCTCAATACGTCAAACTATAACTCGCCTCTCTAGGCCTCCTCCAATCCAAAAGGAAATCAAAATAGCCAAGCGGCTTGCCAATTCGGCTCATAAAATCCAAACTCATATATGACATAAACTTGTACCTTTTTGTCGGGCATTTAACTCTATCCCTTTCATCTGTTACTCAACTCATCATATATAAATGTCATTCCAATCAAACTCCTGTCAGTTGGTTCTCAACCAAATCATTCGCTTATACTTAAGTCGAATTCCATTCAAACCCTAATATCAAATTTCAACTCTTAAGTTATCGACTTAATCCCATTCCAGATTATTCTATAATCCAATCCAATTTCATTTAACTTAGTTCAAGTTAAATTCAAATTTATTTATTCACTTTTTCCATTTTAATCCATTTAACTTCATTAGTTAAATTTTAATTCCAGAACTTAGATTCCTGAGTTCATTTCAAATCAATTTGAAATCATAATGCCAATTCAAAACCTTTGAATTTCTAAACAACTTGTTTTCTCAAAACAATTCAAAAAAAAAACCTTTGCTAGTAATCCGACACTTAGAACTCGAAAATGAACACTGATGATGTCTAGATTCATCATCAGAATCTATTTTCCAGCTATCGAAGTGAGTGCAATACTATATCATTTTCAATTTGAAAAACATTTTCAAAATCTCCCAGGAACTTAAAATTTCCTTATTTTAAATTCCAAATTCTGATTTAAATTCATATTTAATTCAAACTATTTCATATATTACATTCATATGAATTCTGATTGGTCATTTATAACCATTTCACCCTTTTATAATCTTATTCGATTATAATAACAACCAACACAATCAATATACTATAATAATTTCAAGATATATATTTCTTCTATAAACAAATATATTTTGGGAAAAATTATTTCATTTACCCTCTTTCAAAACATACCATGACGGTTCATCGTATTCGAGTGTTTAGTAACCCTTATCGATACAGTGGATCAAACTGATCGACCAGAATTCATAAGCCACTCAACCAATGAGTCTCCACAATATAAAATCATTTTATATTGAATAACAATTACGCGCTCATATATATACACTCAAACTCAATCTAGGATATTACTAATCCCATTTCTATCGAGTTATGCCACAGAGCCAAGGTAATCACTTAACTTAAGCTCTGATACCATCTGTAACGGCTGGAAATTTCCGACTCCTCGAGAGTCGGAAATTCCGAGACGTTAGTGAAAGAATTTAGAAGGTGAGAAAGAAAAGATAGAACTAATAGAATAGAAGAAGAAGAAGAACATCAGAATCATCAGAGTAACACGAATCTCACAGCGGAACGAATAACATATAATATATAACATAACTTTGAAGTAAATGGTTATATATATACAATAGCACTTATCAGAGTACAACACTTACAACACAGCGGAAATAACTATAGCTATAAAATCTTGCAGCCTCCTGCTCCGAGCTCTCCAAGTATATCTGTAAATCCCGACTACTTGATTGCCCGTACAAATTTAGGCACCCAAGAGTTTAGGGAAAACAACAAAGTAAACTCCGGGTCAGTCGTGGGACTGGTATGAGTAAAATAGTTTAAAACAGCTATAGGATATCTCATAAGACCACGCCGTGAATACGGAACGGGTTTTTCCCTTATGAGTATCTGAACAACTTTGACAAGCAATATCATTGTGATATTATAATAATGTCTAAGTACAAATAGGTATCAATCTAGCAGAAACGCTTGCATCTCACGTTCTACATACATAGTATAAAATCATAAACCGCAGGGCGCTTATCGGAGAATGGATTCCAACAGACAAGGTATGGGAGCACCTTCTGAATAGTGTACTCTAGAGGTGATACACTCAGGGTTCAACAAGAACGTCTTGCAACCCGGCCACACATGACCGCTCACTCATTTAGCTTGAGTGTCGCGAATATATTGCCACCATGGTTGTAGGCCATCAAACCGTCATCCGAAGATACAGAATCAAAAAGAAGTATAAATATGAATATTCTCTAGATCGGTGACAATACACCCTGCTTGGGGATGACCCAACTAGCCATGCTGCCTAGCCCAACTTTTGTTACTTCCCGGTGTGAGGCTAGAAGCTACGTCTATCTTCAGAACATCTGATCACCATTCACTTTGAATGCCACATCGTCATACCCGCCAAATCACAAATTGACTTATCCAAAAATAACACGGGTATATAGCTAAGAGAAACGAATTCCTCCGCCACCAAATGTGAATACGTTTGAACAGATCAACTTACGCGATCCATTGGATATACTCTGTCAGACCTTCTTCCATATACGTTGTCCTGGGACTGGACAAACCGAAGGCACTATTCAGTATATCCATCTTAGTCACTGTTATCTAAGACTTATACAACAGCCCTTGCACTTTACTCCGTCTTCAATTTATCTTTGGCAAATATTGCTCGCAACGCTTATGCCAATACAGAGTGGTTCTTTGGATAATAATCCAACCGGTCTCTCCATATTAACAACGTTAAAATGGTAAAAACTTTGATAGTCTGTGATTCAACTATCAAATGAAAACATGTCGGTGTACAAACAACGATCTTATTTCCAAATGGAAATTCGATCGATCAATCATCACATGTTCATATTTCCTTATTTCATATATTTAGAAAATATATGTTATTAATCATTGGAAAACATTTCCATAGCTTATTTTCACATCACTATTATTTCGCAACTATCAGTCCCTAACTGTAACTAGTATGAGAACAATTCTCTAAGTATCAATCCGGAAGGTCGAAACCAACATCAGATCGTCACTTAGAAAACCGTTCAACTTACCCTCTCCAGTTAGTTTCTGAATTTGCTTAACTCTATTTCTTAAATTCTTATATCATGAAAACATTTCATTTTCTATGTTTAGAAAACATATCTGACTATATTTGGAAAACGTTTCCAAAACTCATTTACGGATTTCCAATGAACGTTGTATAAAACATCTTTACTCTTAATCCATTAATCGCTTATTACTTAACTATATTTCAAATCAACCTTTTCTATCGAACCACAACTATTCCTTTGTCAATTCTGAAGTCAATCAAGTTAGGGTATAATTACCTCTCAGACCTTAATTGAACAACGTCCTTTACTGTGAAATAGATGAAGCTCGTCACTCACTTTTCCCAATCATCTGTTTACGCAAATTCTCGGATTCAGGTTACGAATCTACTTCTTATATGACAACGTTTGATTATAACTATAACGTTATAATTCCTACTTCTACAATATCTAACCTGAATTATAACTTTGTCTCCTAACTCGAATAATTAAACAGACACCTAATTTCTTAATCAATACCTAAACCTTGATTTAAACCCTGGAAAGTAAATAGTACTTTCCCGAATTCGCTATAATCGAATTCGATGTATAACTCTCTTTCGAGTAATCTCTATTTGATTAACTCTTCTTCGAATAACCTATATTCGATTATCTCTCTTCGAATAACTCATATTCGAAATCTCTCTCTTTCGAATAAACAATATTCGATCTTTTTCTTTCGAATATGCTATATTCGAAAATCTCCTTTCGATTTACTAATCGATAACTCCTTTCGATCAAACTAAAATCGATAACTCCTTTCGATCAAACGAAAATCGATAAATCCTTTAACTCTATTCGAATAACTAATATTCGACTAACTCCTTTGGATCGACTCATTTGATTAACTCCTTCGAATGACTAATTCGAATAACTTACCTTCGAATAACCAATATTCGATTTACTCTAACTAGATTAACTTAATTCTAATCAATTTACTCCATTTCGATTCAACTTAATTCAAATCGATTAACTTAACTCAAATTGATTAACTCATTTCGAATAACTAAATTCGATTAACTCTTTTAACTTTACTCGAATAACTATATTCGATTAACACCTTCTTTCGAATAACTATATTCGATTAACTCTTCGACTAACTCCTTTGGATTAACTAACTTCGAATAACTCCTTTGGATTACTAACTTCGAATAACTCCTTTGGATTAACTAACTTCGAATAACTCCTTTGGATTACTAACTTCGAATAACTCCTTTGGATTACTAACTTCGAATAACTCCTTTGGATTAACTAACTTCGAATAACTCCTTTGGATTAACTAACTTCGAATAACCAATATTCGATAACTACTCTTCGAATAAATAATATTCGGTAACTCTTCTCAAATGAATAACATTTGATTTTCCCACTCGAATAAACTATATTCGATTAACTCTTTTAACTTTACTCGAATAACTATATTCGATTAACACTTTCTTTCGAATAACTATATTCGATTAACTGAACTAATCCACTTAGTTTAACTTAGTTAATTCACTTTGATTAACTCTAACCGATTTACTTAGTTTAACTCAGCTAATTCACTTTGATTAACCCAACTAATTTACTTCGATTAACCAATTAGTTTAACTTGACTAATTCACTTAGTTTGACGCAACTAATTCACTTTGATTTACAAATTAGTTTAACTTAGCTAAGTCACTTAGTTTGATGCAACTAATTCACTTTGATTTACCAATTAGTTTAACTTAACTAATTCACTTCGATTAACCGCTTAGTTTATCTTAACTAATTTACTATGGTTAACTTAACCAATTACTTTGATTAACTCGACTAACTTGCTTTGGTTAACCTAACAAATTACTTTGTTTAACTCTATTCGAATAACTAATTCGAATCACTCTAATGTGTTTAACTCTATTCAAATATCTATTTCGAATAACTCATTTCGAATAACTAAATTCGATTAACTCCTTTTATTAACGTTTATTCATTTCAAAAGGTTTCCTTTTTACAACGTTTATCCATTGATAAAGATTTACTTTTTACAACGTTTATCCATTTATAAAGATTTACTTTTAGTAACGGTTCTTCACTTTATAAATGTCCTTTTAATAACGTTTCTACTTCTCTATATAAGTCCAGACTTATATATATTCCATTTATCAATGATAAATAATTTATTTAATTTATAAAACATTATTTATAAATTAATCTACTTCAATTTATCTGTTTAAAACAGATTTCCTATTTAATATCTCATTTAAATCTATATCGTGTTATACCGTGTACGAAGCACATGTTTAAATCTATCCTTGTATAACTCTATTTATTTTCCGAACAAGTGTTCCTTTATTTATTCCCGAAATAAATATCCCTTTATTCCATTTATTTATAATCTAAATAAATGTTCCTTTATTTATTTCCTAAATAAATAAATGTTTTCATTTTATAAAATCCTATCGATTTTATAAATAAGATTTATTTTCAATTTAAACATTGAAAATTCCCTTTTTACATTCTAGTATCACCTACGGTGTTTAACGTGTCGTATAATAATGATCGGTATCATTCACACATATGGAATCAATAACAGATTTCATAACACATCATATATCACAATATATGGAAAACGGTAAAATAAATGTTGAGGAATCCAGTCGGATTCCTCCAACCTGTTTCCCTGCATCACAGATGTTAGACAATATAGATAACATCACTTTCAGTTCCATATGATATATTCTGTTAAACAGAATCAATATAGAAATTTAACTAACTGACTAGCAGTTCAATCAACACACAGTCAACCAGACAATTTTAACTGTTCTAAGAATACGTTGTAAAAATAGAACTGTTCAGAGTTGGTGATTTTTACTCACCTTTTCGCGTTAACCGTTAAATAACGATTTGCGTCAGTCGATTAAGCTAGTGCTTTAATTTGCCAGAGTCTGTAACGTGCTCCACGAACCAGCTTCATTTTGCAGTCTGCGTTCATACGGACTCAACGTAACTGACGACGTCAAATTCGCTTACTTGACCGGCCCAATATCCATACCTACTTCTTTTATCTTCCAATATCCATGTGAACACTTCTCCTATATGATGATATATTTTCTTTTCTTTTCATTGGGCTTCAAGTATTAAATCGGCCCAGGTACATCCTTACTTCACCCGATTTGTATTTCGTTGGTTTCACCATAGAGCTTTCGGCCCATCTTGTTTTAATCCGCATGTGAACGGTACCTTCTTCCTCAATGAGCTTTTATAGTTATTGTTTAACTTCCATCTGCTTTACTCAATGATCCGACGCCACATACATATATACTCAGTACCTCCCGCAGCGCTTCATCTTCTTCCACTTATCAAAACAAAACTGCAACCCTTCATCCCTTTTCAATTCCAGGAGCTTGAATTCGAACGCAACGAAAACCCGTGTAGGATTGAAGCGTGCCATCATATTTATACCACTCAAACGAACTGAGCTGTTATATGATTTATGTATATACCACCGTGACGATATATATATATATATATAAGCCGGATATTCAACGCTCTCACCCAACTGTGTGTTTAGAGAAGACTGCACAACCCTTACTTCCTGTCAAACCTTTGTAAAAGGGAATCAAAGTGCCGTGCTTCTTTAATTCCCATGCTCCACGTTAAAACTTCGCCCACTTCACAGGCTAAACACAACTGTCCGGTTATAAGCTTCCTTTCACTTCAGCTCCACGTCAGAAGACTTCACGCACTCCCACCTCTTCACGTCCCATGTAGCTATCGCAAGCCTTACTGCTCTTCAAGTTATAACACGTGGAACCTCCTCCGAAATGCTCACCACTCATGATTTTAGTCCACGCACAACTCGCATCATTCAAACACTTCGTCATCTCCAGTGAGCCGCCATGCCACAGATCCTTCCGACTCCATTCTTGCTGCATAAAAATTGAACCCGAGATCACCGTTTGCTTTTAACCTCATTTCACAGTTGCGTTTTCTGTCTGTAGAGTTTTCTGCGATTCTGTTTTGATCTGTGAATGATCGATCTGTTGCGGAGAGAAAAGATGCGGCGGCAGATTCATTTGACAGAAGTTAATTAGGTTATAGGATGGATTTATATATATTTTGATTTGTGTAAGTAATTGGAGGCCACGTTTCTGGTGTGAGGACCACGAATTTTCCTTTCCTTAATTCATGTTGGTCCATTTTCGTTCATTCTTTTGTAAGAGGAGATATGGTCGAGAAGAGAGGAGCGTGGACTTCTGTTGATCACCGAAGGGGATGAGGGATAAGGTTATAAATTAGTTAAGGGTTATAAAGTTTTACATATCCGGTTACGTCAAATTTCATCAATATATGAGCTGCTCCAGACAGAGATAAATATACCGTTGTGATGAGCTTGGTGTCCCGATCCCAAAAACATAATAATATCGGTAGATTAACTCATATTTTGAAACCTCAAAATGTTGATTTCAGGGTGCAAAATACTCCACATAAAAAGTTGCTTATTTAATTAATTAAAAATTAAAGTAAAATTCTAAAAATTAAATTATCACTACTTCCCAAAAGAACCTTGTCTAAATTCAAACCCGATATTCAAATATATTGAAAACCCTTTTATAACGTAAATAAAGCGTTGCAAATTATAAAGGAATTCCACAGCGACTTTTCTAAAATTTGATTTGGACATATCTCAACATCTACCCGGCGAAATCCTGATTTTCCTCTTCCACTAGAAAGATATAGTCCACCAGCTCCACACGTTTCTTGTTTCACAGAAATCCGGCTTAAAATGAATCATGTACATTCAGTTGAAGTTCAAATCGCCAAATTGCGAACTGCCGCGATGTTTCAGGTTCGTTTTAATTATAATTGAAAATTATAAGTTCGAACGTTGTACTTTAAGTTATCGATATCGCCAAATCGATATATAAATCGTTAAATAAATTAATTATTCGACAGCTAACAAAACGCGCCATTACACTCAGTGTGGTAACGCTGTTTTAGCTCTTCATATTGTTTCTTGTAGCTGTTAGTGTCGCACTGTGTAAGGGAAAGCTTAGCCTGTGCATCCCTAACCTCTTTCTATGTATCTTTCAGGATGCTCTCATCATACCCGGCCATTTCCTTCATGTTATTCACATTAGTTATTAAATCTCGAATTATTTTAGAAAGACTTCGCGAACACTTGTACGTTTCCTTATACTGCTTGTTCACTAAGTCTACTTTAGCCTTGACTTCATCCGTCCACTTCGAAGGCACTGGCTCAAGAGAAGGAATGAAAAGCATATTTCCAAAGTGATCATCTGGAAATTTCTTCTTCAGAGTTTTCAATTTCACTTCATTTTCGAAGTCAAATATCACAGGCTTCGTTGTTGATAGTTTGACTTTTCGTCGCCCAGTAGGTACAAGAGCCATTTTTCCTTTCTCTTGACCCTTGTCAGAAACTTTGGTTTTATCATGTGGGTCAGAATGCTTCGGTGGTCGATTTTCCTGATGGTGTATTTCCTTCGGAAGCGTCAAAACCTTGGGAAGTGATTTATCCCCCTCACGACGGTCCTGCTGGCTTTTGTGCTTAGCGGTATCTGACCGGCAAGAGGAACGAGAACGTAAAGAATAAGGACGGCTTGAATCATGATGTTTCCTGCCATCCCTCCCACGACTATCGCCTCGGTCATACACCATGACTGAGTCAAACCTGGGCATACTTGAATGAACATCTCTAAGAGGGTAGCGATGACGCAACATTTCTTCTGCAAAATGACACAAGTAAACATTAGAAACCAGAGTAGTTATGATACAAAAGTGTTGTGACGTGCAGTGCAAGTGTAGTGTATATGTCCTAAGTGATCCCTCCAATAGACCGGAGCCTAGAGTTAGGCTTGTCTGTGCAATCTCCCCGGCTTTTTAGGAGTAGCCTCCTCTTCGGATGTAGGAAAGAAAGGTTCTGTGCCAATATCCTTAGAAGTGAATATCTTGCCAGGTAGAGGAAGTTTTGATAAACCCTCGAATATGGAATCTACGGGAGAAGATCCACCAATAGGAGACCTATTAGAGAGGGTGTCTTTGGAGACGGCTGCCTTTCAACAACAGAATAATCCTTCAGGTTGTCATCTTGTTGTTTATCCCTGGCGGATATGTTCAAAGCATCGTCATGTTGAGTCGACAATGGAGAATGACTTGTCGGAAGTATAGTCGGGTTTTCCTCTACCGTTGACCCTTTATCTCCTATTTGCAATTCCTGGCTGGAGCCTACGAGTTCTTGACCTTTCGAACTCTCCCCCTTCTCGGTCAAACTACAATCTGTCCCTCAACTGGGGGCACGTACTTGTAGGGTACGCCTGCTTGACCGATGCCTCGTCTTATGTCCAGTAGATAATGTATATGTAGGACTTCATCAACTAAATAGTCATTGACACTTAAATGCTTTTGATTACCGTTTAGCAAACAGTTCATGGGATCCAAATACGCTTGGTGCACCTCCTTCTTTGGGTTAGCAACTAAGGTGAGTTAATGCACTCGCTGTAGTTATCAAAGTCAAAACGTCGAAGATTGAAACTTACTCGATTAGAGCCATTGCCCAGCGCACATCCCGTCTGATGCTTGATATAAAACCATTCGGGCTTCATATCGCCTACTTTACTGCTGAATGCCTCGTTGATAATTTTCTTTTTCGGAACGAACTCGCAGTATACGAAAGATGGAGTGTCCTTTGTCCGATGTTTAAAGTGATAGAAGAAATTTACATCTTCGAACATAAGCTCTATTCCTAAAATCTCCCTATAAGTGATATACAATGTGTGTAGATAGGCATACGCATTGGGATGAAGCTGCATTGGGGCAATCCGCAATCGCCTTAGAAAATCGACGAAGAATGGTGGAAACGAAGGGATAACTCCTACAATGCACATCAACCGACTATTTGCCATATATCCTTTGGGTGGATTGTGAGGCCGATTTTCTTTGTTCTCTACCTTAATCTCATCCCAAAGAATTCCATATCTCAAACATATGCATCTAAGTTTGGGCTCATCGATTATCGACCGAATGGAATCGTCAGGTGATTCTAAGATGGTTGCATTCTCAAATTCATCAGGAGCACGATTATCTCCAACTCCTCCTTGCTCCTCTGCATCCATGGAAATTTCACTTCTAGATGATTCTGCACTCTCGTGAGTTTCTATCTCGTAGTATGAGCCTACGCTATCCCATTTTGGATATGAAGTAGATGAGATGTCCTCAGGATTGGGGTTTTCAGATGTAATAAAGCTTCGGTTTTCTCTGCCAATCTAGTTGGGCGTCTCCCTGACATGGTTTCTTTACTATCCAAGAGATGATAGAAATTAGAGTATGGTTGCTCTTACCCCCCGTATGTGCGTACTAATCTGTGTCGGTCTGTGCAGTGCTGAAATCAGAAATTAAAAAGTAAGCATAATAGAAAGCAGTGTAAATATTAGTCAAGTAATTGTACATTCATTAAGTCCAGTAATTCCAACTCCGAAGACTCTATCGTAACTGTCTACAAGTCAACAAATTGTGCTGAATTTTTGGTTGGATTATATGCAAGATTAGGTCATAAGTTAACATCATCAAAGTTTTAATTTCATCCAGGTATAGTTGTGCCAAGTTGAATGTATGCTTCATATTAAAATTATCAGGTCGGATCGAATTCCCCCAAGTAGATATTTTGGGCCAAGTCAGTGTGCTACGGGAAATGCTTCGGGTTGGTTCCAAGCAATGGAATAAAAAATATCATATCCGATTGACGTCCTGAAAAGAGGTTATGGCTGGTCGGATCGGTAAATTCCAATCTGAACCGACCCCATTTGCTTCCACTCGGTTACTCCCCTTAAGCATTTCTGAAATCGTTCCAACCTGGTCCGCTCCCGCTCCCCCAAACTTACCATCTTCTTCCTCCTTCCCACTTCACCAAAAGCCATGAACCCATCGTCTTCCCTTCATAAAGTTTGGAAATACACTCACGAACTAATGATCCCGGCGCTTGTGCTCAGATCGTCAAAACCACTACTTCGAGACGACGAAGCCGCTAGCGATGGTGGAGATGAATCAGAGAATCCCAACGTCAATATTGACGTTGGTATGGATTAAGTCATACAAATTAATACCAATTTTGAACATTCCTTGATAAAAAACTAAAAGAGACGAGATTTTGAACCCACCTACAGGTTCGATTTGGAAATTGGACGGATTCTAGGAATTTTGAAAATTAGGGTTCTTGATGGAATTGGGGAAGACAGTAATAGAAAATGAGAAAAAATAGAGGAAAAATGATTTAAATAGTGAGCCGAAAAAGACTCTTGGCATTCTCCGATGGGATGGGCCAGATTGGTTCGTTTATTGAGGCAAGGGGATTGAGAACCACGAGCAGATTGGTAGTATGAACGGTTTAAATGTACGGTAACACCATGAAATTTTAACAACGCTAAAGATGATAAATTAAATAATAATTAATTTATAATTCATAATTAAGTGAAACGGACTGCGCCATTGCGCTCGTCTCGGAATTCTGGTCAAAATAGACACCTGGTTTGCGTAAAACAGACACCGTATGAAGAAGTTATTAAGGTTTCTAGTTTGTATACGCAAAAGGAGAATATAAATATAATTAAAATCATAATCCAAAAATCAATTTGAAATTCAAAATTTGGGGAGGCGGCAAAAATCCCGCTCACGGGTGTTGACCCCTCAAGGGGGTGTCGGCCCCTGGGTCGACCCCTCAAAGGGGGTGCCGACCCATGGGTCGACCCCATAAGGGGGGGTCAACCCCCCTGTGGTAGACTTGGGCAGATTAGGGTTTTTGGTACGGCTATATATATGGCTTCATTTTTCTAGTTTCTCCACACCAAAAATTATGGAGAACTAGATGCTGCCTCTGCCTTGATTAAATCAAGTCTTTTCTTCTTCTGCAATCAAGTCAATCAACTAGAGCTTAGAGATCTGTGATTCAACGTGAGCAATCCCTTCTCTATTTTTCTAGATCCAAAAACTGTGAGTCTATGTTAATTTTAGATCTAAATAATTAAAAAGTTATTCTTGACATGACTATAACTTGGATCTATGCCTATGACTACTTGAATCATATCAGATCTGTTATAACTTGTGTATCTATGATATCCTGACATGACTATGATTTATATTTTAACTTTATCATGTCAGATCTACCATTTTTGTAGATCTAGTCCATTGTTTAGATCACATCGTGCTTGTTACCATTATGTTTGTGGCTAAATCAGATCTATTGTTGTTAGTTATCTAATTTATGAGATCTTATCATGCCAGTTATGACATCCCTATTATATTAGAATTAGCTCTATTGCCATATGTTCATCGTATCTGTTCCTATATGCTTATCTTGTCATTATGCCACTGTATGTTTATGCCATTACATGTCAACCTTGTTAGTATGATCATTTCTGTCATCTTCCCTTCATCCTTTCCCTTTTATTTTTATAGACAGGCTACTTTCGAGCCTAGGCATGCCGCTAAAATATGCGAATGCGTTATATTGGGAACGAGGGGAAAACTGTATAATCTGGGGTATAACTTGTAATTTGAAATTTGGCATAACTTGAATGAAATATACGAATATGAATTTGGGGCATATGGTTTATTATGAACATGACTTGGGAAAGGGGCATGAAAACCTATAACGACATAGGAATAATTGGTTGATAATTGGAATGCCTAGAATTATAGTAATTAGTAACTGTAACCGCGCTTAGAGACGAGGTTAGATTACATTTGTGGTGGAAGTTTGCCCAGAACCGCCCGGCATATCCAGCGACCGCAAGTGGTGAATCTAATGTGAGGGGTCTAAGTACATAAACACGAGACGTGCTAAGACTCGAGGTTAAGTCCGACTTGTGGAAGAAGTCTGCCCGGAACCGACCGGCATATCCAGCATCCCAAGTGGTAGGCTTAATGTGGGAGGTCTAGCACATTATATCCATAAATGAATATGGTAATTAATTGTAATACTTAACCTAGTTGAATCCATATAGATTGTATAAACATGTGGAATTAAATAGGGGTTAAGTAAACTTTTTTGAAACTGTGGGTGGGTTAACTATATCTTGGGTTGGTGGGTAATATTTATAGATAGACCCACAAACTTAACCTGTTGGGATTATGCTATTTTATGACACCAGTAGGTAGGCATAATCTGTGGAAAACCTAGTGAGGATGCAAGACAAAGGGGAGAGCTTGCATCATCTTGTGTGTGGGACTCGTTTCAGTTAGTAACCCATATTTAGGTATCAAATGAGTACTCCGAACTATGTCGGAGTCGGGGCACGCTTACTGGGCTGATTGTAAGAGATCCAAAAGTAGGGGACAGTGTGGGCGGGGCGTATCGACCGTGTGACGGCCCGCCTCGCACCAGCCTGCATTTCCTCCAAGAGTGCGCTGTACACATGCCCGACTAGCACAAGACGGTCGTCAGAAGAAAGGAAAGAAAAGAATGAACTAATCAAAGAACCTGTAGAATGTCTCACAGCGCATGGGATAAAATATAATAATAACATACTTGACATAAAACAGGCGAGACAGTGCATAAGCTGATAACTAATAATCAATGTCAACATCAAAGCAGCGGAAATCCATATACAGCTTATTACAACTTTCCAAATTTACTGTCTCTAATAAAAAGAAAGCTAAAATAGAAGATACACCAACAATGCCCAAGCAGTGATCTTCAACAACACAGGGAGAATATTATGTATATAGTACGTGGAAGCCTCCTGCTCGTCTCCGGACCATCTACCCGTGCATCACCGGCTAACCTGTCTCTAGTCTGCTCGTGTGAGCACCCAGAGTAATAAGAAGAGACATAAAACTCTGGGTCAGACATAAAGCCTGGTATGAGCGATAAGCATCTAAACAGAGTAATAACAGGTATACTAAACCATACCTGAACCTGGACCTGCAACCAAAGAGTTAGTACCACATACCGTACGATACTCCAAGGTGCCATAATAAATAGTGTAAGAATACGGGGGTGGGGTGTGCATGTCACAATGATAGCAAACAAATCATCCATAGCAACCATTCTCGCATCTCTCACTCAGTGCGTAAAGCGTACGACATCTACCACTTTGAAACACTAGACAAACTGAGGCAATGACGAATCCCGACTTGTAGAAACCCTGCTATGACCAAGCCAAACACTTGGAGTCATGACCAAACATTTCAATGACCCACTTCATTGGTCGTAGCCCTTGGTTCTACCAATGCCATAATGGCCCTGAATCCGCCTTCGTACCTCCTACCATAGTGGTCCAAAGCTATAGGTGTCGACAACTCCTTAGTACGCGTCCCGCAGCAAAGCCCAACCATGAAGTGAACTCGTTGATTCCCATCTGAATCTTAAGCTCGAACTTCTCATTTGGACTTCCTTTGCATCTCGGGTTTGGTTGAATTGGAGTGGGTCTTCAGAAGAGTTGTCGTACATTAACAGTCCTAGAGTTCTGTTCGGTTCGGTAGTCATCACCATCACCGGGTCGGGTCGGTGTCTCCCTCCGGGTCGGGTCGGTTCAGTGATTCTCCCCCTTCAGTTCGGTTCGGCAATCATTGCCCTCGTCTGTTCGGTTCGGGTTTCTTCACTCCGGGTCGGGTCGGGTTGCTATCCTCCTTCCAGTTCATGCTCCTTCTTCGATCAGCTCCCTCGTTTCTTCTACTCCGATCCGATCACTTCGCTTTACTTCAGTCCGATCCACTCCGCTCCCTAGCCTACTCCGATCCGATCCCCTTGTCCACTCCAACTCTAAGTAAACAGCCTTCCTTTTTGCCAAGTCTTCTATGTGCCAAACTCCAGTTCGGGTCGGGTTTCTCGCCCAGTTCACATATCCGATCCGAGCCCCTACTCCGATCCGATCCGGTTCGGAACATGCACTTTTCTGCAACTTTTCCAGCAACTTGTTTACGCCGTTCGACGACGTTTTTGACAAATCTAACTATTCTAATCAATCACAATTCATGTCAAATAGTCATAGCAACATGTAAGAACAACCACAAACACCTAACAACAATTCAAATGAACCAAAATGGATCAAAAGTGGCTAAAACCTCACATTTTCCTATAATCCTTCTTAATCATGTTTAAGCATACGATTAGCAAAACACATCGAAATTAACCCAAATTTCTAACAGAGCCTTAAAACATTATTTTAGAATTTTAAGAGTTTTTCCAGAATTTATTTACGTATAAATTCGCTAATCTTCACTAATTACCCCTAATCACCGTAATTAGTGCAAAAACTATGCAAATCACTCACCTTGGCCACAAATGAAATTCTCAGAACTGAAACTCCTCTGATTTGGGGTGGATACTGATGTCTAACAGCGGCTCCAACCTTGCTTTGGTGCTTTTCTCCTTAATTTGGTGTTGCTAAGCCTAATCTTCAATTAGAGAGTGATTTGGGGTGTTTTAGATGTAGGAAGCCATTACTAAGGTCTTCAAGGAGGTTTGTGGCGGCTCAAAACTGAAATGAAAGTGATAACCTAACCCTAATCAGACCTCCTAACCCTCTAAACCCGAAATTCCCCTTGGGCCTAGCTGCTAATCACCCGTTTAAGCCCAACTAAGCTGTCTTTCACCATCTGAAACTTGTTTCAGCCATATCTCCCAAACGGTAAGTCCGTTTGGCTAATGTGACCACTCTACGGAAAGAGAAACCATCATCCGAAGCCAATGGAAGTGGTTTCAGGTCAAAATTCCTTTCCAGTCAAAAGTTATGGCCAAAACAGTGCCAACTAGGGGTAAAATGGTCATTTAAAAATCGGGAAAAATCATGAACATGGGAAATGACCCTAATAGTCGTCTCCCAAAGTTACACGACCATACGACTTCGTATGTGAAAGAAATAAATATTCTACGATCCTATGGTGCGTAGAATGCGGGTCGTTACACTCTCCCCCCCTTAAGAAATTTCGTCCCCGAAATTCCTTAACCCAAAACATACAAAGGATCCCGCATGCCTAACAACCACATATAACAAAAATCAAACATGCAAAACAAGCAAACAAGCCTATCCTAGCATGCGGAAAAACTAAATCGAAGTCAAAATCTTACCAGGCAAAGAGTTCAGGATAAGTCTTCCTAATGTTCTCCTCTGTCTCCCAAGTACAATCATTCTCGTCCTCGCCCCACTGAACCTTGACTAGTTTCACCGCCTTCCTTCGAAGTTGCTTCATGTCGTGCTCGACAATACGGGCCGGCTTGCGGTTCCCAACCGCCTCGGGTTCTACTTCGAAGTCCTCCAACTGATCAGGTGAAATAGTCATATCTGAGTCGTGAACGAACTTCCTTAGTTGGGAAACATGAAATACGTTATGAACTCCCGCCATCTTCTTCGGTAAGTCAATTCTATATGCCAAATTCCCGACTAATTCAAGAACATGGAATGGGCCAACAAACCTTGGTGCCAACTTGCCTCTCCTGCCAAATCGTATTACGCTCTTCAACGGAGAAATCTTGACAAACACCAAGTCGCCAACGGAGAATTTTAAGTCTCTTCTCCTCTTATCAGCATAACTCTTCTGCCTATCCTGGGCAGCCTTCATTCGTTGTTGAACGACCTTGATCTTATCCGACGTTTCTCTCACCATCTCTGGTCCAAGCATGAACTTCTCGCCAGTCTCTATCCAACATGATGGTGAGTTACACGGTCTTCCGTACAAAGCTTCAAACGGAGCCATACCGATACTGGATTGGTAACTATTATTATATGCAAACTCTACTAGATGCAAATGGTCATCCCATGATCCACCAAAGTCCAACATACATGCCCTCAAGAGATCTTCCAAAATACGATTCACCCTTTCCGTCTGACCGTCGGTCTGAGGATGATATGCGGTACTGAGATGTAACTCTGACCCTAGCGCCTCTTGCAAGCTCTTCCAAAACCCACTAGTGAACAACGGGTCTCGGTCGCTCACAATGCTTTTAGGTACTCCATGAAATCTCACTACCCACTTCATATACAATTCTGCTAACTTAGCTGTCGTTCTTGTCGATTTGACTGGTATAAACCTTGCACTTTTAGTCAGTCGGTCTACAATCACCCAAATGCTATCATATCCCGATCTAGTCCTTGGTAAACCATCGACGAAATCCATCGAGACTTGCTCCCATTTCCATTCGGGAATTTCTAATGGCTGTAACAGACCACTAGGCTTCTTTTGCTCGGCTTTAACTAGCTGGCAATTCATGCACTTGGATATAAACTTCCCAACGTCTCTTTTCATTCCTTCCCAGTAGTAAGTCTGCTTCATATCTCGATACATCTTGTTACCACCGGGGTGTATAGTTAGTCTTGAGTGATGACATTCTCTAAGCACTTCGTCTCTCAATCCATTGACATTGGGTACAACGAGCTTTCCATTCCTTCTAAGCCATCTATCTTGATCAAGCCCATACTTGCTCACCTCCTCATCGACACCCATCTCTAACTTGGAGATGATTTCCAATAGGTTAGGATCGTCCCTCTGACTAGAGCCGATCCGCTCAATCAAAGTGGGTCTGATCGTCAAACTCGCTAACATTTCTGGATCCAATTCGCACTTTGGTCTGAAATCAAATTCCGCGATAAACTCCAGTTGCTTCCATTCAAGGAACATAGCCCCCAAGCTGGCATGTCTTCTACTCAATGCATCAGCCACCGCATTGCCCTTTCCTGGTGTGTATGCGATGTCAAAATCATAGGAAGCTAAGAACTCTAACCATCTCTGCTGACGGAGATTTAAATCCTTCTGGGAGAATAGATACTTTAACGACTTATGATCCGTAAATAGCTCAAACCTTTCTCCCAAGAGATAGTGTCTCCACATCTTTAACGCGAACACGATCGCTGCCAATTCTAAATCATGGGTAGGGTATCTTCTCTCGTGCGGTTTCAATTGCCGACTTGCATAAGCTACAACCCTACCGCCTTGCATCAATACAGCACCCAGTCCGGTACCACAGGCATCCGTGTATACCGTCATCTCTTCATCCCCCTTAGGAATGACTAACACTGGTGCGCTTGTCAACTTGTCCTTTAGGCTTTTGAATGCATTCTCGCACCTTTCATCCCAGACAAAAGCTTGATTCTTCTTGGTCAACTGGGTCAATGGTGCTGCTATCTTGGAGAAACCTTGGATAAACTTACGATAATATCCAGCTAATCCCAAGAAACTTCTTACATCTGTTGCATTCTTGGGCGTAGGCCAATCTTGTACCGTAGCCACCTTCGCTGGGTCCACGGCAATACCATTCTCTGACACAACATGGCCCAAGAACCTCACTTCCCTCTTCCAGAAGTGACACTTAGAAAACTTTGCTTTCAATTGGTGTTTTCTCAACACCTCCATCGCTACTCTTAAATGTTCCTTGTGTTCCTCCTCTGTCCTCGAATAGACCAAAATATCATCAACGAACACAAGGACAAACTTATTCAACTGATCTCTGAATACCCTATTCATAAGATCCACAAAATATGCTGGGGCATTGGTCAGCCCGAATGGCATGACCAACCACTCATAAAACCCAGACGGCGTCCGAAATGCCGTTTTTGCTATACTCTCAGCTTCCACTCTAAGCTGATGAAAACCTGTCGCGAGATCCAACTGAGAAAATACTCTCGCGCCACTCAACTGATCAAACAAATCATCTATCCGCGGTAGAGGATACTTGTTCTTCCTCGTCACTTTATTCAACTCGCGGTAGTCTACACACAAACGAAGGGAACCATCCGCCTTGGTAGCAAACACAACTGGTGCTCCCCATTCAGAAACACTCCTTCTGATAAATCCCTTCTTCAAAAGATCGCTGACTTGCACCTCGAGCTCTCGCTGCTCCCTTGGTGCCATACGACGAAGTGGCATCACTATAGGTCTGGCATCCTTTACCAAATCAATACGGAACTCAATCTCCCGGTGTGGTGGAAGTCCGGTCACTTCTTCGAAAACATCCGGATACTGGCCAACCACGGGCAAACCTGACAACTCACTATGCGGAATGTCGAGGGAGTTTAGAAAACTAGCCAATACCCCCTTACTGGGTAGACCACTAAACACTATCCTCCGCCCATCATCCGCTCTAGCTGTCACCAACAAGCCCTCACAGTCTACCACCACCCCGTATCTTTGGAGCCAATCTACTCCCAAAATAATGCCAAACCCAGTAAAGCCCAAAACAAAGCAATCACAAACAAACATGCATCCATGACTCGATAGAACCACATTACGACAAATCATGCTAAGACTAGTCGAACCACCAATCGGGTTCGTCACTACCAAAGGTCTATCGACAATCTCGGGCTCCAATCCCAACCTATCTACCAGGTCACTAGATATGAAAGAACTGGAAGCTCCGGTATCAAACAAAACTCTAACAGGAACATCATAAATAGAAAGCATACCTTGAATGACGACAGTCTTTCCCTTCTCCGCCGCAGTTGGGGCATTCGACGAAGAAGGAATAGCATTAAGAGCATATGCTTTCACCATTTGCTTTTCCTTAGGGGGCTGTGGACACTTGTCCTTGTGATGTCCCAATTGGCCACAATTGAAGCACTTCCTATCCGCTGGCTTGGCCCGACAATTACTAGCATAATGGCCCTTCTTACCACAGCTGAAGCACTCCACATCTTGCTTATTCTTTTTCTTCTGGCCATCCTTAACCTGATTCTGCTTTCTCTTATTCTGGGAACCACCTTTACCTCCACCACTTGCTTGTGGTTTTGGCTCTTCTGCAGATGCAACCTCAGTCTTCGACTTAGGGTAAAGACTTTCTGATCTTAATGCTTTCCCCACAATCGACTCAAACGTCTCATCGATGTGGTTAATAAGCTTTTCCCCTAAGTACTGATCTAACCCAGTTATGAATTTCTCATTCTTCTTCTCGGCAGTATCAATAAGAGATAACCCATACTTTGACAAAGTGTCGAATTCAGCAATGTACTCCGAGACAGCTCTGCCATTCTGCTTGAGCTCCAAGAATTTCTTAAACAACACTGACTTCTGAGCAGCGGGAATGAACTTCTCACTAAAGCGAGCCTTAAACTGCTCCCAAGTAATCTGGTCTTCGGGAGTAGCTGCCTTTATAGCATTCCACCAATTCATTGCCCGCCCTTGCAGCTGACGGGATGCTAACTTTCTCTTCATTGCATCCTCGATACCCAAATCCTCGAAGATACGTTCGCAACTATCCACCCAATCTTGAACATCCGTGGCCGACTCCGTTCCGTGGAACGGCTTCCCACCAAGGCTAGTATAGTCTTTATTCAGCTTGGCGAAGTCGACCCTCGGCGCCTGCACTATTGGACCACCACCATTTCCGCCATTGGGAGCTGCTCTCTGTACATCTCTAAGCATCTCTCTCATGAGGTCAGTAAACATTGTCCTCATGTCAGCAGCATTCCCATTATTAGCTCCCCTACCAGCACCTCTAGTATCTCGGCTCATCGTCAATCTGAAAAAGGAAACGATTAACGACTCCATAGTGGTGCTAGTGCAGCACGACTTCATCCTTATACTACTAATAGTATATATATATATAGCTTTTAAAAACCAAAGTAATCACAAATACGCTCTCTCGTATACGTATATTATCTCTCCCTGATAACTTCCCTAGGCTAACTACGCAACCTAGAGCTCTGATACCAAGTGTGACGGCCCGCCTCGCACCAGCCTGCATTTCCTCCAAGAGTGCGCTGTACACATGCCCGACTAGCACAAGACGGTCGTCAGAAGAAAGGAAAGAAAAGAATGAACTAATCAAAGAACCTGTAGAATGTCTCACAGCGCATGGGATAAAATATAATAATAACATACTTGACATAAAACAGGCGAGACAGTGCATAAGCTGATAACTAATAATCAATGTCAACATCAAAGCAGCGGAAATCCATATACAGCTTATTACAACTTTCCAAATTTACTGTCTCTAATAAAAAGAAAGCTAAAATAGAAGATACACCAACAATGCCCAAGCAGTGATCTTCAACAACACAGGGAGAATATTATGTATATAGTACGTGGAAGCCTCCTGCTCGTCTCCGGACCATCTACCCGTGCATCACCGGCTAACCTGTCTCTAGTCTGCTCGTGTGAGCACCCAGAGTAATAAGAAGAGACATAAAACTCTGGGTCAGACATAAAGCCTGGTATGAGCGATAAGCATCTAAACAGAGTAATAACAGGTATACTAAACCATACCTGAACCTGGACCTGCAACCAAAGAGTTAGTACCACATACCGTACGATACTCCAAGGTGCCATAATAAATAGTGTAAGAATACGGGGGTGGGGTGTGCATGTCACAATGATAGCAAACAAATCATCCATAGCAACCATTCTCGCATCTCTCACTCAGTGCGTAAAGCGTACGACATCTACCACTTTGAAACACTAGACAAACTGAGGCAATGACGAATCCCGACTTGTAGAAACCCTGCTATGACCAAGCCAAACACTTGGAGTCATGACCAAACATTTCAATGACCCACTTCATTGGTCGTAGCCCTTGGTTCTACCAATGCCATAATGGCCCTGAATCCGCCTTCGTACCTCCTACCATAGTGGTCCAAAGCTATAGGTGTCGACAACTCCTTAGTACGCGTCCCGCAGCAAAGCCCAACCATGAAGTGAACTCGTTGATTCCCATCTGAATCTTAAGCTCGAACTTCTCATTTGGACTTCCTTTGCATCTCGGGTTTGGTTGAATTGGAGTGGGTCTTCAGAAGAGTTGTCGTACATTAACAGTCCTAGAGTTCTGTTCGGTTCGGTAGTCATCACCATCACCGGGTCGGGTCGGTGTCTCCCTCCGGGTCGGGTCGGTTCAGTGATTCTCCCCCTTCAGTTCGGTTCGGCAATCATTGCCCTCGTCTGTTCGGTTCGGGTTTCTTCACTCCGGGTCGGGTCGGGTTGCTATCCTCCTTCCAGTTCATGCTCCTTCTTCGATCAGCTCCCTCGTTTCTTCTACTCCGATCCGATCACTTCGCTTTACTTCAGTCCGATCCACTCCGCTCCCTAGCCTACTCCGATCCGATCCCCTTGTCCACTCCAACTCTAAGTAAACAGCCTTCCTTTTTGCCAAGTCTTCTATGTGCCAAACTCCAGTTCGGGTCGGGTTTCTCGCCCAGTTCACATATCCGATCCGAGCCCCTACTCCGATCCGATCCGGTTCGGAACATGCACTTTTCTGCAACTTTTCCAGCAACTTGTTTACGCCGTTCGACGACGTTTTTGACAAATCTAACTATTCTAATCAATCACAATTCATGTCAAATAGTCATAGCAACATGTAAGAACAACCACAAACACCTAACAACAATTCAAATGAACCAAAATGGATCAAAAGTGGCTAAAACCTCACATTTTCCTATAATCCTTCTTAATCATGTTTAAGCATACGATTAGCAAAACACATCGAAATTAACCCAAATTTCTAACAGAGCCTTAAAACATTATTTTAGAATTTTAAGAGTTTTTCCAGAATTTATTTACGTATAAATTCGCTAATCTTCACTAATTACCCCTAATCACCGTAATTAGTGCAAAAACTATGCAAATCACTCACCTTGGCCACAAATGAAATTCTCAGAACTGAAACTCCTCTGATTTGGGGTGGATACTGATGTCTAACAGCGGCTCCAACCTTGCTTTGGTGCTTTTCTCCTTAATTTGGTGTTGCTAAGCCTAATCTTCAATTAGAGAGTGATTTGGGGTGTTTTAGATGTAGGAAGCCATTACTAAGGTCTTCAAGGAGGTTTGTGGCGGCTCAAAACTGAAATGAAAGTGATAACCTAACCCTAATCAGACCTCCTAACCCTCTAAACCCGAAATTCCCCTTGGGCCTAGCTGCTAATCACCCGTTTAAGCCCAACTAAGCTGTCTTTCACCATCTGAAACTTGTTTCAGCCATATCTCCCAAACGGTAAGTCCGTTTGGCTAATGTGACCACTCTACGGAAAGAGAAACCATCATCCGAAGCCAATGGAAGTGGTTTCAGGTCAAAATTCCTTTCCAGTCAAAAGTTATGGCCAAAACAGTGCCAACTAGGGGTAAAATGGTCATTTAAAAATCGGGAAAAATCATGAACATGGGAAATGACCCTAATAGTCGTCTCCCAAAGTTACACGACCATACGACTTCGTATGTGAAAGAAATAAATATTCTACGATCCTATGGTGCGTAGAATGCGGGTCGTTACAGACCGGGTCTTGTGTGTGCATGGTTCGGACAAAGGGAGATAAGATGTCGTTACACCAGTAGATATGGTTGTGCACATTTGAAAAACGAAGGGTTGCCGCTTTAGGGAGTGATACACCCTACTGTGGGGCCAGCACATGGTATCTACGGAGTAGGGAGCCGATCGATTAGGGTAGTAATTAGGGTACATTTAGACTTCGGTATGTTTAGGAGCCCGTTATTACCCTTAGAGGTGATCCCGAAACGTTGGGTTGCTTGTTGATTGTATGGGGTGAAACCGTTTATTGGAAGTACACCTAAGTCTACCATCTTACAGTTGTTGGGATTGTCTCATTCTGGTTATACTAGTATCGGTGCAGAGAAATCATTAGAGAAGCACAATATAATCTATCATGTTTATCCTGTTTACTTTGTCATACCTGCCTTTTATGATGTTACCTCTCTTATCCATTTTATATGCCTGTCATGATACTTTTACTTATTTTTATGCTTAAAGTAACTGGACTCGCCAGACTTTATGTCTGACCCATTTTGTTTCCTCTTCTTTCTCTTCCGTTTCCCCGCCAGGTTCTCAGAGTGGGAATACTCAAGTTTGATCTGGATTCTGCTTTCATTTTGCTTGGAGCTCCTTAGATGTATTGCTCAAGTTCTTACCTTTGCTACTATGGCTATGTTTCTTTTAGGGATTATGCTTCTTTTATTATTGTACTCTGATGTTTTAAGTACGAGACAGAAGTTTTAATGATGTACTGGGTTTTATATATTTCATACATATGATGTAACCAAGTTTTGAACCATGATACTCTATGATTAATAAAGTTTTAAATTCCGCTGCTATTTTATATCTGTCTTGTAATGTTTCTGTTTACCTATAACACTTCACGAAACTTAATACATTCTCTTAATCAGTGACATTAACGGACGTGGGGTGTCACACTTGGTATCAGTGCTGAAGGTTACCAGATTAGATAAAAGTTTTTGAAAATTATTTTCCAAAAAGGTTTTAATAGAAAGCATTTTTCGAAAAGAAAAGTCTGTTTTGAAAAACATACCCCAAAGCCATATGTAATATCTTTCGATCCTTTGTCTGAATCCCTTTCCTTTTCTTTTCAGTATGTCCGAGGAACCTAACATTCCAGAGGGCGTTACGATACCAGGCTGGTTTCGTAGGTATCTAGAGGCCACGACGCCTGCCGGTGGTCAAGCTGACGTTCCTCCTCCAGCTGCACCTGTCGTTCCTCCTTCGCGTGCAGATAATTTCTCTAAGATCTGCAAAGATTTTGGTGCCATGGGAGGAAAGCCATTTTGTGGAATCGAGATGTTCGTAGAGGCAAGGAATTGGCTCAAAAAATCGGAGGATCTGTTTGGAATCTTCGAAGTGGACGATCGTAGGAAGATTCCGCTAGCCGCTTGGCTACTGAAAGATGAAGCTTCGTTCTGGTGGGAAGTAACGCAAGCAGGGCGTCCGGTGGAAACTTAGGATGATTTTAGATAGAAGTTTGAAATGAAGTTTCTTTCTCAAGCTGAGAAAAGCATGCAAATGGAAAGGTTCTTGGCGCTCAAGCAAGGAAGCATGACTGTTAAAGAATATGTTAACAAATTCAACCAACTAGCGAGGTTTAGGTTAGAGCTAGTGGATACCTCTTATAAGAAAGCTTTGCAGTTTGTTAAAGGACTGAATGAACCCCTTCAAGGGTTAGTTATGTCCCATATTCCAATGGGAGCAACTTTTGAAAGGCTCGTTGATATGGCCTTGATGCCTGAGGAAGACAAAAGCAACAACAAGGAAGTTAAGGTTGAGGAAACACAAAACAAGAAAGTATGGCCTAAGAAAGGACAACAACAACAACAACAGAAGAATGGCGGAAATAATGACAAGGCTAAGGATAAGAGGAAGTGCCATTGTTGCGGACGCGAGGGTCACTTTGTTAAATACTGCAAAAGAAGGAAGAATACCTGCTTCAATTATGGAGACGTCGGACACTTTGCTAATGAGTGCATGAAGAAACAGGGACAAGGTCAAAGGGCAGGAGCTTCTGGAGGGAAAGTGCATGCTGTCGTGACCATTGCTCCAGATAGAGGTCGGAAAGTTTCCGTGGAAAGTTTGACTTCTCTTTCCAATCGTCCTATTAGAACTCTTTTTGATTCTAGCGCTTCACATTCATTTATATCTAATTCTGTGGTTGAATCTCTGCACCTAAATACTAGTATGGTAGTAGATCCCGTAGTTGTCTCAAACCCCATTTGTGGTACGACTCATTTGTCCATGATTTGTCAGGGTTTGAGAATATCTGTGTTAGGTGTCGAATTTGAGTGCGATGCATATGTGCTCGGTTTTATGGGCTATGGTTTGATTCTAGAGATGGATTGGCTAGCCATATATGGTGCCATTCTGGATTGTGAGAGGAGGGTCGCTAGACTTTTGACTTTCCATGGAAGGACCCTCGAGATTTCTTGTGACCCACAAGGGTCTGTCATGCTTAGTTTTCTGGAGTTTCTTGATGCATATATCGATGATCTTCGATCTATGCCAGTATTCTGAGAATATCCAGATGTTTTTGATGAGGTACGGGGCTTACCTCCGAGACGCGAGATCAATTTTCGTATATATTTGGTGGGCAATGCGAAACCAATTGCATTACCTGTGCGCCATATGGATCCAAGGGAAAGGAGGGAGCTTAGCAAGCAAGTAGGGGAGCTACTTTAGAAAGGGTATATTAGGCGAAGCATATCCGAACGGGGTGCTCCAGTGGTATTCGCAACTAAGGCAGATGGTTGGATTCGCTTATGTGTAGACTATAGAGAATTGAATAAATTCACAAAGAAGAACAGGCACCCACTCCCGAGGATAGATGATCTGTTTGACCAGCTTGTTGGTGCATCAATATTCTCTCAATTCGACTTGTCCATGGTGTAACGACCCGAA
Source organism: Allium sativum (assembly GCA_030737875.1). NCBI lineage: Eukaryota > Viridiplantae > Streptophyta > Magnoliopsida > Asparagales > Amaryllidaceae > Allium > Allium sativum. The sequence continues at coordinate 293,684,605 of CM060913.1, read as the reverse complement.
AAAATGCGATCTTGGTTATCCGATATACGACACATATCGAACATCCAAGGATCGAAAATAACCGAATAGTTAATGAAAGAAATTAGAGGGTGAGAATAGATAAGATAGAAACTTAGAATAGAAGAAGAAGAAGAACACAATATCAGAGTAACACGAACCTCACAGCGGAACGAATAACATATAGTATTTAACATAACTTGAATTATACATCTGTACTTGAATATACATCATTATCAAAGTACAACACTTACAACACAGCGGAAATAAACTATAGCTATATGATCCTGAAGCCTCCTGCTCCAGCTCTTCAAGTATATCTGTAAATTCCTGACTACTTGACTGCCCGTACAAAATTGGGCACCCAAGAGTTTAGGGAAAACAAAACAAAATAAACTCCGGGTCAGTCATGGGACTGGTGTGAGTAAAACAATTTAAAACAGTTCAAGCAGGTAAACGATATCTCATAAGACCACGCCGTATAACGGAACGGGTTTTTCCCTTATGAGAATCCAAAATATCTTTATATCAAAAACCTTTTGATATTATAATAATGTCTATCAACCACAGTATAATAATCATCTGTCAGAAACGCTTTCATCTCACGTTCTACTTATATAGTATACAATCAAAACCGCAAGCACGTATTGGGTAATGGATTTCCAACTATGACAAGGTATGGAACCACCTTTCGCTAGTGTACCTCTAGAAAGGAATACACTGGGTTCAACAAGAACATCTTGCAACCCGACCACACATGACCGACCACTCATTTCGCTTGAGTGTATCGAATGTATATCACCAACGGTTGGGATCAGCAACCGTTTCCCGAATGGGACAGCATCAACAATAGATTTTTAGAAGTAAATGAAACTCTAGATCAGGTGATTATACACCCTTCTTCGGAGCGATTGACTTAGCCATGCTGCCTGCCCGATTTCTGTCATTTATCGGATGATGAGGCTTAAGGTTACGCTTCATCATCACATCAGATTCACTTTGAATGCCACATTATCAGATCCATCGAAAATCACTAATTAACGTCTACAACAATACATTACGTGTTAGCTAAAGAAGTTTCCTTCTCCACTTCCACTCTTGGTACGGTTGAAGAAATCAATGTACGTGACCTTTCTGGAAAATCTCTGTCAGACATTCATCTATGCAAGTCATCCAGGAACGGGATGAACTGAAGGCACTATTCAGTACATCCATCTTAGGCACTGTTATCTAAGACTTATACAATAGCCCTTGCACTTTACTCCGTCTTCAATTATCTTTGGCATATATGATTCGCAACGCTTATTCCAATACATAGTGGTTCTTTGATAATAATCCAACCGGTCTCTCCATATTAACAACGTTAAAATGGTAAAAACTTCGATAGTATGTGATTTAACCATCAAAGAAAAATACGTGTGCAAACAACGATATTATTTCCAGATGGAAATTCTATCAAATCAATCATCAATCATATATATATATATATATATATTCATATTTCCTTATTTTCTATGTTTAGAAAATATATGTTAACACAGGAAAACGTTCCCATTTCTAATACATATTTCCAATTTCAATATTTGATTACGTTTCTGATTCTATGTGGAAAACATTTCCAAATCTTCTTTACTTAGATTTAAACAGATGTTTAAATCAACATCGCGATGACAACTCAAACCACTATACTTATTTACTAAATTCACTTAACCACTTTCACTCTCGAACCTTAACCATTTCTAAATTAAAAACGCAGTCAATCAAGTTGGGGTATAGCTACCTCTCAGACCTTAATAGAACCTCCTTTCAAATCTCGAAATTGGGTAAGTTCATCTTTTAACTCTTTAACACTTCCTTACGTAACTCTCGTTCGAATACATCTCTATTCGGTTACTCCTCCCTCCGAATAACTATATTTGATAATCTCTCTTACAAATAACTAGATTCGGAAACCTTTCTTCGAATAAACTATATTCGATTAACTCTATTTATTTAACTCCAATCGATTTACTCTTTTTACTTAACTCCTTACTTAACTCCTTTCGAATAACTAATTCGATAACTCCTTTCGAATAACTCATTCAATAACTCTTACGTGTTTAACACTATTCGAATAACTAATATAACTCTTATTTATTTAACTCTATTCGAATAAACTAAATTCGATTAACTCCATTTGAATAACTCTAGTTCGATTTAACTCTATCGATTTACTCTAACTGGTTAACTCTAACTGGTTAACCCTAACTGATCACTTTAACTGGTCAACTCTAACTGATTAACTCTAACTGGTTAACTCTAACTCATACTCTATTCGATTAACTCCTATGAATTAACTCCTTTTCTATTTATTTACTTAACAAATAACTATTCCCTTTTCAATTCTATTTATTTAATAAATAAATATTTCTTTTATCTTTCCTATTTATTTAACAAATAAATATTTCCTTTATCTTTTCTATTTATTCTAACCAATAATATTTCATTTTATATCTATTCTATTTATTCTAACAAATAAATATTTCCTTTTATATCTATTCTACTTATTCTAACAAATAAATATTTCCTTTATTATAACTTATCCTTCAATTTTATAATTATTTTCTTTTATAAAAATCCTTTTCTATATAAAATCCATCGATTTTATATAAATAATTCATTTCCAAAATACACTTTGAAAATCCCCTTTCCCACATCCAGTATTTCTTATGGTACTTAACATACCATATAACAACGATAAATATCATCCAAACACACATAATCAACAACATATTATATATCACATCATATATCACAATATATGAATCACAGTAAAATAAATGTTGATGAATCCAGTTGGATTCCTCCAACCTGTTTCCCTGCATCACAGATGTTAAACAATATAGATAACATCACTTTCAGTTACATATGATATATTCTGTTAAACAGAATCAATATAGAAATTCAACTAACTGACTAGCAGTTCAATTAAACAGTCAACACACAGTCAATCAACCAATATTTAACAGTTCTAAAAATACAACATGAAATTATAAACTGTTCAGAGTTAGTGAGATTTACTCACATTACACGTTAACCGTTAAATAACGATTTACGTTAGTCGATTCTGATCAGGCAATTTATTTCGCCATAAATTGTAACGAACCCCAATCCACTCCCAGTTAGTTCCAGTGCGTAGCCGTCGTCCATACAATCCCAACGCAAATTATGATTCATCAATCTGATGTCAGATGACCACGATATTCAAGTTACTAGTCAATATATTATTTAAACTAAATTAAAACTTAAGTTACTTTACTAAATTGGGCTTTTACCTAAAAAAAAATCATTATTGGGCTTCTCACTACATCAGCCCGTCACCCTTCTTAAGCCCACCCGCGTTGGCTTTCCTCCCGTACTCAAGAAAAACATGGCCAGCATACTTCCTGCTTCAGATAAACCCAACGCCATGACCGAACATCTCTTCCTCCAAACTCCTCCTCCTTGCGATCAACTGCCACCGGAACACCACTGTTAAACTCCTCATCCCGTCCTCATCTTCCCTATACCCATCTTCCTTTGGACATCATTTCAAACCATGTTAAGGTTTTCCAAACTAGTCGGGATTAGCGAACCACACCGAAGTAATCATTCATTTTAATTCCTAATCCCAACCTATTCACCCCATGGAGCAAAACTGGTAATACTCCATATCTAACACCACGGTGTTATCGGTAAAATTAATTACCATTTCACGTTCAAATCTAATTAAAGATTTAACTATTGCTTTGGAGAAAAACTAGTGATACTCCGTTCTCGATCATTTCAATATTATTAAAGATTCATTCAAACTCCAGTTAGTTTTAATCTTCCAAAAAATCAACATTAATGATTATATAACTTTGGAAATTATGTCCTGTCTTTAACTAGGTTAAAGAACCAATGTTATTTAAAACACGGTTCACGATAAACGCAAAATCACATTCCATTCCATAAGTCTCTAATCGTAAATTAGTAAGAGAACAATTCCTTAAGTATTAATCCCGAAGACCGAAACCAACATCAGATTAATACCCAGGAAACCATTCAACTTAGCTAATCTCCAGTTAGTTTCTAATTTTCTTAACTCCATTGGGTTCAAGAACAACATTTTTAAAGATACCATTCACGACAAACCCAAAATTCAATTCAATTCATTTCCAATTAAATATTAATTGGTAAACTTCATTAAATCTTTTCTCAACTGGGTTTAAGAACAGTGTTAGTGAAGACACCGTTCAAGACAAACCCAAAATCCCATTTGATATTAAATACCAGGCTCTGAATAGAAAATATGTCGGCTTATATTCAATATCAAATTCTGAAATTAACAAATCGTATTGGAATAACGATATATATCTTCCAAATTCCTCTACAATATCCTTTTAAAAACGGAATCCAATATCGAAATATTCCGAAGATACTTTCGACTAAAATCCATTCCAATTCATATATTGGAAATTTCGGTTATCTTTAAAACCATTTCTAATCCAATTTATTTATTTAAAAATATTGGATTATAATTCTAGTTCATAACTAGTTCATTCAGATAAAAATATATTTTTATCTTTTCAAATATGGAAATTTTCATCTCAATTCTTCCCAAACCATTTATTATGATTTTACACAAATTATTAATATATTTAATAATTTTATCAAGGTATGTACAGTCGATTTCCATAAACGGTTATTGAACTGCACTTATAGCGACCTTTTCCAAATTTGATTTGGACATAATTCCAAATCCAACTGTTAGATTTCAAATCCTTCATATTCTTTGGAAAGCTCTTTTCGATACGAACCCAACGGTCCTAGTTTCAAAAGGATCCGACGGTCGGATCTCCCGTAAGGTTAATTCAAAGTTAATGGTCGAAATTCGCGAACTGCCGTGGCGCGGCGCATTCTATTCAGGCCATTATATATATATAATATATATTATATATATTTCATCGATTTCCTTTCAAAACGTATTTTATAAATCGTTTTAAATTCGTTTTAAAAACGATTCCAACTTCATTTTCAATTTTAAATCAAAACTGAATATTCTATATCATTATAATTTTTAAATGATAATATTTTCAAACATCAGATTTTTAAATCACTTCCTTTTTGATATTCATTATAAAAGTGAGTAAATTCGATATAAATATCGTTCACGTCAAAATGGCGTTAATCTAATCAACACGGCTTTATATATTTAAATATATTCGTGTCCATCCTAAATCGGACATCAAAATCGTATTTTGATTCTTTTCTGAATATTATTTTAAAATATTCATTATTTTAAATTATTTGTTATTTTAAAATATTCATTATTTCTGAACTGGAATCAGACACAGTCAATTACCATATAATGTTGATTATATGGATTTTATACTGCACATGTGTATCACAACAATGATAAATAATCAACCATCATCCAGAGTGCATTCTACACTGCATAAGCATTAAATATAAATATTAACCGCTTACAACAGCCTTCAACCAATTGATTGACATACAACTAATTATTGGGACTAGTGTATGTCATATATCATGCCAATACCCGTGTGGGGTTTCAATCAACAAACACCGAATATTATTTGTGTAGTTGGGCGATGTGTAAAATTTATCGTCCCAATCCATATCAGTAAAATAGGTGTACATAAACAAATCGTCTGATTTGTAAATGAATATTCAATTCTTTTCAGGAGAATTTCATGTCGTTCATTTACACATTAAAAAAATATATTTTTAACGTTAAAATATTTATTTAAACACTTCACTATTTTTTAATAGTTCATATTTATTCAATAAAAATGTTATTTTTAACTAACACTTTTTATTTCAGAAAATTTCGGCATTATAATGGCGCGATATTGGAATCGGGTAATGTCTAGCATTACCCCTCTCCTATAATGGCTTGCGTCATACACACAATAATCAATCCAAATTATTCCATTCACATTCCATGTCAAATTCAACAAACAAATCACTCAATCCAAAAACCACAACACAATGCAATCAAACAAGTCGTCCATGGTTTGTGGACGATGGAGAGCAGTTCATATATGCAGTTATAAAATAAATAACTGTATAAGAAACTATGGTGAGCAGTTCTCACCTTTGGTTTCCACTCCGCCAGTTTTATATTGGACGATGGTTTGGATTTACCCGACATTCCAACTCTATCTTTCCACGCTATTCATAAATAAAAAACACATTTTATTTCACTGCTACATGGATAAAAATCACATTTTTATTTCACCGCTACGTGGATAAAAATCACATTTTTAATTCGCTACATATATAAAAGTAATATTTTTATATTCTCTACTATATAACAATCAAATCTCTATGGTTCTAAAAATCAAATCTTTTTAATTGTAGAAATCTAATCTTTTCTAGTTATAAAAATCTAATCTTTTCTAGTTATAAAATTTAATCTTTTCTAGTTATAAAAATCATATCACTTTATATAAACAAAATCAAATCTTTCTTCATCCAAAGATCTCACCTTTTTTTACTTTATAAAAATCACATCTTTTCTATATTAAAAATTTCACCTTTTTACTTTTAAAATCATAACTTCTTCATTATAAAAATCATATCTTCCTTTATTATAAAAATCATATTTTCCTTTATTATAAAAATCATATTTTTATTTTAACTTACATATATAAAAACCCTACCTTTATTTTTCCCCATGGTTATTATATTTTAAAACTGAAAATAAAATAGAATAAATGTATATAAATAAAAAACTCCTTTTTCAGATCTAGGGGTTGGAGGAGGGGATGGACGTCGCTGGTGGTCGGCAGGTGGTGCGGCAGGCCATGTTGGCCCCTGGGTAGCGGCAGTTTGTCTCCGGGATGATTTGGGTTGGGGAAGGGGTGTGGACAGTTCTAGAGGGAGAGGAGGAGGGATAGCCAGGGGGGAAGAGATCGGAGAGGGATGGGGCGGAGCGGCCGGTGGCGGGAGGCACGTGGTGGCGGAGTGACATTGGAAGGGGGCGCGGCAGATTTCTGGGTAAAAGGGGGCACGATGTTTTTGAACGGGTTTAGAATTGAAAACGGGGGGAGGGGGTATATGTAATTATATTTTATTTTATTTTTATTTTTCTCCCAAAAAGTTGACTTTTCATTTCAACCCCAAATCGAACCCACCGACTGTCGTCCCTAGCTAATAACCACCATTTCGAACACAATGGGATATGCATCATGACCCAATTCGGCTGTTACAATCAGTTTCCGCTAAATTTAAAATATAAATAAATAAAACGGTTAATATTGATTTTAACATACATTTCAATTTACCGGGGCCACATACTGACTCTAAAAATTTCCAAAAAACTATTTCTAGCTTCATATTGACGATACGGTCCTAACAAAACTAATTTTTTCAAATTTGAAGACCGTTTGAAAAATGACCATTTTCTGGTCGATCCAAATTGACTAAAACTGTCAAAACACGTTTTCTTTTGCCACGCTCACATATTGATTTAAAAAATTATGAAAATTGAAATCTAGCAATAATTTGACATCCCAGATCCAACAAAAGTGGTTTTGTCGAAATCGGAGGTCGCTTGCAAAACGGCTATTTTTAAGGGCTTTATATATATATATTAAAATATATATAAACTCCACAGCGACTTTTCTGAATTTTAAACTGGACGTATCTTACACTCTATAAAGTGATATCTCAGTTTCTTACATCCGTCAGAAACATATCGTTAAACATATTCAAATATTTCTTGTTTCATCCAATTCTGACTTATAATGAATTCTGTATGTTGAATTGAAATTTGAAATCGAATTTTTGAACTGTAGCGCCATTTTAGGCTCGTTTTATATTTAAAATTAAATTATTCGTTTTAACATCGTCGAAAATAAATTTCCCGTTGTTATTATTTAAAATAATTCATTTTAAATATTCAAAATCCGTTAAAGGGGGGGGGGGGCTCGAGGTCGTCTCGCTGCTGGGGGGGGGGGGGGGGTCTTCGCGCCAGGCGCCAGTCGAAGGGGGAAAGGAGAAGAAGGAAGGAGGAAGAAGAGGAAGCAGCGGCAACGGCGTTGCTGGGGGGGGCGCGATGTGGCGGCGGCGGCTCTCCCCCCCCCCATCGCCCTCGTCTCTCTCTTTTTTTTTTTTTTATTCTGTATTTCGATTTTGAAAGAAGAGATGGGGGGGCCAGCGTATAAGGGATATTTTTTTTTATTTATTTAATTTAATTATTTTATTTTCAAAGAAGTTGACTTTTACATACGACCCCGAAACGAGGCCCACCGCCTGTCGTCCATACCGTTTTACCCCCATTCCGAACACAATGGGATATGTATCGTAGGCTGATTCGGCTGTTACAGTCAGTTTCCGTTAAATTTACATTTAAATCGCTATATTGAATTTTAAACATACATTTCAAATTACCGGGGTCACATACTAACTCTATAAATTCCATAAAAATATTTTCTAGCTTCGTATTGACGACACGGTCCTAACAAAACTAGTTTCGTCGAATTCTGAGACCGTTGGAAAAATGGCCATTTTCCAGTCGATTAAAATCAACTGAAACTGGTCAAACGCGTTTTCCTTTGCCACGCTCACATATTGATTCGAAAAATTATGAAATTTGGAATCTAGCAATAACTTGACATCACGGATCCAACAAAAGTGGTTTCGTCAAAATCCGAGGTCGTTTGCAAAATGTCTATTTTTAAGGGCCTGAATTCCATAGCGACTATTCAGAATTTTCAACTGGACATATCTTTTGATTCCCGCTATGAAATCTCGATCTTTCGCATTCGTTGGAAAGATATCATCAATTAGATCCTAATGTTTTTGTTTCACTAAAATCCGGATTGTTTTGCACCCGGTATGTTCAATTGAAGTTTGAAATCGAATTATCGAACTACCGCGCCATTTTCAATTTTATTTATAATTATATATAAATATTTATATTCTAACGACGACGCGTATAAATATAAACGTTCGAATTATATTCAAAATAAATTTCTCGTCAATTTTATTTAAAATAACTCATTTTAAATGTTCAAAATTCACTAAAATTGCCGAAATAAAAATTTTAAATTGGCCCGGATTTTCCGGGTTATTACACAGTGACTTACCAGCCCTGACATTTATATACTTTTCACCTATGTGGTTGTTGGATGAGGCGCCTCGATTTTAGGTCTGTAAGGACCGGGAAATGTGTGTTCAGGAATTGCCAATCCTCAAACGTAAGAGAGGACCGACCCTTAAGCATCCAAGGGTTACCTAGAGTGTGTAGTCCTGGGACATTTGCTAGAGTGTCTCGAAGCGGAGAGGAGCTTGCCCCTTGCCTCGACTCATGACGGAAATCCAATTTCCAATACGTGTATTTCGGTTTTATTTGTAGAGCCTAGTATGGCGACATGATAGATGGTACCCATGCCGCCTAGGATTGATATTTATGATTGAAAATGTTTTGACAGTATACACTTACTATAGTATCAAATGATTTGTTTTAAACGTACCAAGCATGTTTGGCTATTATAAGGGAAAACCCTATCCTCCGGCTTGCGTTGCATTGTGTGATGGGACCTGGGTTTTATAATAGCTTCATTTTTCGAAAGAGCATTGCGTTGTTTATTCAATGCACTGGTATTCTTGGGAGGAAACCCGTTCCGTGTTATACGGCGTGGTCCCTTGAATTACTCTCTTTTAAAGTAAAGTTTTAAATAACTGTTTTAGTTCTCACACCAGTCACATGACTGACCTGGAGTTTATTGTTTTAACCTAAACTCCGGGTGCCCCTATTTTCGACACGGGCAGCTAGTAGTTTTGGTTTTGTAGATTTATATTCACAGGATCCTGGTTTACAGCTGGAATGATATCCGGAAAGCTCTGTATCCGTATATTGCCTTCATTTGTGCTTTGTATTATTTTCCGCTGCTATGTAATTTATTGTAATCTCTGATATTTATCGAATGTAATTTATTCATTTATATTCTGTATATTCTTGTATCTGATTGAATTGTTGTAATAAAAATGAATTGTTCTTCCGTCTGCGTTCTGATTTGTCTTGTTCTCAAAACGATCAGGGGTTTCGAACGGTCTAGATCGGTTTAACGACTGATTCGGATCGAGCGAAATTCCCAGCCGTCACATTTGGTATCGGAGCTTTGGTTTACAGAGCTCGAGAACAAGACACATTAGAACCATACGAAAGAATTCATCAGATATTGGATTAGTAATATCCAATTAGAATGACTCGTTAGAGATAGGATCAGTAGTATCCTAGAACGAGTGTGAAGAGTATATTTTTCAAATGAAAACAATTTTGTTTTAAAATTTAAATCATTTTAAACGTATTTGAATATTTATTTACTTTGAATTTGGACAATCCGATATATAAAGATATTGCATATACGCGTCATGAACGTATATTCGAAGTTTTAATATACCGAATAGATATAGAACCGCACTCTAGTAGCCCGGAGATGTTCTGATGGTGGTTTGAAACATCATCAGCATTTATTTTCGAGTGATGACGGTGTGATATCTATATATTTCCATCAGACTGGTGTGAGAACCAAAACTTATATAGCTAAATACATTGTTGTGAATTGGCATCAAAAACAAGATTTTCTGTATATATGTAACAAAATTATGAATTTGGAATTCTAATTCACTAATAGATTGATCGTTGTGTTGTTTGTTTATTTGTTTGATAATTTTGAACCATTATGCCTAATTATATCAAATATTGAATTGCATTGAAAATTGGTCGTATTTGCTTGCATATACATGTACTTACATTGAACAGGTCATAGCAAGGAGGCTAGAGCAGAGAATAAAATTTGTTTGCCCGACAAATAGGTACATGTTTATCATAATTTACTGTTTTGTTTGGGTGATGATGATTTTATGAGCCTATTGGCTAGCCGATTGGCCTTTCCTTTTTCTTTTTGAGATCAGAGGGCCTGTATGGCAATTTCGGGATTTTCCCAGTGCTCCCGGTGCAGGGGAGGTTATGGCGAAATTTTTTGAAAATTTAGGGTGTTAGCCAAATTTTTGAAAAATTTGAAATGTTTTTAGAAACTGAAAAGTTGAAGAACTTAAGCCGTAACGAAAATAGGGAAAGTTGAGTTGATTAGTTAAACAACTTTCGGCTTCGTTCCTTTTCGGGGGCGAAAAGTTTTAAGTGGGGGAGAATGTAACAACCCGGAAATCTGAGCCAGTTTAAAATTTTTATTTTGGCAATTATAGCGAAGTTTGAACATTTAAAATAGATTATTTCAAATAAAAATGATGGAAAATTTATTTTGAATAGATTGGAACATATATATTTATATACGTCGTCGTTAGAATATAAATAATTATATATAATTATAAAAGGAATTGAAAATGACGCGGTAGTTCGATAATTCGATTTTAAACTTCAATTGAATGTACCGGGTTCAAAATAAACCGGATTTTAGTGAAACCAAAAATAATAGAACCTATTTGACGATATCTTTCAACGAATCCGAAAAATCGAAATTTCATAGCGGGAATCAAAAGATATGTCCAGTTGAAAATCCTGAATAGTCGCTATGGAATTCAGGCCCTTAAAAATGGGAATTTTGCAAACGACCTCGGATTTCGACGAAACCACTTTTGTTGGATCCGCGATGTCAAGTTATTGCTAGGTTTCAAATTTTGTAATTTTCTGAATCAATATGTGAGTGTGGCAAAGGAAAACGCGTTTGACCAGTTTCAGTTGATTTTAATCGACTGGAAAATGGCCATTTTTCCAACGGTCTCAGAATTCGATGAAACTAGTTTTGTTAGGACCGTATCGTCAATACGAAGCTAGAAAATATTTTTCGGGAATTTTTCGAGTTAGTGTGTGGCCCCGGTAAATTGAAATGCGCGTTCAAATTCAATATATAGAGTTATATGTTGGTTTTGAAGAAAACTGATCGAAACGATCGAACCAGCTTACTATACATATCCCATTGTGTTCGGAGTGGGGGTAATTAGCTATGGACGACAGGCGGTGGGTCTCTTTTTGAGTTCGAAAATAAAAGTTGCTTTTTGAAATTAAATTAATTAAATAAATATAAATATAACAACCCCTCCCTCTCTCTGAATTCTCTCTCCCCGTCGTTTTGTTTAAAGTGAAATAAAAAAAGGAGAAAAGAAGGGCGCGGAGGAACCCTAGGCGCCACGAGGATCATCGGCGTCGCACCCAGCCGGAGTCCCTCCCTTCGCGCCGCCAGTAGCCGCTCGAGCCCCCCCAGCCTCCCTCTCTCCTCGCCCTCACGTCGTTCGAGGAAACCCAGCCCTAGCCCTAATTGAAACCGCCGCCTCCCCCTGGACCCACACCCGACCACCGCACCCCCCTTCCGCGTCTCCTCCATCCCCTTCCTCCTCCTCTGACCCAATCCGACTCCGCCCCCTCTCTTCCTCCTTCTTCCTTCTGCGACGCACGAAAACCCCAATCGAGCACCCCCATTTCCTCCACCCCCCCTCCTGCCGACGTCCAACACCTCCTTCGACCAAATCGGTGAGCTTCCCCCTTTCTTTCTTTTATTTTATTTATTGTTCCATGTTTTTTTTAACTGAAATTAGCCAATGATTTTTGAATTAACAAAGGTATGATTTTTAATTTGAACAAAGAAATGATTTTTATATAGTGGCGAATATAAAGATTTGATTTTAATATTTTTTAGAGAGTTCAAAATATAATTTTTATTATATGTAGAAGTTAAAAATATAATTTTTATCGCATGTAAAGGTTGAAAATATAATTTTCATATTATATAGATAATAAAAATGTGATCTTTATATGGTAGGATATAAAAAGACGATATTTTTATGTAGTGAAAGACGACATTTTTAAAGTAGGAAAAGGCGAAATCTTTATATTGGAAAAGGCGAAATCTTTATATTTGAAAAGGCGAAATCTTTTTATAGAGAATAGCGTGATAAAAATATAATCTTTATTATATGGACACCGTTAAAAATAGAATTTTTATCTATATAGTAGCGGTGTGAAAACAGAATTTTTGTCTATGAAGTAGTATTATAAAAATATAATTTTATATACATAGCAACAATATAAAAATGTGATTTTTATATATGTAGTGGCTACGGGCAACGAAAGTGACAAAAGGCGAGAACGGCGATGACTTCTACATAAGAAGAGTCGAGATGATTGGATTAGCTATTTGGTGAGAACTTCTCACTCTAAATTTCCTTTTCTAGTTATATATATATATATATATATATATATATATATATATATATATATACTAGGATGCATACGGTGTTTAGTAGCACCCGACACCTGTCATCCACAGACCATGGATGGCTTGTTTGTTTGATTGATGTGTTGTGGAAATTGTTTGTGATGTTGATGTGAAATAGATAATAAAACATATTCATAGGTTGATTAAAATAATTTGGTCATTAAAAATATAATTTTTAACGTGAATGTGAATAAATAAATATTCATTTACAAACCGGACGGTTTGTTTATGTACACCTATTTGAAGGACATTGATTGGGACTATAAATTTTACACATCGCCCAACTACACAAATACAAATCTGTGTTTGTTGATTTGAAACCCCACACGGGTATTGGGATAATATACGACATACACTAATCCCAATAATTAGTTGTATGTCGATCGATTGATTGACAGGCTGTTGTAAGCGTTAGATATCTATATTTGATGCTTATACAGTGTAGTGCACTTTGGATGATGGTTGATTATTTATCGTTGCTATTATATACATGTGTTGTATGGAATCTATATAATTAACTTTATATGGTGATTGATTGGGCCTCATTCCAATTTAGAAAATAAAGAATATTATAAAATAAAGGTTCATGTGTTGACAGTACTCATCCGTTGAGATTAGTCATGTGTTGAACGAAATATTTTAACAATAAAATTTACATCTTTATCATTATAAAATAAAAGTTCATGTGTTGACAGTACTCATCCGTTGAGATTAGTCATGTGTTGAACGAAATATTTTAACAATAAAATTTATATTTTTATCATATATAAAATTAGAAACTAACTGGAAAATAGATAAGATGAGTGGTTTCCTGGATATTGACCTGATGTTGGTTTCGGCCTTCGGGGTTAATATTCAGGGAATCGTTCTCTTACTAATTTACGGTTGGAGTCTGATTTGAAATCAAACGATAGATACCATAATTTTTATAAAATATATTAAATAACAAAAATAGTCACACGTGGACAGTACTCATTCGTTGAGATTAGTCATTTGTTGACAAAAATATAGATTCACGTATTGAATAGAATAAATATTCATTTGTTGAATAGAATAACGGAATTATTGAAATATATAAAGCCGTGTTGATTAGAGATGCGCTATTTTGACGCGAACGATATTTATATCGATTATATTCATTTTTATAATTGAATAGGAAACGAATTGAATTTGATTTGAATAGGAAACGAATTGAATTTGATTTGAATAGAAAACGAATTGAATTTGATTTGAATAGAAAACGAATTGAATTTGATTAGAATAGAAAACGAATTGAATTTGAACTGAATAGAAAACGAATTGAATTTGATTGAATAGGAAACGAATTGAATTTGATTTGAATAGAAAACAAATTGAATTTGATTGAATAGGAAACGAATTGAATTTGATTTGAATAGAAAACGAATTGAATTTGAATTGAATAGGAAACGAATTGAATTTGATTTGAATAGAAAACGAATTGAATTTGATTTGAATAGGAAACGAATTGAATTTGATTTGAATAGAAAACGAATTGAATTTGATTTGAATAGAAAACGAATTGAATTTGATTTGAATAGAAAACGAATTGAATTTGAATTGAATAGAAAACGAATTGAATAGAAAACGAATTGAATTTGAATTGAATAGAAAACGAATTGAATTTGATTGAATAGAAAACGAATTGAATTTGAATTGAATAAAAAACGAATTGAATTTGAATAGAATATAAAACGAATTCGAATTGAATAGAATATAAAAGAAATTCGAATTGAATAGAATATTAAAAGAAATTCGAATTGAATAGAATATATAAAGAAATTCAAATATAATTGAATATATAACGAATTCGAGTTGAATTGAATATATAACGAATTCGAATAGAATTGAATATATAATGAATTCGAGTTGAATTGAATATATAACGAATTCGAATTGAATATAAAAGAAATTCGAATTGAATAGAATATAAAAGAAATTCGAATTGAATAGAATATAAAAGAAATTCGAATAGAATTGAATATATAACGAATTCGAATTGGATTGAATATAAAACGAATTCGAATTGAATTGAAAACGAATTGAAATAGAATAAAGATCAATTTGAAAAGAATTCAAATTGAATCGAAATTTGAATTAAATTGAAATGAATTTAAAACGAATTTATAAGGAAAATTTCAATTTTGATTTGAATTGGAAATGGAAGTTGAAATGTTTTTGAAACGAATTTAAAACCATTTATAAAATTCGTTTTAAATAGTAATCGACGAAATATATATTATATGTATTATATATATAATATAATGGCCTGAATAGAACGCGCCGCGCCGCGGCAGTTCTTAAATTTCGACCATTGACTTCGAACGGACATTACGGGAGATCCGACCGTCGGATTCTCCTAAAACCGTAACCGTTGGGTTCGTATCGAAAAGAGCTTTCTAACGAATATTAGAAATTTGAAATCTAACGGTTGGATTTGGAGATACGTCCAAATCAAATTTGAAAAAGGTCGTTGTAAGTGCAGTTCGATGGCCGCTGTTGGAAATCGACTATACGGGCCTTGATAAAATTATTAAAAATAGTAATAATTTGTGTAAAATCATAAGAAATGATTTGGGAAAAATTGGGATGAAAAACCCCATATTTGTAAAGATAAAAATAGATTTTTATCGTAATGAACTAGTTTTGAACTAAAATTAAAACTCATTTATTTTTAAATAAATAAATTGGATTTGAAATGCGTTTTAAATAACCAGAATTTCTAATATATATAATTGGAATTGAATTAGAATGTGATTTGGGTTTATCGTGAACTGTGTTTTAAATGACATTAGTTCTTTAACCCAGTAAAAGGAGTTTTAATGAATCTGTAATTAGATTGAAATGTGAATTGAAAATCTAAATTATCAAATTTAGAAAGTGAGCAAGAATGGAGTATTACCAGTTTTGCTCCAAAACGATAGTCAAATCTTCAATTAGATTTGAACGTGGAATGGTAATTAATTTTACCGAGAACTCTGTGGTATTAGATATGGAGTATTACCAGTTTTGCTTCATGGGATGAATAGGTTGGGATTGGGAAATAAAATAAATAATTACTTCGGTGTGGTTCGCTAATCTCGACTAGTTTGGAAAACGATAATTGGTTTTGAAATGACATCTAAAGGAAGATTCAAGAATAAATTTTAAAGAATTTATCTTTGATAAAATTAATGGGAACCTTTCCCTAAGAATGTGAAATTTAGAAACTAGCTGAAGGTTAGTTAAGAAGAATGGTTTCCTGGGTATTGATCTGATGTTGGTTTCGGCCTTCGGGGTTAATATTTGGGAAATTGTTCTCTTGCTGATTTACGATTAGTGGCTGCTGAATTGGAATGAGGCATATGTTGTGTTTGTGTAACATTCGTTTTTAATATACACGGGTTGTTTGGAAAGGTCGGGTTTATACCCATTCTGAATAACCGATTCGACGATATGTCAAAGACGAAGACGGTGGTTGAAGACCGGAAGTCTTCACATCGTTTGGGTGATTACTGATGATCTTGATTGGGCTGTACACCCAAGATGAGGGAATCAGTTGGTGGTCGTCCAGACGTACTTGGAGATCGATGGATATGCGAGGAAAGTGTCTTCGGTTTCGTTCAGACCCAGAACGAACTTGTAAATGGACCGTGTGTCTGACATTGGATTTTATTCTGTGTTGATTGATCTCTATTAAATATACATCTGTTTGGCGGTGGAGAATTTATTCTTTTTCTTAACGCCCTTCTCTGAGACGTACGAGCTCAGAGGTTGTATATCGATGGACATCAGTCGCATGGAGTGAATTGCCTGTGTGGCACGCCTAAGTGGCAATTGATCAAGGCTTCTGTTGAAAAGCAAAGTCTTGTGGTTGATGATCAAAGCACGACCTACGTGGCGTAGCTTTGTGTATAACGTGAATTTGCGAGCCTCACACCTCGGTATAAGTCAAAAACGGGATAAGGACTGCAGGGAGAGCACAACGTTTATTTCTAGCTTTGGTGGTGTCAGTGGCTTACCAGCCCTGACATTTATATACTTTTCACCTATGTGGTTGTTGGATGAGGCGCCTCGATTTTAGGTCTGTAAGGACCGGGAAACGTGTGTCCAGGAATTGCCAATCCTCAAACGTAAAAGAGGACCGGCCCTGAAGCATCCAAGGGTTACCCAGAGTGTGTAGTCCTGGGACATTTGCTAGAGTGTCTCGAAGTGGAAAGGAGCTTTCCCCTTGCCTCGACTCATGACGGAAATCCAATTTCCAATACGTGTATTTCGATTTTATTTATAGAGCCTAGTATGGCGACATGATAGATGGTACCCATGCCGCCTATGATTGATATTTATGATTGAAAATGTTTTGACCGTATACACTTATTATAGTATCAAATGATTTGTTTTAAACGTACCAAGCATGTTTGGCTATTATAAGGGAAAACCCTATCCTCCGGCTTGCGTTGCATTGTGTTATGGGACCTGGGTCTTATAATAGCTTCATTTTTCGAAAGAGCATTGCGTTGTTTATTCAATGCACTGGTATTATTAGGAGGAAACCCGTTCCGTGTTATACGGCGTGGTCCCTTGAATTACTGTCTTTTAAAGTAAAGTTTTAAATAACTGTTTTAGTTCTCACACCAGTCACATGACTGACCTGGAGTTTATTGTTTTAACCTAAACTCTGTGTGCCCTTATTTTCGACACGGGCAGCTAGTAGTTTTGGTTTTGCAGATTTATATTCACAGCATCCTGGTTTACAGCTGGAATGATATCCGGAAAGCTCTGTATCCGTATATCGCCTTCAGTTGTGCTTTGTATTATTTTCCGCTGCTATGTAGTTTATTGTAATCTCTGATATTTATTGAATGTAATTTATTCATTTATATTCTGTATATTCTTGTATCTGATGGAATTGTTGTAATAACAATGACATGTTCTTCCGTCTGCGTTCTGATTTGTCTTGTTCTCAAAACGATCAGGGGTTTCGAACGGTCTAGATCGGTTTAACGACTGATTCGGATCGAGCGAAATTCCCGGCCGTCACAATACGGTTCTAACAAAACTAATTTCGTCAAATTCTGAGATCGTTTGAAAAATGGCCATTTTCCAGTCAATTAAATTCAACTGAAACTGGTTAAACGCGTTTTTTCCTTTGCCACGCTCGAATATTGATTCAGAAAATTATGAATTTTGAAACCTAGCAATATCTTGACATCACGGATCCAGCAAAAGTGGTTTCGTTGAAAACCGAGGTCATTTACAAAATTTCCATTTTTAAGGGCCAGAATTCCATAACGACTATTTTGAATTTTCAATTGGACATAACTTTTTATCCCCGCTATGAAATTTCAATTTTCTGGAAAGATATTCTCAATTAGATTCAAATATTTTTGGTTTCGTCAAAATCCGGATTATTTTGAATCCTATACATTAATTTGAATCTTGAAATCGAAATATCGAACTACCGCGCCTTTTTCAATTCCTTATATAATTAAAATAAAATATTTATTCTAACGACGCTCTATATAAATATGTACATTCGAATTCTATTCAAAATAAATTTCTCGTCGATATTATTTAAAATAATTCATTTTAAATATTCAAAATTCATCAAAATTGCGAAAATAAAAATTTTAATCTGGCTCGCATTTCTGGGTTGTTACAATCTCCCCCACTTAAAACTTTTCGTCCCCGAAAAGGAATGAAACCGAAAGTTGTTTACTAATCCGCTCAACTTCCATTATTTTCAATACGGCTTAAGTTCTTCAACTTTTCAGTTTCTAAGAACTTTTCAAATTTTTCAAAAATTTGGCTTACACCCTAAATTTCTAAAAATTTTTGCCATAACCTCCCCTACACCGGGGACTTCGGGATATTTCATATAGCCTCCCATGGCCTTCTTCAATCCAAAAGAAAAAGAAAACGCCAAGCGGCTAGCCAGTCGGCTCATAAAATCATCCAAATCCAAAGAAATACAATAAATATGTACCTATTTGTCGGGCAAACAATTTTATTCTTCTGCTCTAGCCTCCTTGCTATGACCTGTTCAATGTAAGTACATGTATATGCATGTATTTGTAATCATTTTTCAATGCAGTTCAATATTCGGTTCAATTAGGCTAAATGGTTCAAAATTTCAAATCATTAATCAAACAACACAACCATCAATCAATTAGTGGATTATCGTTTTAAATTCATAATTTGATATATATATATATATATATATATATATATATATATATATATATACAGAAAATCATGTTTTTGATGCCAAATCACAACAATAAATCTATATAGTTTCGGTTCTCACACCAGTCTAATGGAAATATATAGATATCACACCTTCGAACCACGAACATAAATACTGATGATGTGGCCACATCATCAGTATTACCCCGGGTGTCTAGAATGTGATTCTATATCTATCCAGTATATTAAAACTTCGAATATACGTTCATGACGCGTATACGCGAAATCTTTATATACTTGATTGTCCAAATTCAATATAAATAAAATATTCAAATACGTATGAAATGGTTTAAATTTCAAAACAAAATTTGTTTTCACTCTAAAAATATACTCTTTACACTCGTTCTAGGATACTACTGATCCCATCTCTAACGAGTCATTCTTATTGGATATTACTAATCCAATCTCTGATGAATTCTTTCATCCGATTCTAATGTGTCTTGTTCTCGAGCTTTGTAAACCAAAGCTCTGATACCAAACTGACATGACCCGAACTTCCCCGGTAAGGAAAGCACGAATGGCGTTGAGAAAAATATACATCGGAATGCAAACAGAAAAACATTTCATTATTTATTACAATAATTCCATCAGAATACAAGAATATTACAGAGTATGAATAAATATTACACAACAGAGAATATCAGAAATTACAGTAAATTACACAGCAGCGGAAAATAATATAAAACACAACTGAAAGTAATACACGGATACAGAGCTTTCCGAGCATCGTTCCAGCTGTAAATCAGGATCCTGTGAATATAAATCTGCAAAACCAAAACTACTAGCTGCCCGTGTTGAAAATAGGGGCATCCAAAGTTTATGTTAAAACAATAAACTCCAGGTCAGTCATGTGACTGGTGTGAGAACTAAAACAGTTATTTAAAACATTACTTTAAAAGAGAGTAATTCAAGGGACCACGCCGTATAACACGGAACGGGTTTCCTCCCAAGAACACTAGTGCATAGAACAAAACAGCGCAATGCTTTTTGGAAAAATGAAGTTATTATAAGACCCAGGTCCCATCACACAATGCAACGCGAGCCGGTGGAAAGGGTTTTCCCTTATAATAGCCAAACATGCTTGGTACGTTTAAAACAAATCATTTGATACTATTATAAGTGTATAGTGTCAAAACAAATTTAATCATAAATATCAATCATAGGCATCATGGGTACCATCTATCATGTCGCCAATACTAGGCTCTACAAATAAAACCGAAATATCTCGTATTGGAAATTGGATTTCCGTCATGAGTCGAGGCAAGGGGCAAGCTCCTCTCCGCTTCGAGACACTCTAGCAAATGTCTAAGGACTACTCTCTCTGGGTAGCCTCTGGATCTTCAGGGCCGGTCCTCTCTTACGCTTGAGGATTGGCAATTCCTGAACACACGTTTCCCGGTCCTAACAGACCTAAAATCGAGGCGTCTCGCATTCCAACAACGACATAGGTAAAAATAATATAAATGTCAGCCAGTTTAAGCACTGACCCTACCTTTAGCTAGAAAGAAACGTCGTGTTCTCCCTGCAGTCACTATCCCGTTTTTAACTCATACCGAAGTGTGAGGCTCGCGAATCCATGCTATACACAAAGTTATGCCACGTAGGCCGTGCTTTGATTATCAACCACAAGACTTTGCTTTTCAACAGAAGCCTTGATCATTTGCCACTTAGGCATGCCACACAGGCAATTCACTCCATGCGACTGATGTCCATCGATATACAACCTCTGAGCTCGTACGTCTCAGAGAAGGGCGTTAAGCAAGAGAATAAATTCTCCACCGCCAAACAGATTTATATGTAATGGAGATCAATCAACATAGAATAAAATCCAATGTCAGACACACAGTCCATTTACAAGTTCGTTCTGAGTTTGAACGATATCGGAGGCACTTTCCTCGCATATCCATCGATCTCCAAGTACGTCTGGACGATCACCAACTGATTCCCTCATCTTGGGTGTACAGCCCAATCAAGATCATAAGTAATCACCCAAACGATGTGAAGACTTCCGGTCTTCAACCACCGTCTTCCTCTTCGACATATCGTCGAATCAGTTATTCAGAATGGGTATAAACCCGGCCTTTCTGAATGACCCGCGTATATAATAAACAAATGTTACACAAACGCAACATACGCCTCATTCCAATTCATCAGTCACTAAACGTAAATTAGCAAGAGAACAATTTTCCAAATATTAACCTCGAAGGCCGAAACCAACATCAGATCAATACCCAGGAGACCACTCATCTTATCTAACCTACAGTTAGTTTCTAAATTTCACATTCTTAGGGAAAGGTTCCCATTAATTTTATCAAAGATAAATTCTTTAAATTTATTCTTTAATCTTCCTTTGGATGTCATTTCAAACCATGTTAAGGTTTTCGAAACTAGTCGGGATTAGCGAACCACACCGAAGTAATTATTTATTTTATTTCCCAATCCCAACCTATTCATCCCATGAAGCCATAATGGTAATACTCCATATCTAACACCACGGTGTTATTGGTAAAATTAATTACTATTTCACGTTCAAATCTAATTAAAGATTTAACTATCGCTTGGGAGCAAAACTGATGATACTCCATTCTCGCTCACCTTCCAAATTTGATAATTTAAATTATCAATTCACATTTCAATCTAATTACAGATTCATTAAAACTCCTTTTACTGGGTTAAAGAACTAATGTCATTTAAAACACAGATCACGATAAACCCAAATCACATTCTATTTATTATCGGGTTAAAGAACAAGTGTTATTTAAAACACCATTCACGATAAACCTAAATCCCATTTGATATTAAATTCAAGGCTCTGAATAGTAAATATATCGGCTTATATTCAATATCAAATTCTGAAACCCACAAATATCGCTTTAGAAATAACGATATAAAATATATCTTCCAAATTTCCTCGAAAATATTTGTATAATCGCGGAATCTAATATCGAAATATTCCAAAGACAATTTCGATTCAAATCCATTCCAATTCATATATTGGAAATTCTGGTTATTTAAAACCCATTTCAAATCCAATTTATTTATAAAAAAATAAATTATTATTCTAGTTACTAACTAGTTCATTTCGATAAAAATCTATTTTTATCTTTTCAAATATGGGATTTTTCAGCCCAATTCTTTCCAAATCATTTCTTATGATTTTACACTAATTATTAATATTTTTAGTAATTTTATCAAGGCCCATACAGTCGATTTCCAATAACGACCATCGAATTGCACTTACAGCAACCTTTTCTGAAATTGATTTGGACATATCTCCAAATCCAACCGTCAGATTTCAAATCTTTTGTATTCATTAGAAAGCTCTTTTCGATACGAACTCACCGGTTCCGGTTTTAGGAGAATCCGATGGTCGGATCTCTCGTAATGTCCGTTTGAAGTCAATGGTCGAAATTCACGAACTACCGCGGCGCGTTCTATTCAGGCCATTATATATAATATATATATATATATTATATTTCGTTGATTTCCTTTTAAAACGAATTTTATAAATCGTTTCAAATTTGTTTCAAACACAATTTCAACCTTCATTTCAAATTCAAATCAAAATTGAATTTTCCATTATAAATTCTTTTTACATTCATTTCTATTTGATTTCAATTCAAATCGATTTCAATTCAATTTCAGTTCGTTTTTAATTTGATTTGAATTCATTTCAATACGAATTCATTTTATATTCAATTCAATTCGAATTCCTTTTCTTTTCAATTCAATTCGAATTCATTTTATATTCTATTCAATTCGAATTCATTTTATATTCTGTTCAATTCGAATTCATTTTCTAAATATTCGATTTTTAAATCTCTTTTCAATATTCATTATAAAAACGAATATAATCGATATAAATATCGTTCGCGTCAAAATAGCGCATCTCTAATCAACACGGCTTTATATTTTTCAATAACTTCGTTATTCTATTCAACAAATGAATATTTATTCTATTCAACACATGAATCTATATTTCTTTCAACATGTGACTAATCTCAACAAATGAGTATTGTCAACACGTGACTATTTTCGTTATTTAATATATTTTATAAAATTATGATTTCTATCGTTTAATTTTTAATCAGACTCCAACCGTAAATTAGCAAGAGAGCAATTCCCTAAATATTAACCCCGAAGGCTGAAACCAACATCAGATCAATATCCAGGAGACCACTCATCTTATCTATTTTCCAGTTAGTTTCTAATTTTATATATGATAAAGATGTAAATTTTGTTGTTAAAATATTTCGTTCAACACATGAATCTATATTTCTTACAACACATGACTAATCTCAACACATGAATACTGTCAACGCATGAATCTTTATTTTATAATATTCTTTATTTTCCCAATTGGAACGAGGCCCAATCAATTACCATATAATGTTAATTATATGGATTCCATACAACACATGTATATAATAGCAATGATAAATAATCAACCATCATCCAAAGTGCACCATATAACTGCATAAGCATTAAATATAAATAATTAACGCTTACACAGTCTGTCTGTAAAGACCTGTAACTTCCCCGGTAAGGAAAGAGCGGATAGTTCGAGAACAAGCCACAAAAGAACGCAGACGGAAGAACATTTCATTGCATATTACACCAATTCCATCAGAATACAAGAATGTACAGAGTATAAATGAATATTACATAGAAATATTAGTGATTTAAATTACATTTAAATACATAGCAGCGGAAAATAATACAATACACAACTGAAGGAGATATACGGATACAAATCTTTCCAGATATCATTCCAGCTGTAAACCAGGATCCTGTGAATATAAATCTGCAAAACCAAAACTACTAGCTGCCCGTGTCAAAATAAGGGCACCTAGAGTTTAGGTCAAAACAATAAACTCCAGATCAGTCATGGGACTGGTGTGAGAACTAAAATAGTTATTCATCTTTATTTTTAAAGTTAGGCAAATCAAGGGACCACGCCGTATAACACGGAACGAGTTTCCTCCCAAGAATACCAGTGCATAAAACAAACAGCGCAATGCTAAATAAAGAAAAATGAAGCTATTAGAAGACCCAGTTCTCATCACACAATGCAACACAAGCCGGAGGATAGGGTTTTCACCTTACAATAGCCAAGAATGCTTGATACGTTTAAAACAAATCATTTGATACTATTATAAGTGCATAGTGTATAAAACAACATCAAATCATAAGTATCAATCATAGACGGCATGGGTACCATATATCATGTCGCCATACTTTGGATTTCCGTCTGTGAACCGAGGCCAGGGATCGTCCTCAACCGATTCGAGACAATCTAGCCCATGTCTCAGGCAAGCGCGCAGGCAAGCCTTGGATCGTCAGGGCCGGTCCACACGGAGTGGATTATTATGCCTGAACAATACGTCTCTCCGCCCTATGGGGCGGAAATGAGCCAACAAATGACTCCATCGGACCCGGATCATCCGATCAAACCGAGGTGCCTCGCAACAGCAACAACCAAATAAGTCAAACTCGTCAGGGCGTGTAAAACCATTAACGCCACTTCTAGCTAGAAAGAAACGCATTTCCTCCCTGATGTCCTCTCCCGTTTCTGGTTCACCACCGAGGTGTGAGGCTCGCGAATCAACGTTACACAAAGCTACGCCACACAGTCCGTGCTTTGATCATCAACCACAAGACTTTGCTTTTCAACAGAAGCCTTGCTCATTTGCATCTTGGCATGCCACACAGGCAAACCACTCTATGCAACCGATATCAGTCACACAGAATGAAATCCGATGTCAGACACATAGTCCATTTACAAGTCCGTTCTGGGTCTGAACGAAACCGGAGGCACCTAGTACCCCGCATATCCATCGATCTTCAAGTACGTCTGGACGATCACCAACTGATTCCCTCCTCTTGGGTGTACGACCCAATCAAGAACGTCAGTAATTATCCAAACGACGTGAAGACCTCCGGTCTTCAACCATCATCTTCATCTTCGACTTATCGTCGAATCAGTTATTCAGAATGGGATAAACCCGGTCTTTCCGAATAACCCGCGTATATAATAAACAAGTGTTACATAAACACAGCATACGCCTCATTCCAATTCATCAGTCACTAACCGTAAATTAATCAACAGAATAATTCCACAAATACTAACCCTGAAGGCCGAAACCAACATTAGATCAATATCTAGAAAACCATTCTGCTTAGCTAACCGACAATTAGTTTCTAAATTTCACATTCTTAGGGAAAGGTTCCCATTAATTTTATCAAAGATAAATCCTTTAAATTTATTCTTTAATCTATCTTTTAAAATCAATTCAAACTAGTCGGGATTAGCGAACCACACCGAAGTGATCATTTATTTTATTTCCCCATCCCCAACCTATTCATCCCATGAAGTAAAACTGGTTATACTTCATATCTAACACCAACGTGTTATCGGTAAATTCAATTACCATTTCACGTTCAAATCTAATTAAAGATTTAAGTATCGCCTGGAGCAAAACTGGTGATACTCCATTCTCGATCTTTTCAATCTAATTAAAGATTCATTAAAACTGCACTTAGTTTTAATCTTTGACAGGGTTAAAGAATCAGTGTCATTTAAAACACGGTTCACGATAAACCCCTAAAATCACATCACATTTCAATCAGTTCCTAACCGTAAATTAGCAAGTGAGCAGTTCCATAAGTATTAACCCCGAAGGCCGAAACCAACATCAGATCAATACCCCAGAAACCATTCAACTTAACTAATCTCCAGTTAGTTTCTGATTTTCTTAACTCCTTTGGGTCTAAGAACAGTATTATTGAAGATACCGTTCACGACAACCCAAAATCACATTCCATCAATTTTCGGGTTAAAGAACAAGTGTTATTTAAAACACTGTTCACGATAAACCCAAAAATCAATACCAATTCAATTCCAATTAAATATCATTTAATTGGTACACTTCATTAAATCTAAATAAAAAGATTTAATCTTTTTCTCAATTGGGCTTAAGAACAGTGTTAATGAAGACACCATTCACGACAAACCCAAATCACATTTGATATTAAATACAAGGCTCTGAATAGAAAATATATCAGCTTATATTCAATATCAAATTCTACGACCAACAAATATCGTATTGGAAATAACGATATAAATATATCTTTCAAATTTCCATAACAATATCTGTATAATCACGAAATCCAACATCGAAATATTCCAAAGACAATTTCGATTCAAATCCATTCCAGTTCAATTATTGGAAATCCTGGTTATTTTCAAAACCATTTCAAATCCAATTTATTTATTTAAAAATAAATAAATTACTATTCTAGTTCAAAACTAGTTCATTTCGATAAAAAATTATTTTTATCTTTTCAAATATGGATTTTTTCATCCTAATTTTTCCCAAATCATTTCTTATGATTTTACACAAATTATTGATATTTTTAATAATTTTATCAAGGCCCGTACAGTCGATTTCCATCAACGGCCATCGAACTGCACTTATAGCGACCTTTTCCAAATTTGATTTGGACATAATTCCAAATCCAACCGTTAGATTTCAAATTTTTAATATTCGTTAGAAAGCACTTTTCGATACAAACCCAACGGTTCCGGTTTTAGCAAAATCCGACGGTCGGATCTCCCGCAATATCCATTCGAAGTCAATGGTCGAAATTCGCGAACTGCCGCGGCGCGGCGCATTCTATTCTGGCCATTATATTATATATATAATATATACTTCGTCGATTTCCTTTTAAACGTGTTTTATAAATCGTTTTAAGTCCGTTTTCAAAACGATTTCAACTTCTTTTTTAAATTCAATCAAAATTGAATTTTCCCTTACAAATTCGTTTTAAATTCATTTCAAATTGATTTCAATTCAAATCGATTTTCAGTTCAATTTCAATACATTTTAAACTCAATTCAAAACGATTTCAATTCTATTTCAATCTAATTCGAATTTCAATTCTATTCAGTTTAAATTCGAATTTCAATTCTTTTCAATTTAATTCGAATTTCTATTCTTTTCAATTTAATTCGAATTTCATTTCAAAATATTTGATTTTGAAAGCACTTTTCAGTTCATTATAAAAACGAGTATAATCGATATAAATATCGTTCACGTCAAAATGGCGTCAATCTAATCAACACGGCTTCATATGTTTCTATTTTCAAATATTCTATTTCAAATATTTCTATTTCAAATATTTCTTTTTCAAATATTTCTTTTTCAAAACTGGAATGAGGCCCGATCAATTACCATATAATGTTAATTATATGGATTTTCTACAACACATGTATACAATAGCAACGATGAATAATCAACCATCATCCAAAGTGCATTCTACACTGTATAAGCTTCAAATATAAATATTCAACGCTTATAACAGTCGGTCAATCAATCGATCGACATACAACTAACTATTGGGATTAGTGTATGTCATATATCACCCCATTACCCGTGTGGGGTTTTCAAAAAATCAAACATAGATTTTATTTGTTAAGTTGGGCGATGTGTAAAATTTATCGTCCCAATCAATATCAGTCAAATATGTGTATATAAACAAATCGTCCGATTTGTTTATATTTATTTCATTTCAAATACACGTTAGAAATTCTATTTTCAACTATAAAATATTTTATATCATTTCACATCACACAATCAACTACACATCAAAATCAAACAAACAAGCATACAAGCCGTCCATGGTCTGTGGACGACGAGTGTCGGGTGCTACTAAACACCGTCTGCATCCTAGTATATATTTCAGCTAGAAAACAAAATTAAAAGGTGAGAAGTTCCCATAGAGGGTTCCACTCCGCCGTGATTTGCTTTCTGAATTCCCGAATCGTTCGGATTTCCCCGTAATGTCAATGCGATTTGTTTTCACGAAATTTATATTAAAAATCGTATTTTTAATATCGCTATATATAATTTTATTTTGCTAAGTAAACAAAGACTATATTCCCTTTTCTGTTTCATATGTAAAAACCAAAATTTTACATCGCTATATATAGAATAAAAATCATATTTTTATTCCAACTAAAAATTGTATTTTTATATTACTATTCCTTGTATAAAGATCAAAAATTTTCTACTTCTATAATATAAAAATTATATTTTTATTATTTCTACAATATAAAAATCATATTTTTAATCTTCTACTAATATAAAAATTATATTTTTATTATTTCTACAACATAAAAATCATATTTTTAATCTTCTACTAATATAAAAATTATATTTTTATAAAGCTTCTTACTTACAAACCTTGATAATCAATAAATTCCTAAAATCATAACTTTAATCCCCAAAAGAAATCATATATTTTCAATTTTTAAAAACTGTATATTTTTATTATATATATAAAAAAAACATGCCATTTAAAACAAAGTAAAGTACTAAAAAACAAGGGCTTACAGTAAAACAAGAGGAAGGGGGTGGGTTGTTTCGCCGGAGGTGGCGGTTGTTCGGAGGCGGATTGGCTGGCCTGGGGTGGCGATGGCAGGCGCTCGCTGGTGGCGCGATGGGGCTTCGTGTCCGGGTCTTGGTTGTTGGGGCGGCTACGGGTTTGGTCAGAAGAGGGGGAGAGGGAATCGAAGAAGGAAGGGCTATAGAGAGGGGTGGCAGCTGTAGGGGAGGCTCCGGCGAGGTGATGGGAGGCGCGATGCGGTGGAAGACGATGCGCGAAATAGGGTTCCACCCCCCTTTTGTTTTTTTTATTTCGGTTGACTTCGTTCTGAGAGAATAAAGGGGCCTTATATAAAAATATATTTATTTAATTATTTGCTTTCAAAAAGCAATTTTAAATTTCGACCTCAAAACGAGACCCACCGCCTGTCGTCCCTAGCTAATTACCCCCATTTCGAACACAATGGGGTATGTATCGTAAGCTGATTCGATAGTTTCGATCAGTTTTCGTCAAAATCAAAATATAACTCTATATATTGAATTTGAACGTGCATTTCAATTTACCGGAGCCACATACTAACTCGAAAAATTCCAGAAAAATATTTTCTAGTTTTGTATTGACAATACGGTCCTAACAAAACTAATTTCATCGAATTCTGAGATCGTTTGAAAAATGGACATTTTCCGGTTGATTAAAATCAACTGAAACTTGCCAAACGCGTTTTCCTTTGCCACGCTCACATATTGATTCGAAAAATAATGAAAATTGGAATCTAGCAATAACTTGACATCACGGATCCAACAAAATTGGTTTCGTCGAAATCCGAGGTCGTTTGCAAAATTCCCATTTTTAAGGGCCATAATTCCATAGCGACTATTCTGAAATTTCAACTTGACATATCTTTTGATTCCCGCTATGAAATTTTTGTATTTCAGATTCGTTGGAAAGATATTATCAATTAGATTCAAATATTTTTGGTTTCACTAAAATCCGGTTTATTTTGCACCTGGTACATTCATTTGAAATTTGAAATCGAATTATCGAACTACCGCACCATTTTCAATTCCTTTTATATATATAAATAAATATTTATATTCTAACGACGACGTATATAAATATACGTTCGAATTATATTCAAAATAAATTTCTCGCCGATATTATTTAAAATAATCTATTTTAAATATTCAAAATTCGCTAAAATTGCCAAAATAAAATTTTTAAATTGGCTCGGATTTCCGGGTCGTTACAATCTCCCCCACTTAAAACTTTTCGTCCCCAAAAAGGAACGAAGCCGAAAGTTGTTTCACAAATCAACTCAACTTCCATTATTTTCACTACGGCTTAAGTTCTTCACCTTTTCAGTTTCTAAGAAGTTTTCAAATTTTTCAAAAATTTGGCTAATACCCTAAATTTTCGAAAAATTTCGCCATAACCTCCCCTGCACCGGGAGCACCGGGAAAATCCCGAAATTGCCATACGGGCCCTCTGATCTCAAAAAAAAAAAAAAAAGGCCAAGCGGCTAGCCAATCGGCTCATAAAATCATCATCACCCAAACAAAACAGTAAATTATGGTAAACATGTACCTATTTGTCGGGCAAACAATTTTATTCTTCTGCTCTAGCCTCTTTGCTATGAACTATTCAATGTAAGTACATGTATATGCAAGCAAATGCGACCAAATTTCAATACAATTCACTTTTTGGTCAATTTGGCTAAATGGTTAAAAATTTAATTAATCAAGCCATAATCAAACAACACAACCATCAATCAATTAGTTGATTATCATTTCAAATTCATAACTTTGATACATAGTCAAAAAATCACATTTTTGATGCCAAATCACTACAATAGGCCCTATCTAATTTTGGTTCTCACACCAGTCAATAGGAAATATATAGAAAGCCCACCTTCGTCACTCGAACATAAATACTGGTAATGTGATCACAATTATCAGTACCATCCCCGGGCGACTAGAGTGTGATTCTATATCTATCCAGTATATTAAAACTTCGAATACACGCGGATCAGACGTATGCGCAAAATCTTTATATATTGGACTGTCCAAATCAATACAAATAAATAATCAAATACGAATAATTGATTTAAATTTTCAAAACAAAATTTGTTTTCAATTTTATTTTTCAAAACAACACTCTTCACACTCGTTCTAGGATACTACTGATCCCATCCCTAACGAGTCATTCTCGTTAGATATTACTAATCCAATCTCTGATGAATTCTTTCGTTTGGTTCTAACGTGTCTCGTTCTCTGAGCTTTGTAAACCAAAGATCTGATACCAAATGTAAAGACCCGTAACTTCCCCGTAAGGAAAGAGCGGATAGTTCGAGAACAAGCCACAAAAGAACGCAGACGGAAGAACATTTCATTGTATATTCCACCGATTCCATCAGAATACAAGAATGTACAGAGTATAAATGAATATTACACAGAAATACCAGAGATTTAAATTACATTTAAATACATAGCAGCGGAAAATAATATGATACACAACTGAAGGAGATATACGGATACAAAGCTTTCCGGATATCATTCCAGCTGTAAACCAGGATCCTGTGAATATAAATCTGCAAAACCAAAACTACTAGCTGCCCGTGTCAAAATAAGGGCACCCAGAGTTTAGGTTAAAACAATAAACACCAGGTCAGTCATGGGACTGGTGTGAGAACTAAAACAGTTATTAATCTTTATTTTTAAAGTTAGGAAAATCAAGGGACCACGCCGTATAACACGGAACGGGTTTCCTCCCAAGAATACCAGTGCATAAAACAAACAGCGCAATGCTAAATAAAGAAAAATGAAGCTATTATAAGACCCAGTTCCCATCACACAATGCAACGCAAGCCGGAGGATAGGATTTTTACCTTATAATAGCCAAGAATGCTTGATACGTTTAAAACAAATCATTTGATACAATTATAAGTGCATAGTGTATAAAACAACTTCAAATCATAAGTATCAATCATAAACGGCATGGGTACCATATATCATGTTGCCATACTAGGCTCTATAATCAAAATCGCAAATGTCATGTATTTGGAAATTGGATTTCCGTCTGTGAACCGAGGCCAGGGATCGTCCTCAACCGATTCGGGACAATCTAGCCCATGTCTCAGGCAAGCGCACAGGCAAGCCTTGGATCGTCAGGGCCGGTCCACACGGAGTGGATTATTATTCCTGAACAATACGTCTCTCCACCCTATGGGGCGGAAATGAGCCAACAAATGACTCCATCAGACCCGGATCGTCCGATCAAACCGAGGCGCCTCGCAACAGCAACAACCACCTAAGTCAAACTCGTCAGGGCGTGTAAAACCACTGACGCCGCTTCTAGCTAGAAAACGCATGTCCTCCCTAATGTCCTCTCCCGTTTCTAGGTCACCACCGGGGTGTGAGGCTCGCGAATCAACGTTACACAAAGCTACGCCACACAGGCTGTGCTTTGATCATCAACCACAAGACTTTGCTTTTCAACAGAAGCCTTGCTCATTTGCATCTTGGCATGCCACACAGGCAAACCACTCTATGCAACCGATATCAGTCGCACAGAATGAAATCCGATGTCAGACACACAGTCCATTTACAAGTCCATTCTGGGTCTGAACGAACAGGAGGCACCTAGTACCCCGCATATCCATCGATCTCCAAGTACGTTTGGACGATCACCAACTGATTCCCTCCTCTTGGGTGTACGGCCCGATCAAGATCGTCAGTAATTATCCAAACGACGTGAAGACCGGATTGAAGACCTCCGGTCTTCAACCATCGTCTTCATCTTTGACTTATCGTCGAATCAGTTATTCAGAATGGGATAAACCCGGTCTTTCCGAATAACTCGCGTATATAATAAACAAGTGTTACACAAACACAGCATACGCCTCATTCCAATTCATCAGTCACTAACCGTAAATTAATCAAGAGAATAATTCCTCAAATACTAACCCCGAAGGCCGAAACCAACATCAGATCAATATCCAGAAATCCATTCTGCTTAGCTAACCGACAGTTAGTTTCTAAATTTCACATTCTTAGGGAAAGGTTCCCATTAATTTTATCAAAGATAAATCCTTTAAATTTATTCTTTAATCTATCTTTGAATATCAATTCAAACTAGTCGGGATTAGCGAACCACACCGAAGTGATCATTTATTTTATTTCCCCATCCCCAACCTATTCATCCCATGAAGTAAAACTGGTTATACTTCATATCTAACACCAAGGTGTTATCGGTAAATTCAATTACCATTTCACGTTCAAATCTAATTAAAGATTTAAGTATCGCCTGGAGCAAAACTGGTGATACTCCATTCTCGATTTTTTTCAATCTAATTAAAGATTCATTAAAACTGCACTTAGTTTTAATCTTTTACGGGGTTAAAGAATCAGTGTCATTTAAAACACGGTTCACGATAAACCCCTAAAATCACATCACATTTCAATCAGTCCCTAACCGTAAATTAGCAAGTGAGCAGCTCCCT
Organism: Allium sativum; assembly: GCA_030737875.1. Taxonomy (NCBI): domain Eukaryota; kingdom Viridiplantae; phylum Streptophyta; class Magnoliopsida; order Asparagales; family Amaryllidaceae; genus Allium; species Allium sativum. Next base: position 293,651,212 of record CM060913.1, on the reverse strand, counting down.
AAGTATTAATCCCGAAGGCCGAAACCAACATCAGATCAATACCCCAGAAACCATTCAACTTAACTAATCTCCAGTTAGTTTCTGATTTTCTTAACTCCTTTGGGTCTAAGAACAGTATTATTGAAGATACCGTTCACGACAACCCAAAATCACATTCCATCAATTTTCGGGTTAAAGAACAAGTGTTATTTAAAACACTATTCACGATAAACCCAAAAATCAATACCAGTTCAATTCCAATTAAATATCATTTAATTGGTACACTTCATTAAATCTAAATAAAAAGATTTAATCTTTTTCTCAACTGGGCTTAAGAACAGTGTTAATGAAGACACCATTCATGACAAACCCAAATCACATTTGATATTAAATACAAGGCTCTGAATAGAAAATATATCGGCTTATATTCAATATCAAATTCTACGACCAACAAATATCGTATTGGAAATAACGATATAAATATATCTTTCAAATATCCATAACAATATCTGTATAATCATGAAATCCAACATCGAAATATTCCAAAGACAATTTCGATTCAAATCCATTCCAATTCAATTATTGGAAATCCTGGTTATTTTCAAAACCATTTCAAATCCAATTTATTTATTTAAAAATAAATAAATTACTATTCTAGTTCAAAACTAGTTCATTTTGATAAAAATTTATTTTTATCTTTTCAAATATGGAGTTTTTCATCCCAAATTTTTCCCAAATCATTTCTTATGATTTTACACAAATTATTGATATTTTTAATAATTTTATCAAGGCCCGTACAGTCGATTTCCATCAACGGCCATGGAACTGCACTTATAGCGACCTTTTCCAAATTTGATTTGGACATAATTCCAAATCCAACCGTTATATTTCAAATTTCTAATATTCGTTAGAAAGCTCTTTTCGATACGAACCCAACGGTTCCGGTTTTAGGAGAATCCGACGGTCGGATCTCCCGCAATATCCATTCGAAGTCAATGGTCGAAATTCGCGATCTACCGCGGTGCGGCGCGTTCTATTCAAGCCATTATATTATATATATATATATATATATATAATATATATAATATATACTTCGTCGATTTCCTTTTAAACGTATTTTATAAATCATTTTAAATCCGTTTTCAAAATGATTTCAACTTCGTTTTCAAATTCAAATCAAAATTGAATTTTCCCTTACAAATTCGTTTTAAATTCATTTCAAATTGATTTCAATTCAAATCGATTTTCAGTTCGATTTCAATACGTTTTAAACTCAATTCAAAACGATTTCAATTCTATTTCAATCTAATTCGAATTTCAATTCTATTCAGTTTAAATTAGAATTTCAATTCTTTTCAATTTAATTCGAATTTCTATTCTTTTCAATTTAATTCGAATTTCATTTCAAAATATTCGATTTTGAAAGCACTTTTCAATATTCATTATAAAAACGAGTATAATCGGTATAAATATCGTTCACGTCAAAATGGCGTCAATCTAATCAACACGGCTTCATATGTTTATATTTTCAAATATTCTATTTCAAATATTTCTATTTCAAATATTTCTTTTTCAAATATTTCTTTTTCAAAACTGGAATGAGGCCCAATCAATTACCATATAATGTTAATTATATGGATTTTCTACAACACATGTATACAATAGCAACGATGAATAATCAACCATCATCCAAAGTGCGTTCTACACTGTATAAGCATCAAATATAAATATTCAACGCTTATAACAGTCTGTCAATCAATCGATCGACATAAAACTAACTATTGGGATTATTGTATGTCATATATCACCCCAATACCCGTGTGGGGTTTTCAAACAATCAAACACAGATTTTATTTGTGCAGTTGTGCGATGTGTAAAATTTATCGTCCCAATCAATATCAGTCAAATATGTGTATATAAACAAATCGTCCGATTTGTTTATATTTATTTCATTTCAAATACACGTTAGAAATTCTATTTTCAACTATAAAATATTTTAACTATATAAATATTTTATTTCATTTCACATCACATCACATAATCAACTACATATCAAAATCAAACAAACAAGCATACAAGCCATCCATGGTCTGTGGACGACAGGTGTCGGGTGCTACTAAACACCGTCTGCATCCTAGTATATATTTCAACTAGAAAACAAAATTAAAAGGTGAGAAGTTCTCACAGAGGGTTCCACTCCGCCGTGCTTTGCTTTCTGAATTCCTGAACCGTTCGGATTTTCCTGTAATGTCAATGCGATCTGTTTTCACGAAATTTATATTAAAAATCATATTTTTAATATCGCTATATATAATTTTATTTTGCTAAGTAAACAAAGACTATATTCCCTTTTCTATTTCATATATAAAAACCAAAATTTTACATCACTATATATAGAATAAAAATCATATTATTATTCCAACTAAAAATTGTATTTTTATATTACTATTCCTTATATAAAGATCAAAATTTTACTACTTCTATAATATAAAAATTATATTTTTCTTATTTCTACAATATAAAAAACATATTTTTAATCTTCTACTAATATAAAAATTATATTTTTATTATTTCTACAATATAAAAATCATATTTTTAATCTTCTACTAATATAAAAATTATATTTTTATAAAGCTTCTTACTTACAAACCTTGATAATCAATAAATTCCTAAAATCATAACTTTAATCCCCAAAAGAAATCATATATTTTCAGTTTTTAAAAACTATATATTTTTATTATATATATAAAAAAAACATGCCATTTAAAACAAAGTAAAGTACTAAAAAAACAAGGGCTTACAGTAAAACGAGAGGAAGGGGTGGGTTGCTTCGCCGGAGGTGGCGTTTGTTCGGAGGCGGGTTGGTTGGCCTGGGGTGGCGACGACAGGCGCTCGCCGGTGGCGCGTTGGGGCTTCGCGTCCGGGTCTTGGCTGTTGGGGGGGGGGGCTACGGGTTTGGTCAGAAGAGGGGGAGAGGGAATCGAAGAAGGGAGGGTTGTAGAGAGGGGTGGCGGCTATAGGGGAGGCTCCGGCGAGGTGATGGGAGGCGCGATGCGGTGGAAGATGATGCGCGATATTGGGTTCCGCCCCCCTTTTTTATTTCGGTTGACTTCGTTCTGAGAGAATAAAGGGGCCTTATATAAAAATATATTTATTTAATTATTTACTTTCAAAAAGCAACTTTTAATTTCGACCTCGAAACGAGACCCACCGCCTGTCGTCCCTAGCTAATTACCCCCATTCCGAACACAATGGAATATGTATCATAAGCTGATTCGATCGTTTCGATTAGTTTTCGTCAAAATCAAAATATAACTCTATATATTGAATTTGAACGTGCATTTCAATTTACCGGAGCCACATACTAACTCAAAAAATTCCATAAAAATATTTTCTAGCTTTGTATTGACAATACGGTCCTAACAAAACTAATTTCGTCGAATTCTGAGACCGTTTAAAAAATGGCCATTTTCCAGTCGATTAAAATCAACTAAAACTGGTCAAACGCGTTTTCCTTTGCCACGTTCACATATTGATTCGAAAAATTATTAAAATTGTAATCCAGAAATAACTTGACATCACGGATCCAACAAAAGTGGTTTCGTCGAAATCCAAGGTCATTTGCAAAATTTCCATTTTTAAGGGCCAGAATTCCATAGCGACTATTCTGAAATTTCAACTCAACATATCTTTTGATTCCCGCTATGAAATTTTGATATTTCAGATTCGTTGGAAAGATATTATCAATTAGATTCAAATATTTTTGGTTTCACTAAAATCCGGTTTATTTTGCACCTGGTACATTCATTTGAAATTTGAAATCGAATTATCGAACTACCGCGCCATTTTCAATTCCTTTTATATATATAAATAAATATTTATATTCTAATGACGACGTATATAAATATACGTTTGAATTATATACAAAATAAATTTCTCGTCGATATTATTTAAAATAATCTATTTTAAATATTCAAAATTCGCTAAAATTGCCAAAATAAAAATTTTAAATTGGCTCGGATTTCCGGGTCGTTGCACTGTCGACCAATCGATCGACATACAATTAAATAATTGGGATTAGTGTACGCCAAATATCATCTCCACACCTGTGTGGGGTTTCAATCCATAAACACTGAATATTATTTGTGCAGTTGGGCGATGTGTAAAATTTATCGTCCCTATCAATGTCCTTCAAATAGGTGTACATAAGCAAACCATCTGGTTTGTAAATGAATAGTTATTTATTCACATTCACGTTAAAAATTATATTTTTAACGATAAATTTTTCTTAACTATATAAATATTTTATTTTATTTCACATCACACAATCAATTTTCATCACAACAAACAATCAAACATACAAGCCATCCATGGTCTGTGGACGACCAGTGTCGGGTGATACTAAACACCGTCTGCATCCTAGTATATATTTCTAACTAGAAAACAAGATTAAAAGTGAGGAGTTCTCACCTTGGGGATCCACTCCTCCATTCTATCTTCTGAACGGTTCAGATTGGGATTCGTTTTCCATCAGTCCCATCATAATCCTTTCATGCAATTCATATTAAAAATCACCTTTTTAATTCGCTACACATATAAAGATCATATTGTTATTTCGTTACTTATATAAAAATCATTTTTGCTTTGTAAAAACCATTCCTTTTGCTTTGTAAAAATTCGATCTTTAACGTTATAAAAATTCAATCTTTAGCCTTATAAAAATTCGTTCTTTAACCTTATAAAAAATCGATCTTTAACCTTATAAAAATTCGATCTTTAACCTTATAAAAATTCGATCGTTAACCTTATAAAAATTCGATCTTTAACCTTATAAAAATTGCTAAAAATCCTAACTTTTTATTTTCCTAACCCTTTATTTTCAAATTTTTTTAAAGTTATAACATTTGCAATAAAACTGAAATTAAAATCAAAACTATAAAAACTTACTGCATTTTCGTATCCGCTGGTAGGAGGGAAGGCGCCGGAGTTGTGGGTGGTCGGGGGAAGTTCTGGCGGCGGGCTAGGGGTGCGGTCTGGCGAGGTGTGGGCCCAGGGGCACAGCGCGTTCCATTGGAGAAAAGGGGGGTTCGGGTTTGCTGCGGGTTCTTGACAGAAGAGAGGAGGAGAGAGAGAAGCGCGGAAGGAGGAGGATCGGTGGAGGGGGAGGCGGAGGGGGGTGCGCGGTCAGGTGGTAGATGGCGATTTGGGGAGGGCGGCAGAGGTTTCCTCTCCGATTTGGGCTGAGCGCGTTTTTGAACGGGGGGGGGGGGGGGGTAGGGCTTGGGAAAGAAAAGGGGTATTATATAATTAAATATATTTAATTTAATATTATTAATTTCTCCATCAAAGTTGACTTTTCATCCGAACACCGATTCAAACCCAATGATTGTCGTCTCTAGCTAATTACCCCCATTCCGAACACAATGGGATATGTTTCGTAACCCGATTCGGCTGTTACGATCAGTTTTCGTTAAAATTAAAATATAACTCTATATATTGAATTTGAACGCACATTTCAATTTAGCGGGGTCACATACTAACTCGAAAAATTCCAAAAAAATATTTTCTAGCTTCGTATTGATGATACGGTCCTAACAAAACTAATTTCGTCAAATTCTGAGACCGTTTGAAAAATGGCCATTTTCCAGTCGATTAAATTCAACTGAAACTGGTCAAACGCGTTTTCCTTTGCCACGCTCGCATATTGATTCAGAAAATTACGAATTTTGAAACCTAGCAATATCTTGACATCACGGATCCAGCAAAAGTGGTTTTGTCGAAAACCGATGTCGTTTACAAAATTTCCATTTTTAAGGGCCAGAATTCCATAGCGACTATTCTGAATTTTCAATTGGACATAACTTTTTATCCCCGCTTTGAAATTTCAATTTTCCGGATTCGTTGGAAAGACATTCTCAATTAGATTCAAATATTTTTAGTTTCGCCAAAATCCGGTTTATTTTGAATCCTGTACGTTCATTTGAATCTTGAAATCGAAATATCGAACTACCGCGCCATTTTCAATTCCTTGTATAATTAAAATAAAATATTTATTCTAACGACGCTCTATATAAATATATACGTTCGAATTCTATTCAAAATAAATTTCTCGTCGATATTTTTTAAAATAATTCATTTTAAATATTCAAAATTCATCAAAATTGCCAAAATAAAAATTTTAAACCGGCTCACATTTCCGTGTTGTTACAGGTCCTATTCTATGGTAAATGTTTAATTTAAAAGAGATATTTGTTTTTTCCCTTTTAAATATACACGACTATACCTAGTTAATATTATTCAGATCAAAAAGAAACCACCCGAACACGTTTTTCTCCAAACCCTAGAATATCAATGGTAGCTAGTACCGCTCTCTCTTTTATTTCTTCTTTAATTCGATAGAAGAAGATAACATTCAAGTGGATACCTGTGGAGGCAAGGCGCTTATTGAGCTCACGATTTAGTGCATCCATGGTTCATCCATGTTCAGATTTGTAGCAGATCAATTTTAATTCCAGTTTATAAATTCATGAAGCTTCGAAAGGTATGATTTAATTTCGATTTACTAATTTAATGCATAGATCCTTGTTTTATAATTGTTATAAAAACTAAATAGGGTTACCGGTTTGGTTAATGAAACCCAACAGTGGTATCAGAGCTTTAGGCTTGCAAATTTAGTGTTTTGAACTGTGTTTTTAGGTTCTATGTGTTTGATTTCAGGGATAATCGATAGGAATGAAACCACAGGTTCCAGAATCAATAACAAACGCATTTCAAAAGTGAAATTGTTTCACTGTAAGGAAAAATTGTGTTTGATACAAAGTGTAAAATCGTTTTACAGTAAACAAAATTTAATATTTGATATAAAATTTTGAAATGATTTCATTATTAATTTTAAATATTAACTATGTTTTATATTGTTATCAAATTCTGGAAACATGATGATTGACTTTTAAATCTGTGTGTTTTGATTATATTTGGTTTAGTTAACATGTATGCTTAATTTCTATGTTAAAATTCAATCTGAATATAATATAAAATGGATCTGGTTTTATGAACTTTATCAAACTGAGTATCCATGAATTTTATTACTAATAGTAATATAGATAGTCAAATGATTTGATTCATTACAATATATTTTAGACTTTGCAGTGTATTTTAAATTTGGTGTACTTAAGTTAAGAAGTTTAATTATGAATTCCGAGTTATCTTTAAAACATTCTTTGATTGTTACTTTCAGAGCAGTTTAGAACTACATCTTTTATTTAACTGCATCTATGCCTCCTTGAATATGTTCAAGGACACCAGTATGAAAGAGATTATATTATACATTGTTTTAATATAACTAATGAGCTATGGTATAGCAAATAGATGCAGTTGATTTTATGAGCTAATTCCATGTTTATGATGATAAACATATATACTGCATGTCTGATATGATTTACTATTTGTTTTATATTTTTCATAAATAATATAATCAAGCCACTAAATTGTTTCAAAAGGTTAATGTTACCTGTATTTATACATGTTTGTGTAATTCTTCTGTAAATGTGTACGTATTACTAAAGTTCCCAAGAGTTCTACTTAAATCAGTGTATAATATTCATAAAGATGGGTAGAATAGCACTGATTACATGTATACATATTTATATTAACCACATGAACACAACATACTTACTGTATATATATGTGTCACTTCCAATTAGTAGACTGCACAAAAATTACACATAATATAACACATGTTTGCAGTTGATATCACAATATGTGTATGATTTTACTTCTTGTTAGCTACGGTGAGTAAGATGTTACTTGTATTTGAATGAGCATACCTATATATTTGCTAAATTCAAAGAATCCATAGAACCTCTAGTCTGGCAGCATGAGTGTTTGTAAAATGTATATTTGAATGTCACAAATATTGACACTGAATTTTAATAAGATGTTTGTATGTTTCTATTGATAAATATATAGGTATATACTACAAGTTTATATTAACATAATGATGTGATATTATGCAGTGTATGTACATATACATTTGGTAATAAATCAAATGCCTAATTTATAAAATTACTCACTGATGCACGTGTCTTTAATTTTGCTACAAAAGCTATGAAAACTTAAACAAGTATGACCTGCTTTAGTTTCATGATGCCTGTACCTAGATTATAGAATTTGGGGTTTTGAATAATTCACCATGTATAGATGCATAGTTAGGAAATGATCATATGTAATGATATAACTGTAGACATTTGAATAAGCATAAATTGTTGTGTATATTCATTTATGCTTGTTTTATTGTATTATCACAAGGAACAACACTTGGTTGCATAAATAGATATGGGATTATATATAATGCACCTGTTATATTATTCATCATAAGTTATAAATCATTGATTTAACCCATATAATGATGTTACCGCCTTATTTGATAAGCTATTGAGTGGTTTTTAAAATGTTTTCATAAGGATACTATAGTAGTATCCAATCCTTGAATATTTGCATGTTTATCGTAGACATGATCTTTCAATTAGTTCCTAACCAGATGAGATCCGTTTGCATAGCTAGATATAATCTGCATATTTACATCATTTCTGAATGTTCACACCTACTATGCATTTATATGTACATCACCCTTGACATAATTATATGCCAGTTAACCATGCAATACTTGGACATATTTAAAAGATCGTACGATGATGTATTTACACAATGGATCAGTAAACTACCAATGAAGGATTGTTTTCTTCATGCTTTTAAATTTTATATATGCATTATAAGCCATTCATAAATGTACATATATCATACTGTCAAATAGAAATGTACATGCTTTTATTTTGCTTACACTTGAAAGCCTATTGCATGATCCGAATATGGACATTACTGGGCTTTGAGATATTAAAGAATCTGAACCCATATACAATTCTGGAAATAGTAATTATATAAAACAATATGATGGATGTAATTTACGGTTAAAGAACAGTAAATTAATTTAGGATTGCAACCTGACTTGAGCTATAGTCATGGCTTAATTGAAAGTTTAAAGTTGGCTTATGAAGCCACATCCCCATATAATTACTATTGAGCATTGTAACATACATTTAATGTATTATTAGTAAGACTAACCATATGAATTAATTATTAATATTTCATAGCAGCAATTGCACTTATTGTAATTGTTCAGCAGGAAGGGTTAAAAAATGCCAACTTTGCAAGTATAATTTGAGTTGATGGACAAGTTTGACTTGTTTTATTTACAAAATGTTTGTATAAATTATGTTCTACTACATAGGTCAGTATGTATATAAATATCTTTATTCTATACATTTTGATGTATATGTATATATTTGTGTAAGAAGGTGTAACAAGAGCAGTCTGTGTTGATTTTAAATATCTGTAATGTTCTCTGGAACATGCATTTAAGTATTTGTATTAATACCTGTGTATAAGATAGTAAGATCTAAATTGTCTTTATATACTGATATATATATGTATATATATGGAATGTGAAACATGCCACACAAATGTTGAGATTTAATCTCGGTTGTATGTATTTATATAATTGTTATCTGAAACGTGCAGTTTAACTACGTATGTTTATGCACGCGTTAGTTAATGTTTTGAATACATGTTAGTTGAATATATATATATGTGTGTGTGTGTGTGTGATTATTCCTGCATGTGTAATATGAGATGTATAATCGGTGTGCATAAGCCTAAATTTATGAATATGCAGGTTTATATTTTTATTGTGAAATAAATTGGGCCTGGTTTATTAAAAGCTGCATATAATTCTTTTATACCTTTTACAAACTATAGTGTAATACATAGTATAGAGATTTGCGGAAGTACAAATGTTGAACTGCAATTTATGTTTAGAAATGTTCAAAACAATGTCAATCTATATTTTAATTTCTTAACACTAATGCTATTTAAAGTGCTAAATACTCAAAAGGTTTAATATCCTTATAATTGCGTTTGTATGGAATTAAAAATCTGCCAATATAAATTACATATAGTTTGATATATGTAAATAACATTGATGTTAGTCACCACTATGAATTATAAAATCCCTTTAAAGCAAAATTTGTTATATTAAGTCATGGTGACGTCTTCCAATATATACACCCATCAACGCCAGAATCACTGGATGTAAGTAGTGCCAAAGCGTTGTGCTTCCTTTTATTTTGGTTATATGCGGTAAAGTAATCGTGATACTCGACTTTATTATTGGGTCTAACTTAACTAGGCTGCATAATAGGATTATGGCCTTAGATACAAAGAGCATGCATTATTCTATATTTTGAGCAAATGAATAATTCTATGAAAAAAATGTTCATCATGCGATCCAAGAATTATATATATGTTATAATTGACATAAGATGTCTACTTAAAAGGTTGTGTTTTGGGTGTTAGCCAAAGCTAGGTCAAGGCATGATTAAATATGGATTTTGGACCACCATTATATATATTTATACTTATATGTATGTATAAATATAGGGATGTTAATTTGAGTAGGAGCATATTTTAGTTTAAATTATACATTTTGGTTGTCATAATTTCTGTTTATATTAAATAAATATTACAGAATCAGTTATTTTTTATTATCTACTATAGATACTAAATATAAAATAACTCTAATAACTTAAAATTAATCCTTAAGAAGAATAAACTGAATTAAATCAAAAATTTTGACTAACGTCGAAATTTGAGGAATGTCCTCAAACAGATTAAAATGAAATTGTTTTACAAATATAGAAGATCTAAAATGAAAGTTGAAGTATGACTTCAACCGAATAAGATATAAATGTTATAACAATCAACTTATATATATATATCTAGTATTAGATACTAGATATGAATCACATAGATTTATGTGAATTTGCAGGAATTACAAAACAAGTAGAAATATGACAAATGGACAAGTGAACTTACGATTGAAAATAAAGAAAATGTTAATGGATTATCCATAGGAAGCTGCTTCTTGTTCTATGTACTGCCTTAATTGAATATTTAAAATATTGTTATTATGAAAAATTCCATTTAAAATAAATGTTATTCTGTATCTTATTTAGACAAGTTTGAATTTCATTTGTAATAAAAAGACAATTGTTATTCATTTTATTTAAATGAAATATTTTATGGAATTGCACAATTAGTTAAGACATTAACTTTAATATGAAATTTTATAACATAAATACTAAATGGATTAAATCATATATAATCCGACGTACCTTGGCATTGTCGATTAGACCATATAAACAAGAAACGCATATCAAAACTCTATAATGATGGAATTTTGAGGTTATTTTATTTCGAATCATGTGAAGAATACAAATCTAGTTTATTAGGCAATATGAGTTAAGCACTTTTCACTGAAAAATGAATGGGCTAGTAAGTATTGGGTCTCGTACATAATGATGTAAATGGAGCAATGAATGCATAGGCTAAAAGTAGGTTTTACCACTTCATTACATTGACTGATAATGTCAGTAGATATAGATGTGTGCATCTTATGAAACACAAATCAGAATCCTTTGAAAAGTTCAAAGAATTCAAAAATGAAGTTCAAAACCAATTTTGATAGGAAAATAAATACTCTTCTAACAGATCAAGGGAATATTTAAGCCAATAATTTAATGACTATCTAAATGAATGTGAAATTGTTTCACAACTCACTCCACCTAGAACACCATATTGGAATGGTGTGTCTGAAAGGAGAAGTCGCACCTTATAAGATATGGTACGATCAATGATAAGTCATACAGATCTTCCATTAATAATGAGATTATCCCTTAAAATAATTTATATTTAATTACAATTCTATGAAAATGATTCTGAAGACATCATATAAGATATGAACTAGGAAATGTCCTAGTGTGTTCGTTGTAAAGGTTTGGGATGTGAAGTGTTTGTTAAACGTCTTGCCTCTGATAAGATCGGATCCAAATCTGATAATTATTTTATGGAATATCAAAAAAAAGCAAAATGATATTATTTCTATAAATTGTCTGAGAATAAAATGTTTATTGCTCGAATTGGTGTCCTTTTAAAAGAAAACCAGTCTCTATGTAACGACCTGGGAATTCGACGCCCGAATGCCGACAATAATACACCAATCCTGTATTACTTGCCAGAACTCAAGTATCGAAACACCAGATAGTTATTAGAAAGAATTTAAAGGGTGAGATAAGAAAGAAAGAAATATTAGAATAGAAGAAGAAGAACCAACACAATACAGAGTCTCACATCGCAGCGGAACAAAATATAATACATAAATACATCTTTACTGAGAGCTTTTAAAAATACTTAAAATATCAGAGTACATCAACATCTCTAGACAGTTATAATTATTTGTCCCACATACAACACACACAGCGGCATAGTAGCTATATATATAATCATACGTTTGAGTTCCTCCGGCTCATCTCTTCCCAACATTCGAGAACCTGAACCTGAACAACCCGGCCTAATCCGAGCATTTACAAAACACCGGGTCAGTCTGGTGAACCAGAGTGAGAAAAACACACTAAGTTTTAAGGGATCACAACTTGATTTTAAAGTCAAAATCTTTTTAAGAGAAAATGATAATCGTAAGACCAAATCCACACATAAATACGGATGGTTTTTACCTTACGATAACTCAAAACATTTTTGAAATCAATATCTTTTCTGATATTATAATAGCGTCTAAATACAAGTAAATAACAATCTAGCAAAACGCTTGCATCTCACGCTCTACGTATATAGTATACAATCAAAATTGTGGGCACTTATTGGAGATTGGATTCCGACTAAGACAAGGTATGGGACCACCTGCCGATAGTGTATTTCTAGAGGCGAATACACTGGGTTCAACAAGAACGTCTTGCAACCCGGCCCTCACATGACCGACCACTCATTTCGCTTGAGTGTATTGAATGTATATCACCAACGGTTGGGCTCAAACCACCGTTTCCCGAAAAGGGACAGCATCGAAATAGATTAAAGAAGGAATTGGATTTTCTCTAGATAAGTGATTATACATCCTAACGGGAGCGAACCACATAGCCATGCTGCCTGCCCGATTTTTGTCATTTCCCGATTGATGAGTCTTGAGGCTACGCTTTACTTTATAATTAGCACATCATATTCACTTCGAATGTCACATCGTCAGATCCATCATAATCACTAATTGACGTCCACAACAATACATTATGTGTTAGCTAAAAGAAGTTTCCTTCTCCGCTTCCACTCTTGGTACGGTTGAAGAAATCAATGTACGTGACCTTTTTGGAAATACTCTGTCAGACATCCATCCATACATGTCACCCAGGAACAGGATGAACCGAAGGCACCCTCCTACTGCAATCTAGGAATCACCCTGCGAATCAGTAGCGAGAAGTCCTTGCGACTCCATAGATTTCAACCACAAAAGAATCACAGTTTATCTCTGCTTGCAAGTCAGAGATTTTAAGTAATCCTTCCGCTTATGAAGATCTACGATCTTCAATAGCTCCATCTTGAATCGGCATCTTTAACGTATTCGTACTTGCTGGACGGAATGGTTTTCGAATTTATATATTCGATCCCGGTCTTTCCGTACCAACAATCGTATGGGCCAAATTTGATAGTCGGTTATCTAACTATCAAATAAAACAACCATTCATCCATAAAGAAAATGGATTCGCTGGTTCAATACTCAGTATCATTTAGCCTCTTTAACGAACCTTCCGTTAATTATATTCCTTAATTTTTCCAATATTTGAAACATCGCTTTCACTTCTTATTATAAAATAAGAATATTCTCTAAATTCATTTTATTCAACTTTATAAACTTCTCGGAAACAGCTTATATTATCATGTACGAAAATCATAACTTATATTTCTCTCAACTACTCTCGTTTATAAACTAATATCATTCTTGGATAATCATGAAGTCATTCAAGTTGGGGCATTTTATTTACCTCTCAGACCTTGACCAACAACACTCATACCTCCAGAATAAATAGAAGCTTATTAATCACACGTTCCTTTTTGAAAATTTATTCAAATCTTGACCACTTTTACTTAACTAATTGTTAAGTAAATTCTTATTAAACTCTTCCGATTTATGTTGATAATCATTTATAATATCATATGAGCTTCGATTCTATTACAAATAGAATGCTTATAAAAATTCCTTGATATCTCTTTATTGTTATACTACAAATTATTCCAGCAATTCAAATACATTTGTTTTAAAACCATGTAAGCAACGCTTTTCTAAAACTTATACAATTATTATATTGTTATCCTATCCAAATTCTTATATTGATATTTATCAAAACAATTTAACTTATCTTATGTAGCAAACGCTATAGATTTCAATTCAAAGCCCTTTTACTTTCATTTAACTCATTCCTTTTAAATCCTACTCGACTACTTACTTGTTGTCTAAAACATATAATAATCTAAAAATAGTTCATCTCTGTTAGCCTACTTTGTGAACTAGGCAACACAAAGTCAAGAAACCAAACATTGAAGGGTATTTTTAATTATAAGACTTCGGTTCGGATTGGAGGAAAACACTACAATTCAGATTGATAGCTGCAGTTGTTCGGGTCGGGTCAGAGCAACATATCAGTTCGGATCGGATAGAGTCCCCTGTTCGGATCGGTGATCTCTTACTGAGTAGATTGGTAAGGCATATCTAATCAGATCGAAAGGCAACTAAAATCTCGAATGGATCGGAAAGCCACCTGTTTGTCACGACAATGGAATGGAGTGGAGCAGATTAGAGAAGGAGAGTCACACCCAAGCCAATCCGGTTCGGATCGGGTATCCCGATCCGAACCCCTTATCTGCGCATCTCCGACCCGAACCCATGATCCATGTTATTCTCCTGCAAAAGCGCCTGGATATCCGGACCGGCTATGACCAGTTCCTACCCATAACGTCCTTCCCTGTGATGCGTTGTCAACCTGATAGTTCATCCGAACCCGAAGAGAGTGCGATGGATGACACGTGGCCCGACCCGGATCAAGTCTCAAGCAAATTCACACCTATAAATACCCCGTCTGGAGACAAAGAGAAGGATCTTTTTTTCAGCACTTTGAGAATTCAACTACCTCCATCATCCGAACTCCATTACTCCCGGAGAATCCAAATCATCTTTCATTTCTTGTTTTAGTCAATTGAGTGAACAAAAGTGAGTTGTGAGTGAATCTTACACTGTATTTGCAACTGAATTATTGAATATAGTGAAAGATAAGTGGACGTAGGCATTTCTTCGCCGAACCACTATAAATCCTGTGTGTTCATTTTTATTTTTGTCTCATTTAATCTTGTTTCTAATCAATTTGGGTGTTAGAACCACTTTTGGGTCTAACATTTTGGTGCTTTCACTGAGAACCCTCATCTAAATTCTTTATTTTCCGGGATCTCTTTCTACTTTTTGGACCGTTGAGTTCAAAGAAGTGAATCCTTAAGTTTCTCCGCTTTTTTACATTCGTTGAAGTGATTGTCAAAGACTCATGGCCAAAGGAAAAGGCAAAGAAGTTCAGTCTGTTCGAGGAAATGGAGCTGGCGAAGATCAGCAAAATGCTGTTGTAATAAGGTCTCGGGGGCAGAGTTCAGCAGCAGGAAGAATCAATGCAGGAAATCCGAGCCGACAGCAGGGGGAGAGCTCCGACCCGATTCGGGTAGGAGACTCTGAAGCAGTGCATTCCCCCAATCTGAACCGACCCGAGTTGCTCGCTGCATACCGATCCGACCAGGCACCCCAGCTCCGATCCGATCTCTTACCTCCGACCCGACCCGATGCTTGGTGAAGCTGGAACCTCTACTCGAGCCCCCACGAATGCTCCAATTCCAGCTGCCAGGGTTGGTGATCAGGTCAATCCATCTGCGCCCATCACTCAAGGAGACTTTTCGCGCTTGCTTGACATGCTTGAGAGCACAAGGGAAGCTATGAAAGTTCATGAGCGCACTAATCTCATGATGCAGGAAAATATGAGGCTCATGAGTCGGGAGATTAGTGAACTCCGTCGGCAAAGAACTCCATCACCGGTTCGTCACACACCAGTAGACCAATCTTCATCTTCCGAGGAAGAGAGGCCCCGTGAACGAAGGCCACTCGAACGACCTCAGAACGTGGAGCAGCTGACATTTAGATCTTTGGGATCTCGTGAAGATATCGCACGAGCATTAGGAAACAATGACCCCACTCGGGGGCAAAGACTCCAGTCCCCTCCTTCCGAGATCGACCGGGAATGCAGGGAACGGAATCAAGCAGAGGCAGCTCGAAGAAGAAGAGCATCTCCTGAGCGAGAGCCCAGAAGGAGCTCGGACACTAGGGCCAGGGAACCTGAGCGGCCCCTAACTAATGCTGATGTACAGGCAATGGTTCGCCAAATTATGTCCGAGAGCCGGAATTATACAAATGAAGACTATGGCATTGAGCGAAGCCATACTCCGTTCACCGATGATATCCTCGACTTCCAATTTCCCCGACGCTTTAACTTGCCACAAATGGACAAGTACAACGGAAGGACTGATCCGGGACAGCATTTGATGAGGTATTCGTGGCTCATGAATGCTGCTGCTGCCCCAGATGAAGTGAAGTGCAAAGCATTCCCAATCTACCTAGAAGATGTGGCATTGTTCTGGTTTACCCGACTTCCTCCTCGTTCGATTTCTAATTACAAGGAACTAAGCGAGCGTTTCATGAACCAGTTCCGACTACATGCCCGAAAGTCCAAAAGTGTTATTGAATTATCGAGAATCAAACAGGCACCAGGAGAATCTTTAAGGGCATATCTTGATCGTTTTAACCAAGCTGTAACTGAGGTCAGTGACCCGCATGAGCCCACTATTCTGATGGCATTGAAGGAAGGAGTCGATCCTGAATCTGAGTTTGGAGACTACCTTTCTGGGAAGACACCCCCCACAAGGGAGATATTCTACGAAAAAGCCGATATTTATTTAAGGCGAGAGGAGGCCAGGGCAAATCGAAAGAGAAAGTCTGAGACGGCTTCAAAGGAGAATGTGCAGAGTAATATCGCCGTGAAGCAGTCGGGGGAGAATTCTGGCAAGGTTGAAGTAAATGTAGGAAACAAGGGTGGAAATAGCAATACTGGAAGTGGGGGAAACAACAACAATAACCGTAATTCGAGCGGTAACAGAAGAAACAGAAATAGGGGAAGTGACCCCAACAAAAGACCCCGACTCCAGAACTACGAGAATTATACACCATTGAATGACACCCTGGAAAATATTTACCTGGATACGTACAATGTGTTGCAGTACAAAAGACCGCCACCTCATGATTCGACCGAGAAAGAAATGGCGACAGGGAAATTTTGCTTGTTTCACGGAACTCATGGGCATTCGACCAATGAATGTCGGCATTTGAGGGATGTAATCGAAAAGCTGCTGCGTGAAGGAAAGCTGGACGAGTACAAGGTTGCCCCGAGGGACAGGGGGCAAGGGGAGCAGGCACCAAAACAAATCCTACCTGCTCCCAAGCCTACAGCGTAGCAGAAAGGTAAAGGAATTGTCATCAACTCCATTGTAGGCGGACCTCACCCGGCAATCCGAAGTTTTAGGTCAATGGAACAATATGTGAATGCTGCCAAGCATCTAGACGTGAATGAAGGTGATGATTTGGAAGATGTCGCCCCTATAAAACAACAGAAGACCATGTTCGATGACGTGGTATTTCGAAGCTGAGACAATACTGGGATACAATCACCCACCAATGATCCGTTGGTTATTACTACCACCATTGGGCCGGCCTTGGTCCATAAGGTATTAGTAGACAAAGGAAGTTCCATTAATATTTTGTTCAAGAAGTCATTTGATCAAATGAAGCTTGAGTCCGAAGATCTGAAGCCTTGTGAAGGATGGATTAGAGGCTTCAATGGGGCGTCGACAGCTCCACTGGGATACATAGAGTTGCCCGTGACCCTGGGGCAAGGAGAACGTAGAAGAGTGCGAACGCTTCAGTTCGTAGTATTGGACGTAGATTCGCCTTATAACGCGTTTTTGGGGAGACCTGCCCTCGCTGAATTTAGAGTTTGTATCGCCCCTTGGTGTCTGTTACTTAAGTTCCCAACCGAAGCCGGAACTGGAGTAATGAGAGGGGATCAGGTTTCCGGACGGGCCTGCTATGTGGCCGAGTTAAAAATGTTGATGAAAGGACTTGACGTTGAGAGTAAGGATGCCTCGTCTCCCTCAAAAGGGGACTCGGCATAGCAATTAGAGAAATTGACCCCAAAGGAGTTGCCCAAAGGAACACCTGAAGACCTGGATCCTAGAAAAGACGAGGAACCAGAGGCTAGGAATGCAACTCCTAATGAAGCGACAGTGGAAATTCCCATTGATAAAGCTGATCCGACAAAAGTTTTGAAAATTGGTTCTCAGTTGGATCCACGTCGAGCTAAAGAACTAACGGACTTCTTGAAGGCAAACCTGGACATGTTTGCCTGGACCCATGCTGACATGTGTGGGATATCGCCATCCATTATAAGTCACAAATTGAATGTAAATCCGAAGCATCCACCTGTGAAGCAAAAGAGACGCATGCTGGGCCCAGAGAGGTCGGCTGCTCTCAAAGAGGAAGTAGAGAAGTTGAAGCAGAATGGATTTATTCGAGATTCGACATATCCCGACTGGATATCGAATCCCGTCTTAGTAAAGAAGCCAAACGGAAAGTGGCGAACTTGTATTGACTTTTCAGATTTAAATAAAGCTTGCCCGAAAGATAGTTTCCCACTCCCCAGGATTGACCAGCTTGTAGATTCGACAGCAGGTCATGAACTTCTTTCTTTCATGGACGCATACTCTGGATACAACCAGATTCCTATGCACGTACCAGACCAAGAGCATACGAGTTTCATTACGAATTTGGGGCTATATTGTTATGTTGTAATGCCATTCGGGTTAAAAAACGCTGGAGCTACTTATCAGCGCTTGGTAAATAGAATGTTTTATGAACAAATAGGAAAAACTATGGAAGTTTATGTGGATGATATGCTTGTCAAATCAAAGCAGTCTTCCAGTCATACGCAAGACTTAGCGGAAATGTTTGGTATCTTGCGAAAGTACCAGATGAAATTGAATCCTCTGAAATGCTCATTTGGAGTGGCATCGGGAAAGTTCCTTGGCTTCATTGTGAGTTCCCGAGGAATTGAAATCAACCCTAGCCAGATAGCAGCGATTAGAAACATCGAAGAACCGAGGAGAATTAAAGACGTCCAAAGTCTGGTAGGGAAAGTAGCGGCGCTGAGTAGATTCATCTCCAAAGCCACAGATAAATGTGTTCCGTTTTTTGATTTGATAAAAAGGGGAAAGAAGAACTTCCAGTGGACTCCCGATTGTGTTGAGGCCTTTCAAAATCTGTTAGAGCTGCTAGAGAAACCGCCAATTTTATCAAAGCCCGTAGATCACGAAGAATTATTTGTTTATTTGGCAGTCTCGGCTCACGCTGTCAGCACAGCCCTGGTTCGAGAAGAAGACAAAGTACAAAGGCCGGTGTACTATGTGAGTAAGAAATTAGCAGCGGCAGAGCGCAACTACCCAAAAATTGAGAAGCTCGCTTACAGCCTCCTGATCGCATCCCGAAAACTTCGTCACTATTTCCAAGCCCATCCAATAACCATATACACCGACCAGCCCTTAAGGCAGGTATTGCAGAGACCCGAAGCATCGGGAAGGTTGATCAAATGGAACATAGAGCTAAGTCAGTTTGATTTGAATTTTCAACCACGAAAGTCAATCAGGGGGAAAGCTCTAGCAGACTTTATTGCGGAGTTCACCATTCCAGAGGAGGAAATAATCAATGACCAAGTGGTTAAATCTGAGGAAGAGCTAGAAATGAATCCGTGGAAATTATATACAGATGGAGCTAAGAATGACCGAAGGTCCGGAGCTGGAATTGTCTTAGTTACTCCCGAGGGACGGTCGTTATATTACGCCCTGCGATTAGAATTTTCGACAACTAACAATGACTCTGAATATGAAGCCCTGATTGCCGGGCTGAAACTTGCTAAAGATCTTGGAGTAAAAATGATAGACATATTTTGTGACTCTAAAATTGTTGTTTGTCAAGTGCGAGAGGAATTCGCGGCTCAAGGACCTCGACTTATCGCCTACCTCAAGAAAGTGAAAGAGCTATTGAATAGCTTAGAGCGGTACAACATAACACATATTCCCAGAGTTGAAAACCAGAAAGCGGATAGACTGGCAAAACTAGCTAGTTCCGACAATCCAGAAGAGACTGAGGTAATTCCAATTGAAACGTTGGAGTCGCCAAGCTTTGAGTCAATGGAAATTGAATTCGCTTTTGAAGCGGAACCAGAGAAGGAGTCATGGATGACTCCAATTAAGAATTTTCTTAAGAATGGGACACTCCCATCGAAGAAGAGTGAGAAAAGAGCTGTAGTTCGCAAAGCTACCAGATATGTTATACAAGACGATACTCTCTATAGACAAGGATTTTCTATGCCCCTGTTACGATGTATCGCACACGACGACATCAAGCGTGTGCTAAGAGAAGTACACGAAGGTGAGTGTGGAGATCATACAGGAGGTCAAACTTTAGCTAAGAAAATATTGCGGTACGGATACTTCTGGCCTACGATCAACAAAGATGCAGCTGATTATTCACGACGCTGCGATAAGTGCCAGAGATTCGCCAAAATCCCCAAGGCACCGTCAACCCAGCTTAAATCGATGGTGAGTCCTTGGCCATTTGCCACATGGGGAATTGATATCATTGGAGTTTTACCAATTGCAAAAGGAGGAGCTAAGTATGCAATAGTAGCCGTGGACTATTTCACGAAGTGGGTGGAAGCTGAGCCCTTGACTAAGATCACAACAAGAAAGGTGATAAGTTTTGTGGTCAGAAATATTATATGCCGATTCGGGATCCCAAGGACGATTATTACTGACAACGGGACCCAATTTGATAGCACTGAATTCAAAAATTTTTGCCAGAAATATAAGATAGACAAACGATATACTGCAGTTGCCTATCCGCAATCGAATGGGCAAGTAGAGGCAATAAACAAGGTAATAAAATCCATCCTCAAGAAGCGATTAGAGCGTGCAAAGGCAAAGTGGGTTGATGAATTGCCCCTAGCTTTGTGGGCATATCGAACAACGTTTAAAACGGCTACCGGTCATACCCCTTTCTCTCTCTCCTTTGGCTCAGAAGCAGTAATTCCGGTTGAACTGAAAGTTCCTTCCCACAGGGTGACATATTATGACCCGATGACGAATCGGGCGCTCTTACTTGAGTCCCTTGATGAAGTCGAAGAGAAAAGGGACGAAGAAGACTTGCGTGCAGCAAGACATCGGCATCAGATGGCACGCTATTATGACAAAAAAGTTCGCCTCAGAACTTTTGAACCAGGAGATTTGGTGCTAAAGAGAGTTTTTCCATCCCTTCTTCACCTCGGCCCAAAATGGGAAGGACCCTTTGTCATCCAACGGAAACTTGAAAAAGGAACCTTCAAGTTAACGACCGTAGATGGCGAAGAAGTCCCTCGAGCATGGAATGCCCAACACTTAATGCGATATTTGGATTAGAAATGCTGTACTTTTTGTTATTTTTCCTGTGAACTCTGTAACTAGGCACGACTTGCCTTGGGAAGATCTGACGATATGAATAAAGGGCTATAAAGTGGATGTAGGCTACGACTTAGCTGAACCACTATAAAAATATTGTGTGTTATTTACTTTTATGCATTTACATTCATCAGTTATTCTGTCGTAATTATAAAATACAGGATAACTCAGAGCCTAAAAAGGTTGAAAACAGTTTAGACATAAAAAGAAGCACAATGATTATTTGTGCAATAAGACATAAAAGAATGAGAAAACGACATTCTTAACTCTGACTCTCCAGAGAAAGAGAGAGTATAAAAGCGTCTCTGACTGAGCGCTGAAAAAGAAATTCTCTTCCTAACTCTAACTCTCCAGAGAAAGAGAGAGAGTATAAAAGCGTCTCCAACTGAGCGCTGAAAAAGAAATTCTCCTCCTAACTCTAACTTTCCAGAGAGAAAGAGAGTATAAAGGCGTCTCCGACTGAGCGCCGAGAAAGAAATCCTTCCCCGTTGAGCGACCAGGGAATAAACAAATGACTGAACTCGAACTCTAACTCTCAAGAGAAAGAGGGAGAGTATAAAAGAAATCCCAGAAAAAAAAAACAACAGGTATTGACGACACAGGAAGTGCTATCCCGTCAGAGAATTGGGAGCATTCAGATTGCTAGATTAAGCATTAAATAACTTGTGGAAATTGACTGGGGACACATATGCATACACATATTTCCCCCCTCCACAACTTCGTTTCATAACCATAGACATGCATTTTTACATAAGTGCAGAACTACTAGCAAATAAACATTGCAAAAAGTGAATTATTTTTATTTACAAATGAATGAATTTGTACAGGGAAATAACTAAAGAAGAAAGTGCAGGAGCTGCTTTTGTAGCAGCAATTATTGGTTCACAAAGATGCTAAAAAGATACAGGGGAACCCACTATTTGGGTTTGGAATGAGCCTTAGATTTCTTGGCGGCTTTTTCCGCATCCTTTGCTTCCTTCTCGGCTTCAGTCAAGATTCGTTTCGATTTCTTTTTCCCTGAAGAGGCGGTACTGGAGCCAGTAGACTTCTTCCCGGAGGGCGGGACACTGGAATCAAGAGAAGATTTTTTAGCAAGTTCTTCGGTAATAGATCTAGTTGAGAGCTTAACAACTAACCTTGAGCCCGCATCCACAACTGCGAGGGGCTTGAGGACCTCAGGGTCTAGTTCTTCGGCCTTTAATTGCAAACGCTTGTCTTGGTCGGCCTTCATTGCAGCCAAGGTAACGTCATCAGTACTTTTTGACTCCCTGGTTATTGCGACTTCTGGTTCCTCGTCATGCCCCCCGTCTCCGCTATCGTCCTTTAAAGCTGCTATTATTTCTTCATCATGGGGAGTGGTGACCTTAGTTGGCTCATTTCCTTCTCCCAAGTCTGTAGAAGCAGCCTTGTCTTCTCCTTTTTTGGCCCCGTCTGCGGGCCTTGTCCCAGCAGTAGCTCCTTGAGCTACATCTGTCTTTTCGGACGATTCAACACCTACAGAATGAGAAACATCGGTTATCAACTCAGGCGAAAACAAAGGGTCTCTCATCGAATGTTCAATCACGTAGCGAAAGGTAGTAATGGCTTTGGCAAATTGAGGAGAAAAGATAGGGATACCTTCCGAAGACTTTTCAGCGGGGGTGACTACTACCTCTGGGGTTATTTCAGGAATGGGAGAAAGCAAAGTGGTTCGAGGAATTCCCAGATTTTCGGGATCATACCCTTCTACTTCGGGAGTTGCAGGAGCAGAAGAAGAGGAGCCAGATTCGGGAATGGTTTTTTGTTTAGACTTCCGTCTCTCTTCTTCCATGGCCTCAGCAATAAGGCGGCGCCCTTCAGCTAGGCGCTCCGGTTCATCGTCTCTCAAGTATTTCTCCATCAGTTTATCTTCATCAAGAGAATCGACCTTAAGTTCTTCTTTTTCCCACTCAACGATTTGATTCCATACTTGAACCAGAGTGGATGGATAGTCCTCGATCCAAGAAATGTTTCGACGACGAATAATGTGTGCGAAGAATTCAATCATTAGCTCGCCGAAGCCCTGAATATCAGCCTCCGCCTCCGATAGTTGCTTATGGGCTTCCTCCGCAGATTTAAGAGCACACTCCACATTGCCCTCAGCCAGAGCAGCCCTGTTCTCTGCCTCCAACAACTTTGACGCCAAGTCAGCGTTCTTCTTTTCTAATTCAGCACTCCTCTTCGCTAACTCGGCGTTTTTTTGCTCAAGCTCAGCATAAGCAATGCGTGTCTTTGCAGCCTCTGACTTGGCCTCGTCAGCTTGCTTTTTTAATTCTGAACGCTCCTGAGTATGAGATTCAAGCAAATCGTGATAACGTTTTTGCATGTCCTCGAATTGTTGTTTGAAATTAGAAGCGTCCCTTTGAGCGACCACTAGCTGAGCTTGAGTGTCTTCCAAATCTTTTCCTAGAGCTTTTAAGGCCTTAGTATCCTCTTCCGCGGTCTTTTGCATCGAATCAGTATTTGTGATTAGAGTGCGGATGATTTTAGAAAGATTGCGCGAATATTTGAACATCTCAGTGTATTGTTTTTGCACCGCATCAATCTTTGCTTTGGCCTCATCTGCCCAATTAGACGAACCAGGTTCAAGGGCAGGTAGAAAAGTCAGAGTCTCAAAGTAGTGTTCGGGAAATTGCTCTTTCAAATATGCCCGCCTTATTGCAGTTCCCGCATCTGGTGGGGGAGGAGCGAGGACTGTCAATTCGGTGTCCCTTCCTGAAGAGGATTATGTAGTCTCTTTGTCTGTCCTAGGTCGTTTAGTAGCGGGGACCTTTTGCTTACTTCGAGACCCGGTTTCCTTTGGAGGACTTTTCTCTCTACAGCGTTTCTCATAGGAAGAGGAGGAGTCTTTTGGATTGTGGTCTGTCCTCCTCCCTACGGCTCTGATAGTTCTTATATTTCTCTTGTTCAGATCGGACTGGTGAGCGGGAACGTGAGGGTCGAGAACGATAGGGATCATAAGGTCTTCTCTCCTCCCTACCACGATCATCCCGACGATCATACTCGACATCCTGAGGAGGATTGGACATGCTGCGACGAAGTTTTCTTATATCGTAGTAGGATCGAGACATTGTACCTGCATGATGAAATAAACGAAGTTTAGATTTAATGGATTCATGGAGAAAGAAGCGCAACGAATGCTAATGCTGTGGTGTAAAGTGCATCCTAAGTGGTGTGTGTCCCCCCAACCAACCCGAGTCTGAAGCTAAACTAGTGCGGGCAGGCTCTTTGGCCTTAGCGGGAGTAGTTTCTTCAGAAGAAGTGAAGACTAAAGGATCCTTCCCGAAATCCTCTGAAGTGTATATAGTCTCAGGTAAGGGGAGATCCCCCAAACCCTGAAATATGTGCTCATCAGTGCTAGGAACATCCCCTTCGGAAGCATGAAGTGGCGACTCTGCTGGGGATTTTGACTTGTCTAGAGAAGTAGTTTCCTCGGGGGCAATATACCCTTCACGATGCTTTTCGGCTATGTTGGCCAATTCATCATCTTGTGTGGAAGATGGAGAAGGTGAAGTTTGAAGAGGCGCTGTAGGAATTCCCGAGCCCTCTCCTGTTTCTGGAACTATCTCCACTGGAGGGATGTATGCATAAGGGACCGTCCCATGACCGATGCTACGAAAAACGGATAGCAGCCCATGAAAGTGAAGGTATTCATCTTTAAGGACCTCGTCGATAGTCAGGAATTTTTGATCGCCATTAAGAAGACGGTGCATCCGATCAAAGAACACCTGATCTGATATCTGTTTGGGATTGTCGACTGCAAACAAAAAGGAAAACAGGTCAGGGTGATGATTCAAGTGTATAGAGTCCGGGTTCAGAAAATCAACGCTTTACTTGATTTTGTCCATCTTCTGGCGCATCCAGACTGTTGCTTTATATAGAACCATTCTAGTCTGGAATCTCCAGCTTTACTGCTAAATGGTGTAGAGATTATCTTCCTTTTTGGGACTGATTCAAAGTAGCAGAAAGATGGAGTTTCTCTAGTCCGATGCTTGAAATTATAGAAGAAATGAACATCATCGAACGTGAGCTCTACGCCTAGGATTTCACGATATGCTATGTACAAGGTATGCAAATAGGCATATGAATTGGGATGCAACTGCATGGGGGCAATCCGCATTTGTCTTAAGAAATCAACGATGAAAGGAGAGAATGGAGGAATGGCGCCGACCATGCACATCAATCGAGTGACCGTCATATATCCTTCTGGAGGGTTGTGGGGACGGTCAGAGCGTGAGGCCACTAGGGTGTCCCTTTTCATTATTCCATATTTTAGACAAATTCGAACAAGTCGATCGTTGTCAATTGTTGATTCAACGGAGTCCGAGGGTGATTCCAATATGATGGCTGATTCAAATTCATCGGGTGCTCGATTATCACCAATCCCTCCTTCCTCCTCGAAACCCAGAGAAACTTCATTCTCTGAAGACACCTCGTCGCTTTCCCGATGACCAACCCCGTAATCTGGACCCTCACTGTCCCATTTCGGATCAGACGAAGAAGATATATCCTCAAGAGTGATTTTGTTAGAAGTTTCCGGGGCTTCTTTCCTCTCAGCTAGACGGGAAGAGCGTCTGGGCCTCATTGTCATGGAACTATTGAAGAAGCAATAGCACGGATTAGAGTAAATTATCCCGTGCCCCCCTTTGTGTATGTGTGTGAACTAAAGTGTGTGCAGCAAATGTGGGAAATGCAAAATAAAAGTACAGCAATGTAAGACGAAGCTTTGAAGAAAAAGTAATAGTCAGAGTTGTTCTTAATGCTTGTTTATGTCCGCAAGGCACTACCCTAACTATTCATTAAGTTGAAGATTATGTCAAGCATTGATTAACCCTGGTTGGATAAAGACTTGTGCTTTGAGTCGGAATATGCATATCATTCAGTTCGGGTAGGGTGTGCTTATGGTTCGGTTCGGATCGGACGTACATAAAGCTGGGATCGGCTCGGGTCTGCATATGGTCTGGTTCGGAGAAAACGTTCGTATGTGGCAATTTAAAACCGGATCGGAATAAGCATTCGGAGCGGTTCAGCAAACGAAAAGATCCATACATCCTTTCCCTTTCTCTATCTCTTTCCCTGACCCGACCTGGTCGGACAAGCATGGCTTTCTCCATATCGCATTTCATTCCGACCCGATCCTAACATATGAACTTATCCTCCCTTCAACTGCTTCAGCACTTCCTAACCCGAACCGAACCCAATTCCAATTCTCCCCTTTCTCGTCTTCAAATTTCATTAGATCCGAACGAAATTAAATGTTTATGTGCTTGAATGTTTAACGCTGGATCCAAATGACCCCCGTTGCTACCTCGAGACGGCGAAGACGCCATCAACGATGATGACAAACGGTGGAGGAGACCCAGGCGTCAGAGTTCAACAAACACCACACTTCAGTCGCTCGTTTTAAACGCAAATTCTAGTCGAAATCAGTTATTACATAAGCAATTGAAGATTTAAAATACCTAGATGTGTTATTCGAAGATTGAAACAAGGAGTTTGGAGTTTTTAGGTTTTTAGGAAGTGGGGGGTTTCGGTGTAAAACTGGGAGAACAAGAATTGTGAGAATAAAGAAGGAAGAAGTGTTTGGATGGTCGAGTTTATATAAGGCGTGAGATGGCTCTTTGTATTCCCCGTGTTTTACTCTGTTCGGACCGAGTCCAAGCCAGCCCACACTTTCTGGTCCATCAACCCAGTGCAAAGCGGAACGGGAAGAAAATGTGCCCAAGTCGCGCCACCGAACCGGATTGAAATCTGTGCATTCTCCTAGCATCCGAACCGAGTAGAAATCTGTGCGTTCCTCCTGACTGTTCTAATTCAAGGACTAGCATTTTAAACGACATCAAAGCACGCTTCGTATACAACAGAAGCATCCTTTGAGGGGGCAAAATGTTAGCCTACTTTGTGAACTAGGCAACACAAAGTCAAGAAACCAAACATTGAAGGGTATTTTTAATTATAAGACTTCGGTTCGGATTGGAGGAAAACACTACAATTCAGATTGATAGCTGCAGTTGTTCGGGTCGGGTCAGAGCAACATATCGGTTCGGATCGGATAGAGTCCCCTGTTCGGATCGGTGATCTCTTACTGAGTAGATTGGTAAGGCATATCTAATCAGATCGGAAGGCAACTAAAATCTCGAATGGATCGGAAAGCCACCTGTTTGTCACGACAATGGAACGGAGCGGAGCAGATTAGAGAAGGAGAGTCACACCCAAGCCAATCCGGTTCGGATCGGGTATCCCGATCCGAACCCCTTATCTGCGCGTCTCCGACCCGAACCCATGATCCATGTTATTCTCCTGCAAAAGCGCCTGGATATCCGGACCGGCTATGACCAGTTCCTACCCATAACGTCCTTCCCTGTGATGCGTTGTCAACCTGATAGTTCATCCGAACCCGAAGAGAGTGCGATGGATGACACGTGGCCCGACCCGGATCAAGTCTCAAGCAAATTCACACCTATAAATACCCCGTCTGGAGACAAAGAGAAGGATCTTTTTTTTTAGCACTTTGAGAATTCAACTACCTCCATCATCCGAACTCCATTACTCCCGGAGAATCCAAATCATCTTTCATTTCTTGTTTTAGTCAATTGAGTGAACAAAAGTGAGTTGTGAGTGAATCTTACACTGTATTTGCAACTGAATTATTGAATATAGTGAAAGATAAGTGGACGTAGGCATTTCTTCGCCGAACCACTATAAATCCTGTGTGTTCATTTTTATTTTTGTCTCATTTAATCTTGTTTCTAATCAATTTGGGTGTTAGAACCACTTTTGGGTCTAACAATCTCATTGTAACAAATGTTGCAAACCATATTTACTAGCTACTAACTTTATTTACTAACTCGATTTCATTTCAAAACTTTAATTTCCATTTACAAAATCCTTTGTAATTTAATTTCAATAACTTACCATTCATTTTCATTTCACATCTTTAACTTTGTTTACAAATCTCTTAGCAATTCATTGTCAATAACTAATATTCATTGTCGTTATCCAAAACTTTAACTTCATTTATACTCCTGCCTTTAGTTAACATTCCGACCTTCGGAATATCACATTTCGAACCTCGGAATAAAACTCGCTTCGATTAATCATTCCAAGCTTCACAATACCACATTCCGAACCTTGGATTAACTCACTCTCACTCATTTAACTAAATCTCATTTATAAATTTCATTTATAAATAAATAGCCATAATTTCAACTTTGATTTCATTTAGAATATGAAATCCCATTTCCAAATCACAACTCATTTCCAATCCATTGATTTTTTAATCTCATTCACGAAATGTCATTAAGTCACATTTCGTAAAATTTGAAAAACCGTTTGTTAAAAACGATCATTTATTACAAAATATTTTTCTTTGAACTCTTTTACACATTCCTGTATATTCACGATCCAATGATCCTATTTTGAACTACACTTAAACCTCCCTTCCGACCGATAAGGCTTTTACAAAATCATTTCAACATTTAAATAGCCAATTCGATAAATTATATCGTTTAAACATTTATTTGATAATCTCTTACATTTCTGTTAGTTATAAATTTGTAAATTTAACTTCGACTATTATCTTTGCCATATGAGTCGCATTTTAAAATCAAATAAAAAATATATAATTTATAACTTTGAAACCGCTCGAAATCCATTTAATATTGATTTCGAAAATCATTTCTTTTAATCGACGGTACTAAAGAGGCAAATGGCTACTATAGTACTAAAATAAAATAAAATTAACTAAACCTTTACGTTGACTTTTATTTTTCTTATAAACTAAGCTTAAATTAATAATTATTTTAATAATGTACAACGATGGAAGTCAATGGTGGTATTACTTGTTAGTAAAGTGCAAGTTATTTCTGTTAGCCATTCGTTTTAAACCATGTACCTTTGAAGAAACCCTTTTGTAAATAAATTGTGGTTTAAAACATATAACACACCTCATCCACGGAAATTAAAATAGATGTAATACTATTTTACTTCAACCCGACATTTGTCACTGTAGTTATGTTTACAACAAACGCTCTAAATCAAAATAATTACTTCACATTAGGTAAAATATATATTCAGATGACAGGTTTAGGCACTTCCACCCTTCTTCAATTCAGGCAATGCCTTATATGCTATTAAGGTAATATTTTAAAATACATACTTTAGTAAATTTTTGAGTTTCATTAGGCCAATTTAAACTTCTTACAGTGAAACCTTCCCAGGCATGTTATATGAAGTAATAGTAATTAATACTGTTGACCCTTATATATATTATTATCTTAAATATAGTTATTTATTTAATCCTACTTACGTACTATTAAAACCAATTAGGCATACGTTAGATATTTACTTAAGCATGAAAATATAGGATCTGCACGATTAAAAATGATCAGGCTCATAAACACTTTGACTTAAATGGCTACGGTAAAATAAGGTTAGGCAAACTAAATTAATGATTAGGGAAAATTAAAATGTGATCAAGACATACGAAAAATACCAGCCACGTATTATCTCAACATCACTGTTCATCTTCCCATGTCCAAAGCAAAAGCACCTCTCTCTATAGTATTTCCTTCCTACTGTGACCCAACCGCCATTTAATCCTTTCATACTTCTTCCTCCATTCAAAACATCAGAACATGCTACCTCTTTCTCCTCTGATCTCACTTTCTTCCCAGTCCGCACCATCCATGCTACTGTGTGCATCGCAACTCTCCCATCGTCAAACCATGCTGCCCATCCCTCCTCCGTTTGCAACACTGCTTGAGCCCATCGGCACCACCATGCCGACCATTTGAGCCTCATGGACGCCGGCGCCAATCCCCCCGCCTTTCCCCCAAACTGTCGTTGTCAGTCCATCATTCCACTGTGTTCTCAAACCCGCAACACTCAGATCTTCAACAAGCCTCACTGCTCTTCGGAACGCTTTTCATTTTATAGTAGTTTGGATTTAAATGCTAGACTGGTTTTCTTTTTGTTTTGGTGAAGAAGTTTTCGGTTTTTACTTGCTGAAAGGATGTGGAATGGAGCAGCTTTTATAGTGGAAAAATTACGTGGGGCGCACGGCTCTAGAGTATATAGGTTTACAGAAAGTTATAGGTTTGCAGAATGTACTGGGTAACTGTAACTATTGCCTGGTGTATTTCGGTAATTTCCTTGGTCACCACGGTTTGTAGTTGGATTGGAATGCAAGGAAATGGAACCGTGGGGCGCAAGTAATGTACAGTGGAGATAGGTTTGGGAAGCAAAGAATAACAAACCCAAGAAGCCAATATATGGAAAGGAATTGGTCATGCAAATTTGAACAAAGCAGTTGGTCATTACGTATCATCTAATATAGTGTATGAACTATGAAGTGTATGAGCACACTTTAATAATGTTTTATTACACTGAAAGTTCCACGCGAGTTATTGTGTTAAATATCACCTCATACAATTTCTATTTTCTGATAAAAAGGCTAATCTTAGTGTAAAAAAGTATTTCGGACCCAATGGGACAAGTTTCGTCGAATTCCGACATCGTTTGAAAAATATTCCTTTATAAAACCAGAAATAAACACGCGTTTAAAATTTTCACGATCACTAAATAAATTCAATCAACTTGAAACTTTGAAATCCTAAAATAATCCTTCAATACGAACCCAACGGCACTAGTTTAGTCGCATTCTGAAACAATTTCCCGGGTAGGCTATTTTTACGTGTGCCGCAATGCCATTTTTAATGCCAAATTACCCGGTTTCCAAAAATAACAAACTGCATACCTATTCTGAATTTAATCGACGATATGAACTCAATGGAACTGGTTTCGCGGCTTAATTCGATCATCTGCTCCAGTTACACTCAAATATCCATTTATTAAATTAAATTAATTTAATTACATTCTATAGAAAATAACTGAGCGTTTACGGCTACCGTGGCGACATACGACGTCGGTTTGCCACACCATTTAACACCGCGCAATAATTTAACGTTACAGTCCCAATGAAACTAATTTCGTCGAAAACAGAGACTGTTTGCAAAATGACCATTTTAAGGGCCTATAATTTAATAATGATTTTCATAGCGATTATTTTAAAATTTGATTTGGCCATAACTAATAATTTATAATATGAAATCTAGATTTTACTCTTTCATATGAAAATTATCATCGATACGGTTCCAACGTTTCTTGTTTCACAGAAATCCGACTTATATCGAATCCTGTATATTCAGTTAAAGTTCAAAATTCAATATTACGAACTGCCGTGCCATTTTGAGCTCAATTTTTATATAAATAAAATTAACATTAAGACTTTGTTTTAAATAACGAATTCAATATTATAAACCATTAATATTCCAAACATAATATTTAAAATAATAAAATAAATAAAATATTTGGCTACAAAAATACGGGACGTTACATTCTTCCCCCCTTAAAATAATTTCGTCCTCGAAATTGCTAAGGTTGGAAAGAACGTAATAAACCCATTAATTTCCAAATCCAAATTTATTTTAAATCGAAAACCAAATCAATATTGTAAATAAATATTTTCAAAAATATCAAAAAAAAAAAATCTAACACTTTAAATTCCCGGAAAAATTCGGCAGAGTCTCCCCTGCACGGAGTGACATATGCGATACTGCTGGTACAAATAATATATATCCATCAACCAGCACGGTCGAAAAACAAAAACCAAAAACCGAAATTTTATATTTTCGAGTAGGCGTACCTTTCGTGAGCGTTGTTGAACATACCTGCTCTATTTATCGCGATTTGTTCAACCAAATCAAATCTCAGAGCCATATGACACATGTACTCAGCTTAATTAAACACGTAAGTGATAATTACCTGAAATATTTAAATGCCACTTTATTTATTAACGAGAATGAATATGATAACTCCCATAATCATATATCATCATTCATTTGCAGACAAGTTTAAATTATCCATTCCATTTGAATTTATAATCCTGGAATTTAATCTTCAATTCATTCAATGCTATCATTAAACGGTTGATGAATTTATATTCACCCAATCAATAATCAATCAACCATTAATGCACCATCAACTCGACCAAATCAATTGAATTTTACATTCAATTATTGGTTTTACATATTTTAATCATCAATTAATTAACATTCGATTGATTATTAATTAATTATCAATTTAATTACCAAATTTAGTTTCAATATTATTCTTAATTTAATTTCACTTAACCCAGTTTAGTTTTAATTCAAACTTTTAATTTAATTTGAATCCATTCAAATCAACCAAACACATAAAACACATCAATATCTCAATAATTTGATAAAAAATGTTTACTTTTTATACAAAATATATTTCGGTTCAAATTATTTCATTTACCTCTTTTACAAAACATAAAACATTTGCATATAAAATTTACAAATACGCTCTCAAATATATACACTCAATCTCGATCTAAGGTATTACTAATCCCATCTCTATCGAGTTACACCACAGAGCCAAGGTTATTACTAAACAAATAGCTCTGATACCACTGTAACGACTCGGGAATTTCTATGCCTGAATCCCGACAATAATACACCAATCCTGTATTACCTGCCAGAACTCAAGTATCGAAACACTAGATAGTTATTAGAAAGAGATAAGAAAGAAAGAAATATTAGAATAAAAGAAGAAGAAGAACCAACACAACACAGAGTCTCACATCGCAGCGGAACAAAATATAATACATAAATACATCTTTATTGAGAGCTTTTAAAAATACTTACAATATCAGACTACATCAACATCTCTGGACAGTTATAATTATCTGTCCCATATACAACACACACAGCGGCATAGTAGCTATATATATAATCATACGTCTGAGTTCCTCCAGCTCGTCTCTTCCCAACATTCGAGAACCTGAACAACCCGGGCTAACCCGAGCATTTACAGAACACCGGGTCAGTCTGCTGAACCAGAGTGAGAAAAACACACTAAATTTTAAGGGATCACACAACTTGATTTTAAAGTCAAAATATTTTTAAGAGAAAATGATAATCGTAAGACCAAATCCACACATAAATACGGACGGTTTTTACCTTACGATAACACAAAACATTTTTGAAATCAATATCTTTTCTGATATTATAATAGTGTCTAAATACAAGTAAATAAGAATCTAGCAGAACGCTTGCATCTCACGCTCTGTGTATATAGTATACCATCAAAACCGCTGGCACTTATTGGAGATTAGATTCCGACTAAGACAAGGTATGGGACCACCTGCCGATAGTGTATCTCTAGAGGCGAATACACTGGGTTCAACAAGAATGTCTTGCAACCCGGCCCTCACATGACCGACCACTCATTTCGCTTGAGTGTATCGAATGCATATCACCAACGGTTGGGCTCAAACCACCGTTTTCCGAAAAGGGACAACATCGAAATAGATTAAAGAAGGAATGGGAATTTCTCTAAATAGTTGATTATACACCCTAATGGGAGCGACCCACATAGCCATGTTGCCTGCCCGATTTTTGTCATTTCCCGGTTGACGAGTGTACGCTTTACTTTATAATCAGCACATCATATTCACTTCGAATGTCACATCGTCAGATCCATCATAATCACTAATTGACGTCCACAACAATACATTACGTGTTAGCTAAAAGAAGTTTCCTTCTCCACTTCCACTCTTGGTACGGTTGATGAAATCAATGTACGTGACCTTTTTGGAAATACTCTATCAGACATCCATCCGTACATGTCACCCAGGAACAGGATGAACCGAAGGCACCCTCCTACTGCATTCTAGGAATCACCCTGAGAATCAGTAGCGAGAAGTCCTTGCGAACCCGTAGATTTCAACCACTACAGAATCACAGTTTATCTCTGCTTGCAAGTCAGAGATTTTAAGTAATCCTTCGGCTTATGAAGATCTACGATCTTCAATAGCTCCATCTTGAATCGGCATCTTTAACGTATTCGTATTTGTTGGACGGAATGGTTTTCGAATTTATATATTCGATCCCGGTCTTTCCGTACCACCAACCGAATGGGCCAAATTTGATAGTCGGTTATTTAACTATCAAATAAAACAACCATTAATCCATAAAGAAAATGGATTCACTGATTCAATACTCAGTATCATTTAGCCTCTTTAACGGACCTTTCGTTAATTATATTCCTTAACTTTTCCAATATTTGAAACATCGCTTTCACTTCTTATTATAAAATAAGAATATTCTCTAAATTCATTTTATTCAACTTTATAAACTTCTCGGAAACAGCTTATAATATCATGTACGGAAATCATAACTTATATTTCTCTCAACTACTCTCGTTTATAAACTAATATCATTCTTGGATAATCATGAAGTCGTTCAAGTTTGGTATTTTATTTACCTCTCAGACCTTAACCAACAACACTCGTACCTATAGAACAAATAGAAGATTATTAACCACACGTTCCTTTTTTGAAAATCTATTCAAATCTCGACCACTTTTACTTAACTAATTGTTAAGTAAATTCTTATTAAACTCTTTCGATTTATGTTAATAATCATTTATAATATCATCTGAACTTCGATTCTATTACAAATAGAATCCTTATAAAAATTCCTTGATATCTCTTTATTGTTATACTACAACTTATTCCAACAATTCAAATACATTTGTTTTAAAACCATATAAGCAACGCTTTTCTAAAACTTATACAATTATTATATTGTTATCCTTTCCAAATTCTTATATTGATATTTATCAAAATAATTTAACTAATCTTATGTAGCAAACGCTATAGATTTCAATTCAAAGCCCTTTTACTTTCATTTAACATATTCCTTTTAAATCCTACTCGACTACTTACTCGTTGTCTAAAACATATAATAATCTAAAAATAGTTCATCTCATTGTAACAAATGTTGCAAACCATATTTACTAGCTACTAACTTTATTTACTAACTCGATTTCATTTCAAAACTTTAATTTCCATTTACAAAATCCTTTGTAATTTAATTCAATAACTTACCATTCATTTTCATTTCATATCTTTAACTTTGTTTACAAATCTCTTAGCAATTCATTATCGACAACTAATATTCCTTGTCGTTATCCAAAACTTTAACTTCATTTATACTCCTGCCTTCAGTTAACATTCCGACCTTCGAAATATCACATTTTGAACCTCAGAATAAAACTCGCTTCGATTAATCATTCCGAGCTTCAGAATACCACATTCCGAACCTTGGAATAACTCACTCTCATTTATTTAACTAAATCTCATTTATAAATTTCATTTCAAAATAAGTAGCCATAATTTCAAATTTGTTTTCATTTAGAATATGAAATCCCATTTCCAAATCACCACTCATTTCCAATCCATTGATTTGTTAATCTCATTCACGAAATGTCATTTAGTCACATTTCATAAAATTTAAACACCGTTTGTTAAAAACGATCATTTATTACAAAACATTTTTCTTTGAACTCCTTTACACATTCTTGTATATTCACGATCCAATGATCCTATTTTGAACTACACTTAAACTTCCTTTCCGACCTATAAAGCTTTTACAAAATCATTTCAACATTTAAATAGCCAATTCGATAAATTATATCATTTAAACATTTATTTGATAATCTCTTACATTTCTGTTAGTTCTAAATTTGTAAATTTAGCTTCGACTATTAACTTTGCCATAAGAGTCGCATTTTAAAATCATATAAAAATATATATAATTTATAACTTCGAAACCGCTCGAAATCCATTTAATATTGATTTCGAAAATTATTTCTTTTAATCGACGGTACTAAAGAGGCAAATGGCTACTATAGTACCAAACCGTGAAATATAAACTAATTTCACATTACATAACAAACAATATAATCATACTGATAAACATTATCAATATTAGCGGGGAACCCTGTTGGATTACTCCAACCTGTTCTTCACTGCAAAAATAATGGTTTACCACAATTCAAATTATTCAGTCCAATATTCATTTCCATCTAGATAGATGAAATAAAACAATTTGATCAATAATAACTGTAACAGTCAATATTGGGATAATAACAGTAGTTCAAGCATTCAACTATTTGATTATAACGTTTATAGTGTTATAAACATAACCACTGAGGTAAGTTACCTCATTTGGATTTAATCATCCGAAATAACGATTATTTTTAATTAAATTAAACAACGTTTAATTTAACTGTGTCAGTCCATATATGAGTATCAAATCAATAACAAACAAACAACCATTAACAACCATAGCACACAACTATAAAACCCGACTTATAAAATATAAGAGGATAGAACTGAGTGAGTTTAACTCACCTTGATTTCCATCGTCGTCAAAACGGTTTGTTTCAGTTGTTTTAAACTCCATCGAAACCAGCTCCATATGCTTACCGATATGCTTCATATTTGTTCCCCTTCTGATAATACACGAGGACGTAACACAAATTATAATTACTGGTTTAAAACAAAATTAACTAAACCTTTCATTGACTTTTATTTTTCTCATAAACTAAGCTTAAATTAATAATTATTTTAATAATGTACAACGATTGAAGTCAATGGTGGTTTAAACCATATAACACACCTCATCCATGGAAATTAAAACAGATGTAATACTATTTTACTTTAACCCGGCATCTGTCACTGTAGTTATGTTTACAACAAACGTTCTAAATCAAAATAATTACTACACATTAGGTAAAATATATTCAGATGACAGGTTTAAGCACATTCCACCCTTCTTCAATTCAGGCAATGCCTTATATGCTATTAAGGTAATATTTTAAAATACATACTTTAGTAAATTTTTGATTTTCATTAGGCCAATTTAAACTTCTTACAGTGAAACCTTCCCAGGCACGCTATATAAAGTAATAGTAATTAATACCGTTGACCCTTATATATATTATTATCTTAAATATAGTTATTTATTTAATCCTACTTATGTACTATTAAAACCAATTAGGCATACGTTAGATATTTACTTAAGCATGAATATATATGATCTGCACGACTAAAAATGATCAGGCTCATAATAACTTTGACTTAAATGGCTACGGTAAAATAAGGTAAGGCAAACTAAATTAGTGATTACGCAAAATTAAAACGTAATCAAGACATATGAAAATAGCAAACTAAATTAGTGATTAGGCAAAATTAAAACGTGATCAAGACATATGAAAAATACCAGCCACATATTATCTCAACGCTACTGTTCATCTTCCCACGTCCAAAGCAAAAGCACCTCTCTCTCTACAGTATTTCCTTCCTACTGTGACCCAACCGCCATTTAATCCTTTCATACTTCTTCCTCCATTCAAAATATCAGAACATGCTACCTCTTTCTCCTTGGATCTCACTTTCTTCCTAGTCCGCACCATCCATGTTGTTGTGTGCATCGCAACTCTCCCATCCTCAAACCATGTTGCCCATCCCTCCTCCGTTTTCAACACCGCTTGAGCCCATCGGCACCACCATGCCGACCATCTGAGCCCCACGGACGCCGGAGCCAATCCCCCCGCCTTTCCCCCAAACTGCCG
This sequence comes from Allium sativum, assembly GCA_030737875.1. Taxonomy (NCBI): domain Eukaryota; kingdom Viridiplantae; phylum Streptophyta; class Magnoliopsida; order Asparagales; family Amaryllidaceae; genus Allium; species Allium sativum. The sequence continues at coordinate 293,613,124 of CM060913.1, read as the reverse complement.
TTGTCAGTCCATCCTTCCACTGTGTTCTCAAACCCGCAATCACTCAGATCTTCAACAAGCCTCACTGCTCTTCGGAACGTGTTTCATTTTATAGCAGTTTGGATTTAAATGCTAGACAGATTTTCTTTTTGTTTTGGTGATGAAGTTTTCGGGTTTTTACTTGCTGAAAGGATGTGGAATGGAGCAACTTTTATAGTGGAAGAATTACGTGGGGCACACAGCTCTAGAGTATATAGGTTTACAGAAAGTTATAGGTTTGCAGAATGTACTGGGTAACTGTAACTGTTGCCTGGTGTACTTCGATAATTTCCTTGGTCACCACGGTTTGTAGTTGGATTGGAATGCAAGGAAATGGTACCGTGGGGCGCAAGTAATGTACAGTGGGGAGAGGTTTGGGACGCAAAGAATAACAGACCCGAGAAGCCAATATATGGAAAGGAATTGGTCATGCAAATTTGAACAAAGCAGTTGGTCATTACGTATCATCTAATATAGTGTATGAACTATGAAGTGTATGAGCACACTTTAATAATGTTTTATTACAATGAATGTTACACGCGAGTTATCGTGTTAAAAATCACCTCATACAATTTCTATTTTCTGATAAAAAGGCTAATCTTAGTGTAAAAAAGTATTTCGGACCCAATGGGACAAGTTTCGTCGAATTCCGACATCGTTTGAAAAAAATTCCTTTATAAAACCAGAAATAAACACGCGTTTAAATTTTTCGCGATCACTAAATAAATTCAATCAACTTGAAACTTTGAAATCCTAAAATAATTCTTCAATACGAACCCAACGGCACTAGTTTCGTCGCATTCTGAGTCTGTTTCCCTGGTAGGCTATTTTTACGCGCACCGCAATGCCATTTTTAATGCCAAATCACCCAGTCTCCAAAAATAACAAATTATATACCTATTCTGGATTCAATCGACGATACGAACTCAACGGAACTGGTTTCGCGGCTTAATTCGATCGTCTGCTCCAGTTACACTCAAATATCCATTTATTAAATTAAATTAATTTAATTACGCGCTATAGAAAATAACTGGGCGTTTACGGCTACCGTGGCCACATACGGCATCGGTTTTCCACGCCATTTAAAATCATGCAATAATTTAACGTTACGGTCCCAATGAAACTGATTTCGTCAAAAACAGAGACCGTTTGCAAAATGACCATTTTAAAGGCCTATAATTTAATAACGATTTTCATAGCGATTATTTTAAAATTTGATTTGGGCATAACTAACCATCTATAACACGAAATCTAGATTTTTCTCTTTCATATGAAAATTATCATTGATACGGTTCCAACGTTTCTTGTTTCACAGAAATCTGACTTATATCGAATCCTGTATATTCAGTTGAAGTTCAAAATTCAATATTACGAACTGCCGCGCCATTTCGAGCTCAATTTATATATAAATAAAATTAACGTTAAAACTTCATTTTGAATAATGAATTCAATATTAAAAACCATTAATATTCCAAACATAATATTTAAAATAATAAAATAAATAAAATATTTGGCTACAAAAATACTGGACGTTACACTCTAAGATAGCGATAGGAATGAAATAGAATTTGAAATGTCTCGAAAACAACAAAATACCATTGAATCTTATATAGAAAAGAAATTGAGTGGGAGTGACACAATAACTCTAAAGTTATATATTGATAACACACTAATTATTGAGAGTATGTTAGATACTCAATGAAACGAACCGAACTTCCCCGTGAAGGAAAGCACGGATTGCTTTGAGGACAAGACAAATCAGAACACAAACAGAAGAACATTTCATTGCTTATTACACAATTCCATCAGAATACAAGAATATCACAAAGTATGAATAAATATTACACATTTGATGAATACCAGAGATTTAAATTACATTTAAATACATAGCAGCGGTAAAATAATATAGAGCACAACGGAAAGAAATACACGGATACAGAGCTTTCCAAGTATCGTTATAACTGTAAACCAGGATCCTATGAATATAAATCTGCAAAACCCAACTACTAGCTGCCCGTGCGGAAAATAAGGGCACCCAGAGTTTAGGTTAAAATAATAAACTCCAAGTCGGTCATGTGACTGGTGTGAGAACTAAAACAGTTATTAATCTTGATTTTAAAGTTAGATAAATCAAGGGACCACGCCGTATAATACAGAACGGGTTTACCCCCAAGAATACCAGTGCATATAACAAACAGCGCAATGCTAAAGAAGAAAAATGAAGCTATTATAAGACTCAGGTCACATATCACAATGCAACGCAAACTGGAGGATAGGGTTTTACCTTATAATAGCCAAATAATGCTTGATACGTGAAATTTAATCTTTTATTATTACTATAAGTGAAGAAATCAACTTCAAATATAAATGTATCAATCATAGACGTCATAACATCCCATGCTACTATGTCGCCATACTGGTTCTACAATCAAAACCGAAATTTCGTATTGGAAGTTTGGATCCCATCATAAGTTGAGGCAAGTGATCATCTCCTCACCGCTTCGAGACACTCTAGCCAATGTCTCAGGACTACACACTCCGGGTAACTCTGTGATACTTCAGGGCCGGTCCACACTTATGTTAGTGGATTAGTATTCCTGAACACACGTTTTTCGGTCCTATCGAACCTATCCATCAGCTCCGTAGGGACCGATATAACCGAGGCGCCTCGCAATCGACTAACCACATAGGTAAAAATAATAACAATTTCAAGGCTTATAAACGCTGACAACACCCATAGCTAGAAAGAAACGTCGTGCACTACCTGCAGGCATGTTCCCGTTTTTGACTCATACCGAGCTGTGAGGCTCGCAAATTAACGCTATACTAAAGCTGTGCCTTGATCATCAACCACAAGACCCTTCTTTTCAACAAAAGCCTTGATCACTGCATCTCAACATGCCACACAGGCAATTCATGCCATGCGACTGATATCTATCGATATATAACCTCTGAGCTCGTACGTCTCAGAAAAGGGCGTTAAGCAAGAGAATAAATTCTCCGCTGCCAAATAGATATATATTTAATAGAAATCAATCAACACAAAATAAAATCCAATGTCAGGCACATAATCCATTTACAAGTTCGTTCTGGGTCTGAACGAAACCGGAGGCACCTTATTCCTCGTCCCATATGTCCAATACAGGAGAGAGAGGCCCTCGCATATCTGTCGATCTCCAAGTACATCTGGACGATCACCACTTATTACCTCGTCTTGGGTGTACAGCCCTATCAAGACATCAGTAATCATCCACATGATGTGAAGACCTCTGGTTTTCAACCACCGTCTTCATCGTCTACTTATCGTCGAATCAGTTATTCAGAATGGGTATAATCCCGGCCTTTCTGAATAACTTGCGTATATAATAAACAAGTGCTATAAAACACAACATACGCCTCATTCCAATTCAGAATATTCTTTTATTCAAATATTCACATCATTAGGGAAAGGTACCCATTAATTTTATCAAAGAAAAATTCTTTTAAATTTATTCTTTAATTTTCCTTTAGATATCATTTCAAACCATGTTAAGGTTTTCCAAACTAGCCGGGATTAGCGAACCACACCAAAGTAATCATTTATTTTAATTCCCAATCCCAACCTACCATGGAGAAAAACTGGTAATACTCCATATCTAACACCACGGTGTTATCGGTAAAATTAATTACCATTCCCCGTTCAAATCTAATTAAAGATTTAGCTATCGCCTAGAGCAAAACTGGTGATACTCCGTTCTCGATCATTGCAATCTAATTAAAGATTCATTCAAACTCCATTTAGTTTTAATCTTCCCAAAAATCAATATTAATGATTATATAACTTGGGAAATCATATCCTGCTTTTAACTGGGTTAAAGAACCAATGTCATTCAAAACACGGTTCACGATAAAGCCAAAATCACATTCCATTCCAATTAAATGTTAATTAATTGGTAATTCTTTTTTAAATCTTAATTAAAAGATTTATTCTTTTCACACGGGGTTTAAGAACAGTGTTAGTGAAGACACCGTTCACGGCAAACCCAAAATCCCATTTGATATTAAATACAAGGCTCTGAATAGAAAATATATCGGCTTATATTCAAAATCAAATTTTGAAATCAACAAATATCGTATTGGAATAAGGATATATATATCTTTCAAACTCCTCCACAATGTCCTTATTATCACGGAATCCAATATCGAAATATTCCGAAAATAATTTCGATTCAAATCTATCCCATTTTATATATTGGAAATTTTGGTTATTTTTAAAACCATTTCAAATTCAATTTATTTATTTAAAAATATTGGATTATAATTCTAGTTCATAACTAATTCATTTCGATACAAATATATTTTCAAATATGGAAATTTTCATCCCAGTTCTTTCCAAACCATTTATTATGATTTTACACAATTTATTAATATTTTTAATAATTTTATCAAGGCCAATTTGATTTGGACATAATTCCAAATCCAACCGAAATCTCTCATATTCATTGGAAAGCTCTTTTCAATACGAACCCAACAGTTCCAGTTTTAGGAAAATCTGACGGTCGGATCTCACTTAACATCAATTCGAAGTCAATGGTCGAAATTTGCGAACTACCGCAGCGCGTCGCGTTCTATTCAGGCCATTAAATATATATATATATATAATATATTATATATTTTTTCGTCGATTTCCAATCAAAACGCATTTTATAAATTGTTCTAAATTCGTTTTAAAAACTATTTCAACTTCATATTCAATTTCAAATCAAAATTGAATATTCTATATCATTAATATATAAATGATAATATTTTCAAAACATTAGATTTTGAAATCACTTCCTTTTCGATATTCATTATAAAAATGAATAAAATCGATATAAATATCGTTCACGTCAAAATGGCGCATATCTAATCAACACGACTATATATATTTCAATATTTTCGTGTCCATCCCAAATCGGACATCAAAATCAGATTTTGAACTTTTACTGAATATTATTTTAAAATATTCATTATTTTAAAATATTCGTTATTTTAAAATATTCATTCTTTTTGAACTAGAATCAGACATAGTCAATTACCATATAATGTCATTATATGGATTTCATACAACACATGTATACAACAACAACGATAAACAATCAACCATCATCCAGAGTGCATTCTACACTGCATAAGCATTAAATATAAATATTTAACACTTACAACAGCCTGTCAACCAATCGATCGACATACCACTAAACAATTGGGATTAGTGTATGTCAAATATCATCCCAATACTCGTGTGGGGTTTAAATTCACAAACACTGAATATTATTTGTGCAATTGGGCTATGTGTAAAATTTTATCGTCCCAATCCATATCAGTCAACTAGGTGTACTTAAACAAATCGTCTATTTGTAAATGGATATTCATTTTCATTTCAGGAGAATTCTATCCTGTTCTTTTATACGTTAAAAATTATATTTTTAACGTTAAAATATTTGTTTCAACACTTTACTATTTTTAACAGTTCATTCATTCAATAAAAATGTTATTTTTAACTGACACCTTTTATTTCAGAAAATTTCGGCTTTATAACGGCGCGATATCGAAATCGGGTAATGTCTAGCATTACCCCTCTCCTGATATTGGCTCGCGCCATACACATATAACAACTCAATCAATTCAATTCAATTCCCTAACCAAATTATCCAATCAACCAAACCAAACAATCAAACAAGTCGTCCATGGTTTGTGGACGATGGGAAGCAGTTCATATATGCAGTTATAAAATAAATTACTGTACAAAGAAAATTATAGTGAGGAGTTCTCACCTTTGGGATCCACTCCGCCTGTTTTATTTTTGTACTTCAGAACAGTCGGGATTTTCCTGACACTCCAACGCAGCCTTCTCTGCGCTGTTCATATTAAAAATAACATTTTTAATATGATGTTTATATACCTAAAAATCACTATTTTTATACTGCTGCTTCCTTATAAAAATCGTATTTTTACTTCACTAAAAATCATATTTTTATTTCGCTACATATATAAAAATTATATTTTTATTTCGCTACTGTATAAAAAATCATATTTTTACACAACTAAAAATCGAACTTTTATATAACTAAAAATGGTATCTTTTTATCTATAAGAATCAAATCTTTCCTTGTTTAAAAATCTAAACTTTTCTATAAATAAAAATTAAATCTTTTCATGGATAAAAATTAAATCTTTTCATAACTAAAAATCAATTCTTTTCTAAATTAGAAATCAATTCTTTTCTAAATTAAAAATCAATTCTTTTCTAAATTAAAAATCCATTCGTTTCTAAATTAAAAATCAATTCATTTTAATGTAGAAAAATCAAATCTTTCTATTTAAAGATCCCATTTTTATCTTGCTAATAAATATATAAAGATCAAATTTTATATAATTAAAAATCGAATCTTTACATAATAAAAATCTAACCTTTTTACTTTTAAAAATCACACCTTTTTACTTTTGAAAATCAAAGCTTTTTTACTTTTAAAAATCAAAGCTTTTCCGAACATAAAAATCAAACTGTTTCATCATTACAATTCCTAATGGTATATACTTAAAAATCATATGATTTTATAACCTAAAAAATCGAAAGCTAAGGAGACAAAAACTCACATCGGGGGAGGGAGAAAATTTGCTGACTGAATTGCAGAGGGGGAGGGTCTCTTCTGTGCTGACTAGAGGTGGAGGGGTCGAGCTGTGGGGTTGGCGCGCGGGGCTGAAGAGGAAGTGGCGGAAATGGCTGGGGTGGCGCGTTAACCGATGAAGCTGGGGGTTCGGTTCTCGTTTGGAGGGATGCACGAGGCTAAGCCGGAAGGAGGAGAACGATGGAGGGAGGAGAGAGGCGTGGGGGTGGTCGGGATCGCCGATGATGGGCACGCCAAGGGAGGGGGCGGTGACGAGAATGGAGGGCGACGGGAAAGATTGGGGGGTTTTATTTTCTTTTTTCAATTTTGAAAAAGTGACGAGGGGGTTGACTGAGAAAAGGGAAAAGAGAGGGGTGAGGGAGAGAGAGGATTGGGGGGAGAGGGGTTTTATATAAAAATATTTTTTTAATTTTAATTCAAGTCTAAAAAGTAACCTTTTCGTTCGAACTCTAAATCGAACCCAACGACTGTCGCCATTAGCTAATTACCCCCATGCTGGACATAATGGGATAGTCCCACAAGCCAATTCAACCGTTACGATCAGTTTTCATTAAGTTTAAAATATAAATCATTATATTTTAAATTCAAACGCACATTTTAATTCATCGGGGCCACATACGGACTCTGAAAATTCCAAAAAAATAAATCTGGCTATGTTTTGACGATACGGTCCTAACAAAACTAATTTCGTCAAATTTGAAGACCGTTTGAAAAATGGCCATTTTCTGGTCGATCTAAATTGACTAAAACTGACAAAATACGTTTTCTTTTGCCACGCTCACATATTGATTTCAAAAATTATGAAAATTGGAATCTAGCAATAATTTGACATCCCGGATCCAACAAAAGTGGTTTCGTCGAAAATGGAGGTCGTTTGCAAAATGGCTATTTTTAAGGGTCATATATATATATATATATATATATATATTAAAATATATATAAATTCTACAGTGACTTTTCTGAATTTTAATCTGGACATATCTCTCAACTTATAAAACGAAATCTCAGTTTCTCACATCCATTAGAAAGAATTGTTTAACAGATTCAAATATTTTTCGTTTCGTTCAATTCTGACTTATAATGAATTCTGTATATTCATTTGAAATTAGAAATCGAATTTTCGAACTGTCGCGTCCTTTCAGACTCGTTATATAATTAAAATAAAATTATTCATTTTAACTTCATCGAAAATAAATTTTTTGTCATTATTATTTAAAATAAATCATTTTAAATATTCAAAATTCCTTAAAATTGCCAAAATAAAAATTTTAAATTGGTTCTGATTTTCCGAGTTGTTACAATCTCCCTCACTTAAAATCTTTTCTTCCTCGAAAAGGAACGGAGCAGAAAGTTGTTTAACAAATCAACTCAAATTTCATTCTTGCGTTCATTCTTCAACTTTTCAGTTTCTAAGAATTTTCAAATTTTTCAAAAATTTGGCTAACACCCTAAATTTTCAAAAAAATTCGCCATAACCTCCTTTCTACGGAGAGGGGTTTGGAAATTTATTGGGCCGTATTAGGCGACCAATAAATCCTAAAAAAGCATACACATATTTATAGTGATATATTCTTGTGTCCACAGGGGAGTTTGTATAGATCATAACTCCAGAGAATAAATTCTCTTCACCCTATAAATAGTTTTTGTGCCTTACCAACTAGAGGGACGTGATTATTGTCAACTCCAGACCCATGTAGGGTTTTTTATTAATCTGGCAATTTTACAGTTGTAGTTTATATAGTCTGTATCAGTCTTCGGTACAACCTGAAATATAGTCATCGCCGTACAAACCTCTCGCTTGTACGGTAAATCTTCAACCTTGTCACATAAGCTCCAAATGCTTATGTGGTATATGATAGAGTATGCTATCTTCACGCAGTATGCCATGTAGTGTAGTTCAAAATTAATTGTTACTGTCCTATGGCGACGTTTATAATCTCACACAGAAATACCAGCACTCCGCATCCAATGGCATTCACAGTAATTTGTATAATAAATAAAATTGTGCATCCAACTCATTAAGGTTTACCTATTTGTAGGGCACGCAAATAAATTTTTACTCAACAGCAAATCCATTTACCTGTTTAACAATGTGTGTATATATGCACATCCAAGCTAAAAATGATATTTTTAATGAACAAACATCTATTTCACCACACAGCTATTTTTAGCACTTCATATACATGATAAAAATGTTAATTTTATCATTTTAAGATTTTAATTCGATTTGGCTAATGGTTCAAAATTTTATTTAGTCAAATCAATGATCATACAACACAACCAACAATCAATTAGTTGGTTAATTTTTCAATCATATAACTTTGATACAAATATTCAAAAATCATATTTTTGATATCAATTCACAATAGTAAGCCCTATCTAGTTTTGGTTCTCACACCAGTCAATTGGAATCATATAGATATCCCACTTTCGAAACTCGAACACAGACTGTTGATGCTACATAGTCATCAACAGAATCAACTACGGGTGACTAGAGTGCGATTCTATATCTACCCAGTATATTAAAACTTCGAATATACGTTCATGACGCATACATGAAAAATCTTCATATACTCTATTGTCCAAATTCAATATAAAATAAAATATTCAAATACGTATTATAGGGTTTAAATTTTAAAAACAAAATTTGTTTTCATTTTTATTTTTAAAAATAACCCTCTTCGGACTCGTTCTAGGATACTACTAATCCCATCTCTAACGAGTCATTCTCATTGGATCTTACTAATCCAATCTCTGATGAATTCTTTCATTCTGCTCTAATGTGCCTTGTTCTCGAGCTTTGTAACTAAAGCTCCAATACCAAATGAAATGACCCGAACTTCCCCATGAAGGAAAGCACGGATTGCTTTGAGGACATGGCAAATCAAAACACAAACAGAAGAACATTTCATTGCTTATTACAACAATTCCATCAGAATACAAGAATATCACATAGTATGAATAATATTACACATTTGATGAATATCAGATATTTAAATTACATTTAAATACATAGCAGCGGAAAAACAATACAAAGTACCACTGAAAGAAATACACGGATACAGAGCTTTCCGAGCATCGTTCCAGCTGTAAACTAGGATCCAGTGAATATAAATCTGCAAAACCCAACTACTAGCTGCCCGTGCGGAAAATAAGGGCACCCAAAGTTTAGGTTAAAACAATAAACTCCAGGTCAGTCATGTGACGGGTGGGAGAACTAAAACAGTTATTTATCTTGATTTTAAAGTTAGATAAATCAAGGGACCATGCCGTATAACACGGAACGGGTTTACCCCTAGGAATACCAGTGCATATAACAAACAGCGCAATGCTAAAGAAGAAAAATGAAGCTATTATAAGACCTAGGTCCCATCACACAATGCAACGAGAGCCATAGGACAGGGTTTTACCTTATAATAGCCAAATAATGCTTGATACGCGAAATTTAATCTTTTATTATTACTATGAGTGAAGAAATCAACTTCAAATATAAATGTATCAATCATAGACGGCATAGCTTCCCATGCTACTATGTCACCATACTAGTTCTACAATTAAAACCGAAATTTCGTATTGGAAGTTTGGATCCCATCATGAGTCGAGGCAAGTGATCATCTCCTCACAGATTCGAGACACTCTAGCCAATGTCTCAGGACTACACACTCTGGGTAACCTATGATGCTTCAGGGCCGGTCCACACTTATGTTAGTGGATTAGTATTCCTGAACACACGTTTCTTGGTCCTATCGGACCTATCCATCGGCTCCGTAGAGACCGATATAACCGAGGCGCCTCGCAATCCAACAACCACATAGGTAAAAATAACAACAATTTCAGGGCTTATAAACGCTGACACCACCCATAGCTAGAAAGAAACGTCGTGCACTCCCTGCAGTCATGATCCCATTTTTGACTCATACCGAGGTGTGAGGCTCGCGAATTAACGCTGTACACAAAGCGGTGCTATATTAAAGCTGTGCTTTGATCATCAACCACAAGACCCTAATTTTCAACAAAAGCCTTGATCACTGCATCTCATCGTGCCACACAGGCAATTCATGCCATGCGACTGATATCTATCGATACATAACCACTGAGCTCGTACGTCTCAGAGAAGGGCGTTAAGCAAGAGAATAAATTCTCCGTCGCCAAACAGATATATATTTAATAGAAATCAATCAACACAAAATAAAATCCAATGTCAGGCACACAATCCATTTACAAGTTCGTTCTGGGTCTGAACGAAACCGGAGGCACCTTATTCCTCGTCCCATATGTCCAATACATGAGAGAGGCCCTCGCATATCCGTCGATCTCCAAGTACGTCTGGACGATCACCACTTATTACCTCGTCATGGGTGTACAGCCCAATCAAGACATCAGTAAGCATCCACACGATGTGAAGACCTCCGCTCTTCAACCACTGTCTTCATCGTCAACTTATCGTCGAATTAGTTATTCAGAATGGGTATATACCCGGCCTTTCTGAATAACTTGCGTATATAATAAACAAGTGCTATAAAACACAACATACGCCTCATTCCAATTCAGAATATTCTTTTATTCAGATATTCACATCATTAGGGAAAGGTTCCCATTAATTTTATCAAAGAAAATTTCTTTTAAATTTATTCTTTAATCTTCCTTTGGATATCATTTCAAACCATGTTAAGGTTTTCCAAACTAGTCGGGATTAGCGAACCACACCGAAGTAATCATTTATTTTAATTCTCGATCCCAACATATTCATCCCATGGAGCAAAACTAGTAATACTCCATATCTAACACCATGGTGTTATCGGTAAAATTAATTACCATTCCCCGTTCAAATCCAATTAAAGATTTAGCTATCGCCTGGAGCAAAACTAGTGATACTCCGTTCTCGATCATTTCAATCTAATTAAAGATTCGTTCAAACTCCATTTAGTTTTAATCTTCCCAAAAATCAATATTCATGATTATATAACTTGGGAAATCATATCCTGCCTTTAACTGGGTTAAAGAACCAATGTCATTTAAAATACGGTTCACGATAAACCCAAAATCACATTCCATTCCAATTCCAATTAAATGTTAATTAATTGATAATTCTTCTTTAAATCTTAATTAAAAGATTTATTCTTTTCACATGGGGTTTAAGAACAGTGTTAGTGAAGACACCGTTCACGACAAACCCAAAATCCCATTTGATATTAAATACAAGGCTCTGAATAGCAAATATATCAGCTTATATTCAATATCAAATTCTGAAATCAACAAATATCTTATTGGAATAATGATATATATATCTTCCAAATTCCTCCACAATGTCCGTATACTCACGAAATCCAAAATCGAAATATTTTGAAGATAATTTCGATTCAAATCCATCCCATTTTATATATTGGAAATTTTGGTTATTTTTAAAACCATTTCAAATTCAAATTATTTATTTAAAAATATTGGATTATAATTCTAGTTCATAACTAGTTCATTTCGATAAAAATATATTTTCAAATATGGAATTTTTCATCCCAGTTCTTTCCAAACCATTTATTATGATTTTACACAATTTATTAATATTTTTAATAATTTTATCAAGGCCCGTACAGTCAATTTCCATATACGGTCATCGAACTGCACTTACAGCGACCTTTTCCAAATTTGATTTGGACATAATTCCAAATCCAACTATTAGATTTCAAATCTCTCATATTCATTGGAAAGCTCTTTTCGATACAAACCCAATGGTCCCGGTTTCAAGAGAATCCGATGGTCGGATCTCCCGTAATGTCAATTCGAAGTCAATGGTCGAAATTCGTGAACTGTCGCAGCGCGGTGCGTTCTATTCAGGCCATTAAATATATATATATATAATATTATATATATTTTCGTCGATTTCCATTCAAAACATATTTTATAAATTGTTTTAAATTCGTTTTAAAAACTATTTCAACTTCATATTCAATTTCAAATCAAAATTTAATATTCCATATCATTAATATATAAATGATAATATTTTCAAAACATTAGATTTTGAAATCACTTCCTTTTCGATATTCATTATAAAAATGAATAAAATCGATATAAATATCGTTCACGTCAAAATGATGCATATCTAATCAACACGGCTATATATGTTTTATATTTTTGTGTCCATCCCAAATCGGACATCAAAATCAGATTTTGATCTTTTACTGAATATTATTTTAAAATATTAATTATTTTAAAATATTCGTTATTTTAAAATATTCATTCTTTCTGAACTGGAATCATACACTATCAAATACCATATAATGTCATTAGATGGATTTCATACAACATATGTATACAACAACAACGATAAACAATCAACCATCATCCAGAATGCATTCTACACTGCATAAGCATTAAATATAAATATTTAACGCTTACAACAGCTTGTCAACCAATCGATCGACATACCACTAAACAATTGGGATTAGTGTACGTCAAATATCATCCAATACCCGTGTGGGGTTTCAATTCACAAACACTGAATATTATTTGTGCAATTGGGCGATGTGTAAAATTTTATCGTCCCAATCCATATCAGTCAAAAGGGTGTACATAAACAAATCATCTGGTTTGTGAATGGATATTCATTTTCATTTCAGGAGAATTCTATCCCGTTCTTTTATACGTTAAAAATTATATTTTTAACGTTAAAATATTTATTTCAACACTTTACTATTTTTAACAGTTCATTCATTCAATAAAAATGTTATTTTTAACTAGCACCTTTTATTTCAGCGCGATATCGAAATCGGGTAATGTTTAGCATTACCCCTCTCCTGATATTGGCTCGCGCCGTACACACATAACAACTCAATCAATTCAATTCAATTCAATTCAATTCTCTAACCAAATTTATCCAAATTATCCAATCAACCAAACCAAACAATCAAACAAGTAGTCCATGGTTTGTGGACGACCGGGAGCAGTTCATATATGCAGTTATAAAATAAATAACTGTACAAAGAAAATTATAGTGAGGAGTTCTCACCTTTGGGATCCACTCCGCCTATTTTATTTCTGTATTTTAGAACAGTCGGGATTTTCCTAACACTCCAACACAGCCTTCTCTACGCTGCTCATATTAAAAATCACATTTTTAATATGATGTTTATATATTTAAAAATCGCTATTTTTATACTGCTACTTCCCTATAAAAATCGTATTTTTACTTCACTAAAAATCATATTTTTATTTCGCTACATATATAAAAATTATATTTTTATTTCGCTACTGTATAAAAATCATATTTTTACACAACTAAAAATCGAATTTTTATATAACTAAAAATCGTATCTTTTTATCTATAAGAATCAAATTTTTCCTTGTTTAAAAATCTAAACTTTCTATAAATAAAAATTAAATCTTTTCATGGATAAAAATTAAATCTTTTCATAACTAAAAATCAATTCTTTTTCAAATTAAAAATCAATTCTTTTCTAAATTAAAAATCGATTCTTTCCTAAATTAAAAATCAATTCTTTTCTAAATTAAAAATCAATTCTTTTTTAAATTAAAAATTAATTCTTTTTAATGTAGAAAAATCAAATCTTTCTATTTAAAGATCCCAGTTTTATCTTGCTAATAAGTATATAAAGATCGAATTTTTATATAATTAAAAATCGAATCTTTACTTAATATAAATCTGACCTTTTTACTTTTAAAAATCACACCTTTTTACTTTTAAATATCAAAGCTTTTACTTTTAAAAATCAAAGCTTTTCCAAACATAAAAATCAAACCTTTTCATTATTACAAATCCTAACGGTATATATTTAAAAATCATATGATTTTATAACCTAAAAAATCGAAAGCTAAGGAGACAAAGACTCACATCAGGGGAGGGAGAAAGTTTGCTGATTGAATTGCAGAGGGGAAGGGTCTCTTCTGCGCTGACTGGAGGTAGAGGGGCCGGACTGCGGGGTTGGCACGCGGGGCTGAGGAGGAAGTGGCGGAAATGGCAAGGGGTGGCCCGTTAACTGATGAAGCTGGGGGTTCGGTTCTCGTTTGGAGGGATGTGCGAGGCTAAGCGGGAAGGACGAGAACGATGGAGGGAGGAGAGAGGCGTGGGGGTGGTCGGGATCGCCGGTGGTGGGCGCGCTAAGGGAGGGGCGGTGACGAGAACGGAGGGCGACGGGAAAGATTGGGGGTTTTTATTTTCTTTTTTCGATTTTGAAAAAGTGACGAGGGGGTTGACTGAGTAAAGGGAAAAGAGAGGGGTGAGGGAGAGAGAGGATTGGGGGGAGAGGGGTTTTATATAAAAATATTTTTATTTATTTTAATTCAAGTCTAAAAAGTAACCTTTTCGTTCGAACTCTAAATCGAACCCAACGACTGTCGCCACTAGCTAGTTACCCCCATGCCGGACAAACGGGATATGTCCCGCAAGCCAATTCGACCATTACGATCAGTTGTCGTTAAGTTAAAAATATAAATCATTATATTTTAAATTTAAATGCACATTTTAATTTACCGGGGCCACGTACGGACTCTGAAAATTCTAGAAAAATAAATCTGGCTATGTTTTGACGATATGGTCCTAACAAAACTAATTTCGTCGAATCTGAAGACCGTTTGAAAAATGGCCATTTTCTGGTCGATCTAAATTGACTAAAACTGACAAAACACGTTTTATTTTGCCACGCTTACATATTGATTTCAAAAATTATGAAAATTGGAATATAGCAATAATTTGACATCCCGGATCCAACAAAAGTGGTTTCGTCAAAAACGGAGGTCGTTTGCAAAATGGCTAATTTTAAGGTTTGTATATATATATATATTAAAATATATATAAATTCCACAGCGATTTTTTTGAATTTTAATCTGGACATATCTCTCAACTTGTAAAACGAAATCTCAGTTTCTCACATCCGTTAGAAAGATATTGTTTAACAGATTCAAATATTTCTTGTTTCATTCAATTCTGACTTATAATGAATTTTGTATATTCATTTGAAACTAGAAATCGAATTTTCGAACTACCGCGTCCTTTCAAGCTCGTTATATAATTAAAATAAAATTATTTGTTTTAACTTCGTCGAAAATAAATTTTTATTCGTTATTATTTAAAATAAATCATTTTAAATAATCAAAATTCATTAAAATTGCCAAAATAAAATTTTTAAATTGGTTCTAATTTTCCGGGTTGTTACATACTGATTCTAAGAAATAAAATGTTTGGGTTAAGAAGTTCATAATTGAACTTAATTCATTGTTGATCCAATGATTTACATTGTAATGACAATAAGGCTATTGCTCCGGCCTAAAACCTTGAACTCATTATCGATCCAAACATATATTTAAGAAATATAATTTCTTGTGTGAAGTTATTCACAAAGGAAATAAACATATTTGCAAAGTTGCAAAAGGTTGTAATGTTGCAGACCCACTGACTTAAACTCTATCGCAGTAGAAGCTTAATAGTCACACTAGTTTCATGGGTATACGATACATGAATAATTGACTCTAGTGCAAGTGGGAGATTGTTAGATTTTATGCCCTATAGGCAATCCATTTGATGTGATTAATAACACTGTTGATGTTGTTGTTTTATTCACTACAACAAAATGTGTCATTAATAACACAATTTAATAACATTTTATTTTGAAGTGTTATTATTCATGCTTAATTTTTTTACATCTCAAGTCAAATTGATTTCAAAATCACGTATAACACTAAACTTGACATCAAAATTGTCCCTCCAAAAAAACAAATTCATCTCCCTCCAAAAATATATCATCCTTTGCCTTCCTCCGAAACAATTTTGTCTCCTTCCTAAAACATAATTATTCTTCTATTTTCTATCTCGAAAATTATTCCGTCTCTCTCCAAAAATGGAAAACGGTGCTCCAAAACTCTCTGGAAAGAAAGAACTTCGCTTACTATTGATAGTCAGAGCCGTTCACCATTTCCACGCTTAGAAACGAAAGGGGGAAAAATCTAAGGTGCAAAAATTCTATTCCAGAATTCAATCCGTGGTTAACGTATTAATCTATTTAAATATTAATCTTATTCTAGAAATACTGAATCGAAATTCCTTTCCAATTATTGTTTCCAAAAAATTTCTTAATTCACTTAAACTTAACTTTTGATCTCTGATTGTTGTAGTCTTTTTATTATGCTAGTTATTTTTCAAGTTTTCTCAGTCTATTCGATGGAACAATAACCAGTTTGAGTGTTAGTTAATTACAAACGATTCTTATTTTTTAATTTAACCAGTTGCTTATTATATTATTAGTTTATAAATAATTTAGTTTAGGATTTTTGAAAAGGATGATGAATAGTTATTAGTCTATAAAATTTAAACAATACTGAGCCTTCAACTAAATGCGATCCTTTAAAACTGAAGGCACAATGTTCGCTGAATTGCCACTTCCAACTAACAACTTTTCTTAGGATAGAGTGTTTGAGAGTTTCCTGTATTGGTATCAAGAATTTTAAGCATACATATAAGTATGTTTCGTAGTCATCTTTTTTCTAAGTTAATAGATGGCGTGCACTGCTTCATACTTAATGGCTGAATACATGTAATAAACAATATTTCATTCCCTCGTACTTTTTTATTCTACAGTCACATTTTCATTTTTAGTATTATTAAGAAGGCGAGTATTCAGTGATCATCACTTTCAGATTGGTTTTTCTAGATGCCATCCTCTCAAGTATTACTTTAACATAAAGATAGAATTTTTACTTAAATTACTTACATTGTGAAGTAGTTGATCTCGGAATTGGTTGGTTGTCATTTGATAAATCTAAAGTTGTTAGCATAGGTTATTTATTTATTTATTTATAAAATCATCATTAGTTCTCACTCAACCAGTGACAACCACTGCTAATTGTAGAGATGGGTTACCTGTCTGTAAATGGAAGGAAAATGTACTATTGAGGTGGGCTTTCTTCTTCGCACGTATATTTTTCTATATATAGTGGTGTATTATTGTAATTTGTTCACTAATTTATTTTTTTAGTTTACTGAATTGTACATCAATTTGGTTTGAAAAAAGGTGGAGAATATATAAAAGTGAACAGGGCAGTTAGAGTATGATAGGTCTTTGAGATTGTAAAATCAACGATTCAAGTGGGGCGTCATAAGGGATAGATCTAAATATGTGTTCACGTGAATTATAGAGAATGGGTTGAAATTGTGTTCGCATGAATATGTGTTCACATGAATATGTCTTCACATGAATTAGTTTTCAGACATGTACACAGTCACACATACAGTCATGTGTTCAGTCATTCGAAAGAACATACTACATTATTTCATTATTAAGTTTGGTTCAATATTCAATGTTTTAAGAACTGAACTCTAAGTGGCATATATGTAACTCAGAAACATCATTTATGCACCCCTTGAGACACAGCATAACCCACTTTCATGCTAATATGTGTAGTGTGAATGCAAAACTATGCGTGTGTGCGCTGAGTCTATGTTTGCATGCTAGTCTGAGGGAGCTGCAGCTGTTAGTAGTAGCAGTTCAGTTTAGAAAAAATACATAAAAATAATAAGAAGAATACCAATAATTCAGTCCAAAAAAACAAAGAAAGATAGAGAGGGAGTTAGTTTGCATGAGTCCATATAACTTATTATATGTGTGCGACTGTGGATTGTGTGTAAAAGTGTCTACATATATACATGACTGTTTGTGTCTCCCAAGATTTGTATCGACCCATAGGTTTTCATCTAACTGAAATACTTATGTTCCATTTTGGCACATTGGACCATTAAATACAACTGGTCCTAACCAGGAATCGCCTTTTGGGATTATAATTTATGCTTTTAAATCTAACAGATTTCCTGCTAAATTTCTTTTAAGTCTTTTATTGTTTTGCTTACTGGAGTATGATGAAACCCAAAAAGAATATGATGTCTCTCTCATTTCGTATTGTACTCGTTTTGCCTTGATGAGTAAAAACTAAATGAATATTTTGTGCAGATAAGATTGGACCTACCATGGTCTTGAGGCAAGACATATAGAGAAATATAGAGGTATATTGCTTCTCTTTGCATTCATATTTATCCCCTTACTGATGCAAGTTAACGCAGAAACTTCAATATATTTCAGAGATTGTAAGATGTTTACGAGTCAAACCTAGAAAAATATCATAGATTGGAATAAATAATGAACAAAGAGTCCAGTGAATGATCAGCAAAAAAGCCTTGAAGTTGCATTAAAGAAGTAGTTTGGTTAACCAGGTTCAAAACCAATAGACATAAAAAAATAAATCCAATATGATGCAATTTAATGTTATATACTTTCTCTTTACAATCAGATCACATTGTTTTGGGATAAAAGTTTTCAAAGAATTAATTAAGGACCGTGAACTCGGTCTGAATCAAGTAGTTAAAGAAGCATATAAAAGCGTGTTGTAGCCATGCATGGATGGATCTCTTTTGCGTCTTATAAAGTAAGTCTTCGGTATGTAGGTACTATGTATATATATGGCATTAAAAATTGAGTTTAGCCGAGAAAATGAGCACAATGCACTTGCATAGTTTCTGTTTTTCTTGATATTTTCGCCTTTAAAATGAAAATAATGTGGAAATGCATATGCAAACAGATAGGACAGAAGCTCATTCTTGAGCAGTATTCATTAGCTTTCTTATTGCCGAGGGCCAAGAGTATGAGGTGCTAAAAGCGGAGATTCAAAAGTATGTGTTATAGAGTTCAGCCACATCTTGATCAATTAAACATACTTCTGGTGAGTTTTATTTCTCCCTGGACATCAATTAACTGTCATAATTAATTTTGTATTTTCTTGAATAGGAAACATATATGATATCGGTCATCTTAATATGATCAACTATATGTAGATTCTTAGCTTCATATAAACATTCAATATATAGAGAGATTTCCAATTGGACAAACTAAAGTCTTTAAAAGAGAGTCGATCTTCAATTTTCCTTCATGTAAAATATGATGCCCCTTCCATTGTATGGATGGAGATAGCTTTAGAATTTAAAACCCGACCTTTTGTACGTAAGTATGTGCAGGTAGTGTTGGAGGGGTGCAAATAAACTGCTTTTTTAAAGGATTAAAGTAAGAAGGCATAGTTTTTACGCACTGATTCTAATTTATTTCTATTGATTTGAATTTTCAGATAGCTCTACCAATCAACGAAGATGTGCATGAAGAAAAGATTTGAGCAGTTTAAGTTCTTTATGATGCATTTGGTTCTTGTAGTTTTAAATATGAACTATGTTTTGTCTTTTGTTAACTCAAATTGACATCAACGTGGAATTGAAAACATATGTATCGAATTTGGTAACTCATGTATTGAACTTATTTTTTGTTAGTTGTTGCTTTATTTTGTTATCATGAATATGCATTACATTTGTTGATTATTATATTTTGTTCGTTTATACATTGCTCTTCAAATTGTTATGCTGGTCCATTTTGATTGCTATAATTAAAATGTATTATATATGAGCTATACAAGGATTTAGCAATACCATAACATGTTAATTTAGTAGCGTCATATAGCCGCTATCGAATAAACAGGTTATAGAAGCATTACCGTGTTATAAAGATTCTCACATTCATTGAGATTTAGATGTGTTACAACGGTGGGATGAGCTATTTTCTTTAAGTGACGTAACGGCAAATTTATGCTATAAAACCATGCTCTTTTATAATGTCTATTTTAGTGTTATTAATATTCAATATTTTTTTTATAACATGTTGATATACAACGTTTATCGAATTGCTATAGTAATGAATAATAGCAACTATATGTCGCTACAAATGACAATGTTTGTTGTAGTGATTTGGAATAAAAATATTCTATTATGTTATATTTACTGCGTAATATAAATATTAACATAATAGAAGTCCTTAGAATAATAATACAGAATTATATAGTTCAAGTAAGTGACTTGAATATGAGGTTATATATAATATTAAGTATAATAATTCTTAAATGTCCCTAGTTGGGTTTATTGTATACATAGGACAACAACAAAACATTGAGACTGATATGTTGATTAACTGATGATCACATATCATTGATCATTAATATACGTGATATTATTGTCAATACATAAATACGTATTGGAGAATAATGCATTGGGATGACCTAACATGAAAAACCTACACGAAATATAATTAACAATATCATAAGCTATTCTCATAGTGACAGTGATGTAATGGTCCTCAGACCTGAAATCATTATAATTTTATTCGAGGATATTTTTGTTTGGATGTCATCAAAAGTTGTTTTTTACCAAGTAGACGAAAAAGGTGAACATTGGATACATCTAGAATCGAATGAAAATTATGAATGATCTAGATGGAATTTAACCTTAGATATATTCGTAGTGATATCCATGGGCCTCTTGATTGAGTGAGACTATGAAATGCATGGCCGTGCTCAAATGTTGATTTGTTTTATATAGTCTACTCATCGATCAAGATAAAAGAATTAAATTATAAAGAGGGTGACACGTTCCATGCCTCGAATTTAATCCTCGACATATTGGTTAAAATGATTATATTCCATTGAAATACTACTCACAAAAAGGTTGTATCGAATCATTGATCTTATTATAACTTGGGTAGCAGCGATGTATTACTAGATGCCGATAACTATTTATGATTTTAAATACGATTTAAAATCATTGCCAACGTTGTAATAACCTATAGGGTCATACAATAGAACATTATAAAGGAGAAAATATTTTTCTTTGGATCAAATAAAATATCAATTTGTTGATATTTTATTTGAAGTTGGACTAAGTACTCGGGTCGGTTCCTATTCTATGGTGAATGTTTAATTTAAAAGAGATGTTTATTTTTCCCTTTTAAAAATATCGGCTATATCTAGTTCATATTATTCAGATAAAAAAGAAACCACTCGAATACGTTTTTTCTCCAAAACCATAGAAAATCAATAGCGGCTAGTGTAACGACCGGCTTTTGCCCGGTTTTCGCCGGTAATTAAACCAACTTAAACCGGCCACGAAGATGGATTGTTAGGGGTACTTATACATTTGCACAAAATAAAAAGAACTTTTCCATTATCATTACAATAATATTACATCAGAGTTACGAGAGATAAATCAGAGTACATAGATTAGACAGTGGAAGAGATACTAAACTCAACAGAACAATATGCATGCTCCAAGATATAATAGCTTTAGCTAAACCAGCATCCTGCTCCAACTAACTCCAAGACTAAATCTGTGAACCAAACTACTAGGCTGCCCATGTAAAAAATTTGGGCACCCAGAGTTTAGGTGTGGAAACAATAAACTCCAAGTCAGTCATGGTACTGGTGTGAGAACTCAAAATAGTTGTTTTTAGGGTTTATTTTAAAGTTGGGCAACTCACCGGACCATGCCGCTAATGAGGAACGGGTTTACTCCGTGTGAATACCAGTGCATAGAAATTCGCAATGACTTTTAGAAAATGAAACTAACATAAGATCTCGCGGTACACACAAATTGCAAATGCACACATGGGAGATGTTTCTCCTTATGCAGTCAAAAATGCCTTTGATATGTAAAATCGTCTTTCAATACTATAATATAGTGTGAAAAACCTTTCGAAAATAAATGTATTAAAATAGCCAGCAAAGGTACCATATATTATACTGACATATGGTATACAATCAAAATCGTACGGGCTCATAGTGGAGACTGGCTTTCCAACAATGACCAGGTAAAGGAACTTCCTTCTGAATCAAATTTTGAACACCTCTAGAGGGATGTCCAAGGATCAACAGTGATGATCTTCATGCCAACACAAGGTCGGGTTACCTCTGTGACTAGGTAACTTAGAGTACGCCTAAGTATGTCATCTCTCGGTCGTTACCAACCTTTTCGAGTGCGCGCCAACAACAACCACAAAATTAGATGCTTTTACCACATAGGTTAATACCTGGGCTCCATACCATAGTACATCTTTTATCTAGATGGAGACAACACCCCATAACCTTGCCGCATTTCTTCTTGGTTTGGCCATTTACCGGGGTGTGAGGCTTGCCAAGGTCACGATACACACAAAGCTATGCTTAAATAAGTCATGCTTTGCTCATCCATAGCTCACCACATAACTTAAGTATGCCGCATTGTCCATTCACAATGCATCACTTATTTCCATCAATATATAACCTCTAAGCTCATACATCTTAGAGAAGGGTACTAAGCAAGAGAATAATTTCTCCGCCACCAAGCAGATACATATTTAACAGAGATCAGTGTTGTAACACTCTATTTTTTAAACAACACTAAAAGAGGATAAATTAAATAATAATTAATTTAATATTCAGAATTAAGGGAAACAGATTGCGCCATTGTGTCCGTCTCGAAATTCTGGTCAAGATAGATATTTGGTTTGCGTAAAACGGACACCGTATGAAGAAGTTATGAAGGTTTTAAGTTTGTATACGCGCAGAAGAATTATATATATACATACGATACACATATGAGTCAGATATGAGTCAGAACTTATCCAGGAAGGTTTCAAAATCGAAAATTCGTATGGCGGCAAATTTCCCGCTCTAGGGGATTGACCGCCCTAGGAGGGTGTCGACACCGGGGTCGACCCCCTATAGAGGTGTCGACACCGGGGTCGACCCCTCTACAGAGATATTGATACCCCTAGGGTTGACGTGGCAGTCGGTTTCTGGAGGCTGGCAGCTATATATACGGGTCCATTTCTCTTGTTTTCTTCACTGGAATTCAATGGAGGCCAAACGCTGCCAGTGTCTGATCTAAACTGGATCCGTTATCTTCTACAACTATCAACTAAAGCAAATCAAGCTTAGAGATTCGAGTGTAGATCCAACCTCTACTATTTTCTACCTTTTCTTTTAATCCAAACATAGTGAGTTAGTTACTTTTAGATTTAAATGATTAAAAGTAATTTGTGACATGACTGATTTGGATATATACATGCCTGTGACTGAGTCATATTGGATCCATCGTAATTTGTGAATCTATAATGTTCTTGGACCCTATACTTTATTATGTTAGATCAATTTTTTTTAATCTAATTATTGTGTGGTTAATTCATCATGTCACATATGTGGATCTTACCCTTTTTCTAAGTTTGTGGTTAGTTTGGGATTATCATTATCTGGACAGTTAAACCTTTGTTTAGATCTAAATCAACGTGTTGTGATTAATTGAAATTTGTTATTATTGGACATATGAATTCTTATGTGGATCAGTTCATCCTAATTATGTTAGATCTAGTTTTATCATTACCCTTTTCACTAGATCTGTTTTTATGACCACTTTATTATGATGGCAATTACATGTCCATGTCAGTATGTATGTATATGTTCACCTTATCACCATGTTAGTATATATTTATGCCAGTTATGTTAGAACGTTCACTCTTGTTATATTCCCATTACCTTTCCCTTTTATCGTTTATGACTAGTGGTATACATAACCGATGGAAATAATAAAGATATGTAATTAAAGACACCAAGTGGTATACATAATCAAATGGAAAACCTAGTGGGGGATACAAGACAAAGGGGAGAGCTTGTATCATATTGTGTGGGAACCGTTTCAGCCAGTAACCCGGAGTAGGTATCAAACATGTACTCCAAACTAGGTCCGAGGAGGGGCACGCTTACTGGACTGATTGTAAGAGATCCAAACGTGCCATGAGCCGGGCATAGGGGGATAAGACGACCGTGACACCTGTAGATATAGGGCTGTGCATATCAGCGAGGGGTTGCCACTTTAGGATGTGATACATCCTACAGTGGGGCCGGCACAGAGTATCTACACAGATTAGGGAGTCGATCGATTAGGGTAGTAGTTAGTATACATTTGGATGTATGCCTAAGTCTACCACTTTACAGTGGAAGGGATCATCTCATTCTGGTTATACTATTAATAGTGTAGAGGAATCATTAGGGAAGTGTATACACCTTATCATGTCTACCTTGTCACACCTGCCTTTTATGTAGTAATCTCTCTTATCCACTTTATATGCCTGTCATGCTACTATTATTTATTTACTTGCTAAAAGTAACTAGACTCGCCAGACTTTATGTCTGACCCTTTTTGTTTCCTCTTCTTTCATCCGTTTCCCCCACCCTAGTTCATAAGGTGGGAATTCTCAGGCTTAGTCGGGACTCGGTTATCATCTTGCTAGGAGCTTCTTTGGGAGTATGGCTCAAGTTCTTATGTAACATCCCGTATTTTTATGGTATTATAATTAATTAATTTAATTATTTAAATAATGATTTAGAGATTTTAATGGTTTAAATTAAATAACTTTGAATATTTAATTAATATAATAATTAAATAATATATTTAATTCTGAAATAATCAGAATTGGCTGAAATGGCAATATGGTGTGAATTGGGCAATTCAAAATATATAATTCAGTTTAAAATTGAATTATGATTACAAATATAATTAATTAACGATGGTTAAACGTATAAATTATATTATAATTATAATCGAGCTTGAAATGGCATGGCAGTTCGTAATTTGGCGATTCGAACTTTAATTGAATATACAGAATCCGTTTTAAATCGGATTTCTATGAAACAAGAAACGTTTGAATCTGTTGAACGATATTTTTCAAATGGAAGAGAAAAATCGAGATTTCATCGTGTGGATTTTGAGTTATGTCCAAATCAAATTTTCGAAAAGTCGCTATGGAATTCCTTTATAATTTATAGCGATTTATTTATATATTAAATGAATTTTTCAATATAAATTGAATATCGATTCAACCGGGATTTGAATATCGAGTTATAAATCCAAGTGGAGCAGTATGATATTCTATTGTGAATATATACGATAATATAAATTTATTTATATTTAATTTAATTATTTTTAAATATATTAATATTTAAATGGGTTTATTTAGAGCTTTAAAAATAGCCAGTTTTGCAAACGACCTTTCGTTTTCGACGAAACCAATTTTGTTGGATCCGAAACATTGAATTATTGCTAGATTTAATTTTTGTGATTTTTGAAGTCAATATGTGGCCGTACGGGATTTTACTGTGGAAAATAGTCAATAATTTGACTTTAAAAATACACTGTGTGAGCAAACGAAGTCGGAATTCGACGAAACTAGTCTCGTTGTGTCCGTAATGTCGAACTTTAGCTGCATGTCCTTTTTCATGATTTTTGGATATCGCGTGTGACTACACGGATTTTATATGATGAATACAAACAGCGGTAGGCAATATATTAATCAAATAATGAATATAAAAATATTTAAATCCTCCTATAAATTCTCCTTTAACTCTTCTAACCTAATTCTTAGTTCTCTGGTCAATCAAAAAAATCCACCGCTATGTCTTTCTTTCCAGAAACCCAAATCGTGATCTTCAATAATCTAATGAAATTCAAAGAAAATTCTATAAATTATAAAATATATATATTTGCAATTCTTATGGCTTGCTCTTCATACTGGTATGTTGATAGAGGGGTGCGACGTCCATTTCGGTTCACTAGATTTCCTCAACGCGAACTAGGGCAAGGGTTTTTGGGCGATTAAGGCAGCGGTTGGCCATTTGATGTACGGATTCATGATTGTGTAAGAGAAACGAGTTGGTTTTGATCTTTCTAAAGATTTCTGGACTAAAACATGTCGCGCGAATTTTGGAAATGGCAAGGAGAGCTGTGCGATGGAAACTTCATGGGAGTATCAAGCACGACATTGAGGGTATGAGGCGATAGAGATTTGAACAAGGAGTGTTTTGATGTATGATTGTTTGATTTATTTTGGAACAAAGGTGGAGTTTTGATTTTCTAAAAAACTTGGTAATGGTGTTCGAACCATACCGGAGAAGGAGCAGAAGGTTTTACGGGGCAGAAAGGGCGTGGGCGGGTTAGAAGTTTGGGCTTGGGCCGAAGCTGTGGAGGTGAGCCCAAATTTATAAAAGAAATGAATTTAAATAATATAAATACTCATTTAAATTTGTAACTGTAATAACTTGCTCATACGTGATCGGAATTCAGTAAAACAAGATCCATTGGGATCGTATGGAAGGCATCAACACAATGGAATTGACGGGGAGTAAATCGAAGCTCATTACAATTTATAGCGAAATAAATTGTCGGATCTGAATCAAATCAAAGACAGTTTATCGTTATTTAACGATGATCGTCCAATGTGAGTAAATCTCACTAACTGTATCAGTTTATATTTTTATAAAGATAATCTAGTAATGATAAATGATAATTGACTGCTATGTGATGATTTTTTGGTTGAACTGCTTATGTATTAGTTGAAATTGTAGATAACGATATATATATATATATATATATTGTTAATCAAACATTGATTCTGTTTATCAGAATATTTCATATTGAAATGAAATCGATGTTAATTATATTGTTTAACATCTGTGGATGCAGGGAAACAGGTTGGAGGGACCCTCAACATTTATTTTATTATTTTTCTTCATATATGGTGATATATGATGTGATATATAATCTGTTGTTGATGATATGTGTTAGAATGATATTGATCATTGTTATTTTGTATTTTAAATACCACAAGTAATACTGGAATGTATAAAAGGGAATTTTCAAAGTGTATTTTGAAAATAAAATATTTATATAAAATCAATGGATTTATATAAAAGAAAATATTTGTAAAACAAATAGAATTGAAATATTTGTAAAACAAGTATAAAAGGAAATATTTGTAAAACAAATATAAAAGTAAATATTTATAAAATCAAAGAATTTTATAAAAGGAAATATTTATGAAATCAAAGAATTTTATAAAAGGAAATGTTTGTAAAACAAATATAAAAGGAAATATTTGTAAAACAAATATAAAAGGAGATATTTATTAAATCAAAGAATTTTATAAAAGGAAATATTTATAAATTCAAATATTTTTATAAAAGGAAATATTTGTAAAACAAATATAAAAGGAAATATTTGTAAAACAAATATAAAAGAAAATATTCATAAAATCAAAGAATTTTATAAAATGAAATATTTATAAAATCAAAGAATTTTATAAAAGGAAATATTTGTAAAACAAATATAAAAGGAAATATTTGTAAAACAAATATAAAAGAAAATATTTATAAAATCAAAGAATTTTATAAAAGGAAATATTTATAAAATCAAAGAATTTTATAAAAGGAAATATTTATAAAATCAAAGAATATAATAAAAGGATTATTTATATAGAAAATAAATAGAAGTATAAAAGGATTATTTATATAGAAAATAAATAGAAGTATAAAAGGATTATTTATTTAGAAAGTAAATAGAATTATAAAAGGGATATTTGACGAGATACAAAAGAATTATGAGAAGATTGTTTAAAGTGGATATTAAATAGAAATCTATTTTAACAAATAGAGTGAGAAGATTAATTTATAAATAATGTTTTATAAATTAAATAAAATATTTATCATTTGATAAACAGAACATATAAGACTGAATTTTTATAGGGAAGTAGAAATCAGTTTTAACACCGATATTTTTAATGGAATTGGAGCAGCATTTATACAAGTGATTATAAATGGGATTATAAGTGTTAGAAGAATAAAATGAGATTTTATATAAATAATTCTATAATTATAAGTATAAATAGAAATTGGATTTGGGATATTGTTTTAAATACGAAATCAAACTTTTTTGATTGCAAAGAAGAAATATTATTTACATTTAATGTAAATAAAATATTTAAGTAAATATTTTGTTAATAAAATATTTATAAAGGAAATAGGGTTTGAACTAGGAATTAAAATGGAGTTAAAGGAATTAGAAACTGATTGGAGATTAGTTAAGTTGAACAGTTGTCTGGGTATTGATCTGATGTCGGTTTCGGCCTTCGGGGTTAATACGTAGGGGGTTGTTCTCTTACTAATTTACAATTAAGGACTGATATATGTGAGAAGATGGTATGCGTGAATTAGAAATGGAAAATTTTTCCAAAGTTAATAACGTATATTTTCTAAAGTTAGAAAAAAGGATTTGATGGATATACGGAAACAGGAAATGAATAAATGTTGATTGATGATTGATCGATAGAATTTCCATCTGGAAATAATATTGTTGTTTGCACACATGTTTTTCTTTGATAGTTAAATCACCAACTACCAAAGTTTTTGACCATTTTCCGTCGTCAATACGGAGAAACCGGGATCAGATTCATTATCTGAAAACCACTCTGTATGGGCGTTAGCTTGCGATCAAATATGATGAAGATAATTGAAGATGGAGTTATGCAAGGGTTGTCCTGTTTACAGAATAGTGCCTTCGGTTTGTCCAGTCCCAGGACAATTTGAATGGATGAATGTCTGACAGAGTATATCTGGTAGATCGCGTAAGTTGATCATTTCAAACATATTTATGTTGGTGGCAAAGGAATTTGTTTCTCTTAGCTTATACACGTGGTATTTTTGGGGAAATCAATTTGTGATTTGACGGGTATGACGATGTGGCATTCAAAGTAAATAAAGGGGTGATCTATTAAAAGATACGTTATGACCTCAAGCCTCATCAACTAGGAAATGACAAAAATCGGGCAGGCAGCATGGCTAAGTGGGTCGCACCCAATTAGGGTGTATTTTCACCATCTAGAGAATATTCATATTGTTACTTCTTTTAATTCTGTATCTTCCGAGAACGGTTATGTTGGTATACCAACCATAAGGTGAAAATATATTCGGAACATTTAAGCGAAATGAATGGACGGTCTTGTGTGGCCGAGTTACAAGATGTTCTTGTTGAACTCCAGTGTATCGCTTCTAGAGTACACTGATCGGAAGGTGGTTCCATACCTTGTCATAGTTGGAAACCCATTACCCAATAAGAGTCCGCAGTTTTTTTTGTATATTATATATGTAGAATGTGAGATGAAAGCGTTCTACTAGATTGTTATTTACCTGATTTAGACATTATTATAATATCAGAAGAGTTGTGATATAAAGAATATTTTGAGTAGCCGTAAGGTAAAAACCATCCGTGTTTATGTGTGGATCGGTCTTACGATTTTCCTTTGTTTTAAAAGGATTTTAAAAGTTAAACAAATGTTTGGAGTTTACTCACACCAGTCACATGACTGACCCGAGTTTATTTTGTTTTGTTTTCCCTAAACTCTTGGGTGCCCAATTTTGTATGGGCAGTCAAGTAGTCTGGATTTACAGATACTTGAAGAGCTGGAGCAGGAGGCTTCAGGATTATATAGCTATTGTTTATTTCCGCTGTGTTGTAAGTGTTATACTCTAATAATGGTATTGTATACAGATACTGTTTTATTTCAAAGTTATGTTATGAAATATATTTATTCGTTCTGCTGTGAGATTCATGTTTACTCTGATGTTGTGATGTTCTTCTTCTTCTTCTATTCTAAGTTAATTTCTTTCATTAACTATCTGGTATTTTCGATGCTTGATAGTCGACATTGGACTATATGTCGATTACTCAGGATCGCCAAAATCCGGGTCGTTACATCTTATCTCTACTATGGCTTAACTCTTTTATTAAGGGAATTATGTTTTTTATATACTTATGTACTCTGATGGTAATGGTTTTTGTGACTTATGGTATTTTGGACCACGGTATTATTATTTATGTTTGAAATAAAAATTTGAATTTTAGCGGCTATCTTATTTATATCTGTCCTGTAATATTCTATGTATGTTTACCTATAACGCTTCACAAAACTTAATGCATTCCCTTAGTGAGTGACATTAACGGACGTGGGGTGTCACACTTGGTATTAGAGCTGAAGATTACCAGATTAGATAAAAGTTTTTGAAAAATTATTTTCAAAATAGGTTTAAAAGAAAGCATTTTCAAAAAGAAAAGTCTTTTTTGAAAAAAGCCATATGTAATATCTTATATCCTTTGTCTGAATCTCTTCCTTTTTATTTTCAGCATGTCTGGGGAACCAAACATTCCAGAGGGCGTTACAATACCTGTGACGGCCCGCCTCGCACCAGCCTGCATTTCCTCCAAAAGTGCGCTGTACACATGCCCGACTAGCACAAGACGGTCGTCAGAAGAAAGGAAAGAAGGGAACGAACTAATCAAAGAACCTGTAGAATGTCTCACAGCGCATAGAATAAAATATAATAATAACATACTTGACATAAAACAGGCGAGACAGTGCATAAGCTGATAACTAAAACCAACACTAATCTCAAAGCAGCGGAAATCCAAATACAGCTTATTACAATTTTCCAAATTTACTGTCTCTAAACAAAAGAAAGCTGAAGTAGAAGATACACCGACAATGCCCAAGCAGTGATCTTCAACAATACAGGGAGAATACTATATATGTATATTACGTGGAAGCCTCCTGCTCGTCTCCGGATCATCTACCCGTGCATCACCAGCTAACCTGTCTCTAGTCTGCTCGTGTGAGAACCCAGAGTAATAAGAAGAGACATAAAACTCTGGGTCAGACATAAAGCCTGGTATGAGCGATAAGTATCTAAACAGAATAATAACAGGTATACTAAACCATACCTGAACCTGGACCTGCAACCAAAGAGTTAGTACCACATACCGTACAATACCCCAAGGTGCCATAATAAATAGTGTAAGAATACGGGGGTGGGGTGTGCATGTCACAATGATAGCAAACAAATCATCCATAGCAACCATCCTCACATCTCTCGCTCAGTGCGTAAAGCGTACGACATCTACCACTTTGGAACACTAGACAAACTGAGGTAACGACGAATCCCGACTTGTAGAAACCCTGCTGTGACCAAGCCAAACACTTGGAGTCATGACCAAACATTTCAATGACCCACTTCATTGGTCGTAGCCCTTGGTTCTACCTATGCCATAATGGCCCTGGATCCGCCTTCGCACCTCCTACCATAGTGGTCCAAAGCTATAGACGTCGTGTAACAACCCGTAAAATCTGGGCCAGTTTAAAATTTTTATTTTGGCAATTTTAGCGAATTTTGGTTATTTAAAATGGATTATTTTAAATAATAATCGACGAGAAATTTATTTTGAATATAATTCGAACGTTTATATTATATACGTCGTCGTTAGAATATAAATATTTATTTATATTTATAAAAGGAATTGAAAATGGCGCGGTAGTTCGAAAATTCGATTTCTAATTTCAAATGAATATACAGAATTCAATATAAGTCAGAATTGAACGAAACAAGAAATATTTGAATCTGTATAACTATATCTTTGTAACGAAGTTAACAAACTGAGATTTCAT
Organism: Allium sativum; assembly: GCA_030737875.1. Taxonomy (NCBI): domain Eukaryota; kingdom Viridiplantae; phylum Streptophyta; class Magnoliopsida; order Asparagales; family Amaryllidaceae; genus Allium; species Allium sativum. Next base: position 293,581,293 of record CM060913.1, on the reverse strand, counting down.
CTTAGAAATGATAAGATATGTCCAGTTGAAAATTAGAAATAGTCGCTGTGGAATTTATATATATTTTTATATATATAAGGCCCTTAAAAATAGCAATTTTGCAAACGACCTCGGATTTCGACGAAACCACTTTTGTTGGGTCCGTGATGTTAAGTTATTGCTAGATTCCAAATTTCATAATTTTTCAAATCAATATGTGAGCGTGGCAAAGGAAAACGCGTTTGACCAGTTTCAGTTAATTTTAATCGACTGGAAAATGGTCATTTTTCCAACGGTCTCAGAATTCAACGAAACTAGTTTTGTTAGGACCGTATCGTCAATACGAAGCTAGAAAATATTTTTCTGGAATTTTTCTAGTTAGTATGTGACCCCGGTAATTTGAAATGTACGTTTAAAATTGAATATACTGATTTATATTGTAATTTTGAGAAAAACTGTTCGAGACGATTGGATTGGCTTACGAAAGATATCCCGTTGTGTTCATAATGGGGGTATTTAGCTAGGGGCGACTGTCGTTGGGTCTCGTTTGGAGTTTGTATGGAGAGGAGGGTATTTTTAGAATTAAATAAAATTATATATATATAAAAACCTAATTTTCTAAAACCCTATTGGTCAAATTTTCAGTTCGCGGTCAACCTTCTTCTTTCCGCCTCCACCCTAACAAGCGATCCAGAAGCTCCAGCTTTCCTCACCACCGATCTTCCACTCCAAGCCCTATCCACGAAACTTCAATTGTGAAAAACCTTCGGCTCCTCGAGTTCTAGCAATCCAACGGGCAAGATCAAAAAACCACCTCGTTAATCGATTGAAATCCTGGCTCGAAGTCGCCAGCTTCGCACGCACCTCCAGGTCGGAGGAAACCACCGAAGTGGACGCCAGTCATGGCGGAGGCAGTAGGTGCGAAGGCGCACCTCATGGTGGCCGGCGATCGACTCCAGGGCGCCTCGTTTGGCGTGCGTCAGGGGAGGAGGGTCTGGACGAAGTGGGTGCTCTGATTTTCAATGAGGCCTGAAGCAATATGGAGGAGTGGTTCGAGCAGTCCAGGAAGAAAAACAGTAAGCTCTCTTGTTTGTTTTTTTTTTTATTTTCAAATGCATAGTTTAAAATTCAGTTTAAAATTATAAATGCATTGTTTGAAAATCAGTTTTCAAAAATGTAAGACACTGAATTTTATTTTCATATTTGATAATAATAGCATTATTTTAAAATGTAATATATATATATATATATATATTAGTAATAAAAATGTAATTTTTAATAAAAATATAAAATTAGCTTTATATATGAAATGAAAATAAATATCATTGTTTTGGAAATGAAAATCGTATAAAGTTTTGTTTTTAAATATATTGAACTTCGACAGGAAAATGGGATTTTTATATATTGAACTTCGACAGGAAAATGGGATTTTTATATATTGAACTTCGACAGGAAAATGGGATTTTTATATATTGAACTTCGACAGGAAAATGGGATTTTTATATATTGAACTTCGACAGGAAAATAGGATTTTTATATATTGAACTTCGAAATAAAAATTCGATTTTTATATATTGAATAGCGAAGTAAAAATTCGATTTTTATATATTGAATAACATAGTAAAAATTCGATTTTTACATATGTAGTGGCTACGGGCAACGAAGATGACGAAGATGTGATAGCGATGAAGATTTCTATCAAAGAAGTGCCGAGGAGCTAGGATAGCTATCTGTGAGAATTTCTCACCTTTCAATTTCTTTTCTAATTATATATATATACTAGGATGCAGACGGTGCTTAGTAGCACCCGACACAATCGTCCACAGACCATGGACTTGTTTGTTTGGTTGCATAGATTAGTTGAATTATTTGTTTGAAATGAATTGAATTGTTTGGTGAGATGGAATTGATTTGATTGATGTGTGAATGGCGTGGGCCTTCACTAGACCGGGGATAAGGCTAGGCCTTGTCCCGTTTCTAGTATCGTGCCGTTATGCCGCCGAAATTTTCTAAAATATATTAGAAAAATAAAAATATCATTTTATTGTGTAAATGAATTGAATAGAAATTCATAGGTTGAAATAAAATGTTTTATCGTTAAAATATAAATTTTTAACGTGAAGTGAATAAAATAAAATATTCATTTACAAACCAGACGGTTTGTTTATGTACACTTATTTGAATGACATTGATTGGGACGATAAATTTTACACATCGCCCAACAGCACAAATAAAATATGTGTTTGATTGTTTGAAACCCCACACGGGTGTTGGGATGAAATTTGAAGTTCACTCATCCTGATTGATTAAATATGTCGATCGATAGATTGACAGGCTGTTATAAGCGTTAAATATCTATATTTGATGCTTTTACAGTGTAGTGCACTTTGGTTGATGGTTGATTATTTTCAATGTTATTATATACATGTGTTGTATGAAAATCCATATAATTAACTTTATATGGTAATTGATTGGGCCTCATTCCAATTTGAAAAACAAAGAATATTATAAAATAAAAGTTCATGTGTTGACAGTACTCATCCGTTGAGATTGGTCATGTGTTGAACGAAATATTTTAGTAATAAAATTTACATCTTTATCAATATAAAATAAAAGTTCATGTGTTGACAGTACTCATCCGTTGAGATTGGTCATGTGTTGAACGAAATATTTTAGTAATAAAATTTACATCTTTATCAATATAAAATAAAAGTTCATGTGTTGACAGTACTCATCCATTGAGATTGGTCATGTGTTGAACGAAATATTTTGATAATAACAACTATTTTGAAAAAGAAATATTTGAAATAGAATATTTGAAAATAGAAATTTATGGAGCCATGTTGATTAGATTGACGCCATTTTGACGTGAACGATATTTATATCGATTTTATTCATTTTAAAATGAATATTGAAGAGTGATTTCGAAATCGAATATTTTGAAATGAATTGAATTGAAAACGATTTCGAAATAAATTGAATTGAAAACGATTTCGAAATGAATTGAATATATAACGATTTCGAAATGAATTGAATATATAACGATTTCGAAATGAATTGAATATATAACGATTTCGAAATGAATTGAATATATAACGATTTCGAAATGAATTGAATATATAACGATTTCGAAATGAATTGAATATATAACGATTTCGAAATGAATTGAATATATAACGATTTCGAAATGAATTAAATATATAACGATTTCGAAATGAATTGAATATATAAACGATTTCGAAATGAATTGAATTGAAAACGATTTCGAAATAAATTGAATTGAAAACGATTTCGAAATGAATTGAATATATAACGATTTCGAAATGAATTGAATATATAACGATTTCGAAATGAATTGAATATATAACGATTTCGAAATGAATTGAATATATAACGATTTCGAAATGAATTGAATATATAACGATTTCGAAATGAAATGAATTGAAAACGATTTCGAAATGAATTGAATGGAAAACGATTTCGAAATGAATTGAATTGAAAACGAATTCAAATTGAATTGAAAGCGAATTGAAATGGATTCAAATTGAATTGAAATTGGAATTGAATAGAAATGAATTTTAAAACGAATTTATAAAGAAGAATTCAATTTTGATTTGAATTGAAAAGGAAGTTGAAATTTCTTTTGAAACGAATTCATTATATAATTCGGTTTAAATAGAAATCGACGAAATATATATTATATATATTATATATATAATATAATGGCCTGAATAGAACGCGCTGCGCCGCGGCAGTTCGTGAATTTCGACCATTTATTTCAAACGGGCATTACGGGAGATCCGACCGTCGGATTCTCCTAAAACCGGAACCGTTGGGTTCGTATCGAAAAGAGCTTTCTAATGAATATTAGAAATTTGAAATCTAACGGTTGGATTTGGAGATACGTCCAAATCAAATTCGAAAAAGGTCGCTGTAAGTGCAGTTCGATGGCCATTGATGGAAATCGACTGTACGGGCCTTGATAAAATTATTAAAAATAGTAATAATTTGTGTAAAATCATAAGAAATGATTTAGAAAGAATTGGGATGAAAAACTCCATATTTGAAAAGATAAAAATAGATTTTTATCGAAATGAACTAGTTTTGAACTAGAATTATAATTCTATTTATTTTTAAATAAATAAATTGAATTTGAAAAGGGTTTTGAAAATAACCAGAATATCCAATGATTGCATTGGAGTGGATTTGAATCGAAATTGTCCTCGGAATATTTCGATGTTGGAATTCGTGATTATACAGGTGTTGTTATGGAAATTTGAAAGATATATATTTATATCGTTATTTCCAATACGACATTTGTTAGTCGTAGAATTCGATATTGAATATAAGCCGTTATATTTTCTATTCAGAGCCTTGTATTGAATATCGAATGTGATTTGGGTTTGTCGTGAATGGTGTCTTTACTAACACTATTCTTGAACCCAGTTGAGAAAAGATTAAATCTTTTTATTTAGATTTAATGAAGTGTACCAATTAAATAACATTTAATTGGAATTGAATCGATATTGATTTTTGGGTTTATCGTGAACAGTGTTTTAAATAACACTCGTTCTTTAACCCGATGATTAATGAATGTGATTTTGGGTTTATCGTGAACCGTGTTTTTAAATGACACTGATTCTTTAACCCAGTCAAAGATTAAAACTAAGTGGAGTTTTAATGAATCTTTAATTAGATTGAATTGATCGAAAATAGAGTATCACCAGCTTTGCTCCAGGCGATAGTTAAATCTTTAATTAGATTTGAACGTGAAATGGTAATTGAATTTACCGATAACACTGTGGTGTTAGATATGAAGTATTACCAGTTTTACTTCATGGGATGAATAGGTTGGGATTGGGGAATTAAAACAAATGATTACTTCGATAAGTTTCTTAATCCCGACTAGTTGAATCGAAATTCAAAGGATGATAAAAGAATAAATTCAGGAAATTACCTTGGATAAAATTAATGGGAACCTTTCCCTATGAATGTGAAAATTAGAAACTAACTGTCGGTTAGCTAAGCAGAATGGTTTTCTGAATATTGATCTGATGTTGGTTTCGGCCTTCGGGGTTAATGTTTGGGGAATTATTCTCTTGATTAATTTACGGTTAGTGACTGATGAATTGGAATGAGGCGTATGTTGTGTTTGTGTAACACTTATTTAAAATATACGCGAGTTATTCGGAAAGTCCGGGTTTATCCCATTCTGAATAACTGATACGACGATAAGTCGAAGATGAAGACGATGGTCGAAGACCGGAGGTCTTCACGTCGTTTGGGTAATTACTGATGATCTTGATTGGGTTGTACACCCAAGAAGATGGAAACAGTTAGTGATCGTCCAGACGTACTTGGAGATCGATGGATATGCGGGGTACTAGGTGCCTCCGGCTTCGTTCAGACCTGGAACGGACTTGTAAATGGATGGTGTGTCTGACATTGTATTCCTTTATATTGTATTTGTTGATCTCTGCTAAATATATATCTGTTTGGCGGCGGAGAATTTATTCTCTTGCTTAACGCCCTTCTCTGAGACATATGAGCTCAGAGGTTATATATTGGCAGAAATCAGTGGTACGATATGGATTGACAGTGTGGCATACTGAGATGCAGTGATCCAAACTTTTGTTGAAAAGCAAAGGTTGGTGGTTGATGATCAAAGCGCAGCTGATATAGCATGGCTTTGTGTATAGCGTTGATCCGCGAGCCTCACAGCCCGGGATGGTGGTAAACTGATGGTTTGATCAGTATACATTTTTTTTAGTGTAGTGGATTCGGTCGACCGATATTGAGCTTCGTGCTCGGAGGGATAGAGTAAGCGGTGTTTTCTCTTGCTGGGACGTAAGCCGCGGTGATACTTGAGTCCCCAAAAGTGCGGATGTGCATAGCGGTGTTTTCTCTCGCTGAGACGTAAGCCGCGGTGATTTGTACTACGCGAGCGATCTTTCGAATCAGGAGCCACCATGATGGAAATCCAATTTCCGATACGTGTATTTCGGCTTTATTTGTAGAGCCTAGTATGGCGACATAGTGGGATGGGGCACTCATGTCGTCTATGATTTATATTTATGATTGAAGTTGTTTTGACACTATACACTTATTACAGTATCAAATGATTTGTTTTAAACGTATCAAGCATGTTTGGCTGTTATAAGGGAAAACCCTATCCTCGGCTGCGTTGCATTGTGTGATGGGACCTGGGTCTTATAACAGCTTCATTTTTCTTTATTTAGCATTGCGCTGCTGGTTTTATGCACTGGTATTTTTGGGAGGAAACCCATTCTGTGTTATACGGCGTGGTCCCTTGATTTACCTAGCTTTAAAAATAAAGATTAATAACTGTTTTAGTTCTCACACCAGTCACATGACTGACCTGGAGTTTATTGTTTTAACCTAAACTCTGGGTGCCCTTATTTTCGACACGGGCAGCTAGTAGTTTTGGTTTTGCAGATTTATATTCACAGGATCCTGGTTTACAGCTGGAACGATATCCGGAAAGCTTTGTATCCGTATATCTCATTCTAGTTGTGTATTGTATTATTTTCCGCTGCTATGTATTTAAATGTAATTTAAATCTCTGATATTTCTGTGTAATATTGATTTATACTCTGTATATTCTTGTAATCTGATGCATTGTTGTAATATACAATGAAATGTTCTTCTGTATGCGTTCTGCTGTGGTTTGTTCTCGAACTATCCGACGCTTTCCCTTACGGGGAGGTTGCGGGTCTTTACATGTGGTATCAGAGCTTTGGTTTACAAAGCTCAGAGAACAAGGCACATTAGAACCATACGAAAGAATTCATCAGATATTGGGTTAGTAAAATCCAATGGGAATGACTCGTTAGAGATGAGATCAGTAGTATCCTAGAACGAGTGTGAAGAGTATATTTTTCAAATGAAAACATTCTTTGTTTTGAAAATCTAAATCAACTATTCGTATTTGATTATTTGTTTATATTGATTTTGGACAATTCAGTATATAAAGAATTTGCATATACGCCTTGCAAACGTATATTCAAAGTTTTAATATATTGGATAGATATAGCATCACACTCTAGTCGCCCGGAGATGATTCTACTAATGACTATATAGCATCAGTAGTGTGTGTTCGAGTTTCGAAGGTATGATTTTCTATATATTTCCTATTGACTGGTGTGAGAACCAAAATTAGATAGGGCCTATTGTTGTGATTTGGCATCAAAACAAGATTTTCAGTATATGTATCAAAATTATGAATTTGAAACGTTAAATTCACTAATTGATTGATGTTTGTGTTGTTTGTTCATTTGTTTTCTAATTTTGAACCATTATGCCTATTTGAACCAAATATTGGATTATATTGAAAATTGGTTGCATTTGCTTGCATATACATATATATCTTTGAACAGGTCATAGCAAGGAGGCTAGAGCAGAGAATAAAATTTGTTTGCCCGACAAATAGGTACATGTTTACTACATAATTTCCTGTTTTGTTTGGGTGATGATGATTTTGTGAGCCTATTGGCTAGCCGCTTGGCTTTTTCTTTTTCTTTTTGAGATCTGAAGGACCGGGGAAGCTATTTGAAATTCCCCGATGCTCCCATTGCAGGGGAGGTTATGGCGAAATTTTTCGAAAATTTAGGGTGTTAGCCAAATTTTTGAAATTTTAGAAATTCTCAGAAACTGAAAAGTTGGAGAACGGAAGCCTGACCGATCGTAGAGCTGAATAATCAAACCACTTTCGACTTTGTTCCTTTTCGGGGACGAAAAGTTTTAAGTGGGGGAGATTGTAACAACCCGTAAAATCTGGGCCAGTTTAAAATTTTTATTTTGGCAATTTTAGCGAATTTTGGTTATTTAAAATGGATTATTTTAAATAATAATCGACGAGAAATTTATTTTGAATATAATTCGAACGTTTATATTATATACGTCGTCGTTAGAATATAAATATTTATTTATATTTATAAAAGGAATTGAAAATGGCGCGGTAGTTCGAAAATTCGATTTCTAATTTCAAATGAATATACAGAATTCAATATAAGTCAGAATTGAACGAAACAAGAAATATTTGAATCTGTATAACTATATCTTTGTAACGAAGTTAACAAACTGAGATTTCATCTTAGAAATGATAAGATATGTCCAGTTGAAAATTAGAAATAGTCGCTGTGGAATTTATATATATTTTTATATATATAAGGCCCTTAAAAATAGCAATTTTGCAAACGACCTCGGATTTCGACGAAACCACTTTTGTTGGGTCCGTGATGTTAAGTTATTGCTAGATTCCAAATTTCATAATTTTTCAAATCAATATGTGAGCGTGGCAAAGGAAAACGCGTTTGACCAGTTTCAGTTAATTTTAATCGACTGGAAAATGGTCATTTTTCCAACGGTCTCAGAATTCAACGAAACTAGTTTTGTTAGGACCGTATCGTCAATACGAAGCTAGAAAATATTTTTCTGGAATTTTTCTAGTTAGTATGTGACCCCGGTAATTTGAAATGTACGTTTAAAATTGAATATACTGATTTATATTGTAATTTTGAGAAAAACTGTTCGAGACGATTGGATTGGCTTACGAAAGATATCCCGTTGTGTTCATAATGGGGGTATTTAGCTAGGGGCGACTGTCGTTGGGTCTCGTTTGGAGTTTGTATGGAGAGGAGGGTATTTTTAGAATTAAATAAAATTATATATATATAAAAACCTAATTTTCTAAAACCCTATTGGTCAAATTTTCAGTTCGCGGTCAACCTTCTTCTTTCCGCCTCCACCCTAACAAGCGATCCAGAAGCTCCAGCTTTCCTCACCACCGATCTTCCACTCCAAGCCCTATCCACGAAACTTCAATTGTGAAAAACCTTCGGCTCCTCGAGTTCTAGCAATCCAACGGGCAAGATCAAAAAACCACCTCGTTAATCGATTGAAATCCTGGCTCGAAGTCGCCAGCTTCGCACGCACCTCCAGGTCGGAGGAAACCACCGAAGTGGACGCCAGTCATGGCGGAGGCAGTAGGTGCGAAGGCGCACCTCATGGTGGCCGGCGATCGACTCCAGGGCGCCTCGTTTGGCGTGCGTCAGGGGAGGAGGGTCTGGACGAAGTGGGTGCTCTGATTTTCAATGAGGCCTGAAGCAATATGGAGGAGTGGTTCGAGCAGTCCAGGAAGAAAAACAGTAAGCTCTCTTGTTTGTTTTTTTTTTTATTTTCAAATGCATAGTTTAAAATTCAGTTTAAAATTATAAATGCATTGTTTGAAAATCAGTTTTCAAAAATGTAAGACACTGAATTTTATTTTCATATTTGATAATAATAGCATTATTTTAAAATGTAATATATATATATATATATATATTAGTAATAAAAATGTAATTTTTAATAAAAATATAAAATTAGCTTTATATATGAAATGAAAATAAATATCATTGTTTTGGAAATGAAAATCGTATAAAGTTTTGTTTTTAAATATATTGAACTTCGACAGGAAAATGGGATTTTTATATATTGAACTTCGACAGGAAAATGGGATTTTTATATATTGAACTTCGACAGGAAAATGGGATTTTTATATATTGAACTTCGACAGGAAAATGGGATTTTTATATATTGAACTTCGACAGGAAAATAGGATTTTTATATATTGAACTTCGAAATAAAAATTCGATTTTTATATATTGAATAGCGAAGTAAAAATTCGATTTTTATATATTGAATAACATAGTAAAAATTCGATTTTTACATATGTAGTGGCTACGGGCAACGAAGATGACGAAGATGTGATAGCGATGAAGATTTCTATCAAAGAAGTGCCGAGGAGCTAGGATAGCTATCTGTGAGAATTTCTCACCTTTCAATTTCTTTTCTAATTATATATATATACTAGGATGCAGACGGTGCTTAGTAGCACCCGACACAATCGTCCACAGACCATGGACTTGTTTGTTTGGTTGCATAGATTAGTTGAATTATTTGTTTGAAATGAATTGAATTGTTTGGTGAGATGGAATTGATTTGATTGATGTGTGAATGGCGTGGGCCTTCACTAGACCGGGGATAAGGCTAGGCCTTGTCCCGTTTCTAGTATCGTGCCGTTATGCCGCCGAAATTTTCTAAAATATATTAGAAAAATAAAAATATCATTTTATTGTGTAAATGAATTGAATAGAAATTCATAGGTTGAAATAAAATGTTTTATCGTTAAAATATAAATTTTTAACGTGAAGTGAATAAAATAAAATATTCATTTACAAACCAGACGGTTTGTTTATGTACACTTATTTGAATGACATTGATTGGGACGATAAATTTTACACATCGCCCAACAGCACAAATAAAATATGTGTTTGATTGTTTGAAACCCCACACGGGTGTTGGGATGAAATTTGAAGTTCACTCATCCTGATTGATTAAATATGTCGATCGATAGATTGACAGGCTGTTATAAGCGTTAAATATCTATATTTGATGCTTTTACAGTGTAGTGCACTTTGGTTGATGGTTGATTATTTTCAATGTTATTATATACATGTGTTGTATGAAAATCCATATAATTAACTTTATATGGTAATTGATTGGGCCTCATTCCAATTTGAAAAACAAAGAATATTATAAAATAAAAGTTCATGTGTTGACAGTACTCATCCGTTGAGATTGGTCATGTGTTGAACGAAATATTTTAGTAATAAAATTTACATCTTTATCAATATAAAATAAAAGTTCATGTGTTGACAGTACTCATCCGTTGAGATTGGTCATGTGTTGAACGAAATATTTTAGTAATAAAATTTACATCTTTATCAATATAAAATAAAAGTTCATGTGTTGACAGTACTCATCCATTGAGATTGGTCATGTGTTGAACGAAATATTTTGATAATAACAACTATTTTGAAAAAGAAATATTTGAAATAGAATATTTGAAAATAGAAATTTATGGAGCCATGTTGATTAGATTGACGCCATTTTGACGTGAACGATATTTATATCGATTTTATTCATTTTAAAATGAATATTGAAGAGTGATTTCGAAATCGAATATTTTGAAATGAATTGAATTGAAAACGATTTCGAAATAAATTGAATTGAAAACGATTTCGAAATGAATTGAATATATAACGATTTCGAAATGAATTGAATATATAACGATTTCGAAATGAATTGAATATATAACGATTTCGAAATGAATTGAATATATAACGATTTCGAAATGAATTGAATATATAACGATTTCGAAATGAATTGAATATATAACGATTTCGAAATGAATTGAATATATAACGATTTCGAAATGAATTAAATATATAACGATTTCGAAATGAATTGAATATATAAACGATTTCGAAATGAATTGAATTGAAAACGATTTCGAAATAAATTGAATTGAAAACGATTTCGAAATGAATTGAATATATAACGATTTCGAAATGAATTGAATATATAACGATTTCGAAATGAATTGAATATATAACGATTTCGAAATGAATTGAATATATAACGATTTCGAAATGAATTGAATATATAACGATTTCGAAATGAAATGAATTGAAAACGATTTCGAAATGAATTGAATGGAAAACGATTTCGAAATGAATTGAATTGAAAACGAATTCAAATTGAATTGAAAGCGAATTGAAATGGATTCAAATTGAATTGAAATTGGAATTGAATAGAAATGAATTTTAAAACGAATTTATAAAGAAGAATTCAATTTTGATTTGAATTGAAAAGGAAGTTGAAATTTCTTTTGAAACGAATTCATTATATAATTCGGTTTAAATAGAAATCGACGAAATATATATTATATATATTATATATATAATATAATGGCCTGAATAGAACGCGCTGCGCCGCGGCAGTTCGTGAATTTCGACCATTTATTTCAAACGGGCATTACGGGAGATCCGACCGTCGGATTCTCCTAAAACCGGAACCGTTGGGTTCGTATCGAAAAGAGCTTTCTAATGAATATTAGAAATTTGAAATCTAACGGTTGGATTTGGAGATACGTCCAAATCAAATTCGAAAAAGGTCGCTGTAAGTGCAGTTCGATGGCCATTGATGGAAATCGACTGTACGGGCCTTGATAAAATTATTAAAAATAGTAATAATTTGTGTAAAATCATAAGAAATGATTTAGAAAGAATTGGGATGAAAAACTCCATATTTGAAAAGATAAAAATAGATTTTTATCGAAATGAACTAGTTTTGAACTAGAATTATAATTCTATTTATTTTTAAATAAATAAATTGAATTTGAAAAGGGTTTTGAAAATAACCAGAATATCCAATGATTGCATTGGAGTGGATTTGAATCGAAATTGTCCTCGGAATATTTCGATGTTGGAATTCGTGATTATACAGGTGTTGTTATGGAAATTTGAAAGATATATATTTATATCGTTATTTCCAATACGACATTTGTTAGTCGTAGAATTCGATATTGAATATAAGCCGTTATATTTTCTATTCAGAGCCTTGTATTGAATATCGAATGTGATTTGGGTTTGTCGTGAATGGTGTCTTTACTAACACTATTCTTGAACCCAGTTGAGAAAAGATTAAATCTTTTTATTTAGATTTAATGAAGTGTACCAATTAAATAACATTTAATTGGAATTGAATCGATATTGATTTTTGGGTTTATCGTGAACAGTGTTTTAAATAACACTCGTTCTTTAACCCGATGATTAATGAATGTGATTTTGGGTTTATCGTGAACCGTGTTTTTAAATGACACTGATTCTTTAACCCAGTCAAAGATTAAAACTAAGTGGAGTTTTAATGAATCTTTAATTAGATTGAATTGATCGAAAATAGAGTATCACCAGCTTTGCTCCAGGCGATAGTTAAATCTTTAATTAGATTTGAACGTGAAATGGTAATTGAATTTACCGATAACACTGTGGTGTTAGATATGAAGTATTACCAGTTTTACTTCATGGGATGAATAGGTTGGGATTGGGGAATTAAAACAAATGATTACTTCGATAAGTTTCTTAATCCCGACTAGTTGAATCGAAATTCAAAGGATGATAAAAGAATAAATTCAGGAAATTACCTTGGATAAAATTAATGGGAACCTTTCCCTATGAATGTGAAAATTAGAAACTAACTGTCGGTTAGCTAAGCAGAATGGTTTTCTGAATATTGATCTGATGTTGGTTTCGGCCTTCGGGGTTAATGTTTGGGGAATTATTCTCTTGATTAATTTACGGTTAGTGACTGATGAATTGGAATGAGGCGTATGTTGTGTTTGTGTAACACTTATTTAAAATATACGCGAGTTATTCGGAAAGTCCGGGTTTATCCCATTCTGAATAACTGATACGACGATAAGTCGAAGATGAAGACGATGGTCGAAGACCGGAGGTCTTCACGTCGTTTGGGTAATTACTGATGATCTTGATTGGGTTGTACACCCAAGAAGATGGAAACAGTTAGTGATCGTCCAGACGTACTTGGAGATCGATGGATATGCGGGGTACTAGGTGCCTCCGGTTTCGTTCAGACCTGGAACGGACTTGTAAATGGATGGTGTGTCTGACATTGTATTCCTTTATATTGTATTTGTTGATCTCTGCTAAATATATATCTGTTTGGCGGCGGAGAATTTATTCTCTTGCTTAACGCCCTTCTCTGAGACATATGAGCTCAGAGGTTATATATTGGCAGAAATCAGTGGTACGATATGGATTGACAGTGTGGCATACTGAGATGCAGTGATCCAAACTTTTGTTGAAAAGCAAAGGTTGGTGGTTGATGATCAAAGCGCAGCTGATATAGCATGGCTTTGTGTATAGCGTTGATCCGCGAGCCTCACAGCCCGGGATGGTGGTAAACTGATGGTTTGATCAGTATACATTTTTTTTAGTGTAGTGGATTCGGTCGACCGATATTGAGCTTCGTGCTCGGAGGGATAGAGTAAGCGGTGTTTTCTCTTGCTGGGACGTAAGCCGCGGTGATACTTGAGTCCCCAAAAGTGCGGATGTGCATAGCGGTGTTTTCTCTCGCTGAGACGTAAGCCGCGGTGATTTGTACTACGCGAGCGATCTTTCGAATCAGGAGCCACCATGATGGAAATCCAATTTCCGATACGTGTATTTCGGCTTTATTTGTAGAGCCTAGTATGGCGACATAGTGGGATGGGGCACTCATGTCGTCTATGATTTATATTTATGATTGAAGTTGTTTTGACACTATACACTTATTACAGTATCAAATGATTTGTTTTAAACGTATCAAGCATGTTTGGCTGTTATAAGGGAAAACCCTATCCTCGGCTGCGTTGCATTGTGTGATGGGACCTGGGTCTTATAACAGCTTCATTTTTCTTTATTTAGCATTGCGCTGCTGGTTTTATGCACTGGTATTTTTGGGAGGAAACCCATTCTGTGTTATACGGCGTGGTCCCTTGATTTACCTAGCTTTAAAAATAAAGATTAATAACTGTTTTAGTTCTCACACCAGTCACATGACTGACCTGGAGTTTATTGTTTTAACCTAAACTCTGGGTGCCCTTATTTTCGACACGGGCAGCTAGTAGTTTTGGTTTTGCAGATTTATATTCACAGGATCCTGGTTTACAGCTGGAACGATATCCGGAAAGCTTTGTATCCGTATATCTCATTCTAGTTGTGTATTGTATTATTTTCCGCTGCTATGTATTTAAATGTAATTTAAATCTCTGATATTTCTGTGTAATATTGATTTATACTCTGTATATTCTTGTAATCTGATGCATTGTTGTAATATACAATGAAATGTTCTTCTGTATGCGTTCTGCTGTGGTTTGTTCTCGAACTATCCGACGCTTTCCCTTACGGGGAGGTTGCGGGTCTTTACACGTCGATAGCTCCTTAACACGCGTCCCGCAGCAGAGCCCAACCATGAAGCGAACTCGTTGATTCCCTTCTGAATCTTGAGCTCTAACTTCTCATTTGGACTTCCTTTGCATCTCGGGTTTGGTCGAATTGGAGTGGGTCTTCAGAAGAGTTGTCGCGCATTAACAGTCCTAGAGTTCTGTTCGGTTCGGTAGTCATCACCATCATCGGGTCGGGTCGGTAGTCCACTTCGGGTCGGGTCGGTGTCTCCCTCCGGGTCGGGTCGGTTCAGTGATTCTCCCCCTTCAGATATCGGTTCGGTTCGGGTGCCTCTGCTTGAGTTCGGTTCGGAGGTAGTTCATCCGATCTGATTCTTCCTGTTTGACTTGTTTGCCTGCTCCGATCCGTCCTGTTCTCTTCCTCCGATCCGGTCTGCTCCCTTACTCCGATCCAATCTGCTCCATCGCTCCAATCCGATCTTCTGTCCAACTCCAACTCTAAGCAATGGCCTTCCTTCCTGCCAAACTTCTTCCAGTGGCAAGTCCCCATCCAGTTCGGATTCCCTTGGTCAGTTCCCTAGTCCGATCCGACCCCTTTCTCCGATCCGAACCGGTTCGGAACCTGCACACTTCTGCAACTTTCCAGCGAGCTTTCTACGCCATTCGACAACGTTTTCGAGCAATTTAACTATTCTAATCAATCATGAAACATACCATAGAGTCATAGCAACATATAATAGCAACCACAAACAGCAAACAACAATTCAAATGAACCAAAATGGATCAAAAGTGGCTAAAACCTCACATTTGCCTATAATCCCTCTTAATCATGTTTAAGCATACGATTAGCAAAACACATCGAAATTAACCCAAATTTCTAACAGAGCCTTAAAACATTATTTTAGAATTTTAAGAATTTTTCCAGAATTTATTTACGTATAAATTCGCTAATCTTCACTAATTACCCTTAATTAACTGTAATTAGTGTCAAAATGATGCTATCACTCACCTTGGCCACAACTAAAACCCCAAAACTGAAATATTCTCTGATTTGGTGTTGTTCCCAATCTTACACAGCAGCTCTACCTCGGTTCTCGTGTCAATACTCCTTGATTTGATGTTTGCTAAGCCTAATCTTCAATTAGAAAGTGATTTTTGGGTGTTTTAGAGAGATTTAGAGAGTGGAGGCCATGGCTATGTCAAGAGAAATGAAAGTGGCGGCTGGAAAATGTCTAAAGAAATGTTTTCTAACCCTAATCAGCCTCCATATACCCCTAAACCCGAAATTCCCCTTGGGCCTAGCTGCTAATCACCCGGTTAAGCCCAATTAAGCTGTTTTTAACCATCTGAAACTTGTTTCAGCCATATCTCCCAAACGGTAAGTCCGTTTGGCTAATGTGACCACTCTACGGAAAGAGAAACCATCATCCGAAGCCAATGGAAGTGGTTTCAGGTCAAAATTCCCTTCCAGTCAAAAGTTATGGCCAAAACAGTGCCAACTAGGGGTAAAATGGTCATTTAAAATTGAGAAAAATCATGAACATGGGAAATGGCCCCAATAGTCGCCTCCCAAAGTTACATGACCATACGACTTCGTATGTGAAAGAAATAAATATCCTACGATCCTATGATGCGTAGAATGCGGGTCGTTACACTCTCCCCCCCTTAAGAAATTTCGTCCCCGAAATTCCTTAACCCAAAACATACAAGGGATCCCGCATGCCTAACAACCATATACAACAATCAAATATGCAAAACAAGCAAACAAGCCTATCCTAGCATGCGGAAAATCTAAATCGAAGTCAAAATCTTACCAGACAAAGAGTTCTGGATACTTCTTCCTTATGTCCTCCTCTGTTTCCCAAGTACAATCACTCTCGTCCTCGCTCCACTGTACCTTGACTAGCTTCACCGCCTTCCTTTGAAGTTGCTTCATGTCGTACTCAACAATACGGGCCGGCTTGCGGTTCCCAACCGCCTCGGGTTCTACTTCGAAGTCCTCTAACTGATCAGGCGAAATAGTCATATCTGAGTCGTGAACGAACTTCCTTAGTTGGGAAACATGAAATACGTTATGAACTCCCGCCATCTTCTCTGATAAGTCAATTCTATATGCCAAATTCCCGACTAGTTCAAGAACAGGGAATGGGCCAACAAATCTTGGTGCCAACTTGCCTTTCCTGCCAAATCGTATTACGCTCTTCAACGGAGAAATCTTGACAAACACCAAGTCGCCAACGGAGAATTTTAGGTCTCTTCGCCTCTTATCAGCATAACTCTTCTGTCTATCTTGGGCTGCCTTCATTCGTTGCTGAATGATCTTGATCTTATCTGAAGTTTCCCTCACCACATCTGGTCCAAGCATAAACTTCTCGCCAGTCTCTATCCAACATGATGGTGAGTTGCATGGTCTTCCATACAAAGCTTCAAACGGAGCCATACCGATACTGGATTGGTAGCTATTATTATATGCAAACTCTACTAGATGCAAATGGTCATCCCATGATCCACCAAAATCCAATATACATGCCCTCAAGAGATCTTCCAAAATACGGTTCACCCTCTCCGTCTGACCGTCGGTCTGAGGATGATATGCGGTACTGAGATGTAACTCCGACCCTAGAGCCTCTTGTAAGCTCTTCCAAAACCCACTAGTGAACAACGGGTCTCGGTCGCTCACAATGCCTTTAGGTACTCCATGAAATCTCACTACCCACTTCATATACAATTCTGCTAACTTAGCTGCCGTTCTTGTCGATTTGACTGGTATAAACCTTGCACTTTTAGTCAGTCGGTCTACAATTACCCAAATGCTGTCATATCCCGATCTAGTCCTTGGTAAACCATCGATGAAATCCATCGAGACTTGCTCCCATTTCCATTCGGGAATTTCTAAAGGCTGTATCAACCCACTAGGCTTCTTTTGCTCGGCTTTAACTAGCTGGCAATTCATGCACTTGGATATAAACTTCCCAACGTCTCTTTTCATCCCTTCCCAGTAGTAAGTCTGCTTCATATTTCGATACATCTTGTTACCACCGGGGTGTATAGTCAGCTTTGAGTGATGACATTCTCTAAGCACTTCATCCCTCAATCCATTGACATTGGGTACAACAAGCTTTCCATTCTTCCTAAGCCATCCATCTCGATCAAGCCCATACCTGTTCATCTCCTCATCGATGTCCATCTCTAACTTGGAGATAATTTCCAATAGATTAGGATCGTCCCTCTGACTAGAGCCGATCCGTTCAACTAAAGTGGGTCTGATCGTCAAACTTGCTAACATTTCTGGATCCAATTCGCACTTTGGTCTGAAATCAAACCCCGCGATAAACTCCAGTTGCTTCCATTCAAGGAACATAGCCCCTAAGCTGGCATGTCTTCTGCTCAATGCATCAGCCACCGCATTGCCCTTTCCTGGTGTGTATGCGATGTCAAAATCATAGGAAGCTAAGAACTCTAACCATCTCTGCTGACGGAGATTTAAATCCTTCTGGGAGAATAGGTACTTCAACGACTTATGATCTGTAAACAGCTCAAATCTTTCTCCCAAGAGATAGTGTCTCCACATCTTTAACGCGAACACGATCGCTGCCAATTCTAAATCATGGGTAGGGTATCTTCTCTCGTGCGGTTTCAATTGTTGACTTGCATAAGCTACAACCCTACCGCCTTGCATCAATACAGCACCCAGTCCGGTACCACAGGCATCCGTGTATACCGTCATCTCTTCATCCCCCTTAGGAATGACTAACACTGGTGCGCTTGTCAACTTGTCCTTTAGGCTTTTAAATGCATTCTCGCACCTTTCATCCCAAACAAAAGCTTGATTCTTCTTGGTCAACTGGGTCAATGGTTCTGCTATCTTGGAGAGACCTTGGATAAACTTACGATAATATCCAGCTAATCCCAAGAAACTTCTTACATCTGTTGCATTCTTGGGCGTAGGCCAATCTTGTACCATAGCCACCTTTGCTGGGTCCACGGCAATACCACTCTCTGATACAACATGGCCCAAGAACCCCACTTCCCTCTTCCAGAAGTGACACTTAGAAAACTTTGCTTTCAATTGGTGTTTTCTCAACACCTCCATCGCTACTCTTAAATGTTCCTTGTGTTCTTCCTCTGTCCTCGAATAGACCAAAATATCATCAACGAACACAAGGACAAACTTATTCAACTGATCTCTGAATACCCTATTCATAAGATCCACAAAATATGCTGGGGCATTGGTCAGCCCGAATGGCATGACCAACCACTCATAAAACCCAGACGGCGTCCGAAATGCCGTTTTAGCTATACTCTCAGCTTCCACTCTAAGCTGATGAAAACCTGTCGCGAGATCCAACTGAGAGAATACTCTCGCGCCACTCAACTGATCAAACAAATCATCTATCCGCGGTAGAGGATACTTGTTCTTCCTCGTCACTTTATTCAACTCGCGGTAGTCTACACACAAACGAAGGGAACCATCCGCCTTGGTAGCAAACACAACTGGTGCTCCCCATTCAGAAACACTCCTTCTGATAAATCCCTTCTTCAAAAGATCGCTGACTTGCACCTCGAGCTCTCGCTGCTCTCTAGGTGCCATACGACGAAGTGGCATCACTATAGGTCTGGCATCCTTTACCAAATCAATACGAAACTCAATCTCTCGGTGTGGTGGGAGTCCGGTCACTTCTTCGAAAACATCCGGATACTGGCCAACCACGGGCAAACCTGACAACTCACTATGCGGAATGTCAAGGGAGTTTAGAAAACTAGCCAATACCCCCTTACTGGGTAGACCACCAAACACTATCCTCCGCCCATCATCCGCTCTAGCTGTCACCAACAAGCCCTCACAGTCTACCACCACCCCGTATCTTTGGAGCCAATCTACTCCCAAAATAATGCCAAACCCAGTAAAGCCCAAAACAAAGCAATCACAAACAAACATGCATCCATGACTCGATAAGACCACATTGCGACAAATCATGCTAAGACTAGTCGAACCACCAATCGGGTTCATCACTACTAAAGGTCTATCGACAATCTCGGGCTCCAATCCCAACCTATCTACCAGGTCACTAGATATGAAAGAACTGGAAGCTCCGGTATCAAACAAAACTCTAACAGGAACATCATAAACAGAAAGCATACCTTGAATGACGACATTCTTTCCCTTCTCCGCCGCAGTTGGGGCATTCGACGAAGAAGGAATAGCATTAAGAGCATATGCTTTCACCATTTGCTTTTCCTTAGGGGGCTGTGGACACTTGTCCTTGTGATGTCCCAATTGGCCACAATTGAAGCACTTCCTATCCGCTGGCTTGGCCCGACAATTACTAGCATAATGGCCCTTCTTACCACAGCTGAAGCACTCCACATCTTGCTTATTTTTTTCTTCTGGCCATCCTTAGCTTGGTTCTGCTTTCTCTTATTCTGGGAACCACCTTTGCCTCCACCACTAGCTTGTGGCTTTGGCTCATCTGCGGATGCAACCTCAGTCTTCGACTTAGGGTAGAGACTTTCCGACCTTAACGCTTTCCCCACAATCGATTCAAACGTCTCATCGATGTGGTTAATAAGTTTTTCCCCCAAGTACTGATCCAAACCAGTTATGAATTTCTCATTCTTTTTCTCGGCAGTATCAATAAGAGATAACCCATATTTTGACAAAGTGTCAAATTCAGCAATATACTCCGAGACAGCTCTGCCATTATGCTTGAGCTCCAAGAATTTCTTAAACAGCATTGACTTCTGAGCAGCTGGAATAAACTTCTCGCTAAAGCGAGCTTTAAACTGCTCCCAAGTAATCTGATCTTCGGGAGTAGCTGCCTTTATAGCATTCCACCAATTCATTGCCCGCCCTTGCAGCTGACGGGACGCTAGCTTTCTCTTCATCGCATCCTCGATACCCAAATCCTCGAAGATACGTTCACAACTATCCAACCAATCTTGAACATCCGTAGCCGACTCCGTTCCGTGGAACGGCTTCCCACCAAGACTAGTATACTCCTTATTCAGCTTGGCGAAGTCGACTCTTGGCGCCTGCACTATTGGACCACCACCATTTCCACCATTGGGAGCTGCCCTCTGTACATCTCTAAGCATCTCTCTCATGAGGTCAGTAAACATCGTCCTCATGTCAGCAGCATTCCCATTATTGGCTCCCCTACCAGCACCTCTAGTATCTCGGCTCATCGTCAATCTGAAAAAGGAAATGATTAACGACTCCATAGTGGTGTTAGTGCAGTACGACTTCATCCTTATACTACTAATAGTATATATATATAGCTTTTAAAAACCAAAGTAATCACAAATACGCTCTCTCGTATTCGTATATTATCTCTCCCTGATAACTTCCCTAGGCTAACCACGCAACCTAGAGCTCTGATACCAAGTGTGACGGCCCGCCTCGCACCAGCCTGCATTTCCTCCAAAAGTGCGCTGTACACATGCCCGACTAGCACAAGACGGTCGTCAGAAGAAAGGAAAGAAGGGAACGAACTAATCAAAGAACCTGTAGAATGTCTCACGGCGCATAGAATAAAATATAATAATAACATACTTGACATAAAACAGGCGAGACAGTGCATAAGCTGATAACTAAAACCAACACTAATCTCAAAGCAGCGGAAATCCAAATACAGCTTATTACAATTTTCCAAATTTACTGTCTCTAAACAAAAGAAAGCTGAAGTAGAAGATACACCGACAATGCCCAAGCAGTGATCTTCAACAATACAGGGAGAATACTATATATGTATATTACGTGGAAGCCTCCTGCTCGTCTCCGGATCATCTACCCGTGCATCACCAGCTAACCTGTCTCTAGTCTGCTCGTGTGAGCACCCAGCGTAATAAGAAGAGACATAAAACTCTGGGTCAGACATAAAGCCTGGTATGAGCGATAAGTATCTAAACAGAATAATAACAGGTATACTAAACCATACCTGAACCTGGACCTGCAACCAAAGAGTTAGTACCACATACCGTACAATACCCCAAGGTGCCATAATAAATAGTGTAAGAATACGGGGGTGGGGTGTTCATGTCACAATGATAGCAAACAAATCATCCATAGCAACCATCCTCACATCTCTCGCTCAGTGCGTAAAGCGTACGACATCTACCACTTTGGAACACTAGACAAACTGAGGTAACGACGAATCCCGACTTGTAGAAACCCTGCTGTGACCAAGCCAAACACTTGGAGTCATGACCAAACATTTCAATGACCCACTTCATTGGTCGTAGCCCTTGGTTCTACCTATGCCATAATGGCCCTGGATCCGCCTTCGCACCTCCTACCATAGTGGTCCAAAGCTATAGACGTCGATAGCTCCTTAACACGCGTCCCGCAGCAGAGCCCAACCATGAAGCGAACTCGTTGATTCCCTTCTGAATCTTGAGCTCTAACTTCTCATTTGGACTTCCTTTGCATCTCAGGTTTGGTCGAATTGGAGTGGGTCTTCAGAAGAGTTGTCGCGCATTAACAGTCCTAGAGTTCTGTTCGGTTCGGTAGTCATCACCATCATCGGGTCGGGTCGGTAGTCTACTTCGGGTCGGGTCGGTGTCTCCCTCCGGGTCGGGTCGGTTCAGTGATTCTCCCCCTTCAGATATCGGTTCGGTTCGGGTGCCTCTGCTTGAGTTCGGTTCGGAGGTAGTTCATCCGATCTGATTCTTCCTGTTTGACTTGTTTGCCTGCTCCGATCCGTCCTGTTCTCTTCCTCCGATCCGGTCTGCTCCCTTACTCCGATCCAATCTGCTCCATCGCTCCGATCCGATCTTCTGTCCAACTCCAACTCTAAGCAATGGCCTTCCTTCCTGACAAACTTCTTCCAGTGGCAAGTCCCCATCCAGTTCGGATTCCCTTGGTCAGTTCCCTAGTCCGATCCGACCCCTTTCTCCGATCCGAACCGGTTCGGAACCTGCACACTTCTGCAACTTTCCAGCGAGCTTTCTACGCCATTCGACGACGTTTTCGAGCAATTTAACTATTCTAATCAATCATGAAACATACCATAGAGTCATAGCAACATATAATAGCAACCACAAACAGCAAACAACAATTCAAATGAACCAAAATGGATCAAAAGTGGCTAAAACCTCACATTTGCCTATAATCCCTCTTAATCATGTTTAAGCATACGATTAGCAAAACACGTCGAAATTAACCCAAATTTCTAACAGAGCCTTAAAACATTATTTTAGAATTTTAAGAATTTTTCCAGAATTTATTTACGTATAAATTCGCTAATCTTCACTAATTACCCTTAATTAACTGTAATTAGTGTCAAAATGATGCTATCACTCACCTTGGCCACAACTAAAACCCCAAAACTGAAATATTCTCTGATTTGGTGCTGTTCCCAATCTTACACAGCAGCTCTACCTCGGTTCTTGTGTCAATACTCCTTGATTTGATGTTTGCTAAGCCTAATCTTCAATTAGAAAGTGATTTTTGGGTGTTTTAGAGAGATTTAGAGAGTGGAGGCCACGGCTATGTCAAGAGAAATGAAAGTGGCGGCTGGGAAATGTCTAAAGAAATGTTTTCTAACCCTAATCAGCCTCCATATACCCCTAAACCCGAAATTCCCCTTGGGCCTAGCTGCTAATCACCCGGTTAAGCCCAATTAAGCTGTTTTTAACCATCTGAAACTTGTTTCAGCCATATCTCCCAAACGGTAAGTCCGTTTGGCTAATGTGACCACTCTACGGAAAGAGAAACCATCATCCGAAGCCAATGGAAGTGGTTTCAGGTCAAAATTCCCTTCCAGTCAAAAGTTATGGCCAAAACAGTGCCAACTAGGGGTAAAATGGTCATTTAAAATTGAGAAAAATCATGAACATGGGAAATGGCCCCAATAGTCGCCTCCCAAAGTTACATGACTATACGACTTCGTATGTGAAAGAAATAAATATCCTACGATCCTATGATGCGTAGAATGCGGGTCGTTACAATACCCGGATGGTTTCGTAGGTATCTAGAGGCCACGGTGCCTGCCGAAGGCCAAGGAAACATCCCTCCCCCGGCTGCACCCATTGTTCCTCCTCCTCCTCCTCCTCCAAAAGCAGATAATTTCACTAAGATCTGCAAAGATTTCCGTGCTATTGGAGGGAAGCCATTCCATGGGAACGAGACATTCGTAGAAGCGCAGAATTGACTCAAGGAGACTGAGGACTTGTTCGTAATCTTTGAAGTAGAGGATGGAAGGAAGATTCAGTTAGCTGCTTGGCTACTGAAAGACGAAGCCTCATTCTGGTGGGAGGTCACCCAAGCTGGACGTCCAGTGGAATCTTGGGAATATTTTAGACAAAGATTTGAAATGAAAATTCTTCCCCAAGCAGAGAGAAGCATGCAGATGGAGAGGTTTTTAGCACTCAAACAAGGGAACTTGACGGTGAAAGAGTATGAGAACAAATTCAACCAGCTAGCAAGGTTCAGGTTAGAATTGGTGGATACTCCACATAAGAAGGCTTTGCGGTTTGCTAAAGGGATAAACGAACACCTTCATGGGTAAGCCATGTCCCATATTCCAATGGGAGTCACTTTTGAAAAGCTTGTTGATATGGCCCTAATGCATGAGGAAGACAAGGGAGAATAGAAGGAAGTAAAGGCTGAGGAAACAAGGAAAAATAAGAAGGTGTGGCCCAAAAAGGGGCAACAAAAGAAAGGTGGAAAGAATGACAAGGCCAAGGATAAGAGGAAATGTCACAGTTGTGGGAAAGAGGGTCACTTAGTCAAAGAGTGTAAAAGAAGGAAGAACAACTTCTTCAATTGTGGAGAGGTCGAACACTTCGCTAGGGAGTGCCCGAAGAAACAGGGATCATAGGGACAAGGTCAAAGGACAGGGACTTCCGAGGGCAGGTGCATGCTTTCGCGATCAGCGCTCCTGATAGAGGTAGAAAAATTTCTGTGGAAGGTTTAATTCCTCTTTATAATCATCCGTTTATATCTAGTTCATTGGTTGAATCTCTGCACTTAATCACTAGTATGGTAGTAGATCCCATAGTTGTCTCAAAACCCATTGTTGGTTCGTCTCATTTATCTATGATTTGTTGGTGTTTGATGATATATGTGTTAGGCGTTGAGTTTGAGTGCGACACATATGTGCTCGGGTTTATGGGTTATGGGTTGATTTAGGCATAGATAAGCTTACCATGTTTGGTGCCATTCTGGGTTGTGAGAAGAGGGTAGTTAGGCTTCTGACATGTCATGGGAGGACCCTCGAGATTTTTTGTGACCCATAAGGGTCGGTTATGCTTAGTTTCCTAGAGTCTCCTGATGCATCTATCAATGATCTGCAATCTGTTCCAGTAGTCCGAGATTATTCCGATGTTTATGATGAGGTACAGGGTTTACCTCCGTGGTGCAAGATCGATTTTCATATATATTTGGTGGACAATGCAAAGCCAATTGCATTACCAGTGCGCCATGTGGACCCAAGTGAAAGGAGGGAGCTAAGTAAGCAAGTTTGGGAGCTACTTGAGAAAGGATTTATCAGACGAAGCATATCTGAATGGGGTGCTCCAGTTGTATTTTCCACTAAGGCAGATGGGTCGCTTCGTTTGTGTGTCGACTATAGAGAGTTGAATAAACTCACTAAGAAGAATAGGCACCCGCTCCCGAGGATTGATGATATTTTGATCTTCTCCAAAAGCGAAGAGGAGAATGCCCAACATTTGAGAGAAGTTTTGAAAACTCTCCGTGAGCATCAGCTTAAGGTAAAGTTCTCCAAATGCCATTTTTAGAGAAAAGTGGTGAGATTCTTAAGGCATGTGATCTCCAGAGAAGGGATAGCTGTAGATCCCGCAAAGGTGGTTGCAGTGCACGATTGGCAGATTTCTAAAAATGCAACAGAGGTGAGAAGCCTTCTTGGGTTGGCAGGTTATTATAGGAAGTTCATTAAGGACTTCGCAAAGATATCAGCCCCACTCACCAGGCTGACAAAGAAGAATTTGTCGTTTTCATGGGATATAGATTGTGATGTTACTTTCCAACGACTGAAGAGGGCTTTGACAACAGCCCCAGTCTTGACCTTTCCTGATGGAAGTAAAGCGTTTACCATTTACACTGATGCATGTGGTACAGGGCTTGTTGTGGTTCTGATGCAAGAAAGGAAAGTAGTATGTTATGGGGGTAGACATTTGAGAGTTCATGAGAAGAACTACCCCACCGTTGATCTAGAGCTAGCCGCCATAGTATTCGCACTTAAGACGTGGCGACATTATTTACTTTGAGAGACGTTCGAGTTATATACCGATCATAAATCTCTAAAGTACTTGTTCTTGCAGAAGGATCTTAATTTAAGGCAACAACGGTGGATGGAGTTCCTAGCTTCTTACGATTTTGAGATTGCTTATACCCCTGGCAAGGGTAATGTGGTGGCAGATGCACTAAGTAAGCTGAGGACGACCTTAAGTCCTCTGTTTGTGGAGAGGAAGAGCTTGGAGTTCATCTCAACTTTTAATTTTATACTCTCCATTGAGATTTTGCCTAATTTGTTTGCATCGCTAGAGATACGATCAACTCTTATGGATCAGATAGGAGCTTCATAGCAAGGTGACCCACAAATTTCAGACATCTTGTATAGGCTTAAGAAAGGGGAGACTTCTAGTTACCTCAGTAGATATTCTATAGATGAAAAGGGGTGGCTGCGACGAGACGGAAGGCTTTGTGTTCCTCAAACTGGAAGTTTGATAAAGGCAGTCCTAGAAGAAACCCACCATTCTAAGATGACCATTCGTCCACGAGGTGATAAGATGTATAGAGACATGAAAAGGGTTTTCTTTTGGGCCGGGATGAAGAAATATGTGGCAGAATTTGTTTCTCAATGTTTAGTTTGCTAGCAAGTTAAAGTTGAGCAAAAGAAGCCCGGTGGTTTACTTCATCCTTTGGAGGTTCTTCAGTGGAAATGGGAGAGCGTCTCTATGGATTTCATAGATGGTTTGCTTAGATCGAAGAAAGGTAACACCAGTATCTGGGTTGTAGTAGATAGACTCACTAAGAGCGCTCACTTTATTCCAGTTAAGAGTAAGAGGATGGCATCATGGTTGGCGGCAATTTATGTCCGAGAAATAGTTTCTCTTCATGGAGTACCCTCCAGCATCGTAAGCGATCATGACCCCATCTTCACCAGTGAATTTTGGAGGAGCTTGCAAGAAGCATTAGCCACACAGTTGTGATTGAGCACCGCTTATCATCCTCAGACCGATGGACAGACGGAGAGGGTGAACAGAATTCTAGAGGATCTTTTGAGGTTGTGTATCCTAGACTTCGGAGGGACTTGGGAAGAGTACCTTCCTTTAGTAGAGTTTGCCTATAACAACAGCTATCAAACCGGCATTAGCATGGCACCCTTCGAAGTATTGTACGGACGACCCTGTAGATCACCAACTTATTAGTGGGGATCTACAGAAAAATTATTACTTGGACCAGATATGGTTAGAGAAACTCCCGAGAAGATTGACCTTATTCGACGAAGGATGAATACAGCCCAAGATAGGTAGAAATTCCATGCAAACAAGAGGAGGACCGACATCGAATTTGAAGTGGGAGACTTAGTTTTTATCAAAGTATTACCTCTGAGGAACGTTGTTCGCTTCAGATCGGTAGGGAAGTATGCACCTAGGTTTGTGGGACCATTTCCCATAACCGAGAGGATTACCCAAATGGCCTATAGAGTAAAGCTGCAAGAAAATCTATTTGGTGTTCATGATGTTTTCCACGTTTCTCATCTGCGGAAATGTTTGCATGACACCGCGGAAGTTGTTGAGCTAAGCATATTGGAAAAGGTAGAAGTGGAACGGGAGGCGACAGTCAAGCGAGTCCATACCCGTATTCTTGGATCAGAAGTTAAGAAGCTACACAATAAAGAGATCAAATTGATAAAGGTTCAACGAGGGGATAACCCAGAGGATGCGACTTGGGAGACCAAAGACAAGATTCATGCTTCATACCCTTTTCATTTCGAGGGTATGTTCTTAGCTCCTTTTTCCAAAGTTTTATCTGTGCTTGTTTCTATCGTTTGAATATATCCTATCCATAGTATTTTCGACCTTTAGATAGGAATCCTATGGATGTAAACATGTGTTTGAAACATGTTATGTTTGATAGATGCAAGTGGATGCAAGTGTTTGCTAGTGGCTGCCTGTGGATGCATATACACACATATTAAGCACTAGATCAGCTCAATCACTCTCATACTGCATATGGATGTGTGTGCATTTTCTTTTCTTTTATGGATGGAAATGGATGTATAAGCATATGAATGTTGCATTTGGACGAATGAGTATGCATACATATAGAACTCACATGTTATAATAGGATTATTTGCATACATATTGGATTAATGACACTAACATACATTGCATTAAGGATGTCAACTGAATTAGTAGACCGCCTGATATTCGCATTATTATTGGGACATATACACACACCCTTTCATATGTTCATATAAGCTTAGAAGTCTTTAAGGACAATGGATGCCAGTGATTGATGGGTGAGTAGATGGATGATGGATGGTAGGATATGCATTCTTCTCAACTTAGAGATTTTGGGGACGAAATCCTTTGAGTAAGGGAGAATGTAACCACCCGTATTTTTAAACAACACTAAAAGAGGATAAATTAAATAATAATTAATTTAATATTCAGAATTAAGGGAAACGGACTGCGCCATTGCGTCCGTCTCGAAATTCTGGTCAAGGTAGATATTTGGTTTGCGTAAAACGAACACCGTATGAAGAAGTTATGAAGGTTTTAAGTTTGTATACGCACAGAAGAATTATGTATCTATTACTTATACTGGAAAACAGAAACCAAAACAATAACAGTTCAACATGTGGCATTTATGCGATTTAAACAATTCACGCTTTCCTTTTTTATTTCACGCCCCGTACTTTCTCTAACTGTTCATTCTCTCTATGTCCTTAGTTTACTTTTCTGCTTCCAGTTTACTCGAAAACCACCGTTGTTCTTTCTCCAACACTTCATCCTTGCTGTTTCTCTTCAACTCGCCCTAATATTTCATGGTGCCGCAAGTAGATCTACGGTTTGAAGATGGATCTGAACTATTGATATTCGATCGAATTGAGTGATGAATCTCAAATTATTTCCCGTAATTTGAAGGTGTGTATAAAGCATGTTTATGTTATCCTTCTATTGGCACACAAAACTGATTTTGACATTTCATTTTGATTGCATAGTTCCGAATTGGATCTGTTCAAACAACTGTTGCCCATTTCTAGAGCGTGGAAGGCAGTTCCAAAACTGCGTTCCTTCCATATTTCACCGAGGTATTACGCTTTAAACACATATATTTATAATCAAAAGTATGCATGATGATATTCAATATATTATTTTAAATATTAGTTCTGCATCGTGCGTACTGTGTTATATTAGTTGGATTCTTTTATGACCTCCACTTTTTTCGATTCACTTGCTTCTTCCGTTTGATTATTTACAACAATTTTTTATGTAACTTTGTTCTTTTTCTAACGGCATATTTAGTGCATGTTTTTTTACAGTGTTTTTTCCCTCATACAAATGCTAATCTTTATGAGTTCCAACTTAGTTAACATGCATATATAAGCTAACGATTTTACTTCCAAAACTTGAGTTGTGTCTCTCAACAAAACAATTTTTTTTAATTTTTTTTTAACATGGACATTTTCATGTACAATTAGAATAGACAGGGTCAAAAATAATGTTTTGTGTTAGTGTTGTTTTTATATTAAATTTTCTATGGTGAAATATTTTTTTACTTCATTTTTGTTTCTACGTTACTGGGGCGTACTTATAACATATTAATCTTTTAAACATCTATTTCTAACTGTTCTTTGCATGCATACCTTTTTGTTCACCTGTTGCAACTATTTCCATTATCTTTCAGTTTATCGCTAGATCTAGAAAAAAAATCTTTTACTCTAATTAGTTTTTCATTTACATTCACTAAAAGTTACTTTATCTATCATGCATTCAATATTTCAGAATACCGTTGTCTCAACTACTTCCAATAATCGTCTGCATTCATTTTCTTCGAATTATAATCTATGTAAATTGGAGATCAAAGTTCAGCCTTTATTTCTTTAGCACCACATAAAACCATATTATTCATTTCTTAATTTGGTAATTACTAATGTGGATGATACTCTGTTGCTCAAGATTGGATCATCACAACGAAGAAAAAAAAACACAACTAGCTGCGTATTTCATCATTTACCTCTATTATTGCTATAACTTTATTGAAACAGCTAAATTTTACTGTTTGGCAAGTGCAATGCGTGTGCATACTTTTATAAATGATTTCATATCATTAAATTTCAATTTCATACATAGTTGTAAAAACCAAAAGTACAAAAATAAAGAATAAATTATTATTATTTTTTGCACAAATTACAATTCCAACATGTAACCTTATTTATATATCAAATTTCCATTAGAAAATGTATAATAATATTTGTTTAGGACCTCCCATTTGCATATGAGGGTAAATTGGGAAGCATATGCTTGGTATATATATATATATATATATTTGTTTTTCTGTAGATGTATTTATATCTAATGAATGAATATTTAAATTTCAACTCAGTTTGCGTTGTTCTCTCTCAGTAAGATTGTTGCAATAAAATTTAGTAATTTACACTCCTTTCAGTTTATGGACATGGACATTTATTAATTTAAACTTAGGCAGTTTAAATTATCTTTTGAAGTTGAAAATGCAATGAATTAGTTGATGCAAGCACATCTATCTCTGCTTAGAATTTTTACTGGATTAGATGATCAGCTACAATTTTTGCCATTAATTGTTCTTGGTATGTATGACAATACAAAAACCAAATTTGACATTAGAAGACAACTGACATAATAAAAGATATTTTTACATTTTTGGGTGAAACAAACTTCTGCTGACATAATATTTAACCTTTTTTTAATCATAGTTGAAGTTGTCAAGAAGTTCAGCGGTTTGAGTGGTGCTCTGAGTATAGTTGAAAATAAATATATATATTTAGTTGAAAATAAATATATATATTTCCTTTTATCATATCTTAGAACATGTATTAGCAGTAGTTTATAGTTGAATCTTTCTATAAAATTGACGAGAGTTGGAGAAAATATTTTTATACCCGAAATCAATCATAGAAACTCAGCAGTATTTTCGGAATATCTTTAAACCTTTTGTATATGCTAAACTTGATTTCTTCATGCTAGATTGAAATTCTAACATAAACTTCATACAAACTAATTAGGGAATGGTGGTTATTGATTGGTAAGTGTTTAAAGATACTTTCTTTTGGTAAATAAAAGCTAAAAAGATGCGGGTAAGGGAGTACTATGTTACTGCACTAGAAAATGAGATACTGTAAATGGTATGTACATTTGCTGCAGTACTCTCATATTTTCAACCAGATTTAATATTTTTATTACACTGGCTGTATTAAAAAAGTTTCCTTACATGGTATATAATTAGAAAATGAAATTGAGCTTATTTGATTTTATATATAGTTGTAATAAACAAAAATATAAAAATAATGATTTTTTTGGGCATAAATTCCAATTCCAATTTGAGAGCTTTTTTATGTATCAAGTTTCCATTAGAAAATATATGATATTTTTTGTTTAGGAACTCGCATTAGCATATGAGGCTATATTAGGAAGCCTATGCTTGGTTCAATTTTCGCTCTATTCCAGTTACCAAGAAAAATATAAACTAAGTTTTTTTGGGTAAATAGATACATTTATTTTCTGCAAATGGATTTATATCTAATAAATAAATACTTAAATTATCCTCTCTTTTTTTGTGTAATATAATTGTAGAAGGTGACTTTCAATACCTGTTGTTCCAAATAGACATGTATGAAGTATAATTTAGTTGAATGTGATTGGTTAATTACAAAGATTGATGATGCTAGACTAGCTTCATTGTTGGATTATAATATATAATACGAATATCCCTAAATAAAGATTTTGAAGTAACACAATTGCCTACTCAGAAAATCAATTACAAGAGGCCTGCCTAAGCCATGGAAACCTTCCATGTTTTGACTATATCCACATATAGGACTCCTTATCGTCTGTAATCTCATTTCCCTTGCTATTTCTATAGGTTTCTCTTTTAGGAAATATAATGAAGTTAATATGCCTAACCAATTCATACCGTTGCCGACAGCCTCCTCTTTTTTTTTTTTTTTTTTGAGACAAACTCATTGATTTCACTATTTTTTGTTTGATTTGCTTCGCTCTTTGGTGCCACAAATGGATTGTGGATTTCAAGCATAATAGAGAATCAGTTGAGGCAATCCTTATTCACGTTGATGCATTCGCATCCAACCATTGATCATAAGGTATGCTTTCTTTGAATGCATAGGCTTGAAAAGGGAGATTTGAAATATATGTGTTTACATTAAAACTCCATAACAGTATTACTGCCTAGTAGTAGCAATGTATAGATTGCAATCTATTACTTATATTGGAAAGGAGAAATCACAAGCATTGTGTAATTGCCACGTGTTCAATTATCAACTACGTAACTAAGCAAATAGCTGTAAGTGCCGCATGGTTATTTTCTAACTTCCATCATTTCATTTATTTCCTCTCCGCATTGCTTTCCACAAAACCTAAATTCATGCCAAACAGATATTAGTTCGTCCCCAAATCATTGGTTTCCTCGCCCTTAGCACCAAAATTTTCATTCGTAAATCTGGCGATTTGCATGATATAACCTACATAACTTTGGACCTTCTTCATCTGCTACACTCCACATGGATTGGGATATTTTATTTTTCATCGGCCATTGGGAATTTCAGGTGTGGTGATTTTACCTATTCAATTTGCAATTTTAAGCTATTACAAACTTTGATTTGACTCTCATATGTACTATTTTAAGTCATTGGTTCTTGCAATGTGGTTTCTAGAATTAGATAGTTAAATGGATTCACCAAATGTAGGCCTCAATCAATTAACTCTCGGCTATGTTCTCATTTTCTATTTACTATTGATTTTCCCAGTTTTGTAATTCAGGTTCCTTGATGCTCTGTTACATAACTTTCCTTTTATTTTTTTGACTTTGGGTGTATGTTGTAACTAGGGATTGGTGCAGATTTAGTTTCCAAGGCTGAAGATAAACAATAGTAAATGCTTTCAATTTATTTTCTATTTCATGAATTTTCGAGAAAATTAGATGATCGATATTGGATAACACAAGTTCATAACTCATGAAATTAAACGTAAGATGAAGATATATTATTTATATATGCAGAGATGAAAATAAAAGTAGTTGTTTAATACAAGATGGCATCATAGAGCAAAAGCTGATTGCAAAGACCTGTAAAACATACCATGAACCTTTGATTCCATGCATTGATAATAAAATATCTACACGTTACGATCTTTATTGTGAATAAAAATATCATGGTATATCACACATTGAACATTTTATACCAAATCGACTTCTTATGACATTTTATTTCTCTTTATTTTTGAAATACAGTGAGTACACTATCAGATATGGTTAGCTCTTTTTACATCGTATTCTACCCATTTTATCTACATGATTATCAACTAAAGTAGCATTACCCAAGAAATACATAGGCATAAGAACAAATCTATTACTTGAATAAGAAAAGAGAACCAACAAATTTATGTGTTGACACCTTCCCAACTTCTAAAGCACCTTTTATTTCCGAACTATACCGATTCATACGTTACGCTACTGTTGGTTCCACAGTTTTTTTTCCTTTTCTTATCCTCCCAGTTTCATAATGGCAGATTAAGAGACCCTGCTACATCCTTCACTTTTTGCATGTGGAAAAGTTGTACCTCATTAACGTCTGCGTTCACGGCTTCTACCAGTTGATCCAACCACAAATTTAGAAAATTCGAGAAGTACAGTTTTGCAAGGTTAGTAATCCGGTACATTTGCAATTAAAATATAGGATTCCGTTTAGATCCGAGGGCTAATTGCATTGGATATGTGGTGCAACATAATTTCAGATCATTGTTATTTGGCCGAGTATGTTTTATTTTTTCAAATTTAAAATTGTGCATAAATCGAAATAAGTAGTCCATAAGGTTTACTTGGGCAGATGGGTTGATGATTTGTTGTACCGATAAATTTCAATCTCCGACTAAATTGCTTTGCATGTCAAGTACTTTTTTTTCTATACTGTCATTTTATTCTATTTTTATCCATGGTTGTTTCAGCTGATCATTGGAAACTTAAAACCTTTATTTTTGAAAATATCTTATCATTATTTTTCAAAGTTGCACTGTTATCTTTTTATTTTATCCATATTCTGATTTAGTTCCACAGATAATCATTTCTCGTATCTCTGTAACATCATACAATCAACGTTTATTACTTCGAATTATGATTAAATTATGTATGCATGGTTGATCAAATGATATCATGGTTAATGGGCTTAAACTTTTCACTATTTTTCCAATTATTATTTCAAGCCAAACTGATTACCAGTTCATTAACATCCGTGTGGTTTTCATCCATTTAGATATGAAGGGTTGAGATTTTACTATTAAGTGTTTTATTGTCCAATATTAATCCATTTTTATGTGAACATTAAGGGATTTGTAATATACTTCCACTTACTTATGCATATCCTAGGGTATCATATATGGGAAATGGAGAGATCCACAAATTGCAGAACCTACACGTGGCTACAATCCAGGTTCAAATTCATTGTACTCAATTTTTACCACACAATCTATAATTTCATTACCAACTAGTATATCCTGATATTTTTACATCGAGTCTTTTTCATTTTCTATTACATTAAACTGCCATTCTAATTTATTTCTGGGGGGTTGAACGTCCATTTGCCTACTATGAGCCTTGGGTTTCAAAATTTTGCCATATTTCCATGCATGTCTAATTTCGTCGCTCATAATTTTTATTTTATTTAATTCAAATTCATTTCAAATTACTGCATTTTGTTTTAACATCAACTAAGTTGGTGTAAACTTTTAACATTAAATATATTTTATGTTTATCCTGTTACCAATATAATAAATTAAGGTTCAGAAAGGGGTTTGTATATTTTTATGATCACATCTTCAAACTACATATCATAACAAAAATTTACCTCTATAATTAGTTTCATTTACTTGCTTTTTTGAAGTACTGAAATTATTTATCTTAAGAGCAGTGACATTAGACTACAAATACATATATATTCATATGCGTGGACACACACGGACACACATATATGTGTGTGTATAACATACATACGAATTTTTTACAACGATTACAAAATGAAGTTTCAGCTCATTTAAGTTAGATAACACCACTGCTGCAATTGTTGAGGTAGTTGCATTTAATCTGCATTTCAGCTGAGGAAGTGTTGATCAACTTGGCGGTCATATTCTCAATATTATTCAACTATACTTTATTGGTCCTATTTTTGTTTCATTTATCTACAAAAAGAAAGTTTATAATATACGCTTTAGTACATAAAGTTACAACTATTTGAGGAGTCAGTTGCACCGATTAAAAAACTTTGAATAATTTACCTTGACAACTAAAACTTCTCATTTTAAAAAACCTACATTAATTTTATGTTCCATAATCTTTTCAATCTAATTAAGGGAGAAGTATAGTTTATTTTGTCAATTACATTATCAAATACTACATATAAGATGTATAGAAATAAGGTCAATGCATATTGATCATATGTTTAAATACTTGAGTTTTATTCAGTAAACCTATTTCAATTTCCAAATCTTGGTATGATGTATAAATACTTTAGTTTAACATGTTGATCCCAATTTTTTTTAAACCCAAACTGTAATTCAATATAACCTTCATTGTAACATCCCGTATTTTTTATAGCAAGATATTTAATATAATTTATCATTTTAAATATTGATTGAGAGTTAGGAATGGACTTATAATATATTTTGTTTATTAAACGCTGTTTGAACGTTTAATTTATAATTTTAATTATATAATGATCTGCAGTGGCGCGGTAGTTCGTAATATAACATTTTGAATTTTAAATGGTTATACAGGATCCAATTTAAGTCGAATTTCTTTGAAACAAGAAATGTCTAAATCTAGTTATAATATTTTTCTAATGAAGTAGAAAATAGAGTTTTTCATGGTGTATAATTTGTTTTACGTCCAAATTATAATTTCAAAAGGGTCGCTATGAAATTCGTTACTAAACCATAATGATTTATTATATAAATAGAAGGGTTTTAATATATGGAAATCAATTTAAATAGTCAATTTTAAATTTGTATATTTTCCTATGCTCGAATTAAGACCTCGGAAATTGGTCCAATGTGTTTTAAAGACAGTTGAAATCTATAAGCGGTGTTTTGATTAAGGTCCAGTACCCCAAGATACTGTATAACGAAGTCGTTTCAGAACATTGTTTTATTATCATCAGCAAATCTGACCAAGTTTAAATAAAAATCTTATAAAAAATCTTGCCGTATGTACAAATCTCTACGAAGGCAAATAAACAAATCCAGGCAAATCCTTACCCTAATCTTATTCGCCTGTTAAAGCATCAACACCACCATGTGCAATTTTATCTATATCTCAGCTCCGTACAATGTTTCTGTACAAGTTTTGAAACATTGAAAGCAGGTGATCCTTAACCAAATCTTTTTCAACCTATTACATGTTTCAGCAAGTTCAACGTTTGCGCCAATGCACTAAATCCAAGCTACAGAAAAATCTAAGCACGTGTGAAGTATCGTTTCCAAATCTGATGAATACTGTTTTCAAATCTCTGCACATACGAAAACCCGTACCCGTAACAATCATAGGTGAACAAATAATTTCTAAATTAAACAAAACTTTCACATATCACAACATATTATAATCTTCACCTAGAAAAGAAAAATATATATAATAATATCCCTGTAAATAGCTTGTAGATGAAGCCTGCAAATTTTACTGCGTCCCTATGAAGTAGTTAACCCAAGGAATTTCGCTCAGAAGCCACGTGCCCATCTGCATGAGAGAAAAAAATCCCTGTACACATTTTATTGTTTGTACGAATAAAAACAGCCGTTCACTTTACGTTTTCTGGTCATGTGGAAACTGAAATCCTTCTGAACCTAGACTTTTATTTTATTTTTCTTCCATGGCAACCAAGCTATCTCTTCTTTATAAACACAGCTGTTTGGTTCTTCCTGTCCATACTTTAACCATTTTTCCAAAACTAACTAGTATAAAAGCAAAACCCAAGTCTTGAAATAGCAAAATAACACTGCAGATGCTTCCTTTTGTCGAAAGTTGGAGCTGGGCTTAGTGTTTTGGCAAAGTGGATTCTGAAGTGTAGTAAGGACTGAAGTGCCGGAGAAGGGGTTGGTTTCCTGGACGTGAAAACGAGAAGTGGGGATGATGGAATGGATGTATATATGCATGCAAGTTGTACGGTGATGGGAATATAGGGGAGCAGTTATCTGTGTGGTGCAGTTTTGGGTAGTACCAGGAGATCAAACCGTGGGAAAGATGACTTGGGGATGGCGACTATTGCTAGTGGTTTAGGGTGTGGATCTGGAAGGTCTCACGTCAGTACGGGGCGTGGTTTAAGGTGGTGATCTGCGTGGCATCAGGTCTGGTTCTAGTCAAAACTTAAGGAGTTGTCTTCCTTTTTGTTTATAAGGGAGAAGAGGTACAACAGCCTGATATAAATATCTGAGCCTAAACGAAACTAATAGTGCCTAATCACGATTTTCCTAATCCTATTTAGTAGTGCTTAATAACGATGGGAACATTGTCATTTAACATACCTTGAATATGATGAATAGGGTGACATATCGGTATATTTTGAACCGACCTATTTTAGCAGTATCAATTTTAAGGGCTAAACCAATTGTGAAAACGTCTAAGTTTTAAAACATGCCAAATAAAGGTTTAGAAAATGTTAAGTATAGTTTATTTAATAATTATCATTTAAAGCTTTAATAATATTATTTTATTAAAAATAAATACCATATTAAAATTGTAACTACGCAGATAGCACTCGAATTGGACGAAACAAGTGTTAGTGAGTTCGTAATCACGGTGCCGACATGTACAAGCTAAAATGAAAAGATTTTGAGGCAGTTGGGAGTTTATGTGGTTTCAAACATTAGTTCGAAACTATATAAAAACGATGCAACATTGTCGGAAAACAAAAGGTGAGTAGTTCTCACACGTCTGAAATACTATGACGTGTTAAATTCATATTATTAATATCTATCATAAAGTTGGTTGAATGGATGCTATGGATGATTTATATTTGTTTAATCGTTGATTGTTTGTCTGCGTTATAATATAATTTCCATTTCATATGTGAGTGATAAATAATATTATAACCTGTCATACAGAGAAGAACAGGTTGTTGGAATCCAACCGGATTCCTCAAACAAATAATATATTATTTGTTGTTAATTATGAATGATTTATTTCAATTTGCATTATATCATGTTAGACATCGGTAATTGAATAAGTGATGATTGTTGAAAATAAATTGTTGTGTTTTAATCAATATGCAGTATTGATTAAGTAATTGGCAGCTGATGGTCTGAATCCATCGTTTTGAGATATTAATTTGCCGTCACGCGAATTAACGTATTTAAAATTGTATAACTATATTTTTATATATAACTGAATCGAAGTTTAATTTTAGTCTAAATAGAAAGTTTTCAAATAAATCGATATTTATGACTTGGTTTTATACAGAAATATTAAAACAATTATATAGTAACATCTTATGTTTTAATACACAAGGAAGTGAGATATTAACCAGAAAGTCAATAATTAGGGATAATTGTTCCATAGGAAACGATTAAGTGAGATTTTATTAATTACATGGTTTTAACTTAATGGTGATTATAAAAGCTAATTAATCTTTAATTTAACGGTATTTAAGGATGATTATTGAATAGTTATTATTTATAAAATAAATTATTATCTTAATGATATTAACTAACCTATTATTAGTTAATAATGAAGTAATATACTTTGGTTAATGATAAAATGGACTCGAGAAATGAAATCAAGATGTATAAGACTTATTAACAAGGAATTTTTAAGCTAGAAGTTTGGTAATTGGGAAAGAAGACTACTTAATCAAAAATTAAGTAAAAACGGATATGACAGAAAAAGGGTTTTTCCCAATATAAGGAATGATTTATACAATCATATTTAAATGGAAATATTTATCGATTTGAGTAAAGAAGATTATAAAAAGGTTTTGGTTATAAAATCCAACTACTATTTTGACGATGTTAAAAGAGTTTTTGGGTGAAGTAATGGTAAACGAATCCAAGATATGAATAGAACGGGATACAGAAGTTTGGAAGCAAAAAGGGTAATCTTAGAAAATTATTTACTTATATAGTAAAATGGTTGTAATCAATTGAGATTTTCAAAAGATAGGACATGGTTTATAAAATCGTGGTTTAAATAAAATAGAAATAAGATCGAATTGTAAGTAATATGAGTTCTGAAATAAGAACTGTTGTTTATCTCAGGATAAGAGCGTGGTCGATCAAGGTCTGAGAGGAAATTAGAATACCCCAACTTGAACGGCTTCGCTATTATCAAGGGGTGGTATCATTTTATAATGGGTAAAGATGTTGAGTTGGTTCATTACATCCGTAAGAGCTATATCATAACTTATTGGCAAGGTATTGACATGAAAATTTAACAATTGATTTTGAATAAACAATGAATAAATTAACATTGTTTTGACCAACCTGAAATGTGATAATGTTTATTCCATTTCCAGGTAATGGAAGGAATGGGGTTGAAATATACTAAGAAATTAGAAATAGAGGGGATACGTTAATTTGGAAACAGAAATA
This sequence comes from Allium sativum, assembly GCA_030737875.1. Classification (NCBI taxonomy): domain Eukaryota; kingdom Viridiplantae; phylum Streptophyta; class Magnoliopsida; order Asparagales; family Amaryllidaceae; genus Allium; species Allium sativum. Next base: position 293,541,692 of record CM060913.1, on the reverse strand, counting down.
AGTGTTCAGGATTTAAGTAGCTTTCCATAACATTTCCATGTGTAAATGGAATAAAAGCTCTTGAGTTTTAATACGAAAGCGTGTGCCGTTTAAAAAGGGTTTTTGCTGCATAAGAACTGGTAATTGTGTTATATTAGTGAGCTAACGATATATTTATATATCAACATTAAGGAAATAAACGATTTATTAAAATATAACAATATTTCTAGAATTAAAGGAGAATAAAGCACAGTGTGGATAAAGAAGAGATATTGTTCCAAACGACAAAAGGAAAAGATAAGTGGTTAAGATATAAATGGAATTGATTTCAAATCTATGAAATAAATTTTTATGATTCAATAAGAGTTTTTAAATGAATGATTTTTCAAAATTGGGATCTAAGCGGCCAATATACTTGACCGTACTATTTTGAAATTGATAGTTAAAATACCAAACTATCAATGAATATTTTATTGGACCTTTTGACGTGTTGTTTTCGAAGAGACCGGGATGGGAACTAGACCCAAAACCACTTCGAATCAACATAACGTACGAGGCCAACTTGCGAGGGATAAAGATGGAGAAATTGAAGACCATTGATATTCATAACAGAAGAACAACTTATAATCTTTAGTCTGCAGCAAGAGATATACTGTGGTTCTGTCGTAGTTGAAATCTACGGGTTTGCAAGGACTACTTGCCACTGATCTATAGGGTGATTCCTTGGATGCAGTAGGATAGTGCCTTCGGTTCTTCCTGTTCCTGGATGACTTGCATGGACGAGTTTCTGATAAAGTGTTTCCAAAGGGATCACGTACGTTGATTTCTTTAAACGTACTGTAGTTGTTGGCGGAGAATGGCCATTCTCTTAGCTTAACCGCTAGAGTATTTTTGTAGATGTCAATTAGTGATTTTTCTAGCAGATTTGACGATGTGGCATTCAAAGTGAATTGTGGCCAGATGTTTAAAAAATTATGACCTCAAGCCTCATCAACCGGGAAATGACAAAAATCGGGCAGGCAGCATGGCTATGTGGGTCGCTCCCATTAGGGTGTATAATCACCTATCTAGAGAAAATCCATTTCATTCTTTAATCTATTTCGATGTTGTCCCTTTTCGGGAAAAGGTGGGTAGCTCCCAACTGTTGGTGATATACATTCGATACACTTAAGCGAAATGAGTGGTCGGTCATTTGTGTGCCGGGTTGCAAGACGTTCTTGTTGAACCCATTGTATTTGCCTCTAGAGATACACTATCGGCAGGTGGTTCCATACCTTGTCATAGTCGGAATCCAATCTCCAATAAGCTCCCACGGTTTTTGATTGTATACTATATATGTGGAGCGTGAGATGCAAGCGTTCCACTAGATTGCTATTCATTTGTGATTTGATAGACACTATTGTAATATCAAAATAATATTGTTTTCAAAAATGTTTTGGGTTATCGTAAGGTAAAAACCGTCTGTATTTATGTGTGGAATGGTCTTACTATTATCCTTTTCTTTTAAAAAAGATTTCTAAGGTTAAGTTGATTGTTTGATATGAATTTATCACTGAAAGTATTCCAGACTGATCCGGGTGTTTTTGCTTTGCTTCAAAATGTGCTCGGGACAAACTGAACATATTTTTCAGGTTAGTTTTCGCTTGGAGTTTCAAGAGTTTGAAGCAGGAGGCTTCACCGTTAGTTATTTAAAGTTATTCCGTTGTTTTTGATACATGTTGTACTCTGATGATTGGTATGCGTATACAATTTACTTTTATGTAAAGATATGTTGTTATATTACAATTTGGTATCAGAGCTATTGGTTTAGTGATAACCTTGGCTCTGTGGTGTAACTCGATAGAGATGAGGTTAGTAATACCCTAGATTGAGTTTGAGTGTATATATATGAGTATGCGTATTTGTAAATTTAATATAAAATTATTTTTAAATTATTTTCTAAAGAGGGTAAATGAAATAATTTTACCTAAATTATATTTTGTATAAAAAAATAATCTTAAATTATTGACTGATTGTTCGAAAAAAGGTACGCCTACGCAAAATATAAATTTTTGGTTTTTGATTTAGTTTTTGAGATTTGAATTTGGATTTTCTCTTTTTTCGACCGTGTTGGTCGAGATATATATATTTATTGTTCCTCCAATATTGCATATGTCCCTCCGTACAGGAGAGAATACCAAATTTTTCCAAAATTTAAGGTGTTAGAAAAATTTCAGAATCTTCTTGGAAATTTTTGTTAATAAGAATAAATTTGTGTTTCGATTTAAATTTATTTGGATTAGTTTTGATTAAAAATTTAGAAAGTGAAGATTTTAACTAAAATAGATTTTTGAAATATAATTGGTTTGTAGCATTCTTCTTACCTTGGCAATTTCGGGGACGAAATTCTTTTAAGTGGGAAGGAATGTAACGTCCCGTATTTTTGATAGTAAGCTATTTAATATAATTTATTATTTTAAATATTGATTGAGAGTTAGGAATGGAATTATAATATATTTTGTTTATTAAAAGCTGTTTGAATGTTTAATTTATAATTTTAATTATATAACGATCTGCAGCGGCGCGGTAGTTCGTAATATAACGTTTTGAATTTTAAATGGTTATACAAGATCCAATTTAAGTCGAATTTATTTGAAACAAGAAATGTCCGAATCTAGTTATAATATTTTTCTAATGAAGTAGAAAATAGAGTTTTTCATGGTGTATAATTTGTTTTACGTCCAAATTATAATTTCAAAAGGGTTGCTGTGAAATTCGTTACTAAACCATAACGGTTTATTATATAAATAGAAGGGTTCTAATATCTGGAAATCGATTTAAATAGTCAATTTTAAATTTGTATATTTTTCTATGTTCAAATTAAGACCTTGGAACTTGGTCCAGTGTATTTTAAATAGTTGAAATCTATAAGCGATGTTTTGATTAAGGTCCAGTACCCCAAGGTATTGTATAACGAAGTCGTTTCAGAACGTTATTTTATTGTCATCAGTAAATCTGACCAAGTTTAAATAAAAATCTTATCAAAAATCTTGCCGTATGTACAAATCTCTATGAAGGAAAATAAACAAATCCAGGCAAATCCTTACCCTAATCTTATTCGCCTGTTAAAGCATCAACACCACCATGTGCAATTTTATCTATATCTCAGCTCCGTACAATTTTTTTGTACAAGTTTCGAAACAGTGAAACAAGGTGACCCTTAACCAAATATTTTTCAACCTATTACATGTTTTAGCAAGTTCAACGTTTGCGCCAGTGCACCAAATCCAAGCTGCAGAAAAATCTAAGCACATGTGAAGTATCGTTTCCAAATCTGATGAATACTGTTTTCAAATCTTTGCAAATACGAAAACCCGTACCTGTGACAATCATAGCTGAACAAATAATTTCTAAGTTAAACAAATCTTTCGCATATCACAGCATATTATAATCTTCGCCTAGAAAAGAAAAATATATATAATAATATCCTTGTAAATCGCTTGTAGATGAAGCCTGTAAATTTTACAGCGTCCCTTTGAAGTTGTTAACCCAAGGAATTTGGCTCAGAAGCCACGTGCCAATTTGCATAAGAAAAAAAATCCGTGTACACCTTTTATTGTTTGTGCGAATAAAAACAGTCGTTCACTTTGCGTTTTCTGGTCATGTGGAAACTGAAATCCTTCTGAACCCAGACTTTTATTTTATTTTTCTTCCGTGGCAACCAAGCTATCTCTCCTATATAAACACAGCTATTAGGTTCTTCCTGTCCATAATTTAACAATTTTTCGAAAACTAACTAGTATAAAAGTAAAACCCAAGTCTTGAAATAGCAAAATAACACTGCAGATGCTTCCTTCTGTCGAAAGTTGGAGCTGGGCTTAGTGTTTTGGCAAAGTGGATTCTGGAGTGTAGTAAGAACTAAAGTGCCAGAGAAGGGGTTGGGTGCCTGGAGGTGAAAACAAGAAGTGGGGATGATGGAATGGATGTATATATGCGTGCAAGTTGTACGGTGATGGGAATACAGGGGAGCAGTTATCTGTGTGGTGCAGTTTTGGGTAGCACTAGGAGATCAAAACGTGGCAAAGAAGTCTTGGGGATGGACACTGTTGCTAATGGTTTAAGGTGTGGATCTGGAAGGTCTCACGTCAGTACGGAGCGTGGTTTAAGGTGGTGATCTACGAGGCATCAGGTCTGGTTCCAGTCAAAACCAAAGGAGCTGTCTTCCTTTTTGTTTATAAAGGAGAAGAGGTACAACAGCCTGATATAAATATCTGAGCCTAAACGAAACTAATAGTGCCTAATCACGATGTTCCTAATCCTATTTAGTAGTGCTCAATAACAATGGGTACGTGGTCATTTAACTTACCTTAAACATGATGAATAGGGTGACATATCAGTATATTTTGAACCGACCTGTTTTAGCGGTATTGTAACAACCCGAAAATCTGGGCCAGTTTAAAAATTTTATTTTGGGAATTTTAGCGAATTTTGAACATTTAAAATAGATTATTTTAAATAATATCAACGAGAAATTTATTTTGAATATATTTAGAACGTATATATTATATACGTCGTCGTTAGAATATAAATAATTATATATAATTATAAAAGGAATTGAAAATGGCGCGGTAGTTCGATAATTCGATTTCAATTTTCAATTGAATGTACAGGATTCAAAATAAACCGGATTTTAGTGAAACCAAAAATAGTCGAATCTAATTGATAATATCTTTCCAACGAATCCGAAAAATTGAATTTTCATAGCGGGAATTAAAAGATATGTCCAGTTGAAAATTCTGAATAGTCGTTATGGAATTCAGGCCCAAAAAAATGGGAATTTTGCAAACGACCTCGGATTTCGACGAAACCACTTTTTTTGGATCCGGGATGTAAGGTTATTGCTAGATTCCAAAATTCATAATTTTTTGAATCAATATGTGAGCGTGGCATACGAAAACGCGTTTGACCAGTTTTAGTTGATTTTAATCGAATGGAAAATGATCATTTTTCAAACGGTCTCAGAATTCGATGAAACTAGCTTTGTTAGGACCGTATCGTCAATACGAAGCTAGAAAATATTTTTCGGGAATTTTTAGAGACTATACGTGACCCCGGTAAATTGAAATGCGCGTCTAAATTCAATATATAGAGTTATATGTTGATTTTGACGGAAACAGATCGAAACGATCGAATCAGCTTACGACACATATCCCATTGTGTTCGGAATAGGGGAAATTAGCTATGAACGACAGGCGGTGGGCCTCGTTTAGAGGTCATATGTAAAAGTCAACTTTTCTTGAAATTAAATAATTAAAAATAAAATTTCCTTTTCTCTCTCCTCCTCTTTACCATTACCCGCCCCCCCCCCCCCCATCACCGTTTGTTTCAGAATGAAATCAAAAGAACAAAAAAAAAACCGAAGCCACGATCGATCGTGACCTCCACCGCCACTTCGTCGCCCTCTCCTCCTTCTTCCCCACCGCCCCGCTTCCCTCTCTCCTCCTCGTTCCCTTCCCCATCCGCAGACCCCGATGCCCAATCACCTAGAGTCGCGCCCAACCCATCACCCACCGGTCCACAGACCCGCCGCCGGTCAACCAAGCCACACGACGCGCCCCCTTCAAACCTCCACCAGCGAAGAACCCCTCCCCCTAGCGCCACCATCCGCCATCGTGAGCCGCGAAGCCCACCTCCGCCTCCGAACGCGACAGCAAGCCCCCCCTTCCCTCGATTTACACTGTGAGTTTTGATTTTATTTTACTTAGTTATTTATTTTTGTTTATTTACCATAATCAGTTTTTTTAAAGTAAAGAATAGATTTTTATAACTAAAAAAAAATGAAATCTTTATATGTTTATCATTGTATAGGAAACGTAATCTTCAAAGATATGATTTTTATCATAATAGAGAATTTAAAGATATAATTGTAATTATAGTACAAGATTAAAAATATAATTTTTATAATATAGAAAGGTTAAAAATATAATCTTTGTCATGAAAAAGAAGTGATCTTTGAAAACGAATGGTAGTGGTTTTTGAAAGCAAAAAGAATTGATTTTTAAAAAGGATAAAAATATAATTTTTATATCATAGGAATAATAAAAATATGATTTTTATCATATGTAAAATATAAAAATATTATCTTTATATATATAATGAAGTAAAAATTTGATTTTTATATATTGAATAATGAATAAAAATTTGATTTTTATATATTGAATAGCGAAGTAAAAATTTGATTTTTATATATTGAATAGCGAAGTAAAAATTCGATTTTTTTATATTGAATAGCGAAGTAAAAATTCGATTTTTATATACTGAATAGCGAAGTAAAAATTCGATTTTTATATATTGAATAGCAAGGTAAAAATTCGATTTTTATATATTGAATAGCAAAGTAAAAATCCGATTTTTATATATTGAATAGCGAAGTAAAAATGTGATTTTTATATATGTAGAGAATACGGGCAGTGAAAAGTGACAAGAGGCAAGAACGACGAAGATTTTCTACCTAAGAAGAGTCGAGGCGTTGGATTAGCTATTCGGTGAGAACTTCTCTCTCTTTAATTTTTATTTCTAGTTGAAATATATATACTAGGATGCAGACGGTGTTTAGTAGCACCCGACACCCGTCGTCCACAGACCATGGACGGCTTGTATGCTTGTTTGTTTGATTTTGAGGTGTAGTTGATTGTGTGATGTCATGTGAAATGAAATAAAATATTTTATAGTGGAAAATATTTTATAGTTAAAAATAGAATTTTTAACGTGTATATGAAATGAAATAAAAATAAACAAATCGGACGATTTGTTTATATACACACATTTGACTGATATTGATTGGGACGATAAATTTTACACATCGCCCAACTGCACAAATAAAATCTGTGTTTGATTGTTTAAAACCCCACACGGGTATTGGGATGATATTTGACGCACACTAATCCCGATTGTTTAGTTGTATGTCGATCGATTGATTGACAGGCTGTTATAAGCGTTGAATATTTATATTTGATGCTTATACAGTGTAGAATGCACTTTGGATGATAGTTGATTGTTCATCGTTGTTATTGTATACATGTGTTGAAGAAAATCCATATAATTAACATTATATGGTAATTGATTGGGCCTCATTCCAGTTTCGAAAAAGAATATTTGAAAATAGAAATATATGAAGCCGTGTTGATTAGATTGACGCCATTTTGACGTGAACGATATTTATATCGATTTTATTCATTTTATAAAGAATACCGAAAGTGATTTCAAAATCTGATATTTTGAAAAGAAATGAATTCGAAATTAAATTGAATATAAATGAATTCGAATTAAATTGAATATAAATGAATTCGAATTTAAATTGAATATAAATGAATTCGAATTGAAATTGAATAGAAATGAATTCGAATTGAAATTGAATTGAATTGAAAATGAACTGAAATTGAATTAAAAATCGATTTGAATTGAAATCAATTTGAAATGAATTTAAAACGAATTAGTAAGAGAAAATTCAATTTTGATTTGAATTTGAAAAAGGAGTTGAAATCGTTTTGAAAATGAATTTAAAACGATTTATTAAATACGTTTTAAAGGAAATCGACGAAGTATATATTATATATATTATACATATAATATAATGGCCTGAATAGAATGCGCCGCACCGCGGCAGTTCACGAATTTCGACCATTGACTTCGAACGGATATTACGGGAGATTCGACCATCGGATTCTCCTAAAACCGGAACCGTTGGGTTCGTATCGAAAAGAGCTTTCTAACGAATATTAGAAATTTGAAATCTAACGGTTGGATTTGGAGTTACGTCCAAATCAAATTCGGAAAAGGTCGCTGTAAGTGCAGTTCGATGGCAGTTGATGGAAATCGACTGTACGGGCCTTGATAAAATTATTAAAAATTGTAATAATTTGTGTAAAATCATAAGAAATGATTTGGAAAGAATTGGGATGAAAAACTCTGTAACGACCTGGATTTTTCGGCTATTTGATTCGAATATTTAAATTTATTTTAAATATTTTATTTGGTATTTTATATCAAATTCGCTAATGAAACGACGATTGAGCATTTATATTTATATTTTAAATTATAAAACGAACTTGAAACAGCGCGGTAGTTCGTAAAATTGAATTTCAACTTCAATTGACTATACTGAATCCGTGTTAAGTCGGATTTCGGTGAAACAAGAAGCGTCTGAATCTAATTGATAATATTTTCCTAATGGAGGAGAAAAATCAAATTTTCGTATTTTAGATTTTATTTTACGGCCAAATCAAATTTTGAAATAGTCGCTGTGGAATCGTTTATACGCCATAACGATTTTATTTAAATATAATTAAATATTGGCTTCATATTTAGACAAGCCCTTTGAGGCGTTGTCATAATTTAATTTTTAGAATTTTACTGTAATTTTTAATTCGCAAAATAAGCAACTTTTTATTTTGAGTATTTCGCACCTTATATCAATATTTTGGGGTTTCTAAATATGAGTTAACCTACCGATATTATTATATTTTTGGGATCGTGGCACACTGTTGAATGCGACAGTATTTTTAATTCCGTCGATAGCGAATCTCATGAGGACGGAGTCTTCTAGGATGGGGTACACTCATTTTATGACTAAAAATCGCTTGTCTCTTTCACTGAAATCAAATCAAAATTTATAAAAAGGAGACAACCCATAATTTCTTGTCGACTGAAGCTCGTACGCTTGTCTCTACACCTCACCATGTTGTTTTAAATGTTGTAAGGGATATGACAAAACTTCAGCATACATTTCAACGTCTAGGTATTTCCCTTTCAAATTCCTACCCTATATGTAGCGCATGGCTTGGGTAGGGGAGGCATGTGGCTATTCTAAAAATATCACTGTACAACGAAAAATCAAATTAAATCTCTTGCATGTCTTGAGTATGGACCGTTTCACCTATATGATAAATGATAATAATAAAATTACACTATCTTCCTCTATTTAAACAATACAGCTACCCTTATATAACGCAGACCGTCCCCTATACAAACAGCTATGAAGTGAAGCCTATACCTACTAACTGTGAAACCGTGGCTTCCAAGGGAAGTAAAAATAAACAATTCAAGTTAATTTTCTTGGCAGCCAAACTTTATTTACCGTGCTCTCCACGAATACTTGACTACCACGGTTCCTCAACCTTATATAAAGCCCACCCTCCGTTCAAATCTCTTCACTTCTTCTTCTCCGTTAGGAAAGCGCTCCCTCTCTATAAAAAAAAAAAAAAAAAAAAAAAAATCTGAAAGGAGTATGTGACGGGAATACTGAGGAGAGGTGTTTGCATGGGGCAGCACAAGCTTTTGTGGAGGAAAGTAAAGAAGTGGATGTGGGTTTGTTAAGGGGAGTGGTGTTCAAAGTTATGATGGGGAGAGGAAGTGGTCTGGACGTGGTTACTGTGCATGGGAAAGTGATGGGAAGGGACTTTGGGGTTGTGCATGTAAGATGGGACGGAGGTGGTGCATGGCGAGCTGAGTTTGTGAAAGGAGAAGAACGTATGGGCATATGGACTGTTGGGCCTAGGGCCTTACGGAAAGAAAAAAAAAACGAAAAGAAGGTACTGGACGTGACCAAGGCAAATGAAGAAGACTCGAAGTGGAGAGGGAGTGCGGGTTTTGTTAAATATATAGTAAACACGGTGGAGCTTTGTCTTGAACGTGAAGACTGGGGAAAATTGGCGTAGTGTCTGTGCATAGGGTCAACTAAAAGCTTGCTTTTATCCAGATGGAGCAGATACCGTCAGGTAAGAACTAGTTATAAAGGAAAGTAACACACTAAAATTTTGAATCTATTTTATGACATCACGTCCAAGTTAAAAACCTGAGATGCATCACATGTGAAATGTTAGTGTAGTATAGCATGCTCTAGCGCATGTCTCGTGTCCAAAGTCAACATTAGTAATAAGTAGTTTAGGACCCTGACATCAATATATATGTCCAAAAACGACTCAAAATTTAATGATCAACTTAAGAAATATGTTTATCCAATTATATATTATAGGGAAACTAGCTTACAAAAAGATTGTGTCAAGCTTATGTATTGACATCGTGAATTCCAGCTTGTGAATTATGCAAAGGAGAAGGGTTTGCCGCTAATAGCGTAAGTGGGTTAGGAATCGAACGCGACGAGATGTGTTGGAATCGTAATGGAAAAGGCTACGCGATGGAGCGAATTTGGAATCTTTTAAAAGCAATGGGGATTTCGATTAATTTTGAACGCCTGTTTAAAAATGATCGAAACAACATGAAGCGTCAGTCAAAATAAAAGGTGAGTTTATTCTCACACATTTCTGAAATACTTAGATGTGCTAAATTCATATATTTTAATTGGTTGATTGGTTGCTTTGGATGCCTATGGTTGCTTTAACGATTGACGTTAATTATATTATCGTTGCTAAAATATCTCTATGTACTGATATGAAAGATTTTAATGGTCTATGTTGCAGGGAAGAACAGGTAGGAGGAACCAAACCGGTTCCTCAAACATTTAATATGCTGTTATTTTATATTTTATATGAACTGTTTGAGACCAGTTGGCTTTAAAACCCTGTTGGTTGTTGTTTGTGGTTGCGCTTGAATCAATACACGGTATTGATTATAAAAATTAGCAGACGGCCTAGGGATACACTGTTTATAAAGATCGATTCACCATGAGGTGAATCGCTAGAAACAAAGTTAGGGAATTTATTTTATAACCGAAAATATATTTTTAAATATATTGTTTTAAATATATAGTTCTAAAAAGAAAATAAACTGACAACATCTATATATTGATTGGTTTAACCAGGAATTTACATTTTCGTACCAAATCTACCGTGCGCGAAGCACGTGCTTATTAAGTTGTTTGTAAATGATTGTATTTCACGAATTCAAGTGGCCAGATTTGACGTAACAATTAGAATGGGTTTATATTGATTGGAATCAAAGTGAATAAAATTATTTATATTGATTAATTGTTAAATGACAAGATCAATAAAGATTGATTACGTTTAAAGTTGAACAGTTAGCGACGTTAACTGGAATTCTTCATTTAATTAGTTCACTAATTTAATATGGATAGTTAATGGTAACACCAACCATGTTATTTTGATAGCAAAGTTGAAGGATGATTTTTATTTATTTAATAATAATCAAATGGGATTACTTAAATTAAATAGTTTTGGTGATTAATTTAAATGGGAAACCAAAACGTAAACACAAATTTGGATTAGAGTAGCTAAACGGGATAAATTAGAATGATGCGATCTAGAACTACTCTTTTAAAGAAGAGATGATATTTCAAAGACGGAATTAAAATGGGATTTGGGCGATATGGGGAATGAGTACCAGTTTTGTATTACAACTGATATTATCTTAAGATAAGAACGTTGTTGATTAAGGTCTGAGAGGTAATTAAAATACCCCAACTTGAACAATTTCGTGATTATCAAAGGATGATATTAGTCGTAGTGGTGAAGATGTTAGAGTAAAATATTTTGGGAAATAACAGTGTAACGTTATTTGAAGGACTTGAATATATATAATAAGATGTCGATCTAAAGGGAAAAAAAAGGGCTTGATGATATGAAATGGTATTTCCGTGACAAAGGAAATAAAAAGAAGATTTGTGGAAATATAATGGTATTTTCAAAATTTAGAAATGAGATTTAAGTGGGTTTATTCTAAACGAAGGAGTGGTGGTTTTGGTATTCAAATAATGAAGCCAAAGAAGTTGTCATAATAATTGTTTTATGAATGATAAGGAATTTGGAAATATTAAAATATTTAACCAATATATTGTAATGTCCAAGTGATGCTGTGTATAAACCAATGGATCTGGTTATTTTTATGGTTGTTTATTTTGATAGTTAAATAACCAACTATCAAAATCTGATCCAACGTTATTGGTACGGGAAGACCGGGATCGAATTTATATTCGAAAACCATTCTGACCAATAAATACGAATGCGTCGAAGATGCTGATCGAGATGGAGCAATTGAAGACCGTAAGTCTCCGTGAGCGGAAGAACTATTGTTAAATATCTTTGGCTGATCCCCAGAGTTAACGATGATTCTGTCGTGATTGGAATCTGCGGATTGCAAGGACTACTCGCTACTTATCTATAGGGTGATTCCTAGGATGCGGTAGGAGAGTGCCTTCGGTTCATCCTGTACCTGGATGACGTGTATGGACGATGTGAATGGTGGCCAGATGTTTCAAAAAGTCGATTATAGCCTCAAGCCTCATCAACCGGGAAATGACAAAAATCGGGCAGGCAACATGGCTATGTGGGTCGCACCCATTAGGGTGTATTGTCACCATCTAGAGAATATTCATATTTGTTACTTCTTTTCATTTCTGTATCTCCCGGGGATTACGGTGGTCGCGCGACAAAAAGCCGTAAGGTGACAATATGCTCGATACACTCAAGAGAAATGAGTGGTCGGTCATGTGTGGGCCGGGTTACAAGATGTTCTTGTTGAACCCAGTGTATTCGTCTCTAGAGATATACTATCGGCAGGTGGTCCCATACCTTGTCATAGTTGGAAATCCAATCTCCAATAAGCGCCTGCGGTTTTGATTGTATACTATATATGTGGAGCGTGAGATGCAAGCGTTCTGCTAGAGTCTATTTACTTGTATTTAGACACTATGATAAATATCAGAAGAAGATATTGATTTCAAAACGATTTGGGTTATAGTAAGGTAAAAACCGTCCGTGTTTATGTGTGGACTGGTCTTACTATTATCCTTTTGTTTCAAAAGGATTTCAAAGTTAAACAAGTTGGTTGCTGTATGAATTTATCACTGAAAAGTATTTCAGACTGATCCGGGTGAATTTTGTTTTAAATCAAATGTGCTCGGGTCAGACCGAGTACATGTACAGGTTAGGTTTCGCTTGGAGCTTCAGAGAAGGAGTTGAAGTCGAGACGTTTTCCATATATACTGGTACTAGTTTATTTCCGCTGTGTGTTGTATTGATCTGAATGTATACTCTGATATTGTAATATACAGTTCTTTTATAAAGTATTTCTGATTATTATATTTTGTCCATTTCGCTGTGAGACTCTGATCTTCTTATTCTTCTATTCTAATATTTCTTTCTTCCTTCTCTCACCCTCTAACTTCTTTCTATTAGCTTTCTGGGTTTTCGGTACTTGAGTTTGGACACGGGACGTGTTAGTGTCTGGATTCGAGTGTCGAAATTCCCGGGTCGCTACAGTTGGTATCAGAGCAATGGTTTAGGAATAACCTTGGCTCTGTGGTGTAACTCGATAGAGATTGGGCTAGGAATACCCTAGATCGAGTTGAGTGTATACATATGAGGGCACGTATTTGTAATTTGGATATAGAATTATTTTTATATTGTTTTGACCCAAAATATTTTATAAAAAGTTAAAATCTATAATTTACTCAAGTTATTATTGAATTCAAACTTGTATGAAGTTGGAAACATTTCAAATATGAAATGGGAATTAATTTTAACTTGTATGAGTTAAAATGAATCATTTGAGTTGGAATTGAGACAAGCCAACAAGAATTTGACTTGTGTTGGGCAAAACAAAAAGCGAATGTATCCAAACAGAACAAATGGAAATTTGTTGGATTGTATGTTTGGAATAAAATTCATGACTATGGATTTAAATTGGATTTAGAACCAATAAATGAGTCGAGTTTGTTAAAATGAGATTCAAGTATATTGAATTTAAAGGGCACCCAAAATGGATTGAATTGTATGAAAGTGGTAATCTGGGTATTTAATCCATTAATAGTTTAGCTAAGAAGTTGAATGGATTGAGAAGAAAGGAATTCCAGCATAACGGCTTTTGGATGGGATTATATGATATAACCCAGTATCAGTTTTGAATTGGAAGTTGAGTAAAGGGCACACTACCAGGAGGCTATGATAATCGACTTAATCACGGAAATTGAAGAGCAGATTGGGAAATGAAGAGCTGTTGGTTGATTTGCTTCGAAACTGGAATGAAGTTGCCTGACAAAAGGTAAACCTTAATATTATTAATTGGGTGTTTGGATTTATACACGAGATGGGTGGCCGCTTTGCATTTATTTTCTTTGGATCAATATGAGAGGCTGAGAGTGCCATTTGTAGTTGTTGGGATCGAACAGTACGGAAGAGGTGCTGACGAATTTTTCGTAAATTTTTAAAATTTAGAAAATATTTTTGATAATATTTTGAATTAATTATTCTGAAATAAATGCGGTTGGAGCATTCTTTTTACCTAGCAATTTCGAGGACGAAATTTATTTAAGGGGGGAAGAATGTAACGACCTGGATTTTTCGGCTATTTGATTCGAATATTTAAATTTATTTTAAATATTTTATTTGGTATTTTATATCAAATTCGCTAATGAAACGACGATTGAGCATTTATATTTATATTTTAAATTATAAAACGAACTTGAAACAGCGCGGTAGTTCGTAAAATTGAATTTCAACTTCAATTGACTATACTGAATCCGTGTTAAGTCGGATTTCGGTGAAACAAGAAGCGTCTGAATCTAATTGATAATATTTTCCTAATGGAGGAGAAAAATCAAATTTTCGTATTTTAGATTTTATTTTACGGCCAAATCAAATTTCGAAATAGTCGCTGTGGAATCGTTTATACGCCATAACGATTTTATTTAAATATAATTAAATATTGGCTTCATATTTGGACAAGCCCTTTGAGGCGTTGTCATAATTTAATTTTTAGAATTTTACTGTAATTTTTAATTCGCAAAATAAGCAACTTTTTATTTTGAGTATTTCGCACCTTATATCAATATTTTGGGGTTTCTAAATATGAGTTAACCTACCGATATTATTATATTTTTGGGATCGTGGCACACTGTTGAATGCGACAGTATTTTTAATTCCGTCGATAGCGAATCTCATGAGGACGGAGTCTTATAGGATGGGGTACACTCATTTTATGACTAAAAATCGCTTGTCTCTTTCACTGAAATCAAATCAAAATTTATAAAAAGGAGACAACCCATAATTTCTTGTCGACTGAAGCTCGTACGCTTGTCTCTACACCTCACCATGTTGTTTTAAATGTTGTAAGGGATATGACAAAACTTCAGCATACATTTCAACGTCTAGGTATTTCCCTTTCAAATTCCTACCCTATATGTAGCGCATGGCTTGGGTAGGGGAGGCATGTGGCTATTCTAAAAATATCACTGTACAACGAAAAATCAAATTAATTCTCTTGCATGTCTTGAGTATGGACCGTTTCACCTATATGATAAATGATAATAATAAAATTACACTATCTTCCTCTATTTAAACAATACAGCTACCCTTATATAACGCAGACCGTCCCCTATACAAACAGCTATGAAGTGAAGCCTATACCTACTAACTGTGAAACCGTGGCTTCCAAGGGAAGTAAAAATAAACAATTCAAGTTAATTTTCTTGGCAGCCAAACTTTATTTACCGTGCTCTCCACGAATACTTGACTACCACGGTTCCTCAACCTTATATAAAGCCCACCCTCCGTTCAAATCTCTTCACTTCTTCTTCTCCGTTAGGAAAGCGCTCCCTCTCTATAAAAAAAAAAAAAAAAAAAAAAAAAAAAAATCTGAAAGGAGTATGTGACGGGAATACTGAGGAGAGGTGTTTGCATGGGGCAGCACAAGCTTTTGTGGAGGAAAGTAAAGAAGTGGATGTGGGTTTGTTAAGGGGAGTGGTGTTCAAAGTTATGATGGGGAGAGGAAGTGGTCTGGACGTGGTTACTGTGCATGGGAAAGTGATGGGAAGGGACTTTGGGGTTGTGCATGTAAGATGGGACGGAGGTGGTGCATGGCGAGCTGAGTTTGTGAAAGGAGAAGAACGTATGGGCATATGGACTGTTGGGCCTAGGGCCTTACGGAAAAAAAAAAACGAAAAGAAGGTACTGGACGTGACCAAGGCAAATGAAGAAGACTCGAAGTGGAGAGGGAGTGCGGGTTTTGTTAAATATATAGTAAACACGGTGGAGCTTTGTCTTGAACGTGAAGACTGGGGAAAATTGGCGTAGTGTCTGTGCATAGGGTCAACTAAAAGCTTGCTTTTATCCAGATGGAGCAGATACCGTCAGGTAAGAACTAGTTATAAAGGAAAGTAACACACTAAAATTTTGAATCTATTTTATGACATCACGTCCAAGTTAAAAACCTGAGATGCATCACATGTGAAATGTTAGTGTAGTATAGCATGCTCTAGCGCATGTCTCATGTCCAAAGTCAACATTAGTAATAAGTAGTTTAGGACCCTGACATCAATATATATGTCCAAAAACGACTCAAAATTTAATGATCAACTTAAGAAATATGTTTATCCAATTATATATTATAGGGAAACTAGCTTACAAAAAGATTGTGTCAAGCTTATGTATTGACATCGTGAATTCCAGCTTGTGAATTATGCAAAGGAGAAGGGTTTGCCGCTAATAGCGTAAGTGGGTTAGGAATCGAACGCGACGAGATGTGTTGGAATCGTAATGGAAAAGGCTACGCGATGGAGCGAATTTGGAATCTTTTAAAAGCAATGGGGATTTCGATTAATTTTGAACGCCTGTTTAAAAATGATCGAAACAACATGAAGCGTCAGTCAAAATAAAAGGTGAGTTTATTCTCACACATTTCTGAAATACTTAGATGTGCTAAATTCATATATTTTAATTGGTTGATTGGTTGCTTTGGATGCCTATGGTTGCTTTAACGATTGACGTTAATTATATTATCGTTGCTAAAATATCTCTATGTACTGATATGAAAGATTTTAATGGTCTATGTTGCAGGGAAGAACAGGTAGGAGGAACCAAACCGGTTCCTCAAACATTTAATATGCTGTTATTTTATATTTTATATGAACTGTTTGAGACCAGTTGGCTTTAAAACCCTGTTGGTTGTTGTTTGTGGTTGCGCTTGAATCAATACACGGTATTGATTATAAAAATTAGCAGACGGCCTAGGGATACACTGTTTATAAAGATCGATTCACCATGAGGTGAATCGCTAGAAACAAAGTTAGGGAATTTATTTTATAACCGAAAATATATTTTTAAATATATTGTTTTAAATATATAGTTCTAAAAAGAAAATAAACTGACAACATCTATATATTGATTGGTTTAACCAGGAATTTACATTTTCGTACCAAATCTACCGTGCGCGAAGCACGTGCTTATTAAGTTGTTTGTAAATGATTGTATTTCACGAATTCAAGTGGCCAGATTTGACGTAACAATTAGAATGGGTTTATATTGATTGGAATCAAAGTGAATAAAATTATTTATATTGATTAATTGTTAAATGACAAGATCAATAAAGATTGATTACGTTTAAAGTTGAACAGTTAGCGACGTTAACTGGAATTCTTCATTTAATTAGTTCACTAATTTAATATGGATAGTTAATGGTAACACCAACCATGTTATTTTGATAGCAAAGTTGAAGGATGATTTTTATTTATTTAATAATAATCAAATGGGATTACTTAAATTAAATAGTTTTGGTGATTAATTTAAATGGGAAACCAAAACGTAAACACAAATTTGGATTAGAGTAGCTAAACGGGATAAATTAGAATGATGCGATCTAGAACTACTCTTTTAAAGAAGAGATGATATTTCAAAGACGGAATTAAAATGGGATTTGGGCGATATGGGGAATGAGTACCAGTTTTGTATTACAACTGATATTATCTTAAGATAAGAACGTTGTTGATTAAGGTCTGAGAGGTAATTAAAATACCCCAACTTGAACAATTTCGTGATTATCAAAGGATGATATTAGTCGTAGTGGTGAAGATGTTAGAGTAAAATATTTTGGGAAATAACAGTGTAACGTTATTTGAAGGACTTGAATATATATAATAAGATGTCGATCTAAAGGGAAAAAAAAGGGCTTGATGATATGAAATGGTATTTCCGTGACAAAGGAAATAAAAAGAAGATTTGTGGAAATATAACGGTATTTTCAAAATTTAGAAATGAGATTTAAGTGGGTTTATTCTAAACGAAGGAGTGGTGGTTTTGGTATTCAAATAATGAAGCCAAAGAAGTTGTCATAATAATTGTTTTATGAATGATAAGGAATTTGGAAATATTAACATATTTAACCAATATATTGTAATGGCCAAGTGATGCTGTGTATAAACCAATGGATCTGGTTATTTTTATGGTTGTTTATTTTGATAGTTAAATAACCAACTATCAAAATCTGATCCAACGTTATTGGTACGGGAAGACCGGGATCGAATTTATATTCGAAAACCATTCTGACCAATAAATACGAATGCGTCGAAGATGCTGATCGAGATGGAGCAATTGAAGACCGTAAGTCTCCGTGAGCGGAAGAACTATTGTTAAATATCTTTGGCTGATCCCCAGAGTTAACGATGATTCTGTCGTGATTGGAATCTGCGGATTGCAAGGACTACTCGCTACTTATCTATAGGGTGATTCCTAGGATGCGGTAGGAGAGTGCCTTCGGTTCATCCTGTACCTGGATGACGTGTATGGACGATGTGAATGGTGGCCAGATGTTTCAAAAAGTCGATTATAGCCTCAAGCCTCATCAACCGGGAAATGACAAAAATCGGGCAGGCAGCATGGCTATGTGGGTCGCACCCATTAGGGTGTATTGTCACCATCTAGAGAATATTCATATTTGTTACTTCTTTTCATTTCTGTATCTCCCGGGGATTACGGTGGTCGCGCGACAAAAAGCCGTAAGGTGACAATATGCTCGATACACTCAAGAGAAATGAGTGGTCGGTCATGTGTGGGCCGGGTTACAAGATGTTCTTGTTGAACCCAGTGTATTCGTCTCTAGAGATATACTATCGGCAGGTGGTCCCATACCTTGTCATAGTTGGAAATCCAATCTCCAATAAGCGCCTGCGGTTTTGATTGTATACTATATATGTGGAGCGTGAGATGCAAGCGTTCTGCTAGAGTCTATTTACTTGTATTTAGACACTATGATAAATATCAGAAGAAGATATTGATTTCAAAACGATTTGGGTTATAGTAAGGTAAAAACCGTCCGTGTTTATGTGTGGACTGGTCTTACTATTATCCTTTTGTTTCAAAAGGATTTCAAAGTTAAACAAGTTGGTTGCTGTATGAATTTATCACTGAAAAGTATTTCAGACTGATCCGGGTGAATTTTGTTTTAAATCAAATGTGCTCGGGTCAGACCGAGTACATGTACAGGTTAGGTTTCGCTTGGAGCTTCAGAGAAGGAGTTGAAGTCGAGACGTTTTCCATATATACTGGTACTAGTTTATTTCCGCTGTGTGTTGTATTGATCTGAATGTATACTCTGATATTGTAATATACAGTTCTTTTATAAAGTATTTCTGATTATTATATTTTGTCCATTTCGCTGTGAGACTCTGATCTTCTTATTCTTCTATTCTAATATTTCTTTCTTCCTTCTCTCACCCTCTAACTTCTTTCTATTAGCTTTCTGGGTTTTCGGTACTTGAGTTTGGACACGGGACGTGTTAGTGTCTGGATTCGAGTGTCGAAATTCCCGGGTCGCTACAAACTCCATATTTGAAAAGATAAAAATAGATTTTTATCGAAATGAACTAGTTTTGAACTAGAATTATAATTCTATTTATTTTCAAATAAATAAATTGAATTTGAAATGGTTTTGAAAATAACCAGAATTTCCAATGATTGCATTGGAATGGATTTGAATCAATATTGTCTTGGGAATATTTCGATGTTGGATTTTGTGATTATACAGATGTTATGGAAATTTTAAAGATATAGATATATATATCGTTATTTCCAATACGATATCTGTTGGTCGTAGAATTTGATATTGAATATAAGCCGATATATTTTCTATTCAGAGCCTCGTATTTAATATCGAATGTGATTTGGGTTTGTCGTGAATGTTGTCTTCATTAACACTGTTCTTAAACCCAGTTGAGAAAAAGATTAAATCTTTTTATTCAGATTTAATGAAGTGTACCAATTAAATAATATTTAATTAGAATTGAATTGGAATTGATTTTTGGGTTTATCATGGATAGTGTTTTAAATAACACTCGTTCTTTAACCCGATAATTAATGAGATGTGATTTTGGGTTTATCGTGAACAGTATTTTAAATAACATTGTTCTTTAACCCGATAATTAATAGAATGTGATTTTGGGTTGTCGTGAACGGTATCTTCAATAATACTGCTCTTAGACCCAAAGAAGTTAAGAAAATCAGAAACTAACTGGAGATTAGTTTAGTTGAATGGTTTCTGGGGTATTGATCTGATGTTGGTTTCGGCCTTCGGGTTAATACTTAGGGAACTGCTCACTTGCTACTTTACGGTTAGGAACTGATTGAAATGTGATGTGACTTTGGGTTTATCGTGAACCGTGTTTTAAATGACACTGATTCTTTAACCCAGATAGAGATTAAAACTAAGTGGAGTTTTAGTGAATCTTTAATTAGATTGAAATAATCGAGAATGGAGTATCACCAGTTTTGCTCCAGGCGATAGTTAAATCTTTAATTAGATTTGAACGTGAAATGGTAATTGAATTTACCGATAACACCGTGGTGTTAGATATGAAGTATGACCACTTTTACTTCATGGTATGAATAGGTTGGGGTTGGGAAATTTAAAACAAATGATTATTTCGGTAAGGTTCGTTAATCCCGACTAGTTTGAATTGATATTCAAAAGTAGATTAAAGAATAAATTCAAGGAATTTATCTTTGATAAAATTAATGGGAACATTTCCCTATGAATATGAAATTTAGAAACTAACGGTCGGTTAGCTAAGCAGAATGATTTTCTGGATATTGATCTGATGTTGGTTTCGGCCTTCGGGGTTAATATTTGGGGAATTATTCTCTTGATTAATTTACAGTTAGTGACTGATGAATTGGAATGAGGCGTATGTTGTGTTTGTGTAACACTTATTTAAAATATACGCGAGTTATTCGGAAAGACCGGGTTTATCCCATTCTGAATAACTGATACGACGATAAGTCGAAGATGAAGACGGTGGTCGAAGACTGGAGGTCTTCACATCGTTTGGGTGATTACTGATGATCTTGATTGGGATGTACACCCAAGAAGATGGAAACAGTTGGTGATCGTCCAGACGTACTTGGAGATCGATGGATATGCGGGGTACTAGGTGCCTCCGGTTTCGTTCAGACCCAGAACGGACTTGTAAATGGACTGTGTGTCTGACATTGGATTTTAGTCTGTGTGATTGATTTCTATTAAATATATATCTGTTTGGCGGCGGAGAATTTATTCTCTTGCTTAACGCCCTTCTCTGAGACGTACGAGCTCAGGGGTTATATATTGATGGATATCAATCGCATGGAGTGAATTGCCTGTGTGGCATGCCTAAGTGGCAATTGATCAAGGTTTCTATTGAAAAGCAAAGTCTTGTGGATGATGATCAAAGCAAGGCCTGTGTGGCATAGCTTTGTGTAGCGTTGATTCGCGAGCCTCACACCCCGGTTGTGAACCAAAAATGGGAGAGGACCTCAGGGAGGGCATGCGTTTCTTTCTAGCTAGGGTGGTGTCAGTGACCTACCAGCCCTGACATTTATATACTTTTCACCTGTGTGGTTGTTGTTGTTGCGAGGCGCCTCGGTTAGATCGGACGATCCGGGTCCGATGGAGCCATTCGTTGGCTCATTTACGCCCCAAAGGGCGGGGAAACGCATGTTCAGGCATTTTAATCCACATCGGTGGACCGGCCCTGACGATCCAAGGGCCCACCTGAGTCTGGTCCTGAGGGGTGGGCTAGAGCGTCTCGAATCGGTTGAGGACTATCTTTTGCCTCGGTTCATAGACGGAAATTCAATTTCCAAATACGTGACATTTGCGGTTTTATTTGTAGAGCCTAGTATGGCAACATAGTGGGATGGGGCGCTTATGCCGTCTATGATTGATACTTATGATATGAAGTTGTTTTATACACTATGCACTTATAATAGTATCAAACGATCTGTTTTAAACGTATCAAGCATTCTTGGCTATTATAAGGTAAAAACCATATCCCTCGGCTTGCGTTGCATTGTGTGATGGGAACTGGGTCTTATAATAGCTTCATTTTTCTTTATTTAGCATTGCGCTGTTTGTTTTATGCACTGATATTCTTGGGAGAAAACCCGTTCCGTGTTATACGGCGTGGTCCCTTGATTTACCTAACTTTAAAAATAAAGATTAATAATTGTTTTAGTTCTCACACCAGTCACATGACTGACCTGGAGTTTATTGTTTTAACCTAAACTCTGGGTGCCCCTATTTTGACACGGGAAGCTAGTAGTTTTGGTTTTGCAGATTTTTATTCACAGGATCCTGGTTTACAGCTGGAACGATATCCGGAAAGCTTTGTATCCATATATCTCCTTCTAGTTGTGTATTGTATTATTTTCCGCTGCGATGTATTTAAATGTATTGTAATCTCTGATATTTCTGTGTAATGTATATTCATTTATACTCTGTATATTCCTGTAATCTGATGCATTGTTGTAATATACAATAAAATGTCCTCCCGTCTGCGTTCTTTTGTGGCTTGTTCTCGACTCAATCCGCTCTTCCTCTTCTCGTCGGAGACCGGGGGAGTTCGGGTCGTTTCAGGTATCAATTTCAAGGGCTAAACCAATTGTGAAAACGTCTAAGTTTTAAAACATGACAAATAAAGGTTTAGTAAATGTTAAGTATAATTTATTTAATAATTATCATTTAAAGCTTTAATAATGTTATTTTATTAAAAATAGATACCATATTAAAATTGTAACTATGCAGATAGCACTCGAATTGAACGAAACAAGTGTCAGTGAGTTCGTAATCACGGTGCCGACATGTACAAGCTAAAATGAAAAGATTCTGAGGCAGTTGGGAGTTTATGTGGTTTCAAACATTAGTTCGATACTATATAAAAACGACGCAACATTGTCGGAAAACAAAAGTTGAGCAATTCTCACACTTCTGAAATACAGTGACGTGTTAAATTCATATTATTAATATCTATCATAAAGTTGGTTGAATGGATGCTATGGATGATTTATATTTGTTTATTCGTTGATTGTCTATCTGCGTTATAATATAATTCCCATTTCATATGTGAGTGATAAACAATATTATAACCTATCATACAGGGAAGAACAGGTTGGAGGAATCCAACCGGATTCCTCAAATAAATAATATATTATTTGTTATTAATTATGAATGATTTATTTCAATTTATATTTATTTCAATTTATATTATATCATGTTAGACATCGGTAATTGAATAAGTGATGATTGTTGAAAATAAATTGTTGTGTTTTAATCAATATGCCGTATTGATTAAGTAATTGGCAGCTGATGGTCTGAATCCATCATTTTGAAATATTAATTCGCCATCACGCGAATTAACGTATTTAAAATTATAAAACTATATTTTTATATATAACCGAATCGAAGTTTAATTTTAGTCTAAATAGAAAGTTTTCAAATAAACAGATATTCATGACTTGGTTTTATACAGGAATATTAAAACGATTATATAGTAACATCTTATGTTTTAATACATAAGGAAGTGAGATATTAACCAGAAAGTCAATAATTAGGGATAATTGTTCCAAAGGAAACGATTAAGTGTGATTTTATTAATTACATGGTTTTAACTTAATGGTGATTATAAAAGCTAATTAATATTTAATTTAACGGTATTTAAGGATGATTATTGAATAGTTATAATTTATAAAATAAATTATTATCTTAATGATACTAACTAACCTATTGTTAGTTAACAATGAAGTAATATACTTTGGTTAATGATAAAAAGGACTCGAGAAATGAAATCATGTTGTATAAGACTTATTAACAAGGAATTTTTAAGCTAGAAGTTTGGTAATTGGGAAAGAAGTTTACTTAATCAAAAATTAAGTAAAAACGGATATGATAGAAAGGGTTTTTTTTCCCAATATAAGGAATGATTAATAAAATCATGTTTAAATGGAAATATTTATCGATTTGAGTAAAGAAGATATTAAAAAGGTTTTGGTTTTAAATTCCAACTATTATTTTGACGATGTTAAAAGAGTTTTTGGGTGAAGTAATGGTAAACGAATCCAAGATATGAATAGAACGGGATACAGAAGTTTGGAAGCAAAAAGGGTAATCTTAGAAAATTATTTACTTATATAGTAAAATGGTTGTAACCAATTGAGATTTTCAAAAGATAGGACATGGTTTATAAAACCGTGGTTTAAATAAAATAGAAATAAGACCGAATTGTAAGTAATATGAGTTCTGAATTACGAACTGTTGTCTATCTCAGGATAAGAACGTAGTCGATCAAGGTCTGAGAGGTAATTAGAATACCCCAACTTGAACGACTTCGCTATCATCAAGGGGTGGTATCAGTTTATATTGGGTAAAGAAGTTGAGTTGGTCCATTACATCCGTAAGAGCTATATTGTAACTTATTGGCAAGGTATTGACATGAAAATTTAACTATTGATTTTAAATAAACAATGAATAAATTAACATTTTTTTGACCAACCTGAAATGTGATAATGTTTATACCATTTCCAGGTAATGGAAGGAATGGGGTTGAAATATACTAAGAAAATAGAAATAGAGGGGTTACATTAATTTAGAAACAGAAATAAGTGTTCAAGATTTAAGTAGCTTTCCATAACATTTCCATGTGTAAATGGAATAAAAGCTCTTGAGTTTTAATAAGAAAGCGTATGCCATTTAAAAAGGGTTTTTGCTGCATAAGAACTGGTAATTGTGTTATATTAGTGAGTTAACGATATATTTATATATCAACATTAAGGAAATAAACGATTTATGAAAATATAACAATATTTTTAGAATTAAAGGAGAATAAAGCACAGTGTGGATAAAGAAGAGATATTGTTCCAAACGACGAAACGAAAAGACAAGTGGTTAAAATACATAAATGGAATCGATTTCAAATCTATGAAATAATTTTTTATGATTCAATAAGAGTTTTTAAATGAATGATTTTGCAAAATAGGGATCTAAGCTGCCAATATTCTTGACCGTACTATTTTGATATTGATCCAAACTATCAATGAATATTTTATTGGACCTTTTGACGTGTTGTTTTCGAAGAGACCGGGATGGGAACTAGACCCAAAACAAATTCAAATCAACATTACGTACGAGGCCAACTTGCAAGGGATAAAGATGGAGAAATTGAAGACCGTTGATATTCATAACGGAAGAACTACTTATAATCTTTGGTCTGCAGCCAGAGATATACTGTGGTTCTGTCGTAGTTGAAATCTACGAGTTTGCAAGGACTACTCGCTACTGATCTATAAGGTGATTCCTTGGATGCAGTAGGATAGTGCCTTTGGTTCATCTAGTTCCTGGATGACTTGTATGGACGAGTGTCTGACAAAGTATTTCCAAAGGGATCACGTACGTTGATTTCTTCAAACTACTGTAGTTGTTGGCGGAGAATGGCCATTCTCTAAGGTTAACCGCTAGAGTATTTTTGTGGACGTCAATTAGTGATTTTTCTTGTGGATTTGACGATGTGGCATTCAAAGTGAATTGTGGTCGGATGTTCAAAAGATTATGACCTCAAGCCTCATCAACCGGGAAATGACAAAAATCGGGCAGGCATCATGGCTATGTGGGTCACTCCCATTAGGGTGTATAATCACCTATCTAGAGAAAATCCATTTCATTCTTTAATCTATTTCGATGTTGTCCCTTTTCGGGAAACGGTGGGTAGCTCCCAACCGTTGGTGATATACATTCGATACGCTCAAGCGAAATGAGTGGTCGGTCATGTGTGGGCCGGGTTGCAAGACGTTCTTGTTGAACCCAGTGTATTTACCTCTAGAGATACACTATCGGCAGGTGGTTCCATACCTTGTCATAGTCGGAATCCAATCTCCAATAAGCACCCGCGTTTTTGATTGTATACTATATATGTGGAGCGTGAGATGCAAGCGTTCCGCTAGATTGCTATTCATTTGTGATTTGATAGACACTATTATAATATCAAAATAATATTATTTTCAAAAATGTTTTGGGTTATAATATGGTAGAAACCGTCTGTATTTATGTGAGGACTGGTCTTACTATTATCCTTTTCTTTTAAAAAAGATTTCTAAAGTTAAGCCGATTGTTTGATATGAATTTATCACTGAAAGTATTCCAGATTGATCCGGGTGTTTTTGCTTTGCTTCAAAATGTGCTTGGTTCAAACCGAACATATTTTCCAGGTTAGTTTTCGCTTGAAGTTTCAGGAGCTGGAAGCAGGAGGCTTCACCATCAGTTATTTAAGTTATTCTGTTGTTTCCAATACATGTTGTACTCTGATGATTGGTATGTGTATACAATTTACTTTTATGTAAAGATATGTTGTTATATTACGATTTGGTATCAGAGCTATTGGTTTAGTGATAACTTTGGCTCTGTGGTGTAACTCGATAGAGATGGGGTTATTAATACCCTAGATTGAGTTTGAGTGTATATATACAAGTGTGCGTATTTGTAAATTTAATATAAAATTATTTTTAAATTATTTTCTAAAGAGGGTAAATGAAATAATTTTACCTAAATTATATTTTGTATAAAAAAATTATCTTATATTGTTAACTGATTGTTTGAAACTTGTATTGCCTTGATTGGTTGATTTGAATGTGTTGATTATGAGGTTAGCTTGGGTCAGTCGAAGGACATTCCAAAATTGAAAAGTGAAATATGGAAATTTAACTCATATTGGGTTAAATAATTCATATGAATTAAATTTAAACTTGAATATTGAAATAAAATATAACTTAAGTCAACACTAATTTGACTTAGGTTGAGAAATAAAAATATCCAAATGGAATTATTTGGGATTATTTGGTTGAGATTAATTGCATAGATGTGGATTTAATGTTGGATAAACTTGATTTAAACCAATCCTGAATAGAATTGGTTTATTGAGATAAATCCAGAATATCATGGATATTTAAATATAACTGGCATTTTTTTGAAACCAATGAAGTTCATTAGAGTTTAGAACAGTTGCAGAAGAGCTAATTTATCTTTAAAACATGTCCAAGAAGATTCTGCAGTTAACTGAATCCAGCCTGATTGGAGCTGCATAGTAATTGAGCAGGCTCGCTTATTGTTTATCGCTTATCGCGTAATAACATTCGAAAAAAGGTACGCCTATGCATAATATAAATTTTGGGTTTTTGATTTGGGTTTTGAGATTTGAATTTGGATTTTCTCTTTTTTCGACCGTGTTGGTCGAGATATATATATATATATATTTATTGTTCCTGCAATATTGCATATGTCCCTCCGTACACGAGAGACTGCCAAATATTTCCAAAATTTAAGGTGTTAGAAAATTTTCAGAATCTTCTTGGAATTTTTTGTTAATAAGAATAAATTTGTGTTTCGATTTAAATTTATTTGGATTAGTTTTGATTAAAAATTTAGAAAGTGAAGATTTTAACTAAAATAGATTTTTGAAATATAATGGGTTTGTAGCATTCTTCTTACATTAGCAATTTTGGGGACGAAATTCTTTTAAGGGTGAAGGAATATAATGTCCCGTATTTTTGATAGTAAGATATTTAATATAATTTATTATTTTAAATATTGATTGAGAGTTAGGAATGGACTTATAATATATTTTGTTTGTTAAACGTTGTTTGAACGTTTAATTTATAATTTTAATTATATAACGATCTGCAGCGGCGCGGTAGTACGTAACATAACGTTTTGAATTTTAAATGGTTATACAGGATCCAATTTAAGTCGAATTTCTTTGAAACAAGAAACATCTGAATCTAGTTATAATATTTTTCTAATAAAGCAGAAAATAGAGTTTTTCATGGGGTATAATTTGTTTTACGTCCAAATTATAATTTCAAAATGGTCGCTATGAAATTCGTTGCTAAACCATAACGATTTATTATATAAATAGAAAGGTTTTAATATATGGAAATCGATTTAAATAGTCAATTTTAAATTTGTATATTTTCCTATGTTCGAATTAAGACCTCGGAAATTGGTCCAGTGTGTTTTAAATACAGTTGAAATCTATAAGCGATGTTTTGAGTAAGGTCCAATACCCCAAGGTATTGTATAACGAAGTCATTTCAGAACGTTGTATTATTGTCATCAGCAAATCTGACCAAGTTTAAATAAAACTCTTATCAAAAATCTTGTTGTATGTACAAATCTCTACGAAGGCAAATAAACAAATCCAGGCAAATCCTTACCCTAATCTTATTCGCCTGTTAAAGCATCAACATCACCATGTGCAATTTTATCTATATCTCAGCTTCGTACAATTTTTATGTACAAGTTTCAAAACAGTGAAAGCAGGTGATCCTTAACCAAATCTTTTTCAACCTATTACATGTTTCAGCAAGTTCAACGTTTGCGCCAATGCACCAAATCCAAGCTGCAAAAAAATCTAAGCACATGTGAAGTATCGTTTCCAAATCTGATGAATACTGTTTTCAAATCTATGCACATACGAAAACTCATACCTGTAACAATCATAGCTGAACAAATAATTTCTAAGTTAAACAAAACTTTCGCATATCACCGCATATTATAATCTTCGCCTAGAAAAGAAATATATATATAATAATATCCCTGTAAATCGCGTGTAGATGAAGCCTGCAAATTTTACAGCGTCCCTTTGAAGTTGTTAACCCAAGGAATTTCGCTCAGAAGCCACGTGCCCATTTACATAAGAAAAAAAATCCCTGTACACCTTTTATTATTTGTGCGAATAAAAACAGTCGTTCACTTTGCGTTTTCTGGTCATGTGGAAACTGAAATCCTTCTGAACCCAGACTTTTATTTTATTTTTCTTCTGTGGCAAGCAAGCTATCTCTCCTATATAAACACAACTATTTGGTTCTTCCTGTCCATACTTTAACCATTTTTCCAAAACTAACTAGTATAAAAGTAAAACCCAAGTCTTGAAATAGCAAAATAACACTGCTGATGCTTCCTTCTGTCAAAAGTTGGAGCTGGGCTTAGTGTTTTGGCAAAGTGGATTCTGGAGTGTAGTAAGAACTGAAGTGCCGGAGAAGGGGTTGGGTTCCTGGACGTGAAAACAAGAAGTGCGGATGATGGAATGGATGTATATACGCATGCAAGATGTACGGTGATGGGAATATAGGGGAGCGGTTATCTGTGTGGTGCAGTTTTGGGTAGTACCAGGAGATCAAACCGTGGCAAAGAAGACTTGGGGATGGCGACTGTTGCTAATGGTTTAAGGTGTGGATCTGGAAGGTCTCACGTCAGTACGGGGCGTACTTTAAGGTGGTGATCTGCGAGGCGTCAGGTCTGGTTCCAGTCAAAACCGAAGGAGCTGTCTTCCTTTTTGTTTATAAAGGAGAAGAGGTACAACAGCCTGATATAAATATCTGAGCCTAAACGAAACTAATAGTGCCTAATTACGATTTTCCTAATCCTATTTAGTAGTGCTCAATAACAATGGGTACGTGGTCATTTAACTTACCTTGAATATGATGAATAGGGTGACATATCATTATATTTTGAACCGGCCTGTTCTAGCGGTATCAATTTTAAGGGCTAAACCTATTATGAAAATGTGTAAGTTTTAAAACATGCCACATAAAGGTTTGGTAAATGTTAAGTATAGTTTATTTAATAATTATCATTTAAAGCTTTAATAATATTATTTTATTAAAAATAAATACCAAATTAAAATTGTAACTATGCAGACAACACTCGAATTGGGCGAAACAAGTGTCAGTGAGTTCGTAATCACGGTGCTGACATGTACAAACTAAAATGAAAAGATTCTGCGGCAGCTATGAGTTTATGTGGTTTCAAACATTAGTTCGAAACTATATAAAAATGACGCAACATTGTCAGAAAACAAAAGGTGGGTAATTCTCACACTTCTGAAATAGTGTGACGTGTTAAATTCATATTATTAATATCTATCATAAAGTTGGTTGAATGGATGCTATGGATGATTTATATTTGCTTATTCGTTGATTGTTTGTCTGCGTTATAATATAATTCCCATTTCATATGTGAGTGATAAACAATATTATAACCTGTCATACAGGGAAGAACAGGTTGGAGGAATCCAACCGGATTCCTCAAATAAATAATATATTATTTGTTGTTAATTATGAATGATTTATTTCAATTTATATTATATCATGTTAGACATCGGTAATTGAACAAGTGATGATTGTTGAAAATAAATTGTTGTGTTTTAATCAATATGCAATATTGATTTAGTAATTGGCAGCTGATGGTCTGAATCCATCGTTTTGAGAAATTAATTCGCCGTCATGCGAATTATCGATTTTAAATTATAAAACAATATTTTTTATATATAACTGAATCGAAGTTTAATTTTAGTCTAAATAGAAAGTTTTTAAATAAATCGATATTTATGACTTGGTTTTATACAGGAATATTAAAACGATTATATAGTAACATCTTATGTTTTACTACATAAGGAAGTGAGATATTAACCAGAAAGTCATTAATTAGGGATAATTGTTCCAAAGGAAACGATTAAGTGTGATTTTATTAATTACATGGTTTTAACTTAATGGTGATTATAAAAGCTAATTAATCTTTAATTTAACGGTATTTAAGGATGATTATTGAATAGTTATTATTTATAAAATAAATTATTATCTTAATG
The DNA here is from genome assembly GCA_030737875.1 of Allium sativum. Lineage (NCBI taxonomy): Eukaryota > Viridiplantae > Streptophyta > Magnoliopsida > Asparagales > Amaryllidaceae > Allium > Allium sativum. The sequence continues at coordinate 293,511,046 of CM060913.1, read as the reverse complement.
ATATTAACTAACCTATTGTTAGTTAACAATGAAGTAATATACTTTGGTTAATGATAAAAAGAACTCGAGAAATGAAATCAAGTTGTATAAGACTTATTAATAAGGAATTTTAAGCTAGAAGTTTGGTAATTGGGAAAGAAGTTTACTTAATCAAAAATTAAGTAAAAACGGATATGATAGAAAGAGGTTTTTCCCAATATAAGGAATGATTTATTAAATCATGTATAAATGAAAATATTTATCGATTTGAGTAAAGAAGATAATAAAAAGGTTTTGGTTATAAATTCCAAATATTATTTTGACGATGTTAAAAGAGTTTTTGGGTGAAGTAATGGTAAACGAAACCAAGATATGAATAGAATGGGATACAGAAGTTTGGAAGCAAAAAGGGTAATCTTAGAAAATTGTTTACTTATATAGTAAAATGGTTGTAACCAATTGAGATTTTCAAAAGATAGGACATGGTTTATAAAACCGTGGTTTAAATAAAATAGAAATAATATCGGATTGTTAGTAATATGAGTTCTGAATTATGAACTGTTGTCTATCTCAGGATAAGAACGTGGTCGATCAAGGTCTGAGAGGTAAGTGGAATACACCAACTTGAACGGCTTCGCTATTATCAAGGGGTGGTATCAGTTTATAATAGGTAAAGATGTTGAGTTGGTTCATTACCTCCGTAAGAGCTATATTGTAACTTATTGGAAAGGTATTGACATGAAAATTTAACTATTGATTTTAAATAAAAAAATGAATAAATTAACATTGTTTTGACCAACCTGAAATGTGATAATGTTTATACCATTTCCAGGTAATGGAAGTAATGGGGTTGAAATATACTAAGAAATTAGAAATAGAGGGGATACACTAATTTGGAAACAGAAATAAGTGTTCAGGATTTAAGGAGCTTTCCATAACATTTCCATGTGTAAATGGAATAAAAGCTCTTGAGTTTTAATAAGAAAGCGTGCGCCGTTTAAAAAGGGTTTTTGCTGCATAAGAACTGGTAATTGTGTTATATTAGTGAGTTAACGATATATTTATATATCAACATTAAGGAAATAAACGATTTATGAAAATATAACAATATTTTCAGAATTAAAGGAGAATAAAGCACAGTGTGGATAAAGAAGGGATATTGTTCCAAATGACGAAACGAAAAGATAAGTGGTTAAGATACATAAACGGAATCGATTTCAAATCTATGAAATAAATTTTTATGATTCAGTAAGAGGTTTTAAATGAATGATTTTGCAAAATGTGGATCTGAGCTGCCAATATACTTGACCGTACTATTTTGATATTGATAGTTAAAACACCAAACTATCAATGAATATTTTATTGGACCTTTTGACGTGTTGTTTTCAAAGAGACCGGGATGGGAACTAGACCCAAAACCACTTCGAATAAATGTTACGTACAAGGCCAACTTGCAAGGGATAAAGATGGAGAAATTGAAGACTGTTGATATTCATAACGGAAGAACTACTTATAATCTTTGGTCTACAGCCAGAGATATACTGTAGTTCTGTCGTATTGAAATCTACGGGTTTGCAAGGACTACTCGCTACTGATCTATAGGGTGATTCCTTGGATGCAGTAGGCTAGTGCCTTCGGTTCATCCTGTTCCTGGATGACTTGTATGGACGAGTGTCTGACAAAGTATTTCCAAAGGGATCACGTACGTTGATTTCTTCAAACGTACTGTAGTTGTTGGCAGAGAATGGCCATTCTCTTAGCTTAACCACTAAAGTATTTTTGTGGACGTCAATTAGTGATTTTTCTAGCGGATTCGACGATGTGGCATTCAAAGTGAATTGTGGCCGGATGTTCAAAAGATTATGACCTCAAGCCTCATCAACCGGGAAATGACAAAAATCGGGCAGGCAGCACGGCTATGTGGATCGCTCCCATTTAGGATGTATAATCACCTTTCTAGAGAAAATCCATTTCATTCTTTAATCTATTTCGATGTTGTCCCTTTTCGGGAAACGGTGGGTAGCTCCTAACCGTTGGTGATATACATTCGATGCACTCAAGCGAAATGTGTGGTCGGTCACGTGTGGGCCGGGTTGCAAGACGTTCTTGTTGAACCCAGTGTATTTGCCACTAGAAATTCACTATCGGCAGGTGGTTCCATACCTTGTCATAGTCAGAATCCAATCTCCAATAAGCGCCTGCGGTTTTTGATTGTATACTATATATGTGGAGCGTGAGATGCAAGCGTTCCGCTAGATTGCTATTCATTTGTGATTTGATAGATACTATTATAATATCAAAATAATATTGTTTTCAAAAATGTTTTGGGTTATAGTAAGGTAAAAAAACGTCTGTATTTATGTGTGGACTGGTCTTACTATTATCCTTTTCTTTTAAAAAAGATTTCTAAAGTTAAGCCGATTGTTTGATATGAATTTATCACTGAAAGTATTCCAGACTGATTTGGGTATTTTTGCTTTGCTTCAAAATGTGCTCGGGTCAAACTGAACATATTTTCCAGGTTAGTTTTCGCTTGGAGTTTCAGGAGCTGGAAGCAGGAGGCTTCACCGTTAGTTATTTAGAGTTATTCCGTTGTTTCTGATACATGTTGTACTCTAATGATTGATATGTGTATACAGTTTACTTTTATGTAAAGATATGTTGTTATATTACATTCATATTCACATTACACATAAAATCAGTCGTAATCTATTTTTATACATGTCAAAAAATGTCAAACATTTATTGTGTACCAATTCATTCTTTAGCCATTCAAAACCATGCTAAATCGTCTGCAGGTATTTCAGGCTACTGTAAATCTTTTTAAAGTAACATACTTTCACTCTCTAGAAGTAAATTAAAGATCTAGAAGTAAATTTCAAGCAATGAAAACTTTCCTCTCCCTTTAGTGTACAACCTTAAGTCGCAAGCCAACTATATTCTCTAATCTACATTAAAAATAAGAATGATTAAGTATTATATGTTATATTTTAAAGTTATGAAGATTCACTATAGTATTGCGAAAATAAGCATTTCTCTGTAAGGTTTAATTTTGTTCGTCCTCGTTGTTTTATTTTGATTTATGTTCCTTTTTACAATTTATCTAAAGGCAGGTAATGGTATAAATAGTCAAAACATTCAAGCTGTTATTGCCCTTATAGTGTGATTATAGTGTATGATGTAATCCAATTGCTAATAAGTGAGTATGGTTCCATTCCAAAGAACTCTAAAATTTGCAGCATTGAATTACATTATTTGAAATAATGAGAGCTTTAGGTAATTTAAACACGTGCGTAAATTCATGTATCTTTATTTACAGTCATTTGTTATGGTAAATTTATTTGGACTAAATGATGAGCAACAATATTGCTTTTGGGACATTAAGTCTGTAGTATTAAAGTAAACAAAGCATATGATTTGGTTTAACTAATTTTTCACCATGTAAAATTATGTATACATATATTGACCATCTTAGGAAATTCTCCTGAATCAATGTGATGATAATGCATTGACTAACATTCATAGTTTGCTATTTATGTAAAAGGTCTCTTAGGCCTACCTGCGTTTGACAAATTTTTTTTCCATTTAATATGACATAATAATAATTGTTTTTACAGCAGTTGATCTATTCATGTATAACAGATGTCATATTTGTTCAGCCATTTTTAATTGGACACATCAGTATGAATGCTCTAATTCACGTGCTTGTCAAAATTCTTCTCAGCAATTAACTTTTGATTTTGTATACCAGATGCTAAGCTTTTTGACTCATGGTAACATGTGAAAATCATTCTTAGTAGCAATAATCAAACAATAAGCACGAAATGATAGTATGAAATCTAAACATTTAACTTACTGAAAATGACTATCAAAAAGAATTTATAATAATGCTATGTTTATAACCTTTTTTAACCTTCATCCAAACATGTGAGATTTTTTTCATTTTATATTCCAATGTTAGTTGTGTTAGAAATAAATAAGTGGATTTGGAAAAATTTGGCAAAATCACTAAGTCCCACATCGGGAAAACTTGTGCCTTAACTCACTACCTATACAAAAGCTTGATATGTTATATCAAAAGAAAGAGGAAGAGAGAGAGGCAATTGAGATATTTTTCATTTTATATTCCAATGTTAGTTGTGTTAGAAATGAATAAGTGGATTTGGAAAATTTTGGCAAAATCACTAAGTCCCACATCGGGAAAACTTGTGCCTTAACTCACTACCTATACAAAAGCTTGATATGTTATATCAAAAGAAAGAGGAAGAGAGAGAGAGGCAATTGAATAGCATGAACAAAGCATGCATATATTTCATATTATATTAAAAAGGTCAAAAATTAGGACCTTGGGGCTCTTGGGGTCTCGTGATCTTACAGGGCCTCTGTATGCTGCCAGGCCTGCTTGCGCTGTTCAAACGACTATTTTGTAAATAGCCACGCAGATACCAACGGAAATAACTGTTGCTAAAGGTCGCAACTTTTCCAATAGTCGTTGCCGTTGCAATTCAAACAGTGGCATCCCTTCACGAATAAATACCTCTTCATAGCCTATATAAAGGGCAGCGAAAAATCAAATCAGTATCAATATTTCTGGCTTTTTCCCTTCTTCCTCCTACGCTCTGTTCTGTAAATAAAACAAACTTGCGTTCGTCGTTGCTTCGCCTGCTGCACTGTATGGCGAAGTTGAATCCATTTTATCTTGGGAATCGATTTGCACCAAAGCCCTTCAGTGCTAAGAAAGGGGCGCAAATACGATTCAAGGAAGCAGTCAACTTTCGGCTGGACTCGGATTATGTAACACCCCGCCTCCGCTAGGGTCACTCGCAAAGGAATGCACTAGCTTTAGAGGGGCATTATTGGTAAACATGCACAGAAATATCACAAGGCAGAACATATAACATAGCGGAAGTAAAATCAAACTTTCATAAACATTAATAATTAAGGTCTAAAGCCTTTTACATCAGAGTACATCAAAACCTGTCTTGCAATAATAAAGAAGCATAAAGATTTTTTCATAAATTATTCCCCAAGTAAAAACAATAAAGTAGCCATAGCCAAGGAAAGTCCAAGCCATCCATGATGACCTTCAAGCAGAAGAAGTCCGAACTACAGCAGTATTTCGTCCCTGTAACCTGGGGGGAAACGGAAGAAAAGAGGCGAAACAAAACGGGTCAGTCAAAAAGACTGAGTAAGCCCTATCTACTATTAGCATAAAAACTAGTAAAGTTAACTGACATGAGAAACTGAGATGAACATAAGCATGATAACAAGATAGATAAGCTAAATCAAAATAACAGGATGAACTACTGAACTCAGATAAACTAAGGTGTCATGATAAATTACGATGTCAAGATAAAACAAGGTATCACATCGTCAGGTTTCTATCAAGTATAATATCCCCAAGATATCTATCACGTATAACGTCCCATGGTATCTATCCTGTATACATATATTGACCATCTTAGGAAATTCTCCTGAATCAATGTGATGATAATGCATTGACTAACATTCATAGTTTGCTATTTATGTAAAAGGTCTCTTAGGCCTACCTGCGTTTGACAATTTTTTTTTCCATTTAATATGACATAATAATAATTGTTTTTACAGCAGTTGATCTATTCATGCTTAACAGATGTCATATTTGTTCAGCCATTTTTAATTGGACACATCAGTATGAATGCTCTAATTCACGTGCTTGTCAAAATTCTTCTCAGCGATTAACTTTTGATTTTGTATACCAGATGCCAAGCTTTTTGACTCATGGTAACATGTGAAAATCATTCTTAGTAGCAATAATCAAACAATAAGCACGAAATGATAGTATGAAATCTAAACATTTAACTTACTGAAAATGACTATCAAAAAGAATTTATAATAATGCTATGTTTATAACCTTTTTTAACCTTCATCCAAACATGTGAGATTTTTTTCATTTTATATTCCAATGTTAGTTGTGTTAGAAATAAATAAGTGGATTTGGAAAAATTTGGCAAAATCACTAAGTCCCACATCGGGAAAACTTGTGCCTTAACTCACTACCTATACAAAAGCTTGATATGTTATATCAAAAGAAAGAGGAAGAGAGAGAGGCAATTGAGATATTTTTCATTTTATATTCCAATGTTAGTTGTGTTAGAAATGAATAAGTGGATTTGGAAAATTTTGGCAAAATCACTAAGTCCCACATCGGGAAAACTTGTGCCTTAACTCACTACCTATACAAAAGCTTGATATGTTATATCAAAAGAAAGAGGAAGAGAGAGAGGCAATTGAATAGCATGAACAAAGCATGCATATATTTCATATTATATTAAAAAGGTCAAAAATTAGGACCTTGGGGCTCTTGGGGTCTCGTGATCTTACAGGGCCTCTGTATGCTGCCAGGCCTGCTTGCGCTGTTCAAACGACTATTTTGTAAATAGCCACGCAGATACCAACGGAAATAACTGTTGCTAAAGGTCGCAACTTTTCCAACAGTCGTTGCCGTTGCAATTCAAACACTGGCATCCCTTCACGAATAAATACCTCTTCATAGCCTATATAAAGGGCAGCGAAAAATCAAATCAGTATCAATATTTCTGGCTTTTGCCCTTCTTCCTCATACGCTCTGTTCTGTAAATAAAACAAACTTGCGTTCGTCGTTGCTTCGCCTGCTGCACTGTATGGCGAAGTTGAATCCATTTTATCTTGGGAATCGATTTGCACCAAAGCCCTTCAGTGCTAAGAAAGGGGCGCAAATACGATTCAAGGAAGCAGTCAACTTTCAGCTGGACTCGGATTATGTAACACCCCGCCTCCGCTAGGGTCACTCGCAAAGGAATGCACTAGCTTTAGAGGGGCATTATTGGTAAACATGCACAGAAATATCACAAGGCAGAACATATAACATAGCGGAAGTAAAATCAAACTTTCATAAACATTAATAATTAAGGTCTAAAGCCTTTTACATCAGAGTACATCAAAACCTGTCTTGCAATAATAAAGAAGCATAAAGACTTTTTCATAAATTATTCCCCAAGTAAAAACAGTAAAGTAGCCATAGCCAAGGAAAGTCCAAGCCATCCATGATGACCTTCAAGCAGAAGAAGTCCGAACTAAACAGCAGTATTTCGTCCCTGTAACCTGGGGGGGAAACGGAAGAAAAGAGGCAAAACAAAACGGGTCAGTCAAAAAGACTGAGTAAGCCCTATCTACTATTAGCATAAAAACAAGTAAAGTTAACTGACATGAGAAACTGAGATGAACATAAGCATGATAACAAGATAGATAAGCTAAATCAAAATAACAGGATGAACTACTGAACTCAGATAAACTAAGGTGTCATGATAAATTACGATGTCAAGATAAAACAAGGTATCACATCGTCAGGTTTCTATCAAGTATAATATCCCCAAGATAAAACAAGGTCTTTAAAAACTTTTGCCCAGTCTGGTAACCTTCTGCTCTGATACCAAATGTAACACCCTAATTCGGAGGATTAGATGGGTAACCGTAATTAACGAGGATAACGGGAATAAGGCTAAGTGGTAAACCTTAGTTGAAGGATAACTAAGTAATGATTCTTAGTCAAGGAAATTTAGACCAGTTCATAGATAGATGAGTAACCTGGTACGGTAGGTCATCGTTTAAGTATACGAGTAGGAGCAAGTATCTGATTTAGATAAAGGCTCCCGCGAACTGGGTAACGAAGCAGCGGCTTCGGGGAACGTGAGGATATTCTTGGGATCCCTCTATGAGCTGCCAGGTAATTATACTAGACTCATAAGAGGTTAAGGTCTGCGTTAGAAGAACCAAGAGTATGCCTTGGTTGCTATGCGAGCGACCTAAAGATGGGGATGGATAGGGGATAGTCGACGATACACAGTCGTACCCTAGATAGCATTTTTCGTCAGGCTACCTACCATCTTTGGTCAAGCGTGTACGTACGGAAAGGCAGAGAACACCCAATAGACCATAATTGCTATCTAATTATGGTTGCGGTAAGGCTAGGATTGTGGGTTGGCCAGTAGTGTGTTCTCATACAGGATTTATCCTGTCTTGTCTTTCGCTAGTTGAGGGAGGGGTCCCGTGGGACCATAGCCACGGATAGAAAAACAGACCTTAGCATCTGCACCGGCAGATAAATCGAAAGCTCCCGACCGAGTCCTGTATTTCCTGACCTGCCCTGTGACAGGACTCGGATGGCACGATGTGATACATGTGCATACAGTCATGGAAAAACGATTCACGATGAATGCGTGGGGAAAAGGGCGCGGTTGGCGGTTAGCGTAATCCCTAGTGGCCCTAGGTGGTTGAACCCAAACCGAGATACGAAAACGTGCAATAGGTAAGCGTAATCCCTAGTAGCCCTAGGTAGCATATGTCCTAGTTGTACACGATAATTCATGTTGGAAGACCCTAGCTAGGTTTAGGGTAACAGTCCAAACCGATCTTAAGGATCATGGAACTACGTTAAAGTAATATAGAATCTCATGGGAAAGCCCGTATGGTCTACGGCAAGGGACTGAACATTTACATGGAACAAAACATACGAGTTGAGTAACCTATATATGCGATATACTAGGTTGACATGGACCATTACACAACTTTTGGGTAAGGGTCATTCACGGATAACACGTGATACAGTTGGGATACTAGTACGGTAGGTGCAGAGCAGATGTACAGGATAGATACCATGGGACGTTATACGTGATAGATATCTTGGGGATATTATACTTGATAGAAACCTGACGATGTGATACCTTGTTTTATCTTGACATCGTAATTTATCATGACACCTTAGTTTATCTGAGTTCAGTAGTTCATCCTGTTATTTTGATTTAGCTTATCTATCTTGTTATCATGCTTATGTTCATCTCAGTTTCTCATGTCAGTTAACTTTACTAGTTTTTATGCTAATAGTAGATAGGGCTTACTCAGTCTTTTTGACTGACCCGTTTTGTTTCGCCTCTTTTCTTCCGTTTCCCCCCCAGGTTACAGGGACGAAATACTGCTGTTTAGTTCGGACTTCTTCTGCTTGAAGGTCATCATGGATGGCTTGGACTTTCCTTGGCTATGGCTACTTTACTGTTTTTACTTGGGGAATAATTTATGAAAAAGTCTTTATGCTTCTTTATTATTGCAAGACAGGTTTTGATGTACTCTGATGTAAAAGGCTTTAGACCTTAATTATTAATGTTTATGAAAGTTTGATTTTACTTCCGCTATGTTATATGTTCTGCCTTGTGATATTTCTGTGCATGTTTACCAATAATGCCCCTCTAAAGCTAGTGCATTCCTTTGCGAGTGACCCTAGCGGAGGCGGGGTGTTACAGATTACCAGCCGACACATTTCTGATCAACAGCGATGTTATGTTCTCCATTCTGTTGTACTTTTGTCGCGTTCATTTTGCAACAATTTCCAGATTACTGTTCATAATCTGCTGTTACTGTATCAACATAGTTTTGACTGTCGTTGGTATAACAATCTTAAATCGTATTTTTTTGTTCCTGTTGTTTGTGCAGGCGAATATGTCTAAACAAACCAACACCGCGGTACCAGTGGTAACTGTGACTCAGCCTCCGACAGTCCTTCCACCAATTATCCTATCCCATGGCGAAAAACATGGAAAATTTACGGGGATAGATTTCAAAAGGTGGCAGCAAAAGATGTTGTTCTATTTGACAACTCTGGGCCTTGCAAAGTATCTGACAGAAGATGCTCCAACGATGGCTGAATTGGAACCAGATGCAACGAAGGTTGAAACCCTTAATGTCTAGAAAAATGCACATTCTATGTGCAAGAATTATATACTTAATGGCCTGGACAATTCTCTGTATAATGTCTACTGTACTGTTGCGACTTCTAAGGAACTATGGACTGCACTCGACAAGAAATACAAATCTGAGGATGCAGGAATGAAGAAGTTCAAAGCAGGGAAAATCCTCGACTTCAAGATGATTGATAACAAGACTGTTATCAGTCAAATGCAAGAACTGCAAGTCATATTCCACGAGTTAAATGATGAAGGAATGACGCTTAGCGAATCATTCAAAGTGGCTGCTGCAATTGAAAAACTTCCACCTTCATGGAAGGATTTCAAAAATTACTTAAAGCACAAGCGCAAGGAAATGACTGTTGAAGAATTGGTGGTTCGATTGAGGATTGAGATAGACAACCGAAAATCAGAGAAAAAGGGGTCCTTCAACATGGCAGCAAAGGCTAATGTAGTTGAAGAAGAAAAGCCCAACAAAAGAAAGCGCGAAAATGGTCCTAATAAAAAGGCTAAAAGGTTTAAAGGTTCTTGTCATAACTGTGGAAAGAAAGGACACAAGGTAGTGGAATGTCGCGGAAAGAAGAAGAAATCTGATGCAAATGTGGCTGAAGTTTTTGATGGCATTTCTGACATGGACTTGTGCGCGGTAGTTTCTGAATGTAACCTTGTTGGAAACAACAAGGAATGGTTCGTGGACACTGGGGCCACTCACCACATTTGTGCAAATAAATGGATGTTCACGACTTACAAACTTGCTACCGAAGAGGAACAGTTGTATATGGGCAACTCGTCTGCATCAAAAGTTGAAGGAAAAGGAAAGGTTATGCTCAAATTGACTTCTGGAAAGGAACTTACCTTAACCGATGTCCTTCACGTTCCAGACATCCGTAAAAACTTGATTTCTGGATCGCTTCTTAGCAAGCATGGCTTCAAACTCATATTTGTGGCAGATAAATTTGTATTATCGAAAAATGGGGTGTATGTGGGAAGGGGTTGTGTTAGTGATGGCTTATTTAAAGCTAATGTAACTACCATTGTACCAAAAGACGATATGAATAAATTTGAATCTTCTGTTTATATCGTAGACTCTTTTAACATTTGGCATTCTAGTTTAGGGCATGTTAACTTTGAAACATTGCAAAAATTGTTTAATCTAGACTTTATACCAAAATGTAACACAGACTCCGACTATAAATGTCAAATATGTGCAGAAGCGAAAATGACTAGAACCTCGTTTCATCACATTGAACGAGAGACTAAACCTCTAGAATTAATACATACTAATGTATGCAATTTGAAAATGTGTCAAACTAGAGGTGGAAAGAGGTACTTTATCACATTCATTGATGATTGTACCGGATATTGTCATGTATATCTCGGTAGAAGCAAGGACGAAGCAATTGACATGTTTAAACAATAAAAGTCAGAAGTTGAGAATCAACTCAATAAGAAAATAAAATCTTTAAGGAGTGATAGAGGAGGAGAATACAAATCTTCGTTTGAGGAATTCTGTGCTGAGCATGGAATTATACATCAAACTACAACCCCATATTCACCTCAATCCAACGGTATAGCCGAATGGAAAAATAGAACTCTGAGAGAAATGATGAATGCCTTACTAATTAGTTCTGGATTGCCAGATAACTTTTGGGATTCTTTTGGCAAATCACATTTTGAATAAAATACCTTGAAAGAAAACATCAAAATCTCCACATGAACTTTGGAAAAATTGACCACCATCCTACAAATACTTGAAAGTGTGGGGGTGTCTTGCCAAAGTAGAAATACCAAAACTGAAAAGGTCAAAATTGGACCAAAGACTATAGATTGCATATTCATTGGATATGCTCATAATAGTAGTGCATATCGATTTTTGGTGTACAAATATGAAATTGATGACATTCATGAAAACACCATTATCAAGTCACGAAATGCTAGATTCTTTGAACACATTTATCCTCTAAAATCGTCTATTGAAACAATTGTTCAAAAGAGATCAAGAGATACAGATACTCCTGAGGATAATGTTAATCAAAGCTCGAATGAGAGAAATGTTGAAACTGAGGTAGAGGAACCCAGAAGGAGCAAGCGATAAAGGAACTCTAAATCCTTTGGACCTGATTTCTATGCATATATAATAGAAAATGAGCCTCTAACTTACCAAGAAGCAATGTCATCTCCCGATGCTCCTTATTGGAAAGAAGCCGTCAATAGTGAAATAGAATCCATTCTACAAAACTATACATGGGAACTAGTGGATCTCCCTAAAGGATCAAAACCACTAGGATACAAATGGATATTTAAGAAGAAACTAAAGGCTGATGGCTCAATAGTCAAGTATAAAGCAAGACTTGTAATAAAAGGATTCAAACAGAAGCAAGATCTAGATTACTTTGATACATACTCTCCAATTACCAGAATAACATCAATTATGATGCTTACTGCAATCACATCTATATTGAATTCGGAAATACACCAAATGGATGTAAAAACTACATTTTTGAATGGTGAACTGGAAGAAGAAATATATATGCAGCAACCAGAAGGGTTTCTATGCCCAAGAAATGAAAATAAGGTATGCAAATTAGTAAAATCTCTTGATGGCCATAAACAAGCACTAAAATAATGGCATGAAAAATTTGATGAAACAATGTTATCAAATGGATTCAAAATAAATGAATCAGATAAATGCGTCTATATAAAATGTATAGATGTCGGATATGTCATTGTTTGTCTCTACGTTGATGATTTACTGAACCTAGGAAATAATAAGGTCATAATAAAATCTACGTAGGACATGCTATCCTTTAGATTTGATATGAAGGACCTAGGAGTGGCCGATGTAATCTTGGGTGTGAAAATTATAAAAACACCACAAGGATATGCATTATCTCAGTAACATTACATTGCTAAATTACTTGAACGGTTCAAGCAGTATAATATAACCATTGCAAAATCACTAGTGGATATGAACCAAAATTGGGTAAAGAACACTGGTGATGGAATATATCAGCTTGAATACTCTCGTATACTAGGAAGTATTTTGTACGTCATGAATTGTACTAGGCCTGATATTGCATACGCTATAAGCAAGTTGAGTAGATATACCAGCAATCCTGGCAAACATCACTGGAAAGAAATAATCAGGGTCCTAGGATATCTAAAGTACACACAAAACTATGTGTCGCAATATGAGAAGTATCCTTCAGTAGTAGAAGGATATAGTGATGCCAATTGGATAACTGGCTCAAATGACACAAAATCCACAAGTGAATATGTGTTTACACTAGGAAATGGAGCAATCTCTTGGAAATCATCCAAAAAGACTTGCATAGCAAGGTCGATAATGGAATCGGAGTTCATTGCTCTAGATAAAGCCGTAGAAGAAGCAGATTGGCTTAGGAGTTTCTTGGAAGGTATTCCAAATTGGGAAAAACCTGTACCTCCAATATGTATACATTGTGATAGTCAATCTGCTATAGGAAGTGCAGATAGTACATTGTATAATGGTAAGTCTCGACATATTCGTCGTAGACACAAAACCATAAGACAACTTCTCTCTAATGGAGTTATCACTATAGACTATGTAATGTCAAAGGATAACATAGCGGATCCACTAAACAAAGGCTTGCCAAGAGAGAAAGTTCAAATCTTATCGATGGGAATGGGTTTAAGACCTATGAATTAGAATTTCTAAAATGGAAACCCCACTTAGTTGACTGGAGATCTCAAGATCTAGGTTCAAAGGGACAACTAAGTTTAAGATAAACTTGATGGCACTGTTAACTGCAAACCATTCCTATGATAAGTCAGTGCACTACCTGTCGGAGAATAGGATAAGGATGGCTTTTAATGATGTCTATACTTTGTTGCTATAAAGAATCAAGTGGGGTATTATGGGATACTCCTTATAGAATTACCTATGTGAGTGCGAAGGCGCCGCTTCAAGAAGAATTGTCAGGTCAAATTCTTCAAGCACTCATGAAACCAAGTTGGTGTTCATGGCAAAAATGAACACAAATAGAGAACCAAGGAGTTAAAGAATATTTGTCATGTGTTATCTTTATAGACTTACACAAACAGCTTACAGTTCAAAGACAGTCTAGTCCACTAATTCGCCAGTTAGTTATAACGATAAAACACTAGGAAAAGTTCAAGGCCTCTGTGCTACTTTTACCGATATGATAAATATTCCACAAAATATCAGAACATATTAGACAACCACTCATTCATATGGGGGATTGTTAGAAATGAATAAGTGGATTTGGCAAAATTTGGCAAAATCACTAAGTCCCACATCGGGAAAACTTGTGCCTTAATTCACTACATATACAAAAGCTTGATATGTTATATCAAAAGAAAGAGGAAGAGAGAGAGGCAATTGAATAGCATGAACAAAGCATGTATATATTTCATATTATATTAAAAAGGTCAAAGATTAGGGCCTTGGGGCTTTTGGGGTCTCGTGATCTTATAGGGCCTCTGTATGCCGCCAGGCCTGCTTGCACTGTTCAAATGACTATTTTTTAAATAGCCGCGTAGATACCAATGGAAATAACTGTTGGTAAAGGGTCACAACCTTTCCAACAGTTGTTGCCGTTGCAATTCGAACAGTGGCATCCCTTCACGAATGAATACCTCTTCACAACCTATATAAAGGGCAGCGAAAAATCAAATCAGTATCAATTTTTCTGGCTTTCGCCCTTCTTCCTCATATGCTCTGTTCTGTAAATAAAACAAACTTGCATTCGCCGTTGCTTCGCCTGCTGCACTGTGTGGCGAAGTTGAATCCGTTTTATCTTGGGAATCGATTTGCACCAAAGCCCTTTAGTGCTAAGAAAGGGGCGCAAATACGATTTAAGGAAACAGTCAACTTCGGCTGGACTCGGATTACTGACCAACACATTTCTGATCAACAGCGACGGTATATTTTCCATTCTATTGTACTTTTGTTGCATTCGTTTTGCAACAGTTTCCAGATTACTGTTCATAATCTGTTGTTACTGTATCAACACAGTTTTGACTGTCATTGGTATAACAAGTTGTCTACCACATATAGTACTTCTAAGAATATAGTTTATCAAACGATGTAACTAAAAGAATGTTTATTGTTAGGGATCTATCCAGTTTTTTTGAATTTTTTCTGTATCCACTTGATAATGCTTTATAATTGTATATGTTTATCTATTTATATTCCGTGGTTATGTTTCAAGTGGATGATTGTAACTTAATGATGAACCGTTGGTTATTAACTTGAACGTAAAGAATTATACACAATTGTAGCTAATTCAAATAGGAGGTTGCAAAATTAAGATGTACCAGAGTCTATCTATCCTATGCCCATTACTGACCTAACATGTTAGTTAATGAAGCAACCCGAACTTCCCCGGTCTCCGAAGAGAAGAGAAAGAACGAATTACTTTGAGGACAAGATGAATCAGAACGCAAACAGAAGAACATTTCATTGTATATTACAACAATTCCATCAGAATACAAGAATATACAGAGTAAGAATAAATATTACATAAAAAATAACAGAGATTTAAATTACATTTAAATACATCGCAGCGGAAAAATAATACAATACACAACTAGAAGCAATACACGGATACAGAGCTTTCCGAGTATCGTCCCAGCTGTAAATCAGGATCCTGTGAATATAAATCTGCAAAACCAAAACTACTAGCTGCCCGTGTCAAAATAAAGGCACCCAGAGTTTAGGTTAAAACAATAAACTCCGGGTCATTCATGGGACTGGCGTGAGAACTAAAACAGTTATTAATCTTTATTTTAAAGTTAGGTAAATCAAGGGACCACGCCGTATAACACGGAACGGGTTTCCTCCCAAGAACACTAGTGCATAAAACAAACAGCACAATGCTAAATAAAGAACAATGAAGCTATTATAAGACCCAGGTCCCATCATGCAACGCAAGCCAGAGGATAGGGTTTTTACCTTATAATAGCCAAAGAATGCTTGATACGCTAAATTTCATCTTTTGATTCTTAATCAGACTCCAACCAAAAATTAGTAAGAGAACGATTCCCTAAGTATTAACCCCGAAGGCCGAAACCAACATCAGACCAATACCAAGGAAACCACCCATCTTAGCTCGTTTCCAGTTAGTTTCTGATTTTATATACAATCATAAATATCAATAATAGATGGCATGAGCGCCCCATCCCACTATGTCGCCATATATAGGTATACATTCAAAACCGCAATTGTCACGTATTGGAAGTTGGATTTCCATCTGTGAACCGAGGCAAAAGATAGTCCTCTACCGATTCGAGACGCTCTAGCCCGTGTCTCAGGACCCAGACACAGGTGGGCCCTTGGAGCGATGGGGCCGGTCCACCGATGTGGATTAAAATGCCTAAACACTGCGTTTCCCTGCCCTTTGGGGCGTCAATGAGCCAATGAATGACTCCATCCGCTTCAGATAGTCACCGATATATCCGAGGCGCCTTACAACAGCAACAACCACATAAGTCAAAATCGTCAGGGTGTGTAAAACCAATGACGCCACTTCTAACTAGAAAGAAACGCATGTCCTCCCTGAGGTCCTCTCCCATTTCTGGTTCACAACCGGGGTGTGAGGCTCGCGAATCAATGCTACACAAAGCTATGCCACACAGGCTGTGCTTTGATCATCAACCACAAGACTCTGCTTTTCAACAGAAGCCTTGATCATTTGCATCTTAGCATGCCACATAGGCAAACCACTCCATGCAACCGATATCCATCAATCACACAGAATGATATCCAATATCAGACACACAGTCCATTTACAAATCCGTTCTGGGTCTGAACGAAACCGGAGGCATCTTGTACCTCACATATCCATCGATCTCCAAGTACGTCTGGACGATCACCAACTGATTCCCTCCTCTTGGGTGTACAGCCCAATCAAGATCATCAGTAATTATCCAAACGATGTGAAGACCTCCGATCTCCAACCACCATCTTCATCATCGACTAATCGTCGAATCAGTTATTCAGAATGGGATAAACCCGGTCTTTCTGAATAACTCGCGTATATAATAAACAAGTGTTACACAAACACAATATACGCCTCATTCCAATTCATCAGTCACTAACCGTAAATTAGTAAGAGAACAATTCCCCAAATATTAACCCCGAAGGCCGAAACCAACATCAGATCAATAACCAGAAAACCATTCATCTTAGCCAACCTACAGTTAGTTTCTAAATTTCACATTCTTAGGGAAAGGTTCCCACTAATTTTATCAAAGATAAATTCTTTTAAATTTATTCTTTAATCTTCCTTTGAATATCACTTCAAACTAGTCGGGATTAGCGAACCACACCGAAGTAATTATTTATTTTATTTCCCAATCCCAACCTATTTATCCCATGAAGTAAAACTGGTCATACTTCATATCTAACACCACGGTGTTATCGGTAAATTCAATTACCATTTCACGTTCAAATCTAATTAAAGATTTAACTACCGTCTGGAGTAAAACTGGTGATACTCCATTCTCGATCTTTTCAATCTAATTAAAGATTCATTAAAACTCCGCTTAGTTTTAATCTTTGACTGGGTTAAAGAATCTGTGTCATTTAAAACACGGTTCACGATAAACCCCAAAATCACATCACATTTCAATCAGTCCCTAACCGTAAATTAGCAAGTGAGCAATTCCCTAAGTATTAACCCCGAAGGCCGAAACCAACATCAGATCAATACCCCAGAAACCATTCAACTTAACTAATCTCCAGTTAGTTTCTGTTTTTCTTAACTCCTTTGGGTCTAAGAACAGTATTATTGATGATACCATTCACGACAACCCAAAATCACATTCCATTAATCATCGGGTTAAAGAACAAGTGTTATTTAAAAAACTGTTCACGATAAACCCAAAAATCAATACCAATTCAATTCCAATTAAATATTATTTAATTGGTACAATTCATTAAATCTAAATAAAAGATTTAATCTTTTTCTCAACTAGGTTTAAGGACAGTGTTAATGAAGACACCATTCACGACAAACCCAAATCACATTTGATATTAAATACAAGGCTCTGAATAGAAAATATATCTGCTTATATTCAATATCAAATTCTACGACCAACAAATATCGTATTGGAAATAACGATATTAATATATCTTTCAAATTACCATAACCATATCTGTTTCATCACGAAATCCAACATCGAAATATTCCAAAGACAATTTCGATTCAAATCCATTCCAATTCAATTATTGGAAATTCTGGTTACCTTTGAAACCATTTCAAATCCAATTTATTTATTTTAAAAATAAATAGAATTATAATTCTAGTTCAAAACTAGTTCATTTCGATGAAAAACTATTTTTATCTTTTCAAATATGGATTTTTTCATCCCACTTCTTCACAAATCATTTCTTATGATTTTACACAAATTATTACTATTTTTAATAATTTTATCAAGGCCCGTACAGTCGATTTCCATCAACGGCCATCGAACTGCACTTACAGCGACCTTTTCCGAATTTGATTTGGACATAATTCCAAATCCAGCCGTTAGATTTCAAATGTCTAATATTCGTTTGAAAGCTCTTTTCGATACGAACCCAACGGTTCCGGTTTTAGGAGAACCCGGCGGTCGGATCTCCCGTAATATCCGTTCGAAGTCAATGGCCGAAATTCGCGAACTGCCGCGGCGCGGCGCGTTCTATTCAGGCCATTATATATATATAGTATATATATTTCGTTAATTTCCTTTTAAAACGTATTATATAAATTGTTTTAAATTCGTTTTCAAAACGATTTCAACTTCATATTCAAATTCAAATCAAAATTGAATCTTTCTAATATAAATTCGTTTTAAATTCATTTCAACTCGATTTCCATTCAAATCCATTTCAGCTCAATTTCAATACGTTTTAAATTCAATTCAAAACGATTTCAATTCTATTTCAATCTAATTCGAATTTCAATTCTTTTCAATTTAATTCGAATTTCAATTCATTTCAATTTAATTTGAATTTTGAAATCACTTTCAATATTCATTGAAAAACGAATAAAATCGATATAAATATCGTTCACGTCAAAGTAGCGTCAATCTAATCAACACGGCTTTTATTCAACATATGATTATTTTTTCTATTCAACACATGAATATATATATTTTCAATTCAACACATGAATTTATTTTCTATTCAACACATCAATATATATATTTTCAATTCAACACATGAATTTATTTTCTATATTGGAATGAGGCCCAATCAATTACCATACAATGTTAATTATATGGATTTTCTACAACACATGTATAAAATAACAACGATAAATAATCAACCATCATCCAGAGTGCACCACACAACAGCATAAGCATTAAATATAAATAACTAGCGCTTAAACAGTCTGCCAATCCATCGATTGACATACAACTAAACAATCGGGATTAGTGTACGTCAAATCTCATCGCAATACCCGTGTGAGGTTTCAAATCAACAATCACAGATTTTATTTGTGCAGTTGGGCGATGTGTAAAATTTACCATCCCAATCAATATCAGTCAAATCAGTGTATATAAACAAATCATCCGATTTGTTTATATTTAATTATTCACATTCACGTTAAAAATTATATTTTGAACTATAAAATATTTTTAAGTACTTAAATATTTTATTTCATTTCACATCACATCACACAATCAACTACACATCAAAATCAAACAAACAAGCATACAAGCCATCCATGGTCTGTGGACGACGGGTGTCGGGTGCTGCTAAGCACCGTCTGCATCCTAGTATATATTTCAAACTAGAAATAAATTAAAGGTGAGGTGTTCTCACAGTGGTCGGTTTTATTTCTGAATTTCAGAATAGTTTGGATTTGAATTTATCTGAAATTCTAACTTGATCCATTTCAGTTCTGGTCTATTCCATTGCGTAGAGCTTGGATTCACGATTCCAAAGGATCTGACGGTTCGTTAATCCGATATCATACAAGCTAGATATGAAATTTTAAACGTTAATGACATTTTTGAATTAATTAATAACTTAATTAACCAAAATAAAGCCACCTTCTTCCCAAAACAACACAGCCCGTTATCGAACCCACTGCTCCAAATTAGGGTTCCCTGTTTTGCATTAACCAAGGCGGCGGTGCTAGATCATCCCCCACCGCAAGGACGACCTCCGACCCCCCTTCCATCGCCCGGCGGCGCAGCTATCTTGGTAGGCCCCAAATTCCAGAAAACCCTCCCCAACGTCGACACTTCTCGATCAAATTCCTGCAAAGATACCGCACTAGCACCCATCGCCACCGTTCATCTTCAAGATGCCACGGAGCCCTTCGATTTCCATGTGGAAGCTTCGAAACCCAATGAGTAGGTTAGGAGATAATTGAAGGGGAAGCATGGAGCAAAATCGGCCACCGATCGCATGAAATGGCGGCTCATTCAAAAGTTAGGGTTAGGGTTTTTCTAGTGGGGTATTTATATATAAATATTATATTATTTATTCTAATTAAATTCTAGAAAGTAAATCCCACATTCCAACTCCAAATCAAACCCAACGACTGTCGTCCCTAGCTAATTACCCCCATTCCGAGAACAATGGGACATGTTTCATAAGCCAATTTGACTGTTTCGATCAGTTTCCGTCAAAATCAAAATATAATTCTATATATTAAATTTGAACGCACATTTCAATTTACCGGGCCCACATACGGACTTTGAAAATTCCCGAAAAATATTTTCTAGCTTCGTATTGACGATACGGTCCTAACAAAACTAATTTCGTCAAATTCTGAGATCGTTTGAAAAATGGTCATTTTCTAGTCGATCGAAATTGACTTAAACTGTTAAAACACATTTAACTTCGCCACGCTCACATATAGATTCAGAAAATTATAAATTTTGGAATCTAGCAATAACTTGACATCCCGGATCCAACAAAAGTAGTTTCACCGAAAATGAATGTCGTTTGCAAATTTCCATTTTCTAAGGCCTTTATATATATTAAAATATATATAAATTCCACAGTGACTTTTCTGAATTTTGAACTGGACATATCTTTCAATTTCTAAAGTGAAATTTCAGTTTCTCAACTTCGTTAGAAAGATATCATCAAATAGATTCAAATATTTCTTGTTTCGTTCAATTCTGACTTATATTGAATCTTGTACATTCATTTGAAATTCGAAATCGAATTTTCGAACTATCGCGCCATTTCAGGCTCGTTTTATAATTAAAATAAATTTATTCGTTTTAACTTTGTCGAAAATAAATTTTTCGTCGTTATTATTTAAAATAATCATTTAAAATATTTAAAATTCACTAAATTTGTCAAAATAAAAATTTTAAATTGGCCCAGATTTCCGGGTTATTACAATCTCCCCCACTTAAAACTTTTCGTCCCCGAAAAGGACCGAAGCCGAAAGTTGTTTAACTAATCAATTCAACTTCCGGTATTTTCATTACGGCTTAAGTTCTTCAACTTTTCAGTTTCCAAGAACTTTTCAATTTTTTCAAAAATTTGGCTAACACCCTAAATTTTCGAAAAATTTCGCCATAATCACCCCTGCACAAGGGACTTCGGGATATTTCATCTAGCCTCCCATGGCCTTCTTCAATCCAAAAGAAAAAGGAAAAGCCAAGCGGCTCATAAAATCATCATCACCCAAACAAAAAAGTAAATTATGGTAAACATGTACCTATTTGTCGGGCAAACAATTTTATTCTTCTGCTCTAGCCTCCTTGTTATGACCTGTTCAATGTAAGTACATGTATATGCATGCAAATGCGATAAATTTTCAATACAATTCACTATTTGATCAATTTGGCTAAAGGTTCAAAATTTAATTACTCAACCAATAATCAAACAACATAACCAGCAATCAATTAGTTGATTAGCTTTTCAAATTCAGAATTTTGATATATAGTCAAAAATCACATTTTTGATGCCAAGTCACAATCAATATATTCTAACTATATTTTGGTTCTCACACCAGTCTAATGGAAATATATAGATATCACACTTTCGGCACTCGGACATCAACTCTGATGACGATGCAACAATCATCAGAAACATCTCCGGGCGATTAGAATGTGATTCTATATCTATCTAGTATATTGGAGGCTTCTAATACACGTGGATCAGACATATATTAAAATCTCTATATACGTGATAGTCCAAATTCAATATAAAATAAATAATCAAATACGAATAGTTGATTTAAATTTTCAAAACAAAATTTGTTTCATTTTAAAAATATACCTTTCACACTCGTTCTAGGATACTACTGATCCTATCTCTAACGAGTCATCCTCGTTGGATATTACTAACCCAATCTCTGATGAATTCTTTCGTTTGGTTCTAATGTGTCTTGTTCTACGAGCTCTGTAAACCAAAGCTCTGATACCAAATGAAGCGACCCGAACTTCCTCGGTCTCCGAAGAGAAGAGAAAGAACGAATTACTTTGAGGCAAGACGAATCAGAACGCAAACAGAAGAACATTTCATTGTATATTATAACAATTCCATCAGAATACAAGAATATACAGAGTAAGAATAAATATTACACAAAAAATAACAGAGATTTAAATTACATTTAAATACATCGCAGCGGAAAAATAATACAATACACAACTAGAAGTAATACACGGATACAGAGCTTTCCGAATATCGTCCCAACTGTAAATCAGGATCCTGTGAATATAAATCTGCAAAACCAAAACTACTAGCTGCCCATGTCAAAATAAGGGCACCCAGAGTTTAGGTTAAAACAATAAACTCCAGGTCAGTCATGGGACTGGTGTGAGAACAAAAACAGTTATTAATCTTTATTTTAAAGTTAGGTAAATCAAGGGACCATGCCGTATAACACGGAACGGGTTTCCTCTCAAGAACACCAGTGCATAAAACAAACAGCGCAATGCTAAAAAAAGAACAATGAAGCTATTATAAGACCCAGGTCCCATCACACATTGCAACGCAAGCCGGAGGATAGAGTTTTACCTTATAATAGCCAAAGAATTCTTGATACGCTAAATTTCATCTTTTGATACTTAATCAGACTCCAACCGTAAATTAGTAAGAGAACGATTCCCTAAGTTTTAACCCCGAAGGCCGAAACCAACATCAGACCAATACCCAGGAAACCACCCATCTTAGCTCGTTTCCAGTTAGTTTCTGATTTTATATACAATCGTAAATATCAATCATAGACGGCATGAGCGCCCCCATCCCACTATGTCGCCATATATAGGTATACAATAAAAACCGCAATTGTCACGTATTGGAAGTTGGATTTCGATTTGTGAACCGAGGCAAAAGATAGTCCTCTATCGATTCGAGATGCTTTAGCCCGTGTCACAGGACCCAGACACAGGTAGGCCCATGGAGCGACAGGGCCGGTCCACCGATGTGGATTAAAATGCCTGAACAGTGCGTTTCCCTACCCTTTGGGGCGTCAATGAGCCAACGAATGATTTCCATCGGCTTCACATAGTCACCGATATATCTGAGGTGTCACGCAACGGCAACAACCACATAAGTCAAACTCGTCAGGGCGTGTAAAACCACTGTCGCCAGTTCTAACTAGAAAGAAACGCATGTCCTCCCCGAGGTCCTCTCCCGTTTCTGGTTCACAACCGGGGTGTGAGGCTCGCGAATCGACGCTACACAAAGCTATGTCACACAGGCTGTGCTTTGATCATCAACCACAAGACTCTGCTTTTCAACAGAAGCCTTGATCATTTGCATCTTAGCATGCCACATAGGCAAACCACTCCATGCAACCGATATCCATCAATCACACAGAATGATATCCAATGTCAGACACACAGTCCATTTACAAGTTCGTTCTGGGTCTGAACGAAAACGGAGGCACCTTGTACCTCGCATATCCATCGATCTCCAAGTACGTCTGGACGATCACCAACTAATTCCCTCCTCTTGGGTGTACGTCCCAATCAAGATCATCAGTAATTATCCAAACGATGTGAAGACCTCCGGTCTTCAACCACCGTCTTCATCTTCGACTAATCGTCGAATGAGTTATTCAGAATGAGATAAACCCGGTCTTTCTGAATAACTCACGTATATAATAAACAAGTGTTACACAAACACAATAAACGCCTCATTCCAATTCATCAGTCACTAACCGTAAATTAGTAAGAGAACAATTCCCCAAATATTAACCCCGAAGGCCAAAACCAACATCAAACCAATACCCAGAAACCATTCATCTTAGTCAATCTACAGTTAGTTTCTAAATTTCACATTCTTAGGGAAAGGTTCCCATTAATTTTATCAAAGATAAATTCTTTTAAATTTATTCTTTAATCTTCCTTTGAACATCACTTCAAACAAGTCGGGATTAGCGAACCACATCGAAGTAATTATTTATTTTATTTCCCAATCCCAACCTATTTATCCCATGAAGTAAAACTAGTCATACTTCATATCTATCACCATGGTGTTATCGGTAAATTCAATTACCATTTCACGTTCAAATCTAATTAAAGATTTAACTACCGTCTGGAGTAAAACTGGTGATACTCCATTCTCGGTCTTTTCAATCTAATTAAAGATTCATTAAAACTCCACTTAGTTTTAATCTTTGACTGGGTTAGAGAATCGGTGTCATTTAAAACACGGTTCGCGATAAACCCCAAAATCACATCACATTTCAATCAGTCCCTAACCGTAAATTAGCAAGTGAGCAATTCCCTAAGTATTAACCCTGAAGGCCGAAACCAACATCAGATCAATACCCCAGAAACCATTCAACTTAACTAATCTCCGGTTAGTTTATGATTTTCTTAACTCCTTTGGGTCTAAGAACAGTATTATCGAGGATACCATTCACGACAACCCAAAATCACATTCCATTAATTATCGGGTTAAAGAACAAGTGTTATTTAAAACACTGTTCACGATAAACCCAAAAATCAATACCAATTCAATTGCAATTAAATATTATTTAATTGGTACACTTCATTAAATCTAGATAAAAGATTTAATCTTTTTCTCAACTGGGTTTAAGGACAGCGTTAATGAAGACACCATTCACGACAAACCCAAATCACATTTGATATTAAATACAAGGCTCTGAATAGAAAATATATCGGCTTATATTCAATATCAAATTCTACGACCAACAAATATCGTATTGGAAATAGCGATATTAATATAACTTTCAAATTCCCATAACCATATCTGTTTCATTACGAAATCCAACATTGAAATATTCCAAAGACAATTTCGATTCAAATCCATTCCAATTCAATTATTGGAAATTCTGGTTACCTTTGAAACCATTTCAAATCCACTTTATTTATTTTAAAAATAAATAGAATTATAATTCTAGTTCAAAACTAGTTCATTTCGATGAAAAACTATTTTTATCTTTTCAAATATGGAGTTTTTCATCCCAATTCTTCACAAAACATTTCTTATGATTTTACACAAATTATTACTATTTTTAATAATTTTATCAAGGCCCGTACAGTCGATTTCCATCAACGGCCATCGAACTGCACTTACAGCGACCTTTTCCGAATTTGATTTGGACATAATTCCAAATCCAGCCGTTAGATTTCAAATGTCTAATATTCGTTTGAAAGTTCTTTTCGATACAAACCCAACGGTTCCGGTTTTAGGAGAACCTGGCGGTCGGATCTCCCGTAATATCCGTTCGAAGTCAACGGTCGAAATTCGCAAACTGCCGCGGCGCGGCGCGTTCTATTCAGGCCATTACATATATAATATATATATTATATATATTTCATCGATTTCCTTTTAAAACGTATTATATAAATCGTTTTAAATTCGTTTTCAAAACGATTTCAACTTCATATTCAAATTCAAATCAAAATTGAATCTTTCCAATATAAATTCGTTTTAAATTCATTTCAACTCGATTTCAATTCAAATCCATTTCAGTTCAATTTCAATATGTTTTAAATTCAATTCAAAACGATTTCAATTCTATTTCAATCTAATTCGAATTTCAATTCTTTTCAATTTAATTTGAATTTCAATTCATTTCAATTTAATTCGAATTTTGAAATCACTTTCAATATTTATTGAAAATTGAATAAAATCGATATAAATATCGTTCACGTCAAAATGGCATCAATCTAATCAACATGGCTTTTATTCAACACATGAATATTTATTCTATTCAACACATGAATTTATTTTCTATTCAACACATGAATATATATATTTTTTCAATTCAACACACGAATTTATTTTCTATTCAGCACATGAATATATATGTTTTCAATTCAACACATGAATTTATTTTCTATTCAACACATGAATATATATATTTTCAATTCAACACATGAATTCATTTTATATTCAACACATGAATATATATATTTTCAATTCAACACATAAATTTATTTTCTATATTGGAATGAGGCCCAATCAATTACCATATAATGTTAATTATATGGATTTTCTACAACACATGTATAAAGTAACAACGATAAATAATCAACCATCATCCAGACTGCACCACACAACTGCATAAGCATTAAATATAAATAATTAGCGCTTACACAGTCTGCCAATCCATCGATTGACATACAACTAAACAATCGGGATTAGTGTACGTCAAATCACATCCCAATACCCGTGTGGGGTTTCAAATCAACAATCACAGATTTTATTTGTGCAGTTGGGCGATGTGTAAAATTTACCGTCACACTCAATATCAGTCAAATCAGTGTATATAAACAAATCGTCCGATTTATTTATATTTATTTATGCACATTCACGTTAAAAATTATATTTTTAACTGTAAAACATTTTTAACTACTTAAATATTTTATTTCATTTCACATCACATCACACAATCAACTACACATCAAAATCAAACAAACAAGCATACAAGTCATCCATGGTCTGTGGACGATGGGTGTCGGGTGCTGCTAAGCACCGTCTGCATCCTAGTATATATTTCAAACTAGAAATAAATTAAAGGTGAGGAGTTCTCACAATGGCCGGTTTTATTTCTGAATTTCAGAACAGTTCGGATTTGAATTTATCTGAAATTCTAACTTGATCCATTTCAGTTCTGGTCTATTCCATTGCGTAGAGCATGAATTCACGATTCCAACGGATCTGACGGTTCGTTAATCTGATATCGTACAAGCCAGATATGAAATTTTAAACGTTAATGACATTCTTGAATTAATTAATAAATTAATTAACCAAAGTAAAGCCACCTTCTTCCCAAAACAACACAGCCCGTTATCGAACCCACTACTCCAAATTAAGGTTCCCTGTTTTGCATTAACCAAGGCGGCAGTGCCAGATCATCCCCCGCCGCAAGGATGGCCTCCGACCCCCCTTCCATCGCCCGGCGGCGCAGCTATCTCGGTGGGCCCCAACTTCCAGAAAACTCTTCCCAACGTCGAAATTTCTTGATCAAATTCCGGCAAAGATACCGCACTAGCACCCATCACCACCGTTCATCTTTAAGATGCCACGAAGCCCTTCGATTTCCATGTGGAAGCTTCAAAAACCATTGAGTAGATTACGAGATAATTGAAGGGGAAGCATGGAGCAAAATCGGCAACCGATCGCATGAACTGGCGGCTCATTCAAAAGTTAGGGTTAGGGTTTTTCTAGTGGGGTATTTATATATAAATATTATATTATTTAATCCAATTAAATTCTAGAAAGTAAATCCCCCATTCGAACTCCAAACCAAACCCGACGACTGTCGTCCCTAGCTAATTACCCCCATTCCGAACACAATAGGACATGTTTCACAAGCCAATTTGACTATTTTGATCAGTTTCCGTCAAAATCAAAATATAATTCTATATATTGAATTTGAACGCATATTTCAATTTACCGGGCCCACATACAGACTCTAAAAATTCCCGAAAAATATTTTCTACCTTCGTATTGACGATACGGTCCTAACAAAACTAATTTCGTCAAATTCTAAGATCGTTTGAAAAATGGTCATTTTCTGGTCGATTGAAATTGACTTAAACTGTTAAAACACGTTTAACTTCGCCACGCTCACATATTGATTCAGAAAATTATGATTTTTGGAATCTAGCAATAACTTGACATCCCGGATCCAACAAAAGTAGTTTTATCGAAAACGAATGTCATTGTAATGGATGGAATTTTCGACCCAGAAAATCAACATAAAAACACACTGTTGACTATTCAAGCATCGAAAACACCAGGACATTAATAGAAGAATTTAGAGGGTGAGAAAGAAAAGATAGAACTAATAGAATAGAAGAAGAAGAAGATCACAACTGAACAGAATCAGAGTAACACGAAACTCGCAGCGGAACAAAATAAGATGTATTATATAACATAACTTTGAATACAAAACTGTATTGTATATACATACCATTATCAGAGTACAATACATCATATCACAGCGGAAATAACTCTACATAACTAATGGTGAAGCTTCCTGCTTTTGAGCTCCTCCAAGTGACTGCAAAGCCTGAAACACTTGACTGCCCGTACAAATTTGGGCACCCAAGAGTTTAGGGAAAACAAACAAAATAAACTCTGGTCAGTCATGGGACTGGTGTGAGTAAATTCCAACTATACGGTTTTACTTTGAAGAAAATCCTTTTGAAACAAAAGGATAATAGTAAGACCAGCCCACACATAAACATCGACGGCTTTTACCTTACTATAACCCAAATTACTTTGATATCAAAATCAGTGATATTATGATAATGTCTAAACAAATAATTATCCAAGTAGCAGAACGCTTGCATCTCACGTTCCACATATATATAGTATAAAATCATAAACCGCAGGGCGCTTATCGGAGAATGGATTCCAACAGACAAGGTATGGGAGCACCTTCTGAATAGTGTACTCTAGAGGGGATACACTCAGGGTTCAACAAGAACGTCTTGCAACCCGGCCACACATGACCGCTCACTCATTTAGTTTGAGTGTCGCGAATATATTGCCACCACGGTTGTAGGCCATCCAACCGTCCATCCGAAGATACAGAATCAAAAAGAAGTATAAATATGAATTTTCTCTAGATCGGTGACAATACTCCCTGCTTGGGGATGACCCAACTAGCCATGCTGCCTAGCCCAACTTTTGTTACTTCCCGGTTGTGAGGCTAGAGGCTACGTTTATCTTCAGAACATCTGATCATCATTCTTTTTGAATGTCACGTTGTCAAATCCGCAATCACATATTGATTACACAAATGCACACTGGGTGTAGAGTAAAGAGAAGTCACCTTCTCCCCACCAACTTGGTATATTCGTAAAATCAACGGCATGACCGTTGGAAATACTCTGTCAGACACTCGTCCATACAAGTTGTCCTGGGACTGGACAAACAAAACATCATTCTAGAACTGGGCGACCCTTGCATTTAACTCCGTCTTCAATTATCCTCAGCATATCTATTTCATAGCGCTTATGCCTATACGGAGTGGTTTCCGGATAATAAATCCAACCAGTCTCTCCGTATTGACAACGACGGTCAAACACTTCGATAGTCGGTTATTTAACTATCGGAGTTAAAACAACATCCATTCTAATGTATAACTAAACATCATACAATCACGGGCGCTTTTTATTTAACATTCGTTATATTTCAAATTTCCATATCTCACTAGATATTTCTCAAACTCTGTTTTTGCCTTTAACACTTTTGGAAAACATTTCCAATTATTATAAACTTTTATTCTTTCATGTTCCAAAAATATCCGTTATTAACGTTCGAACTATTTCCCATTAAGTTCACATTCCTTATTCCTATACTTGGGTAATCTACCTTATTTACACTGGAAAATATTTCCAAATTCATCTTAACCTTTTAATTGGCCCAACGTTCACTTTTAAAACATTATTCCCTTTGAATTGGAAATACCATCCCTTCTTATAGAAATCTAAACACCTTGATCATATAACTCTTTATTCACGTAATAGTCTCCCTTATCTTATTTACCGAAATCTCTTTCATACCTTTTCACTCCTATTCCACTTTATAAACTCTGTCTCTAAGTCAACCTCTTATCTAATCGATATCAAGTTTATAACTAAATACTGATTTCTATCCTATCAACATTTATTTGTTTATAACTAAATGTTAATTATTCTATCAGATTACAATCCCTAAAAATAGTTTATTTTTAATACTTTCGACATCGTCGAATTCTAGTTCCAAATCCTAACGGTTTAAATTCTAATCACATTTCGAACATCGAAATGCTGTCATTGTTTTCTAACACGATTCTCCAATTTCTCTTTCTAAAACTGATTCTTATATTTTCTTACGACATCGTTATTTCTCACTTTCGAATAAGTGGATTTCAACTAAACTGCTTCATTTCCTAGGAAGTGCTGCTATATATAAAAGCCATGCTTAAGTTAAATCAACAGCAGTTAATTTGTCGCTATAGTTCTAAACTTGTCATACGCTGTAATATTCTTTGTTATAACTAATCTTGACATTACAGTCACCCTTACCTTATCAACAGCGTTATTTTATCGCTATAGTTCAAACTTGTCATACGCTGTAATATTCTTTGTTATAACTAATCTTGACATAACAGTCACACTTATCTTATCAACGGCGTTATTTTATCACTATAATTCTAAGACTTGCATACGCTGCCATATTCCTTTTATACTAATCTTGACATCTATTTCCGTCACAAAAATCTTGACATCTCTTTCTGTTACAAAAATCTTGACATCTCTTTCCGTTACAAAAATCTTGACATCTCTTTCCGTTACAAAAATCTTGACATCTCTTTCTGTTACAAACTGATATCGTTCCTCGGTAATAGCGAAACTGTTCAAGTTGGGGTATTCTGTTTACCTCTCAGACCTTGATCGACAACGTTCTTACCTTAGAACCGATACAAGTCTGCATTCTAATCCCTTATTACTTATAATATCTATCCGGTCGTACTTTCATGTTTATTTTTAACTATGGTTTTATAACACCATATCGTTAATTTGAAATCTCTGGTGTTTGATTATTTATATTAAACATTTACTCTTTGCTTTCTCCATTCCACAGTTCTATTTATAACTTCTTAACCAAAAGGTAATTAAATCTTATTACCTTGGATTAATTTATTTCGAAACTGTTTCATTAGATTAATTGAAGACCAATTAACCTAATAATTATTTTCCCAAATAATAGTTGATTTAATCAACTTCATTCCATCAGTAAATTCGTTAACTGATTTTAATTACTTCTTAACATTAGATTAATATAATTAATCTAATAATATTATTATCCAATATTAAATCGTCAGATAATTTCTGCTTTATAAACTCATTTAAATGCCAACAATCGTTTTTATTTATTTTATAAAACGAACTCTAAAATACTGGTTTATAATAGAACTTCTATCATAAATTTAAATCTTCTTTTTAATTATAAAAATATAATTTTTATAATTAACCTCGTTGATTTGCCTGACGGCCAATCAACTCTTTAACAAAACGATGGTTTTACGATTGGCTGTCACCACTTTCTAAATAGATATCATTTATTTATTTATCGAACAGATGTTGAATATCCGTTGAACATAAATATTCTCATGGGGTTTTAAATATCATTCGGGTTCAAAAAGTGCATACAAAATAAACAATACATATAAATATCGAGGAATCCGGTCGGATTCCTCCAACCGGTTTCCGCATCCACAGATGTCAGTCAGCACAATTTACACTAACTCTATACTAGGGGATATTCTAATCGGTGGAATCAGTGTCCAACCGATGATGTGTACATATGTAACGGTGTATAATATTCAACCAAATTTAATTGTAATCTACCTAATCGACCATCACACAGCATTCAAACAACATTAAAATATATTA
The DNA here is from genome assembly GCA_030737875.1 of Allium sativum. Taxonomy (NCBI): domain Eukaryota; kingdom Viridiplantae; phylum Streptophyta; class Magnoliopsida; order Asparagales; family Amaryllidaceae; genus Allium; species Allium sativum. The sequence goes on along the minus strand of CM060913.1, from coordinate 293,479,475 downwards.
AAATATATTTAAAATAGATCAGAGTTAGTGATTTTACTCACTTTGGCGCGTTAACCGTTAAATAACGATTTGCATCGGTTGATCTGATCCGGCGTTGTATTCTGCCACTATCCAACTTCATCAGACCGACTCTTTCTGGCCTCAGTTCATCGTGCAACCGCCTGAGCGCAACTGACCATCCTCACACGTTAAAACAAGTAAAACCTTTCAACCTTGTCAACGCCTTCGCTACTCGTCCGAACCATTTTGACGTCCCGGTATTCAAATCATATCTGCCACCACCTTTTGAAACGTTCGCCAGTCCCAAATTCTCTTGCATTCCTTTCTTCCTACTCGTTCAACCCACACACTGCTCTTCGACCTCACCGGGTTCCACTGCTGATCACTATTCACAATACACTCAGTATGGATTCGGGTGGTGGTACGAAAATACACTCAGTATGGATTCAAACACTACCCCTTCAAATATTGTACCCTTTTCTGGTCTAGGTTCCATATTTATTCCCATATACTTTCCTCAATCATGAATTTACGCCCCACTTCGTGAAACCGAGGCTCGCCTAGTATGAACAACATGTCCATCTCCCCACTTTCAAGGTAACCTGCTCCTTCCCAAAACTCCATACTCACAAACTCTATCCACCTCACAACGTTAGCTGCTAACCCACGGGCGCACTCATCAATACTTCACGCCTGGACTTCCTATACATCATTCATATAATAGTCGGAACAAACACTAAATGCCGCAACAAAGCCCCTCCTCCTGTACAAATTTCAAAACCCACTCTTCCACTCTCTCCTCTTTCCTAAAATGTGCATGCGCATATCCTTCACAAGAGTCCATCCATGAAAAGAAGCCACTCCCCTGTTATTCGAACATGCCTGACATATATATATCCTTCTTTGCATTTGCATGCATGTACTTGCGTTAACCCCTTCATGTCAAAATTTACATGCGATCTGGTCAATGCTTTTCCTCTTCAAACGTTTGTCAGCACACCCACAGTTTTGCTAATCCTTCTTGACATCAACAAACCGTATGAAGACCCCTTCATTTCTCCACGTTCACTTGCACACCTTCTCGCATGTCCCTCCTGTGTCTCACGTCCCTATCTCCTACACTCACTCCCACATCACAGCTGCGTCAGTCTCCCTTTTTGCGTTGCCAGTTCCACTTTCATGCGCTCAGTACCTTCATTTCAGCACTACCTCAAGCATTATCACTCCTATACATCCTACACCACGTTATGCATGCAAATTGCTTTCTTTCCCATACCCACTTGTTAACGCATGCACAGTACTTTGCCTTGCCAACACCATACTCCACCAGCACCCTTACTGCCATCTCCTATGAGTTCAATACTTCAACTCGCTGGTTCCTCCGCTATAGTTCGCCACCCTCATTCGCCATATGCTCGCAACTCCTATGTTTGCTGCATCAAATCCCAGCGGCAAGAACCAAGTTCGAACCCGTCTAAATGCATGTAGAAAAGAAAAGTGTGTTTGCGCGAGTTCAGTAGAGTTAGTTTCGTGATTTTAAGAGGTGAAGTTAGATCTGGTTTTATAGAAGAGGGTAGCTTCAATTCTAAGCATTAGGGACGTGTGAAGGGTAGGATAGGGACAGTAGCACGTATACCAACCTTAGCCATGAAGGAAACCCATTATATAAATTGTTTTGTTCAGATATTTTCTCTTCCTTCTTACATGTGTACAATAGCCTACTGTATAATAGACTGTAAGTTAAGGTTCTTGATGTTGAAAGGGTAAGGGTGGTCACGTTTGCCTTGCTTCATTTAATGTTGATAAAGACTTGAAAGGGATTCACAGCATGGTCTTTATATTTTGAAAGCGTGAGCTGTGGAGAAGATATCCGCTACAATTGCTTTAGTATGATATCAGCTACAGTTCCTATAGAATAGTTTTGTACCCTTTTTATTTAATGACTCCAGTACTGGTTCCATGTTTGTATGTTGTATACCTCTTAGAGTGGTCTTCTTTGCTTTATCTCATTAATTTCGGTATGGTTTGTATAGCTTAGCACGTCTTGTTTAGATTAGGTATTCTGTTCATGTTAGGATCCGATGGTAAACATAGGATAGGACAGTATGAAGCTATGGGATACAGTGCTTAGAGGCTAAGGGATGGACGAAAATTAAATACGCAGTACAAGTTGTTCCTGAAAAACTGGTTGATATTTCTATTATCAAAACGTGTTGGGATACGTTAAAGAAGTTTTTTGTTTCAACATGAATACCTATTTGCACCCGACCATATTCATCCCATGATTGGAGCAAAGACCGTAGCTTCCCTTTTAAGGACTAGATGATACTTGTATATAGAAAGTGAGTTTATTTGGTATCATCAAATCCAAGGGTATATGCGGTTTCTTATGTGTAGAACTATATTTATTTTCGGACCACTACGAACAGAAGTAAGATTACGGTCATGTCCGGCGAGGTGCCACGATCCCAAAAATATAATAATACCAGTAGATTGACTCATATTGTGAAACTCTGAAATACCGATACAGGGTACAAAATACTTCAAATAAAAAGTTGCGTATTTAATTAATTAAAAATTACAGTAAAATTCTAAAAATTAAATTATCGCTGCGCCTCAAAAGAACCTTGTCCCGATTTGCAACCGATATCAAGTTATATTCAAATAACCGTTACGGTCGATATACGATTCTACAGCGACTTTCTGAATATTTGATTTGGATATATCTTGCAATCTACACGGCGAAATCTCCATTTTCCACTTCCGTTGGAAAGATATAGATCATCAGATTCCAATGCTTCTTGTTTCGAAGAAATCCGATTCAAAACGAGTCCGGTACACTCAGTTGAAGTTCAGAACGTTAAATTACGAACTGTAGGGTCGTTCTGAGCTCGACTATAATTAATATATATCTTTATACGTTCAACTTCGTTTTAATTAATATATAAATCCACTTATATTACAAATTCAATATTTAAACTGATTTAAATATTCAAATACCAACCGACAAAAATGTGAGACGTTACAGTCATTTGCAAAATTTCCATTTTCTAAGGCCTTTATATATATTAAAATATATATAAATTCCACAGCGACTTTTCTGAATTTTGAACTAGACATATCTTTCAATTTCTAAAGTGAAATTTCAGTTTCTCTACTTCGTTAGAAAGATATCATCAAACAGATTCAAATATTTCTTGTTTCGTTCAATTCTAACTTATATTGAATTCTGTACATTCATTTGAAATTCGAAATCGAATTTTCGAACTACCGCGCCATTTTAGGCTCGTTTTATAATTAAAATAAATTTATTCGTTTTAATTTCGTCGAAAATAAATTTTCCATCGTTATTATTTAAAATAATCATTTAAATATTCAAAATTCACTAAATTTGCCAAAATAAAAATTTTAAATTGGCCCAGATTTCCGGGTTATTACAGCTTGCTTGCACAGAAACTCAAGGGAGGATAATATAGTAATCTGGATTTTTTCCCCCAAATGATGAAGCAGGTACCTATTTTCTAATTATATACGTGTATCATTCTTTTAAATTGTTCGATTACAGGAAGAATTTTTGATGTAAAATAAGGTGCAAACTTTAGCTTTAACTTAAGACTCATCTGACTGTTCTTTAAAATTGGTAGAACAGTGATTCGCTGATCAGTATTGTGTGAGTATTGGTTTTTATAACTAACAATGTCTTTGGCATTTGGTTGTTTTGTTCTGGTGATTTTGCTGTTTAAAATGATTGGGAACAGGATGTTTATAATAATTGGTTAAAAAAATAAGTAAATTTGAGCACACGTTGCTTGGGATGGATTACAAAGTTTAGATCATCCTTTATCCTTATATTGCTGATGCATTTGGGCTTAACAATACCCGTTATGTTGGTTAATTATTAATCAGTTAGACTGTTCATATCTTTGGGTTTTTACTACCTATTGAAGTTGATTACTCTTCTAGATTTTGTACCCTTTACTCTTAATGAATTAAAATAAAATTAATTATCAGTTATAAGATGTGTGGACTTTTTCCTTATACAGCAAGGAGGATCATTTGTTAGTTGATTATGGCTGTCATTTTTTTGATGAAAAAGTGGTCGTCTTATGAGAAGAGCCGCTAATTTATTATATTAACAATAATCAAAATTCATACAACAGCTTGCCGGGTAATAACTATTACAAGAAAAATGCAGGATCATCACTGTGAAGATCAACACAGCAAGGGAGATAAAAATAGAGAAAACATTATGCTGCAAAGCTTTTATTGAAATAATCAGCTTCTAGATGAAATAGCATTAAATTACAATCTGAGGTGAGGTGTTTTGTGCTGCATGTTGGAAAATGAAGCAGAGCCGTAGCTGGCGATCGTGCAAGGTGGTGCAAGAGGCAATGAAACTGGTGCTTCAAGCCAAGGTGCTACTTTTGTAGAGTAAAGAGGTACAGCAGCCTTTATGAATAATGATCAGCCTTGCAGTGCTGCATAGAGCAATCTAGAGGTGCATCAACTATTAACTGTTGTACTTTACTCACTGTTGAGTCACAACATGAAAGGATTGAGCAACCTAGGAGAATTAGCATTGCTGGCTTGATAGTAAATTGACTGTTGTGTGAAGATATAAGATATGGCTGGAGAGTAAATGTTGCGTAGAGATACGAGGTGGTGGTGTTGCATTCTGTAGTCTGAAGTATGGTAACGAGTTGAAGGCAAATGTAAATACTTAGAGATTGGCCTGTGTGCACTCAGTGACAGGGCAGCAAGTTTGGCCTACATGCAGAGTCAGTGGTACCTGTGCAAGTATGAAATTTTGTGTCTAAAAATTCTTTGAAACGAATGAATATATGAACTATATACATAATGTTGCATGTACATGTGTACCTATACGTCTACTCATATGTTATGTAGTTATGTACATGTACACATCATATTTCTGAATTTATGTATATTTTTTATTGTGCTACCAAGAATGCCAATTGGTTATAGAAACCAATTAAAAAACATTATATTATGCAGTGAGGGATTATAGTAACGGATCATGTAATGAATAAGTATTTGTCCAATTGCTGCTAAAATTGTTGTGTTTAAAAGTTAAAGCATTTGGTTGATCGATCGTGCAAGAATGCTCAATAAATAATATTAAGTTGCATAGATATGCATAAAGGATGGGTATCATATTGAAACCTTATCATATTCAAAAAGGATGCTAACTTCTAGGATACTGAAATGTTTTGGTTATATATAATTAGTTAAGATAAGACTATGCAATTATTATGGATTGCTCAATTAAAAAATAAAATGAAATTAGATTGAGAAATGCAGTTTATGGAAACAATGTGAGGTGATAGGTTCATTTTATTAGGTTTTGACTTTCCAGCTATGATTTTTATGTTTGCTAAAACGGTTAAAATACAAACTTATCAACTGGCAAGTGCCATTGGCAACCGGGAAATCGATAAATTTATTCAGTTGTATTTAATTTCCTTCTATCGAAGTTGTTTGGAGATCTGACAAATACATTTCTTCATTATTAAATTCCTAAGGTAATTAAAGCTTTGAAGCTTGTTGTTTCCTAAATTTGTAAGCATTTGTTTAAAACCTACATGCGTCAAAGTTCTCAAGTTCTCCATGCACCAAATCGATCTAAAAACGTAACTTCATAAAAATAACATAACAAATTCTATGTCCATGCACGCCTTACACTACTATACTCTTCTTCATATTTAATACATAGATATTTCCAAACTTGAACATGCTACCATTTAAAACTAAAATGCATGAAGAATTAACTATACAACACACAAACCCTATTATATTTGTAAATAAATTTTCATAGTCAACCTAAGTAATATTAGTATCACAATAAAGGTACTTATCTATAGCTGTATAACTTAAAAATTACAAACTAACCAACACATGTCAGCAAATTAGTGAAATAATTTACATTAGCAAAAACTGAGCACTGGCCATAAACTTATGACTGTCTACCACTACTCATATGCCCGGTGCATAGCACGGGCCACACACTAGTATACATATGATACACAAATGAGTTAGATATGAGTAAGAACTTATCCAGGAAGGTTCAAAAATCGAAAATTCGTATGGCGGAAAATTTCCCGCTCTAAGGGGTTGACCCCCCTATAGGGTGTTGACACCCCTAGGGCTGACGTGGCAGTCGGTTTCTGGAGGCTGGAAGCTATATATACGGGTCCATTTCTCTTGTTTTCTTCACTGGAATTCAATGGAGGCCAAATGCTGCTGGTGTCTGAACTAAACTGGATCTGTTATCTTCTACAACTATAAACTAAAGCAAATCAAGCTTAGAAATTCGAGTGTAGATCCAACCTCTGCTATTTTCTATCTTTTCTTTTAATCCAAACACAGTGAGTTAGTTACTTTTAGATTTAAATGATTAAAAGTAATTTGTGACATGATTGATTTGGATATATACATGTCTGTGACTGAGTCATATTGGATCCATCGTAATATTGAATCTATAATGTTCTTGGACCCTAAACTTTATTATGTTAGATCTATTTTTTTTAGATGTCTATGACTGAATCATATTGGATTCATCGTAATATGTGAATCTATAATGTTCTTGGACCCTAGACTTTATTATGTTAGATCTATTTTTTTAGATCTAATTATTTTGTGGCTAATTCATTATGTCACATATTTGGATCTTACCCTTTTTCTAAGTTTGTGGTTAATTTGGGATTATCATTATCTGGACAGTTAAACCTTTGTTTAGATCTAAATCAACATTTGTGATTAATTGAGACATGTTATTATTGGACATATGAATTCTTATTTGGATCATTTCATCCTAATTATGTTAGATCTAGTTTTATCATTACTCTTTTCACTAGATCTATCTTTATGTCCACTTTATTATGTTGGAAATTACATGTTCATGCCAGTATGTATGAATATGTTCACCTTATCACCATGTTAGTATATATTTATGCTAGTTATGTCAGAACATTCACTCTTGTTATATCCCATTACCTTTCCCTTTTATCATTTATGACTAGGCTATTACCTAGCCTAGGCATGCCGCCAATTTTGTGAATGCGTTAGTTAGGGAACAGGGGGAAAAGGTTAATATTGGCATAATTTGATTATAAACATGAATTGGACATATAATTCAATAATCGGGGAAATTGGGCATTAATACCTATAAAGGCATAGGTATAATTAATTGGATACTAATGAAATGCCTAGGATTACAATTAGAAATTGTAACTGCACATATGGCACAAGGTTACGTTGCAGTAGTGGCGGAAGTTTGCCCGAACCCGACCGGCATATCCCGCAGCCACTAATGTTGAACCTAATGTGCGAGGCCTAAGTGCACAAATAAGAATCGGGCTAAGACACGAGGTTAGGCCCAACTTGTGGAAGAAGTCTTCCTAGACCCGATCGGCATATCCAGCATCCATAAGTTGTAGGCCTAATGTGGGGGTCTAGTCCATTATGATCATAAATGAAAATATGGTAATAATTGGAATACTTAACCTAGTAGAATCCATAGGGATTGTGTGAACATGAACATGAATAAGGGTTTAGGTAAGCTTGGAGGGTTAAGTTAAATATATTTGAGATGGGTGGGTAATATCTAATATAGGCCCACGAAACTTAACCAATTGGGGGTTATGTAGTTAAAGACACCTAGTGGTATACATAACTGATGGAAATAATAAATATATGTAATTGAAGACACCTAGTGGTATGCATAATCAAATGGAAAACCTAGTGGGGGATACAAGACAAAGGGAAAATCTTATATCATATTGTGTGTGCCCGGTTTCAGCCAATAACCCGAAATAAGTATCAAACATGTACTCTGAACTAGGTTGGAGGAGGGGCACACTAACTGGACTGATTGTAAGAGATCCAAACGTGGAGGATGGTGTGGGCGGCGTAAACCGACCGGGGCATGTGCTTGCAAGAGCCAGGCAGAGGGGGATAAGACGACCGTGACACCTGTAGATATGGAGTTGTGCATATCAGTGAGGGGTTGCCACTTTAGGACGTGATACCTATGGTGGGGCCGGCACAGAGTATCTACACGGATTAGGGAGCCGATCGATTAGGGCAGTAGTTAGGATACATTTGGACGTAGGCCTAAGTCTACCACCTTATAGTGGAAGTGTTCATCTCATTCTGGTTATACCAGTAATGGTGCAGAGTTATCATTAGGGAAGTGTATACACCTTATCCTGTCTACCTTGTCACACCGGCCTTTTATGTAGTTATCACTCTTATCCACTTTATATGCCTGTCATGCTACTTTTATTTATTTACTTTCTAACAGTAACTTAACTCGCCAGACTTTATGTCTGAACCTTTTTGTTTTCTCTTCTTTCGTCCGTTTCCCCCTGGTTCACAGGGTGGGAATTATCAGGTTTAGTCGGGACTCAGTTATCATCTTGCTAGGATCTATTTTGGAAGTATGGCTCAAGTTCTTATCTCTAATATGGCTTAACTCTCTTATTTGGGGGATTATGTTTTTTTATATACTTATGTACTCTGATGGTGCAAGATAGAAGTTATGTTGTTGTAATGGTTTTTGTGACTTACGATATTTTGGACCACGGTATTATTATTTATGTTTGAAATAAAAATTTGAATTTCCGGTTCTATCTTATTTATATATGTCTTGTAATATTCTATGTCTGTTTACCTATAACGCTTCAAGAAACTTAATGCATTCTCTTAGTGAGTGACATTAACGGACGTGGGGTGTCACACTTGGTATCAGAGCCGAAGGTTACCAGATTAGATAAAAGTTTTTGAAAAATTATTTTCAAAATAGGTTTAAAAGAAAACATTTTCAAAAAGAAAAGTTTGTTTTGAAAAACATTCCCTAAAAAGCCATATGTAATATCTTAGATCCTTTGTCTGAATCTCTTCCTTTTTCTTTTCAGCATGTCTGGAGACAAACATTTCAGAGGGCATTACGATACCCGGATGTTTTCGTAGGTATCTAGAGGCCATGGTGCCTGCCGAAGGCCAAGGAAACGTCCTTCCCCCAGCTGCACCCATTGTTCCTCCTTCTCCTCCAAGAGCAGATAATTTCGCGAAAATATGCAAAGATTTCCGTGCTATGGGAGGGAAGCCATTCCATGGGAACGAGACATTCGTAGAAGCGCGGAATTGGCTCAAGGAGACCGATGACTTGTTCGTAATCTTTGAAGTAGAGGATAGAAGGAAGATTCAGTTTGCTGCTTGGCTACTGAATGACGAAGCCTCATTCTGGTGGGAGGTCACCCAAGCTGACCGTCCGGTGGAAACTTGGGAAGATTTTAGACAAAGATTTGAAATGAAATTTCTTCCCCAAGTAGAGAGAAGCATGCAGATGGAATGGTTTTTAGCACACAAACAAGGGAACTTGACGGTGAAAGAGTATGTGAACAAATTCAACCAGCTAGCAAGGTTCAGGTTAGAATTAGTGGATACCCCGCATAAGAAGGCGGTTTGCTAAAGGGTTAAGTGAACCCCTTCATGGGTTAGCCATGTCCCATATTCCAATGGGGGCCACTTTTGAAAAGCTTGTCGATATGGCCCTAATGCATGAGGAAGCCAAGGGAGAAAAGAAGGAAGTAAAGGCTGAGGTAACAACGCAAAATAAGAAGGCATGGCCCAAGAAGGGGCAACAACAACAGCAGCAGAAGGAGAAAGGTGAAAAGAATGACAAGGCCAAGGATAAGAGGAAATATCAAAGTTGTGAGAAAGAGGGTCACTTAGTCAAAGACTGTAAAAGAAGGAATAACAACTGCTTCAATTGTGGAGAGGTCGGACACTTCGCTAGGGAGTGCCCGAAGAAACAGGGATCACAGGGACAAGGTCAAAGGACAGGGACTTCTGGAGGGCAGGTGCATGCTCTCGCGATCAGCGCTCCTGATAGAGGTAGAAAAATTTCTATGGAAGGTTTACTTTCTCTTTCTAATCATCCTATTAGAACACTTTTTGATTCTAGCGCTTCACATTTGTCTATATCAAGTTCTGTGGTTGAATCTTTGCACTTAGTTACTAGTATGGCAGTAGATCCCGTAGTTGTCTCAAACCCCATTGGTGGTTCGGCACATTTATCTATGATTTGTCGGGGTTTGAGGATATCTGTGTTAGGCGTCGAGTTTGAGTGCGACGCGTATATGCTCGGGTTAATGGGTTATGGGTTGATTCTAGGCATGTATTGGCTTACCACATATGGTGCCATTCTGGATTATGAGAAGAGGGTAGTTAGGCTTCTAATATGTCATGGGAGGACCCTCGAGATTTTTTGTGACCCACAAGGGTCGGTTATGCTTTGTTTGCTACAGTCTCTTGATGCATTTATTGATGATCTGCAATCTGTTCCAGTAGTCCGAGATTATTCTGATGTTTTTGATGAGGTACAGGGTTTACCTTCGAGGCGCGAGATCGATTTTCTTATATATTTGGTGGACAATGCAACGCCAGTTGCATTACCAGTGCGTCATGTGGATCCAAGGGAAAGGAGGGAGTTGAGTAAGCAAGTAGGGGAGCTACTTGAGAAAGGATTTATCAGATGAAGCATATCATAATGGGGTGCTCCAGTTGTATTCGCCACTAAGGCGGATGGGTCGCTTCGTTTGTGTTTCGACTATAGAGAGTTGAATAAACTCACTAAGAAGAATAGGCACCCACTCCCGAGGATTGATAATATTTTGATCTTCTCCAAAAGCGAAGAGGAGCATGCCCAACATTTGAGAGAAGTTTTGAAAACTCCCCGTGAGCATCAGCTTAAGGCAAAGTTCTCCAAATGTCATTTTTGGAGAAAAGAGGTGAGATTCTTAGGGCGTGTGGTCTCCATAGAAGGGATAGTTGTAGATCCTGCAAAGGTAATTGCAGTGTAGGATTGGCAGATTCCTAAAAATGCAATAGAGGTGAGAAGCTTTCTTGGGTTGGCAGGTTATTATAGGAAGTTCATTAAGGACTTCGCAAAGATATCAGCCCCACTCACTAGGCTGACAAAGAAGAATTTGGCATTTTCATGGGATACAGATTGTGATGTTGCTTTCCAATGACTGAAGAGGGCTCTGACAACAGCCTCAGTCTTGACCTTGCCTGATGGAAGTAAAGCGTTTACTGTTTACACTGATGCATGTGGTATAGGGCTTGGTGCAATTTTGATGCAAGAAGGGAAAGTAGTATGTTATGGGGCTAGACAGTTGAGAGTTCATGAGAAGAACTACCCCACCTATGATCTAGAGCTAGCCGCCATAGTATTTGCGCTTAAGACATGGCGGCATTATTTACTAGGCGAGAGGTTCGAGATACATGCCGATCATAAATCTCTCAAATACTTGTTCTCGCTGAAGGATCTTAATTTAAGGCAACAACGGTGGATGGAGTTCATAGCTTCTTATGATTTTGAGATTGCTTATGCCCCTGGCAAGGGTAATGTGGGGGCAAATGCACTAAGTAGGCAGAGGATGTCCTTAAGTCCTCTGTTCGTGGAGAGGAAGAGCTTGGAGTTCATCTCAACTTTTAATTTTAGACCCTCCATCGAGATTTTGCCTAATTTGTTTGCATCACTAGAGATACGACCAACTCTTATGGATTAGATAGGATCTTCGCAGTAAGATGACCGACAAATTTCAGATATCTTGTATAGGCTCAAGAAAGGGGAGACTTCTAGTCACCTCAGTAGATATTCCATAGATGAAAAGGGGTGGCTGCGACAAGATGGAAGGCTTTATGTTCCTCAAACTTGAAGTTTGATAAAGGAAGTCCTAGAAGAAACCCATCATTTTAAGATGACCATTCATCCAGGCGGTGATAAGTTGTATAGAGACATGAAAAGGGTTTCTTTTGGGCCGGGATGAAGAAAGATGTGGCAGAATTTGTTTATCAATGTTTAGTTTTCCAGCAAGTTAAAGCTGAGCAAAAGAAGCTCGGTGGTTTACTTCATCCTTTGGAGGTTCCTCAGTGGAAAATGGAGAGCGTCTTTATGTATTTCATAGATGGTTTGCCTAGATCGAAGAAAGGCAACACCAGTATCTGGGTTGTAGTAGATAGACTCTCACAAAGAGTGCTCACTTTATTCCAGTTAAGAGTAAGAGGACGGCATCATGGTTGGTGGCAATTTATGTCCAAGAAATAGTTCGTCTTCATGGAGTACCTTCTAGCATCGCAAGCGATCGTGACCCCATCTTCACCGGTGAATTTTAGAGGAGCTTGTAAGAAGCATTAGGCACACGGTTGTGATTGAGCACCGCTTATCGTCCTCAGACCGATGGACAGTCGGAGAGGGTGAATAGAATTCTAGAGGATCTTTTGAGGCTGTGTATCCTAGACTTCGGAGGGACTTGGGAAGAGCACCTTACTTTAGTAGAGTTTGCCTATAACAAAAGCTATCAAGCCAGCATCGACAAGGCACCCTTCGAAGCATTGTACGGACGACCATGTAGATCACTAACTTGTTGGTGGGGATCTACAGAAATTTATTACTTGGACCAGATATGGTTAGAGAAACTTCCGAGAAGATTGACCTTATTCGATGGCGGATGAATACAGCCCAAGATAGGCTAAAATCCTATGCAGACAAGAGGAGGATGGACATGGAATTTGAAGTGGGAGACTTATTTTTTATCTAAGTATCACCTCTGAGGAACGTGGTTCGCTTCAGATCGATAGGGAAGTTGGCACCTAGGTTTGTGGGACCATTTCCCATAGCCGAGAGAATTGGCTAAATGACCTATAGAGTAAAGATTCCAGAAAATCTATTCAGTGTTCATGATGTTTTCCACGTTTCTCATCTGCGGAAATGTTTGCATGACACCGGGGAAGTTGTTGAGCCAAGCATATTGGAAGAGGTAGAAGTGGAATGGGAGGCGATAGTCAGGCGAGTTCCTACCCGTATTCTTGGATCAGAAGTTAAGAAGCCACGCAATAAAGAGATCAAGATGATAAAGGTTCAATGGAGAGATAACCCATAGGATGCGACTTGGGAGACCAAAGACAATAGTTGTGCTTTGTACCCTTTTCTTTTCGAGGGTATGTTCTTAGCTCCTTTTTCCAAAGTTTTATTTGTGCTTATTTCTATCATTTGAATATATCCTATCCATAGTATTTTCGACCTTTAGATAGGAATCCTATGGATGTAAACATGTGTTTGAAACATGTTATGTTTGATGGATGTGAGCGGATGCAAGTTTTTGCTAGTGGCTGCCTGTGGATGCATATACACAAACATTAGGCACTAGATCGGCACAATCACTTTCATACTGCATATGGATGTGTGTGCATTTTCTTTTCTTTTATGGATGGAAATGGATGTATTAGCATAGGGTTGTTGCATTTGGACGAATGAGTATGTATACATATAGAACTCACATGTTATAATAGGATTACTTGCATACATATTGGATTTATGGCACTACCATACATTCCATTAAGGAGGTCAACTGAATCAGTAGACCGCCTGATCTTCGCACTAGTATTGGGACATATACACACACACCTTTGCATATGTTCATATAAGCATTAGAAGTCTTTAAGGGCAATGGATGCCAGTGATTAATAGGTGAGTAGATGGATGATGGATGGTAGGATATGCATTCTTCTCAACTTAGATATTTCGGGGACGAAATCCTTTGAGTAGGGGAGAATGTAACACCCTGTATTTTTAAACAACACTAAAAGAGGATAAATTAAATAATAATTAATTTAATATTCAGAATTAAGGGAAATGGACTGCGCCATTGTGTCCGTCTCGAAATTCTGGTCAAGATAGACATTTGGTTTACGTAAAACGGACACAGTATGAAGAAGTTATGAAGGTTTTAAGTTTGTATATGCGCAGAAGAATTATATATATACATATGGTACACATATGAGTCAGATATGAGTCAGAACTTATCCAGGAAGGGTTCAAAAATCGAAAATTCGTATGACGGCAAATTTACCGCTCTAGGAGGTCGACCCCGCTAGGGGGTGTCGACACCGGGGTCGACCCCCCTACAGGGGTGTTGACACCCCTAAGGCTGACGTGGCAGTCGGTTTCTGAAGGCTGGCAGCTATATATACGGGTCCATTTCTCTTTTTTCTTCACTGGAATTCAATGTAGGCCAAACGCTGCCGGTGTCTAAACTAAACTAGATCCGTTATCTTCTACAACTATCAACTAATGGAAATCAAGCTTAGAGATTCTAATGTATATCCAACCTCTGCTATTTTCTACCTTTTCTTTTAATCCAAACACAGTGAGTTAGTTACTTTTAGATTAAATGATTAAAAGTAATTTGTGACATGACTGATTTGGATATATACATGCCTGGGACTGAATCATATTGGATCCATCGTAATTTGTGAACCTATAATGTTCTTGGGCCCCTAGACTTTACTATGTTAGATCTATTTTTTTAGATCTAACTATTTTGTGGTTAATTCATCATGTCACATATGTGGATCTCACCCTTTTTCTAAGTTTATGGTTAATTTGTGATTATCATTATCTGGACAGTTAAACCTTTGTTTAGACCTAAATCAACATGTTGTGATTAATTGAAATCTGTTATTATTGGACATATGAATTCTTATTTGGATCAGTTCATCCTAATTATGTTAGATCTAGTTTTATGATTACCCTTTTCACTAGATCTGTTTTTATGTCCACTTTATTATGATGCCAATTACATGTCCATGCCAGTATGTATATGTTCATCTTATCACCATGTCATTATATATTTATGCCAGTTATGTTAGAACATTCACTCTTGACTAGACTATTACCCAGCCTAGGCATGCCACCAATTTTGTGAATGTGCTAGTTAGGGAATGGAGGAAAAGGGTAAATATTGGCATAATTTGATTATAAACATGAATTGGACATATAATTCAATAATTGGAAAATTGGGCATTAGTACCTATAAAGGCATAGGTATAATTAATTGGATATTAATGAAATGCCTAGGATTACAATTAGAAATTGTAACTGCACTTATGGACGAGGTTAGGTTGCATTAGTGGCGGAAGTCTGCCCGGTCCCGATCAGCATATCCAACAGCCACTAATGTTGAACCTAATTTGAGAGGCCTAAGTGCACAAATACGAATCGGTCTAAGACACGAGGTTAGTCCCAACTTGTGGAAGAAGTCTGCCCGGACTCGACCGACATATCCAGCATCCACAAGTTGTAGGCCTAATGTGAGGGTCTAGTCCATTATGACCATAAATGAAAATATGGTAATAATTGAAATACTTAACCTAGTAGAATCCATAAGGATTGTGTGAACATGAACATGAATAAGGGGTTAAGTAAGCTTGGAGGGTTAATTTAAGTATATCTGAGATGGATGGGTAATATCTAATATAGGCCCACGAAACTTAACCAATTGGGGGTTATGTAATTAAAGACACCTAGTGGTATACATAACCGATGGAAATAATAAAGATATGTAATTAAAGACACCTAGTGGTATACATAATCAATTGGAAAACATAATGGGGAATACAAGACAAAGGGGAGAGCTTGTATCATATTATGCGGGACACGTTTCAGCCAGTAACCCGGAGTAGGTATCAAACATGTACTCCGAACTAGGTCGGTGGAGGGGCACACTTACTGGACTGATTGTAAGAGATCCAAACGTGGAGGACGGTGTGGGCGACGCAAACCGACCGGGCCATGTGCGTGCATGAGCCGGGCAGAAGGGGATAAGATGACCGTGACACCTGTAGATATGGGGCTGTGCATATCAGCGAGGGGTTGCCACTTTAGGACATGATACATCCTACAGTGGGGCCGACACAGAGTATCTACGTGGATTAGGGTGCCGATCGATTAGGGTAGTAGTTAGGATACATTTGGATGTATGCCTAAGTCTACCACTTTATAGTGGAAGGGATCATCTCATTCTGGTTATACTATTAATAGTGCAGAGTGATCATTAGGGAAGTGTATACACCTTATCCTGTCTACCTTGTCACACTTGCCTTTTATGTAGTAATCCCTCTTATCCACTTTATATGCCTGTCATGCTACTTTTATATATTTACTTGTTAAAAGTAACTAGACTTGCCAGACTTTATGTCTGACCCTTTTTGTGTCCTCTTTTTTCTTTCGTTTCCCCCTCCCCCCTCCAAGGTTCACAGGGTGGGAATTCTCAGGCTTAGTCAGGACTCGGTTATCATCTTGCTAGGAGCTGCTTTCGAAGTATAGCTCATGTTCTCATCTCTACTATGGCTTAACTCGTTTATTTGGGGAATTATGATTTTTTATATACTTATGTACTCTGATGGTGCAAGACATAAGTTATGTTGTTGTAATGGTTTTTGTGACTTATGGCATTTTGGACCACGGTATTATTATTTATGTTTGAAATAAAAATTTGAATTTCTGCTGCTATCTTATTTATATTTGTCTTGTAATCTTTTGTGTCTGTTTACCTATAACGCTTCACGAAACTTAATGCATTCCCTTAGTGAGTGACATTAACGGACGTGGGGTGTCACACTTGGTATCAGAGCTAAAGGTTACCAGATTAGATAAAAGTTTTTGAAAAATTATTTTCAAAATAGGTTTAAAACACGGGTGCGTTTTTTAGAGGTCCCTATTAAGTTTCAAAATATTAAAAAAAAAAAAAAAAAACCGGTCATAAACTTATTGTAAATTAGGTCCCTATTTTTTGAAAAGTCATAAAAAAAATAAAAAAATCACGTAAATTCATATTTAAATAAAACATGTAAACACTAAAAAATTCAGAACAAAAAACCATCAAAGAAGGCGTCAAAAATAAAAATAAAATCAAAAAAAAATGAAATTTCCAGTTAAATGCATAATAGTATGCACATATATCATTTTCCTGCATACATCCGTGCATATTTTTCACTACATACATCTTCGTTGATTTTTATTCATACAAAAACATGCTTACATGTGTGCAAATATACCCAATATTTGCACACATTTGTGCAGGTTTAGTTTCAAATTTTCAAACCAAACATAGCTTACAGAAAAGTTGCATACATATATGCAATTATCAGTAATAATTGCATAAATGTATGCAACTATTTTTTTTATTTCCGTAGAATCCTGAAATTATTTCCATATTTTAGAATTTTTTTTTTTTATGAAGGAACGTTCTTTTTTTTTAAATAAAAAAAGGCGGAAGTAATAAAATAAGGGGCGGGTTTAAATTTTTCAAATCTTTTATATATATATATATATATAAATTAGGTCCCTACTTTTGACCAGTGTGTTATCCTATAAAAATGTTGCACACATGTACGCATTTTTTTGAGAAATTTGCACATTTGGATGCAAATAAAAATGAACTGAAATATTAAGTTAAATCTATCCGCTGAAAGAACTGCAATAATTGCATATGTGCATGCAATAAAATCAAAAAAGTGCATAATATTATGCATTTAACTGCAGTCTTTTCTGTTTTTTTGCTGTTTTCTTCTTTCTGACATTATTTTTGTTGTTTTTTGAACTGAATTTTTGGTATAATGCATAATTTATTTTATTACTAATTTACGAATTTTTTTTATTATTATTTTATAAGTCTTGAAAACAGGGACCTAATTTATATTAAGTTTATGACCGGATGTGAGCCTAATTAAGTTTCAAAATAGGGACGTGATCCTAATATTCACTTAAAATAAAGCATTTTCAAAAAGAAAAGTTTGGTTTGAAGAACATTTCCCAAAAAGCCATATGTAATATTCTAGATCCTTTGTCTAAATCTCTTCCTTTTTCTTTTCAGCATGTCTAGAGAGCCAAACATTCCAGAGGGCGTTACGATACCCTGGAAGGTTCCGTAGGTATCTGGAGGCCACGGCGCCTGCCGAAGGCCAAGGAAACGTCCCTCTCCCAGCTGCACTCGTTGTTCCTCCTCCTCCTCCAAGAGCAGATAATTTCGCTAAGATCTGCAAAGATTTCCGTGCTATGGAAGGGAAGCCCACAATTGCTATGTCATAATGTGTGCGAAACAACATCAACAACCATTATAAAACATTCATAGCAATCATTATCAACATAATTAAATAAGTCATAACTATGCACAAGCATTTTAGCACTAAAGCTTAATAGTGTGTGTTCTAAACTACGCATCCATCATAACAATCATCAATCATTGTTAACCACTAATAACCCAATACTATATTTAAATTAGCCTAACTACTAATTAAATATATAAATTGTGGTTAAATAGTTCTCACCGAACAGCTTTCCAATCTTCATGGTAGGCGAGCCTAGTTGAGCAAACGGTCAGACAGTATTTCGATGCACCGTCTTCTCCACCAATATATATATAATATAATATGTATACTAATTTCTCTTTCTCTATTATTTGAGGAGGAGGAGGATGACGATGAACTTTGGCAAGGTGTTGCTGGAAAATAGAAAGAATTATGGCATGGAAAGCATGGCCGTATGCTTTAAGAAGAAGGCAGAAAGGAGGAAATGGAGTGGAATGGTAAAAAAGTTGAGAAAAGGCTTCCTTATATAGGAATGGAGGGTTAAGGACGTGATGACACATCAAGGGGTAAGTGGAAGACATGCATGTAAGAAAACATGCAAAAATACAAGTGTCCTTACACTCGTCTTAAGGAGGAAAAATGATCTTTTGGTAGCATATCCTTTAAAATGCTATGAAAACTAAGGGCAACACTTTGTTCTAATGCTACTAATTCATGTTAGGGTTTGACCAATCCGATCGAACGACAGATAGTATCAATAAATCCAAACTTATTAATAATCATTCTCATTTATAATTCAAGTAAAATTTATCATATAACTTATCAAAATTATTAAATGTTCTTAACCATATATATTTATGTCAAATTCAAATTTAAATTCAAATTAATTATAAAAATTTCAATTTTAAATTGGTTAAAAATTCTGGATCGTTACATTCACCCCCCTTTAAAAAAATCATCCTCGAAAAGGAAAAGGAATTGTAACTACTTATTCGACATCTTATAGGTTTTCAAACTCAGGATTAAAATTCTTTATACCAAAACTCCCATTTCTCATAATGGATATATCAGGTAGAATATTCTAACACATATTTATGGATAACCATATTTACCATGTCCTCCAACGATAACTTCCAATTACCCCTTATATTTGATTCACCATTTACTGGACCAATTACTTATACTCAACCATTTACTGCTTTCCATAAAATTCAGAGTTATAAATTATTCTCTTTGATCTTATCTTGCAAATACAAAGGTTATGAAACTTACTCCCTTTCGGTTTCCAAAAATTACTATTATTCTTTACACAAAAAACTCGGTCATCTCAAAACTCATCTTATCTAAACGTTTCAGTTTAGGTAATTTCTTTTTACTATTCCCACTTGCCAAATATCCTTGAATCAAATTGTGAAACTTAATTCAAATGGTATTCATGCTTACTCAAACAGTTCCTTTTATTGCCATAATATACTTTAGAACTTATCGACTGTCCAAAATCGCCGATTATTTCAGATTTTAATTCCTTATATTATTTATGTTTGGTTATCCTCATTAATTATTCCAAATTCAAGGTTACAAAACTTATTTCCTTTAAACTTTAGAGAAACCATTTAGATATATTTTTATTAACATCTTTAACCCATATAGTCCAAAACCAAAATATCGTCAAATATCTTATCGTCGTATTGAATTCTCAAGATATTTGTATTTTAAATTTAATTAGTTGGCGAGGACTAATTACAAGATATCTTGATTGATTAATTCCAATTTAGCCTTTAAATTGTTTCCCGAACTACTTTTCTATACTTGGACTGCTTATGTAAATTACAATTTTACATAAACGTCTTTTAATCAACTAAGAAATTCCAATCACAAGATGTCCATGCTCACGTTTTAAATTCCTAAATATTTTCAAAGATCTTGCTCCTTTATATTCAAAATATATTCTTTCAAAATCAATTTCAAAGTAATTGCCAATTCTTACTCAAAATTTTGATTTGAGTTTTCAAACTGTATATGTAACGGCCATGGAATTTTCGACCCCAAAAAATCAACATAAAACCCTATGTCGACTATTCAAGTATCGAAAATACCAAGTCATTAACAGAAAGAAGTTAGAGGGTGAGATTAGAAAGAAAGAAAATTTGAATAGAAGAAGAAGAACACAACGGAACATAATTAGAATAAACATGAATCTCACAGCGGAACGGATAAAATATAATATATAACACAACTTCGAAACACAAAAATAAATTTGTATACACATACCATATCCGATATAACCCATATAGACCACAGCGGAAATAATCTATAAATAACTAATGGTGAAACCTCCTGCTTCGAGCTCCTCCAAGTTTATCTGTAAAATCCTGAAACACTTGACTGTCCGTACAAATTTGGGCACCCAAGAGTCTAGGGAAAAACACACAAAATAAACTCTGGGTCAGTCATGGGACTGGTGTGAGTAAACTCCAACCATTTACTATTTAACTCTGAAAATCCTTTTGAAAGAAAAGGATAATAGTAAGACCAACCAACATATACACATGGACGGTTTTTACCTTACTATAACCCAAAATATTTTTGATATCAAAATTCGATGATATTATAATAGTGTCTAATCAAATAAATAACCAAACAGCAGAACGCTTGCATCTCATGCTCCACATACATATTATAAAATCAAAAACCGCAGAGCACTTATCGGAGATTGAATTCAAACTATGACAAGGTATGGGACCACCTGCCGATCAGTGTACTCTAGAGGGGATACAACGGGGTTCAACAAGAACATCTTGCAACTCAGCCACACATGACCGCCCACTCATTTAGCTTGAGTGTAGCGAATATATTTTCATGCACGGTTGTCGGCCGTCCAACCGTAACTTGTAAGATATAGAATCGAAAAGAAGAAACAAATATGAATTTTCTCTAGATCGGTGACAATACACCCTACTTGGGTATGACCCAACTAGCCATGATGCCTACCCGATTTTTGTCATTTCCCGGATGTGAGGCTAGAGGCTACGCCTATCTTTTTAGAACATCTGGCTACCATTTACTTTGAATGGCACATCGTCAAACCCGTCAAATCACTAGTTGATCTTCCTAAACATATTAGGGTATAAAAGCTAAGAGAAATGAACTCCTTTGCCACAAGATGTAATAATTTGAAAAGATCGTCTTGTGTGATATGTTAGGAAAACTCTGTCAGACATTTGTCCATACAAGTTGTCCTAGGTCTGGACAAACTGAAAGCACTATTATGTAATAGGACGACCCATGTATTTCACTCCGTCTTCAATTATCTTCATCATAATCTAATTCGTAACGCCTATGCCTATACGGAGTGGTTTTCGGATAATAAATCCAACCGGTCTCTTCGTATTGAGAACGATTGTCAAAAATCATTGATAGCCAGTGATTTAACTATTAAAGAAAAACAACATCCATTCACATTTACAACTTATCATCAAACAACAAATAGCCCTTTTTAATTAACATTAATTTTCCAACTTTCCATATCTTTCTCGATATTTCTCAAAATTGTTTAGTCTTTCACACTTATTGCAAAAGATTTCCAGTTGTTATAAACCCTTATGGTCCCATATTCCAGAAGATATACGTTATTAATGTTCGAAAAACATTTTCGTCCTTTCACATTTCTTATTTCCTGTATTTCAGAAATCATTCTCGAATTTATTTTTCTAAATTAATAATAATAATAATAATTTCATTTCATTTATCCACCGTCTATAAACCAACTACTTGTTTTTATAAAACAAGTTATTGTATCTAACCCAACCGAAATTCGATTCCCATTTAAAAATAGATTTTCCTTTTTTAAAATCCAAATTCTTTTCTAATATGTTTCACGGTATTTAAATACCAGTTTATTTCATGCCAGTGTAATTCCCCATCTGAAACAAACAATAATTAACGATAGATTATTTATCACATCATATAACGTAATATATGAAAAACAAAAATATAATTATTGAGGAATCCAGTTGCATCCCTCCAACCTGTTTTCCTGCATCCACAGATGTTAATCAATATAAATAACATTAATTTCATGTCAAGATGAAATACAATAATAAACAGAATTAATATTCTGTCAATGGTTCATATATGTAACTATATTTATATTTCAACCAATTTATTAGCAGTCCATCCAAACAATAGTCACACAACATTCAACCATTATTTATTAGTATTAACTAACGTTTAGAATATTATAAAATTGATAGAGTTAGCGAGTTTACTCACCTTTGTCATTAATCGTTGAATAACGGTTAACGTTCAGTTGATTCAGTCAAGCATTTTATTTTGCCTAAAACTCAAACGAGCTCCAATTCGCTCCAGACCAGTTCAGAATGTAGCCTTCATCCATATGAACCCAACGCAACAGACGACGTTCAATTCTGACAATGGATGATAAAGAAATAATTGTTACAAGCTGTCAGATAATTAAATGGTCATTAACTCATTAAAATATAAATTTAATTAATATAATCACCTCATTATCCTATTTAAATTTTATTTAAACTTAATATTTTTCTTATTATTAATTATACTGGCTTTACCTATAACCCATCAGTCAGCCACACAACTTTAGACCCGCTTCATTTTGAACATGCCTTCTTCTTTCATATAACATTCGAACCATCCCAGTATATTGCTCCGTTATTTTTGCCACTCTTAACACCATACCCTATAGCCATGACTCACAGTATCTGCTCATGGAAACACAACATCAAGTACCCATTTTATTTACTTATCATTGTTATTCTTTTCCGTACCTAGTCTTCTTATATTACTCATCCCATTACTTCTCCAAAATAGTTTTGCTGCTCCTTCTATATCCAGAGAAACACGTGATACCTCAAACCATGCTCAAGCCTTAACGCTGAACAGTAAACAGCGTGCATGGCTCCAAAACACTCCAACACATATCACTTTGCTCCCCATATTGATACACGCCTCGTCACTTTCTGGTTCTACAACTTAAACCCCATGCTCCTTCTAACTGATTAACGCACCCGCTCCTTTACATACAGTTTCTCTTCCCATCCCCCATTTTTTCTTCTTCTTTATGGATCATAACAAAAATCCCATCATCCAAATACCAAAATAATACCCTAGGCTTCATCTTCTCAACTCACGACTTTAAACTCCTCACGTCCATACTCCATTCTCACATGCGCAAGCCTCAACAACAACTCCACCAAAATATTAATCACGTCCAAATAATGTATATAAAGCACCCCATAATCATGCAACTTGTCTCAAGCCTCCCCCCAGATCAAAGACCTCGTCTTCTTTTCCGTCCAAACATGACCTACCCCAAAACACAAAGACAACGCGCCTTGTCCCCCCTTCAGGTGCCTCGCAACCATCTATCGCCACAAGGAAAAGAAATCCCAACTTGATCATCAAAAGAATCCTAAACCCAACTCAAGGCAGTGACAATTCCATCGTCAAACACATGTCAGGGCAACGCCCTTCCCTACTATCGCAAGTTTTTCCCCGTCTCTAACTCCTTCCGCCATCCTGCCAAACCGCCACAATCACCGCCGCACTCTGTGAACCCAATATAGAATCAAAGAGCACATGCTCGCATACCACAACAATTTGTTTTAGAATTTCCCCTTGAATGTTCTTATTAATTTTAATTTTCATAACTCACGATTCTCCATTTTGGGAGAGGTTTCGTTTCTCTCTGATGGAAAGGAAAGGGTCGGCTCAGTTATAAAATAAAGAGATTGGAATTGCTTCCATGAGAAGCTTTGCAGAGTATGGGGTAGGTGGTGTCATTTTTCAACTTAGCCCTATGGGATTTTAATTCATAGTATGGGTGTGATTTGATTTTACATAGACTCATTAATTTGATTTAGAAAGGGTATGGGTCAGTGAATAAATACTTACACAAATGAGTGTAAGTGGTATGGTATTTGCTTTCCATTGGGTTGACAATTTTGAGATAGGTAACTGTGCAATGCTCTGTGGAATCTTTAGTTTCTTACGTGTATATATTTTTATGTTTTAAAGTTTTAGTGTACTGTGTCACGTAAAATTTCGTTCATCTTCGAGTTGCTACGGATAGAATGAAGAATACAGTCGTATTGAGCGATGTGCCACGATCTCAAAAATATAATAAAATAGACTGTTACCTCATTTTGTGAATCCCCAAAATGCTGATATAGGGTGTAAAACACTCTAAATAAAAAGTTGCTTATTTTCCAAATTAAAAATTATAGTAAAATTCTAAAAATTAAATCATAAGTATGTCTCAAAAATCTTGCCTGAATTCGAAACCAATATCTAATTATATTAAATAAATCATTATGGTCTATAGACGATTCCATAGCGACTATTTGAAAATTTGATTTGGATATAACTCACAATCTATAACACGAATCTAGATTTTCCACTTCTATTAGGAAAATATAGTTCAACAGATTCCAATGTTTCTTGTTTCGAAGAAATCCGGCTAATAACTTATCTTGTACACTCAGTTGAAGTTCAAAACTCAATATTACGAACTACCGCAACGTTACGAGCTCGTTTTATAATTATATTATAATTAATACATTCAAACTATCGTTTAATAAATATATTCATTATTATAATTCAATCCGAAACCAAATTAAATTCATTAAATTATCCAATTTACACAATATGGCCAATTCAGCTATTTCTGACTATTTCGGAAATAAATATTATTATTCCACTATTTATATAAATTAAATATTCGAAATATTTGAATTCAAACCATATAAATTATCAAACCAATATATTAAAATAATTAAATAAATTAATTATTAAATCTCTAAAATTCTGGGATGTTACAATATATCTTTTCAAAACCAATTTTTTTTTCACAAATACACTTTCTCATATACTCTTTACTTAATTTACCGGCTTATCTTTACTGCAGGTTTACCAGGTATAACTCTTACAACTCTATCAAATTTTCAAGAACTCGCTTACTTATTCGAATTCACATCAATTTACCAAACATTTCAAACACTTATCTAAATGGGTTTAAGTATATATCGATGTTTTATTCAGAATCACATAGACATCCCACTTTCGAAACTTGAAAATACATACTGATGATGCTGCAGTCATCAACAAAATCATCTTCAAGTGACTAGAGTGTGATTCTATATCTATCTAGTATACTTAAGACTTCCTATATACGTTAGCTAGGCATATATTCAAAATCTTCTTATACTCGATAGTCCAACCTCAACATTGAATAAAATACTCAAACGCTTATAATTTATTTTGATTTCGAACCATATTGATTAATTTCTTTAAAGGATAAATATCTTAACAAATTTGACCCAAGTTTATCCCTTAACAATTGACATATTATAATCTTATCAATATTTTGGAATGTTACCTAATAGTGAAATTAAATCCAAATGGAATTTGTACTCAAATCATTTCCTGATCAGTGGAAGGGGTCTAATTACCATGCCATAAGAAGTATTTTATGTGTAATTATAATCACAAAATGTTACTTAACCTTAATTGTTTAATTAATTATCCAAGTTATAATCAGCCATATACTTTCAAAATATATTTTTTTCTTAAAATATAACTTTTCAAAACTCATTTCATATTTTTTAAATACGCTCTCTCGAATATCATACTCCAAATCTCATTCTAGGGTATTACTAACCCTATCTCTAATGACACATTACAACTCTAATGAGTCCTTCCTTTTGTTCAAATGAGTCATACCTCATAGCTTTGTATAAACCAAAGCTTTGATACCAAATGTAACGACCCGACTTTTTGCCCGGTTTTCGCCGGTAATTAAACCAACTTAAACCATTCACAAAGACATATTGTTATGGGTACTTACACATTTGCACAAAATAAAAAGAACTTTTCCATAATCATTATAATAGTATTACATCAGAGTTATGGGAGATAAATCAGAGTACATCAATTACACAGCGGAAGAGATACTAATCTCAGCAGAAGAATATCCATGCTCCAAGATATAATAGCTCCAGCTAAACCAGCATCCTGCTCCAACCAACACCAAGACTAAATCTGTGAACCAAACTACTAGGATTCTCATGTAAAAATTTTAGGCACCCAAATTTTAGGTATGGGAACAATAAACTCTAGGTCAGTCATGGCACTGGTGTGAGAACTCAAAATAATTGCTTTTAGGGTTTATTTTAAAGTTGGGCAATTCACCGGACCACGCCGCTAATGCAAAACGGGTTTACCCCATGTGAATACTAGTGCATAGAAATTCGCAATGACGTTTTGAAAATGAAACTAACATAAGATCTCGCGGCACATACACAATGCAAACGCACACATGGGCGAGGTTTCTCCTTATGCATTCAAAATTACCTTTGATACGTAAAATCCTCTTTCAATACTATAATATAGTGTGAAAAAACTTTCAAAAATAAATGTATTAAAATAGCCAACATAGGTACCATATATTATACTGACATATGGTATATAATCACAATTGTATGGGCTCGTAGTGGAGATTGGGTTGCCAACAATGACCAGGCAAAGGAACTTCCTTCCAAACCGAATTTTGAAAACCTCTAGAGGGATGTCCGAGGATCAACATTGATGCTCCTCAAGCCAACATAAGGTCGGGTTACCTCTGTAACTAGGGACCTTAGAGTATGCCTGAGTATGCCATCTCTCGATCGATACCGACCTTTCCGAGCGCGCGCCAGCAATAACCACAAAAGTAGATGCTTTTACCACATAGGTTAATACCTGGGCTCCATATCATAGTACAACTTTTATCTATAAGGAGACAACACCCCATAACCTTGCCGCATTTCTTATCTGTTTTGGCCATTTACCGGGGTGTGAGGCTTGTCGAGGTCATGATATACCAAAGCTACTCTTAAATAAGTCATGCTTTGATCATCCATAGCTCACCACATAACTTAAATATGCCACATTATCCATTCACAACGCATCACTGATTTCCATCAATATATAACCTCTAAGCTCATACGTCTTAGAGAATGGTGTTAAGCAAGAGAATAATTTCTCTGCCACCATGCAGATATATATTTAACAGAGATCAGTGCTACGCAGTAAATTACAATGTCAGATACACAATCCAAACAAATCCGTTCTGAGTCTGAACAAAACCACAATCCGGAATTCCTTCACATACATTCGGGATTCTTGCCACTTAGCTGATATATAATTCGTCTGCAAATGGGAGCTACCCATTTGAGACATTCAGCAAGTCGTCCTTACAATATGAAGGGTCCTGGTCTTCAATACCGTCTTCAACATCTTCAATTGCTCTACAACGTCGTATTATTACTTGGAATGGTTTTCGGACATAAATTCGATCCCGGGCTTTCCAAATAATAAGCGCAATTTTAAAAACACAATTATGAAACACATAGGCTTTCAACTAAATCTCCTTCCATCTTGGATTTGTTAAATTAAACTTCTTTAACTCCATTTTCGTATTATCTTTAACAAAATCTGTATCTTAACATTTCCCTTTTAAAACACATCCTTTAAATAAAAGATAATCTAGCCTCAAAGCCTTAACTAACTTTTCATTTAATGACTCGTTATCCAAATCCGGTTTCTTTTGAAAACCCTTAATCCATATTTCAACCATAGTTTCCAAATAAATCGATTTCCCAACATTCAATTCTTTAATCTTAACTAAAAGATTATACTTTCTTCCCAATTTCTTATTTTTAATTTCCTCAAATCAAAGAATTGATTAAATCCTAAATTATGATATGAACTTCCATAACCCAATCTCATTGGGTTTCAAGAATGATATTATTGAAGATATGATTCAAGATAAAACCCAAATCAATTGATATTGAACATAAATTACACAGAAATTGTACTATTTATATTCGATATCAATTCTTATAATCAACGAATACTATAAGTGGAATAACGATATAACAATAATATCCTCCAAATTCCTCAAATAGTATACATTTACACCACAGAATTTCATATCAAATATCCGAAGATTATTTATATCCAACTTATCTCAATCAAATTGAGAAACCCGTAACTTAATTAAAAGATTTATCCAACTCTTTGACATTAGATCTGGATAGAAATACCATTAACTTATCCTTAATATTAATCTATGTATCCAACTCACACTATAAGTGGAATAATGATGAACTACCTTTTAAATTCCTCAAATAGTAAGAGTCGTCATCTACCGAATTAATATCATACGTCCGAAAATTTATCTCCAACTATATCCAATAATGTAAATTTGAAATCCTTGTTTTAATTATTAAATAAATAAATTTAAATTCAATATAGCATATTTTCAATACTTTTAAACCTTTGAAAACGTTCCACAAATCATTTACAAATGATTACTCATAGTTCGGAAAATAGTTCGCGGTTAAAAAATTCAAAATAGATTATTTTCAAAGAAAGTGTTACAATACTGTTTCAAAAGTGTTACAAAAGCGTTACAAAATAGTTATCTCAACTACTTTGATAAAATATCGTTTATCTTAGCCAAAACTTAAACTTTACAATTCAAAACACTTTTGCATAATTTATAATGATTTTAAAAAAAATCTGTATTTTTTAAACATTTAAATAGCTGTTTATAGTTATGGTCAACCACGGCCCTTACAGCGACTTTTCCAAAACAGTTTTAAACATAACTTGAAAATTATAACTCGAAATTAAAATCTACTTTCATCATTAGAAAGCTCTTGTTAAAAGGAATCAAATATTTTCCGTTTCATGGAAATCCAATTTAGATTGCAAAAGTTATAAGCATTTAAAATTTTCATCTAAAATACAAGAATTTCCGTTGTGCGACAAGCTCTATTTTGACCATGATAACCATTATTCTGCGATACTTCAAAATACCTTAGAAAACCATTATATCCTTATATAAACCATTTAAAATCATTTAAGGTAATTTACATTGACTTTCCAAATTATTTCGGGTTCAAAATTCAACTTTATTTTTCACTTAATAAATCAAATTCCAGTTCATTTCTAAATTCAATTAACTTCAAATTAACCATCCCATTCGTCGGATCAGTTAGGGATAGCTAGGGTGAGCAGGAAATTATAATTTCCATACTCAAGCCTAGACACTATATTTTCTGTCGTCCTAGAATGTTCTAGTATTTATTTATTCATTTAAAGAAACTTTATGAATTCATACATATGTATGTTTTTCAATTATTAACCTTCAATTTCAATAATAATATTGCTTCTAATTATGAAGGAGATTTGTCGATCACCAATGTGATACCATAATTGTTGTGTCATAATGTGTGCGAAACAACATCAACAACCATTATAAAACATTCATAGCAACCATCATCAACATAATTAAATAAATCATAACTGAGCACAAGCATTATAGCACTAATGCTTAATAGTGTGTGTTCTAAACTACACATCCATCATCCATCATAAAAATCATCAATCGTCATTAACCACTAATAACTCAATACTATATTTAAATTAGTCTATCTACTAATTAAATATATAAATTGTTGTTAAAGAATTCTCACTGAACAGTTTTCCAAACTTCACGGTAGGCGAATCTAGTTGAGCAAACTGTCAGACAGTATTTCGGTGCACCATCTTCTTCACCAATATATATATATATATATATATATATAATATAACATATAATATATATATATATATATACTAATCTCTCTCTCTGTTATAAGAGGAGGAGGAGGATGATGACAAACTTTGGCAAGGTGGTGGTGGAAAAGAGGAAGACTTATGTCATGGAAACCATGACCATAAGCTTCAAGAAGAAGGCAGAAAGGTGGAAATGGAGTGGAATGGTAAAAAAAAGTGGAGAAAAGGCTTCCTTATATAGGAATGGAGGGTTAAGGAGGTGATGACACATCAAGGGGCAAATGGAGGGTATGCATGTAAGAAAACATGCAAAACTACAATTGCCCTTACACTTGTCTTAAGGAGGGAAAGTGATCTTTTGGTAGCATTTCCTTTAAAATGCTATGAAAACTAAGGGAAACACTTAGTTCAAATGCATCTAATTCATGTTATGTTTTGACCAATCCGATCGAATGACAAATAGTATGAATAAATCCAAATTTATTAATAATCGTTCTCATTTATAATTCAAATAAAATCTATCATATAACTTATCAAAATTATTAAATGTTCTTAACCATATATATTTATGTCAAATTCAAATTAAGTAATAAAAATTCCAATTTTGAATTGGTTAAAAATTCTGGATCGTTACAACTAGTAATGCTCTCTCTTTTATTTCTACTTCAATTTGATTGACGAAAATAACGTTCTAGTGGATACCTGTGGAGGCGCGTCGCACGTCGAGCTCACAATTCAATGCTTCTATGGTCCATCTTTGCTCAGATTTGTAGCATATCGGTTTTAATTCGAGTTCATAAATCCATGAAGCTTCGAAAGATATGATCTATTTTCTATTTACCAATTTGATGCATAGATCCTAGTTTTATAATTGTTATAAAAACTAAATAGGGTTACCGATTCTATCTATGAAACCTAACAACATGGTCGCGTAATGTCCTTTCTCATGGCATCTATAAAAAAATGATGTTATCGTAGGTACCGGGTCCTTGTTTCTCCCTAATTAATCTTTCATGCTCTGTGATTGCCTCTTCCTTTTCCTTATGTGAAAGCACTCTCCGTTCTCGACGTGCTGCCTTCTGCTCCTCAGTCTTTGCCATTCGAATATGCAAGGCGACTAAATAGGAATTTCCTACATAATTTAAATTCTTCCTTAGTTAACATTTTAATCATTGAGTTTAAGTACAAAAATTCATGCTAAAATATAGTTCACCTGTTATACAATTACGTTATCCCAATGATGGATTTCGAATGAAATTACGATTTAAATCTAGGAAGACCTTATCGGAGAAAGCTACCAAAGGAACGAATTCGGAAAGTGGGGATTCAAAAAGGATTTAAATTTTAGAGTAATCACGTTAAATGATTTATTTAATTTCAATATAATTTATATTTTCAAAATACGCTATCTCTTCAGTGATTCTAATGACGATTCCACTCATTCTAGGGTAGCACTACCCTATCTCTAATGAGTTTTTAAACCCAATAAGCTAAGCTTTGTATAATCAAAGATCTGGTACCAATTATAACGACCTGCCTTTTTTAACGCTTTAGGTCGGTAATTAAACCAACTCGAAACATTCAAAACGAAAGATAGTATTTATCTTATAAGGTTTAACAGAATATCACACAGAATCACAGAAAAAATAAACAACGATATCTCACAACAAAATTTTTATTTAGAAAGGTATCAGAGTTATACAAAATTATATTTTATAGCGGAAGATTTTACAATACATATACATTTAAAATAAAACAAATATACAAAAGGATGAATCAAGGCAAGCGCGTCTTCATGTGCTTCTAGCTTCGATAGCTAGAATCCTTAGATGCGCAACACTTGTAAGTGATCCGAGTGTTCCATGCAAAACATAAAACACTCGAGTTAGGATTAATCATTATTTCAAGTAAATCAACTTCAATAAAATAATGAAATAAAATAGTTAATCCTAACCTATATTTTAAAGTTATTAAATACAGGATTTCAAGCCAATTTATTTTCAACCAAAGTCGTTTCATGCGTTAGCAATGCACAGTATAAATAGAGACAAAACCTTTCACCCTAAAGACATCAATATTCATCGAGCTTGTTATAAATGGCCAACCAAGCATGTTATAAATGCATGTGTGCTAAGCACGGGCATCCCAGAATTTTAATCAACAAAAGAGCAATGGTGTTTCTAAACCTACGACACTACAAACGAAAACATCTGACATTAATCATACCTGGTCTTCTGCATGGTTGGGGTAATGTAGATGTCAATGGAAAAACTTTAAACGAAAAAAGCACAAACTAAGGGAACCCAAAGGCACCCGTGTTTAATTACAAATTTATGATAATTAAATGATTAAACCCATCAAATTTGTCTTTAATGTGTAGATAAAACAGAAAGAGAATGAAAGCATATGTATACAAAATGGAAATGGTTTTGTTGTTAAGACAATTTCAATATTGTTATAAAAGGCTTCCCAAGTCATAACACTTGTGTCATTTTAACATAACAGAATGCCATCACAGTAAGAATGATGCGAACAAAAACTCAAATCCGTGAAATCAAACCTAGCAACAAAGAAAGATAAAACATTATACCATACAAAAAAATTGGAATTCAATGGATGTAACGACCCGCATTTTTCAGCGATATATAATAATTAATTTAATAGTGATTTAAAGAATATAATGGTCGTTTAATTTAAATACTTTGAATATTTAATTAAAATAATAATTAAATAATATATATAATTCTGAAATAATCAGAATTGGCTGAAATGGCGATATGGTGTAAAATTCAAATTATATAATTCAGTTTAAAATTGAATTACGATGACGAATATATTTAAATTACGACAGTTTTAACGTATAATTATATTATAATTAAAATCGAGCTCAAAACGGCGCTATAGTTCGTTATTTGGCGATTTGAACTTCAACTGGATATACAGAAGCCGTTTTAAATCGGATTTTTGTGAAACAAGAAACGTTAGGAGCTGGTGAAGTATATTTTTCTAATGGAAGAGAAAAATCGGGGATTTCGTTGTGCAGAGTTTGATTTATGTCCAAATCAAAATTTAGAAAAGTCGTTGTGGAATTCCTTTATAATTTATAACGATTTATTTATATTTTAAAAAGGATTTAAATATAAATCGAATATCAATATAACTGAGAACGTTGAAATATCGAGTTATAAATCCCAGTGGAGCTGTATGATATTCATTTGTGAATATATACGATAATATTTATTTATAAATATTAAAATTAATTATTTTTAAATATATTTATATATTTAAAAGGGTTATTTAGAGCTTTAAAAATAGCCAGTTTTGCAAACGACCTCATAATTCGATGAAACTAATTTTGTTGGATCCGCAATGTTAAATTATTGTTAGATTTCAATTTCCGTGATTTTTGAAGTCAGTATGTGGCCGTACGGGATTTTAATCTGAAAAACAAATAGTATTTTGATGGTTAGAAATACGTTGTGTGAGCAAACGAAGTCGGAATTCGACGAAACCAATTTCGTTGGGACCGTAATGTCAAACTCTAGCAGTATGTCCTGTTTGGTGATTTTTGGGTATCATGTGTGATCACACGGATTTTTAGAGTGCAGAAACGGATATAAAAAAAATAAAATATCCTAATTCATATACTTGGTCAAAATGAAGGCCACCTATCCCCTTTTTCAGACGCACACAAGGATATGACCCCCTATAAAATCAATTTCATCAGCCGCCACCGATTACTTACTCAAATAAACATTTCGTGAGTTAGAAAAAAAATCAATTCAAAGAAAAACCCTAAATTCATGAAGTATGCATCTTTGAGTTGCTCATAAGAAGCTCTTCATTTCTGAATGGGTTTTGTGTAGATCGACAGACCTTTAGGCGCGCTGAAATTTCACGACGTCAGCTAGGGCTTGATGTGGTATGAAATACATGAAGATTTAGCTTGTGTTGATATTGGGTTTGAATTCGGCATTGGATTTAGCACCTCTTTTGAATTTTTGGGAATTTTCTAAAATTATAAATGTCAATACTATGGCTGATGCTACAGGAAGTTTTGGGGATCGGATTCCGCCTGGTAGGCGCAAGTTGGAAGTGGATCGTATGAGGTTGGAGAGAAGTTGAAAAGAAGTAAGATGGTGTTATCCGTTTGAGATATTGTGGAGGAATGGAGGATTGGTGTGAATTCAAAATCATGGTAATGGTTGTGAACGTCGACCTCAGGTGTTTGAGGAAGAAGTGTGGGATTGGGCCGTGGGTTTAAAAGGGGATTGGGCCGGTTTTTGGAGGGGTGATGCCCAGTTAATTTTAAATTTAGTTTGTTTTTATTTTAAATAGTGTATTGAACTTATAAATTGTATAACTTGATCATACGATATCAGATTAACGAACCGTAAGTTTCGTTGGGATCGTATGGACGGGCACTACACGATGACACTGACTGGAAGTCCATCGGAGCTCGTTACAATTTATTGCAAAATAAATTGTCCGTCTGAATCAAATCGAGCGATGGTTATTGTTATTAACGATGATCGTCCAATGTGGGTAAAACTCACCAACTCTAAATAGTTATATTTTTATAACGTTTTTTAGAACTGTTAATCATCTGTTGATTGTTGTGTGTTAACTATTAGGTTGAATTGCTTGTGTATTGGTTGAAAGTATAGATAACGATATATATGTAAATCGTTAATCGAATATTTATTCTGTTTATCAGAATAATTTTGTATTCATGTTGTTTAACATCTGTGATGCAGGGAAACAGGTTGGAGGGACCCAGCTGGGTTCCTCAATATCTAAAATACTGTTTTGTTCATATATTGTGTTATATGATGTGATGTATAATCTGTGATTGATTAAAATGACAATGGTCTTGTTATTTGGTACTATTAAATACCAGAAGAAATATTGAAATAAAATATTATATAAAATCAAAAGATTTTATATAGAAGGAAGATTTCAAACTGTGCATTGAAATAAAATATTTATAAAACGAAAAGAATTTTATAAAAGGGTATTTACTTAGAAAGTAAATAGAAGGATAAAAAGGGATATTTACTTAGAAAGTAAATAGAATTAGAAAAGGAATATTTATTTATAAATAGAATTTATAAAAGAAACTATTTATAAAACCAAAGGATTTTATAAAGGAAATATTTGGAAAGCCAAATAAGGACTGAAAGGAAATATTTGTAAAACACTTACAAATAGAATTGAAGGGAAAATATTTATTTTTAAGTAAATAAAATAGAAAGAGGAATATATGTGAAATCAAATATAAAGGAAAATATTTGTGAAATCAAATATAAAGGAAAATATTTGTGAAATCAAATATAAAGGAAAATATTTGTTAAATAAATAGAAAAGATAAAAGAAATATTTACTTGTTAAATAAATAGAATTGAAAAGGGAATAGTTATTTGTTAAGTAAACAAATAGAAAAGGAATAAATCAAAGGAGTTAATTCAAAGGAATTAATCAAAGGAGATAATTCAAAGGAATTAATCAAAGGAGATAATTCAAAGAAATAAATCAAAGGAGTTAATTCAAAGGAATTAATCAAAGGAGATAATTCAAAGGAATAAATCAAAGGAGTTAATTCAACGGAATTAATCAAAGGAGATAATTCAAAGGAATAAATCAAAGGAGTTAATTCAAAAGAGTTAATCGATTAGAGTTAATCGAATATTAGTTATTCGATTAGAGTTAATCGAATAGAGTAAATGAGTTAGAGTTAACCAGTTAGGGTTAATCAATTAGGGTTGACCAGTTAGAGTTGATCAGTTAGAGTTGATCAGTTAGAGTTAATCAATTAGGGTTGACCAACTAGAGTTGATCAGTTAGAGTTAACCAGTTAAAATTATAGTTAATCGAATAGAGTTAGTCGATTAGAGTTAACCAGTTAGAATTAATCAGTCAGAGTTAACAGATAGAGTTAATCGAAGTGAGATAATGGAATTAGGATTAACTGAATATTAATTATTCAATTAGAGTTGATCGAATATAGTTATTTTGAGATAGAGTTAGTCAAACATAGTTATTCAAGATGAGTTGCCATTCCGTACGACTGCTAGCGTAATTCGCAGGGCTGTAAATAGCCTACGGCGGTCGGATGTTTCCTGAGGGAATCAAGCGTAACCATTGTGATCGCTGCGATATAGAGTCAAGCGAATGGAGTTTGATCAAATATTAGTTATTCGATAGCAGTTAATCAAGTTAAGTTAAATAATTTAAGTTAGTCAATTTGAGTTAATCGAGTATAGTTAGTTGATCCTAGTTAATCGAATCGGGTTGGTCGAACCAAGTTAATCAAATATGGCTAGTCGAGTCGAGTTAGTCAAGTCGAGTTAGTCGAGTCGAGTTAGTCGAGTCGAGTTAAGTTAGTCGAGTTAATCAAATAAGTTCGTCGAGTCGAGTTAATCGAATTTAGTTATTCAAGAGGAGTTAATCGAATTTAGGTATTCGAATAGAAGTTAATCGACGTTAGTTTAATCGAAAGGACTTATCGAATATAGCGTATTCGAAAGAAAGAGATCGATTATAGTTTAATCGAAAGTAGTTAATCGAATATAAGTTATTCGAAGAGAGATAACTGAATATAAGTTATTCGAAGAGAGATAATCGAATATAGGTTATTCGAAGAAGAGTTAATCAAATAGAGATTACTCGAAGAGATTTAATTGGCGAATTTGATTATATCGAATTCGGGAAAGTACTTATACTTTCCGGTGTTTAATCAAGATTTATTCATTTATAAATCAGGTGTTATTTATTTATTCACATCAAAGAATAAAAGTTATAATTTGAAGTTGGATATTTCGAAAGTAGGGATTATAACGTTATCGTTATAATCAATGTTTTCAATAAAGAAATGGGTTTGTAAATAGAATATGAGAGTTACGTAAGGAAGTTTGTAAAAAATTTAAAGATCAACTTTGACCATTTCGAAGTTAAAACGTTGTTTAGTTAAGGTCTGAGAGGTAATTATACCCCAACTTGATTGACTTCCTCCTTAACTAAGGAATGGTAAGGTTTGATCGTGAAGGAGTTTTGGAAATGTTTTCCAAGTAAGAATCAGAAATGTTTTCTGATAATAGAAAATAAGAATTTAGAATATATAGAAACAGGAGATAAATAAATTAATGAACTAAAGAGATAAATGTTAAATGATGATTGATCGATATAATTTCCGCCTGGAAATAATATCGTTGTTTGCATACGTGTTTTCTTTGATAGTTAAATCACGGACTATCAAAGTTTTGACCATTTTAACGTTGTTAATATGGAGAGATCGGTTGGATAATTATCCAAAGAACCACGTTGTATTGGCATAAGCGTTGCGAATCATATATGCCAAAGATAATTGAAGACGGAGTAAAGTGCTAGGGCTGTTGTATAAATCTTAAATAACAATTGCCTAAGATGAATGTACTGAATGATGCCTTCGGTTTGTCCAGTCCCAGGATGACCTGTATGGAAGAATGTCTGACAGAGTATACTTAATAGATCGCGTAAGTTGATCTCTTCAAACGTATTTACGTTTGGTGGCGGAGGAATTCGTTTCTCTTTGATGTATACCCGTGGTATTTTTGGGGAAATCAATTTGTGATTTGGCGGATAGGATGATGTGACATTCAAAGTGAATAAACATGTGATCTGTCAGAGATAAGCATAGCTTCTAGCCTCACAACCGGGAAATGACAAAAATCGGGCAGGCAGCATGGCTATGTAGGTCGCACCTATTAGGGTGTATAATCACCTAATCTAGAGTTACATTAACTTCTAAAAATCTATTGTCGATGTTGTTCCATTCAGGAAACGGTTGCTGATCCCAACCGTTGGTGATATACATTCAATACACTCAAGCGAAATGAGTGGTCGGTCATGTGTGGCCGGGTTGCAAGATGTTCTTGTTGAACCCAGTGTATTCCTCTCTAGAGATACACTAGCGAAAGGTGGTCTCATACCTTGTCATAGTTGGAAATCCATTACTCAATACGTGCTTGCGGTTTTGATTGTATACTATATATGTAGAACGTGAGATGAAAGCGTTTCTGCTAGATGATTATTATATTGTGGTTGATAGACATTATTATAATATCAAAAGGTTTTTGATATATAGATATTTTGGATTCTCATAAGGGAAAAACCCGTTCCGTTATACGGCGTGATCTTATGAGATATCGTTTACTTGTTCAAACTATTTTAAACTGTTTTACTCATACCAGTCCCATGACTGACCTGGAGTTTATTTTGTTTGTTTTCCCTAAACTCTTGGATGCCCAATTTTATACGGGCAGTCAAGTAGTCAGGATTTTATAGATATACTTGGAGAGCTTGGAGCAGGAGGATTCAGGATCATATAGCTATTATTTATTTCCGCTATGTTGTAAGTGTTGTACTTGATAATGATATGTATATTCAAGTACAATCTTTTATTTCAAAGTTATGTTATATTTTATGCGTTCCGCTGTGAGATTCGTGTTTACTCTGATGTTGTAGGTTCTTCTTTTTCTACTATTCTAAGTTTCTATCTTATCTATCCTCACCCTCTAATTTCTTTCATTAACTACCAGTATTTTTCGATGTTTGGTTAGTCATCATTGAGTTTATAGCGATAACCAAAGTCCCTAAAAACCGGATCATTACAGTTGGTATCAGAGCTTAAGGTTAAGAGAATTACCTTGGCTCTGTGGCGTGACTCAGTAGAGATGGGGTTAGTAATACCCTAGATTGAGTTGAGTGTATATATACGAGAGCGTATTTGTTATTTGATATAAAAATTGTTTTATATCGTGGAGATTTATTGGTTGAGTTGTTTATGTGTTCTGGTCGACCAGTTTGATCCACTATATCGGTAGGGGCTTATAAACACTCGAATACGATGAACCGTCATGGTATGTTTTGAAAAGAGGGTAAACGAAATAATTTTACCCAAATTATATTTTGACATATAGGATTTATATTGGAATGATTATAATATATTGGATATATTGGTTGTTATTATAATCGAGTAAGATTATAAATTAAATGGTTATGTAAATAATCAATCAGAATTCATATAAGTGTAATATATTAAATCGAGATGAATTAAACTGAATTTAAATTAGAATTGGAACTAAAACCTGGAAATTTGAATAAGTGTTGATAAATGGATATGGATTAAATATAAGGAAAATTTAAGATCTTGGGAGATTTTAAATTGCTTTACAGGCATTATGAAGGATATTTTGAAATGTATTTCAAAAGGAAAGTGTTTAAAGAATGAGTGTTGAAAAGTGATATAGCATTGAACTCACTTCGATAGTTGGGAAATAGCCCTGATGATGAATCACGACATCATTAGTGTTCATTTTTGAGTATGTAAGTGACGGATTACTACCAAAGATTTTGTTCTGAATTGTTTTGAGAAAAACAAGTAGTTTTGAATCCTAAAAAGGAAAGTTTGATTTTTGTGAAAAATAAAGTTATTTAAAACTCCCAGGGAAAGATTGTTCGAATTAAAACAAATTTTAATAGAAATTTGTGAAAGTAAGCTGGAATTGAATTGAAATCAGTTGAGTTGAAATTGAATTGGATTAGAATGAGACTTGAGTTTGAAATGAGATTTGGTTTGGGTATAAAACCAATAACTGTGGTAAGGATAAATTGATCAGAATTTGATTGGGATAACATTGGTATATGCTGAGTTGATAGCATATGGAAGTGATAGAGTTGATATGCCTGACAAAAAGGTACAAGTTTATATTTCATATGGTTTGAGATTTTGATGAGCCGAATTGGCAAGCCGCTTGGTTGTTTAATTTTCTTTTGGGTTGGTGATGGCCTAGAGAGGCGAGTTGGAGTTTGAGCTGTTGACCAGTACAAAGGAGGTGATGGCGAAATTTTTCGAAAAGTTAAGATGATAGAAAATTTTCAGGATTTTTGAAATTTTTCGATAACAAGAATTAATTAAAATTTTAATCAAATTTAAATTGGTTCAGTTGAAACTGAAGTTAAGAAGTGAACGAATAAATTTTAACCAGTCAATAGAGATGTTTCCAACCTTAGCAATTTCGAGGACGAAATTATTTTAAGTGGGGAAGAATGTAACGACCCACATTTTTCAGCGATATAATAATTAATTTATTTAATTGTTTAAATAGTGATTTAGAGAATATAATGGTCGTTTAATTTAAATACTTTGAATATTAAATTAAAATAATAATTAAATAATATATATAATTCTGAAATAATCAGAATTGGCTGAAATGGCGATATGGTGTAAATTGGGAAATTCAAATTATATAATTCAGTTTAAAATTGAATTACGATGACGAATATATTTAAATTACGACAGTTTGAACGTATAATTATATTATAATCAAAATCGAGCTCGAAATGGTGCTGCAGTTCGTTATTTGGCGATTTGAACTTCAACTGGATATACAGAAGCCGTTTTAAATCGGATTTCTGTGAAACAAGAAACATGAGGAGTTGGTGAAGTATATTTTTCTAATGGAAGAGAAAAATCGGGATTTCGTCGTGTAGAGTTTGATTTATGTCCAAATCAAATTTTAGAAAAGTCATTGTGAAATTCCTTTATAATTTATAACGATTTATTTATATTTAAAAAAGGATTTAAATATAAATCGAATATCGATATAACTGAGAACTTTGAAATATCGAGTTATAAATCCAAGTGGAGCTGTATGATATTCTATTGTGAATATATACGATAATATTTATTTATAAATATTAAAATTAATTATTTTTAAATATATTTATATATTTAAAAGGGTTATTTAGAGCTTTAAAAATAGCCAGTTTTGCAAACAACATCAGAATTCGACGAAACTAATTTTGCAGTATCCGCAATGTTAAATTACTGTTAGATTTCAATTTCTGTGATTTTTGAAGTCATTATGTGGCCGTACGGGATTTTAATATGAAAAATAGATAGTATTTTGATGGTTAAAAATACGTTGTGTGAGCAAACGAAGTCGGAATTCGACGAAACCAGTTTCGTTGGGACCGTAATGTCAAACTCTAGCAGTATGTCTAGTTTGGTGATTTTGGATATCGTGTGTGATCACCCGGATTTTTAGAGTGCAGAAACGGATATAAAATAAATAAAATAAAATATCCTAATTCATATACTTAGTCAAAATGAAGGCCACCTATCCCCTTTTTCAGCCGTATACAAGTATATGACCCCCAATAAAATCAATTTCATCAGCCGCCACAGATTACTTACTCAAACAAACATTTCGTGAGTTAGAAAAAAAGAAATCAATTCAAAAAAAAACCCTAAATTCATGAAGTACGCATCTTTGAGTTGCTTGGAATATGCTCTTTATTTCTAAATGGGTTTTGTGTAGATCGATAGACCTTCAGGCGCGCTGGAATTTCACGACGTCGGGTAGGGCTTGATGTGGTATGAAATACGTGAAGATTTAGCTTGTGTTGATATTGGGTTTGAATTCGGCATTGGATTTAGCACCTCTTTTGAATTTTTGGGAATTTTCTAAAATTATAAATGTCGATACTATGGCTGATGCTACAGGAAGTTTTGGGGATCGGATTCCGCCTAGTAGGCACAATTTAGAAGTGGATGGTATGAGGTTGGACAGAAGTTGAAGAGAAGTAAGATGGTGTTATCCGTTTGAGATATTGTGGAGGAATGAAGGATCGGTGTGAGTTCAAAATCATGGTAATGGCTGTGAACGTCAGCCTCAGGTGTTTGAGGAAGAAGGGTGGGATTGGGCCGTGGGTTTAAAAGGGGATTGGGCCGGTTTTTGGAGGGGTGAGGCCCAGTTAATTTTAAATTTAGTTTGTTTTTATTTTAAATAGTGTATTGAACTTATAAATTGTATAACTTGATCATACGATATCAGATTGATGAACCGTAAGTTGCGTTGGGATCGTATGGATGGACACTACACGGTTACACTGACTGGAAGTCCATCGAAGCTCATTACAATTTATTGCAAAATAAATTGTCCATCTGAATAAAATCGAGCGAATGATCGTCCAATGTGAGTAAAACTCACCAACTCTGAACAGTTATATTTTTATAACGTATTTTTAGAACTGTTAATCAGCTGTTGATTGCTGTGTGTTAACTGTTTGGTTGAATTGCTTGTGTATTGGTTGAAAGTATAGATAACGATATCTATATAAATCGTTAATCGAATATTTATTCTGTTTATCAGAATAATTTTATATTCGTGTTGTTTAACATCTGTGATGCAGGGAAACAGGTTGGAGGGACCCAGTTGGGTTCCTCAATATTCAAAATACTGTTTTGTTCATATATTGTGTTATATGATGTGATGTATAATCTGTGATTGATTATAATGACAATGGTCTTGTTATTTGGTACTTTTAAATACCAGAAGAAATATTGAAATAAAATATTATATAAAATCGAAAAATTTTATATAAAAGGAAGAATTCAAACTGTGCAT
Organism: Allium sativum; assembly: GCA_030737875.1. Taxonomy (NCBI): domain Eukaryota; kingdom Viridiplantae; phylum Streptophyta; class Magnoliopsida; order Asparagales; family Amaryllidaceae; genus Allium; species Allium sativum. Next base: position 293,437,431 of record CM060913.1, on the reverse strand, counting down.
TGAAATAAAATATTTATAAAACAAAAAGAATTTTATAAAAGGGTATTTACTTAGAAAGTTAATAGAAGGATAAAAAGGGATATTTACTTAGAAAGTAAATAGAATTAGAAAAGGAATATTTATTTATAAATAGAATTTATAAAAGAAACTATTTATAAAATTAAAGGATTTTATAAAGGAAATACTTGGAAAGCCAAATAAGGATTGAATGGAAATATTTGTAAAACACTTACAAATATATTTGAAGGGAAAATATTTATTTGTTATGTAAATAAAATAGAAAGAGGAATATGTGTGAAATCAAATATAAAGGAAAATATTTGTGAAATCAAATATAAAGGAGAATATTTGTGAAATCAAATATAAAGGAGAATATTTGTGAAATCAAATATAAAGGAAAATATTTGTTAAATAAATAGAAAAGATAAAAGAAATATTTATTTGTTAAATAAATAGAATTGAAAAGGGAATAGTTATTTGTTAAGTAAACAAATAGAAAAGGAATAAATCAAAGGAGTTAATTCAAAGGAATTCATCAAAGGAAATAATTCAAAGGAATAAATCAAAGGAGTTAATTCAAAGGAATTAATCAAAGGAGATAATTCAAAGGAATAAATCAAAGGAGTTAATTCAAAGGAATTAATCAAAGGAGATAATTCAAAGGAATAAATCAAAGGAGTTAATTCAAAAGAGTTAATCAAAATGAGTAAATTGAATATTAGTTATTCGATTAGAGTTAATCGAATAGAGTAAATGAGTTAGAGTTAACCAGTTAGGGTTAATCAATTAGGGTTGACCAGTTAGAGTTGATCAGTTAGAGTTAATCAATTAGGGTTGACCAGTGAGAGTTGATTGGTTAGAGTTAACCAGTTAGAATTAGATTTAATCGAATAGAGTTAGTCGATTGGAGTTAACCAGTTAGAATTAATCAGTCAGAGTTATCCAGATAGAGTTAATCGAAGTGAGATAATCGAATTAGGATTAATTGAATATTAGTTATTCAATTAGAGTTGATCGAATATAGTTATTTTGAGATAGAGTTAGTCAAACATAGTTATTCAAGATGTGTTTCCATTTCGTACGACTGCTAGCATAATTCGCAGGGCTGTAAATAGCCTACGGCGGTCGGATGTTTCCTGAGGGAATCAGGCGTAACCATTGTGATCGCTGCGATCTAGAGTCAACCGAATGGAGTTAAATCGAATATTAGTTATTCAATAGGATTTAATCAAGTTAAGTTAAATAAGTTAAGTTAGCCAAGTTGAGTTAATAGAGTATAGTTAGTCGAGCCTAGTTAATCGAATCGGGTTGGTCGAACCAAGTTAGTCGAATATGGCTAGTCGAGTCGAGTTAGTCGAGTCGAGTTAGTCGAGTCGAGTTAAGTTAGTCGAGTTAATCTAATAAGTTCGTCGAGTCGAGTTAATCGAATTTAGTTATTCGAGAGGAGTTAATCGAATTTAGGTATTCGAATAGAAGTTAATCGATGTTAGTTTAATAGAAAGGAGATTATCGAATATAGCGTATTCGAAAGAAAGAGATCGATTATAGTTTAATCGAAAGGAGTTAATCGAATATAAGTTATTCGAAGAGAGATAATCGAATATAAGTTATTCGAAGAGAGATAATCGAATATAGGTTATTCGAAGAAGAGTTAACCAAATAGAGATTACTCGAAGATATTTAATCGGTGAATTCGGGAAAGTACTTATACTTTCCGGTGTTTAAATCAAGATTTATTCATTTATAAATCAGGTGTTTATTTATTTATTCACATTAAAGAATAAAAGTTATAATTTGAAGTTGGATATTTCGAAAGTGGGGATTATAACGTTATCGTTATAATCAATGTTTTCAATAAAGAAATGGATTTGTAAATAGAATACGAGAGTTACGTAAGGAAGTTTGTAAAAAATTTAAAGATAAACTTTGACCATTTCGAAGTTAAAATGTTGTTCAGTTAAGGTCTGAGATGTAATTATACCCTAACTTGATTGACTTCCTTCTTAACTAAGGAATGGTAAGGTTTGACCGTGAAGGAGTTTTGGAAATGTTTTCCAAGTAAGAATCAGAAATGTTTTCTGATAATAGAAAATAAGAATTTAGAATATATAGAAACAGGAGATAAGTAAATTAATGAACTAAAGAGATAAATGTTAAATGATGATTGATCGATATAATTTCCGCCTGGAAATAATATCGTTGTTTGCACACGTGTTTTCTTTGATAGTTAAATCACAGACTATCAAAGTTTTGACCATTTTAACGTTGTTAATATGGAGAGACCGGTTGGATTATTATCCAGAGAACCACTCTGTATTGGCATAAGCGTTGCGAATCATATATGCCAAAGATAATTGAAGACGGAGTAAAATGCTAGGGCTGTTGTATAAATCTTAGATAACAATTGCCTAAGATGGATGTACTGAATAGTGCCTTCGGTTTGTCCAGTCCCAAGATGACCTGTATGGAAGAATGCCTGACAGAGTATATTTAATAGATAACGTAAGTTGATCTCTTCAAACGTATTTACGTTTGGTGGCGGAGGAATTCGTTTCTCTTAGTTGTATACCCATGGTGTTTTTGGGGAAATCAATTTGTGATTTGGCGGGTATGACGATGTGACATTCAAAGTGAATAAACGCGTGATTTGTCAGAGATAAGCGTAGCTTCTACCTTACAACCGGGGAATGACAAAAATCGGGCAGGAAGCATGGCTTTGTAGGTCGCACCTATTAGAGTGTATAATCACCTGATCTAGAGTTTCATTTACTTCTAATAATCTATTGTCGATGTTGTCCCATTCGGGAAACGGTTGCTGATCCCAACCGTTGGTGATATACATTCAATACACTCAAGCGAAATGAGTGGTCGGTCATGTGTGGCCAGGTTGTAAGATGTTCTTGTTGAACCCAGTGTATTCCTCTCTAGAGATACACTAGCAAAAGGTGGTTCCATACCTTGTCATAGTTGGAAATCCATTACCCAATACGTGCTTGCGGTTTTGATTGTATACTATATATGTAGAATGTGAGATGAAAGCGTTTCTGCTAGATGATTATTATATTGTGGTTGATAGACATTATTATAATATCAAAAGGTTTTTGATATAAAGATATTTTGGATTCTCATAAGGGAAAAACCCGTTCCGTTATACGACGTGGTCTTATGAGATATCGCTTACTTGTTCAAATTGTTTTAAACTGTTTTACTCATACCAGTCCCCATGACTGACCCGAAGTTTATTTTGTTTGTTTTCCCTAAATTCTTGGGTGCCCAATTTTATACGGGCAGTCAAGTAGTCAGGATTTTACAGACATACTTGGAGAGCTTAGAGCACGAGGCTTCAGGATCATATAGCTATTATTTATTTCCGTTGTGTTGTAAGTGTTGTACTTGATAATGATATGTATATTCAGGTACAATCTTTTATTTCAAAGTTATGTTATATTTTATTCGTTCCGCTGTGAGATTCGTGTTTACTCTGATGTTTAGGTTCTTCTTCTATTCTAAGTTTCTATCTTATCTATCCTCACCCTCTAATTTCTTTCATTAACTACGGGTATTTTTCGATGTTTGGTTAGTCGTCATTGAGTTTATGGCGATAACCAAAGTCGCTAAAAATTGGGTCGTTACAATGGAACTTCATGAACTTGTGTTGAATGACAAATTGTATACAAACAACTGTGCTCTTTTAGAGAAGGAAGAAACAACCTACATGTGACAGAAATACCTATCATCCTATAATTCCTACATTACACCTATGTGAGAATGATAATGTCTCTTTTGTCATTAGCATATTTCTTATGTCTGCACATATTTACGCATTCATACATCAAAATGTAGCATATATGCTTCGTTGTAAATCATGAACAAAGTAAATCAGTGAGTTTCTTTGGACAATCCAATTTACCCAAAATGAGCAATCAGTCACCTACCAAATTCCATAGCCAAAACAAAAGAACAAAAATGTTATTCATACTTGTTAATAATCATCTTACATCCTGATCCCGAATTCTAAAAAATCCAGACAATCAGAGAACAATATTTAACACACATCGACAAAAATCAAACGAACCAAAAACAAAAGAACCCAAGAATCAATGATTAATCGTGAGAAAATACTCACATCAAATCAGCATGGCTAGGGCATTTCAGGCTTTATGGGTGGATGTGGCTTTGAGTGGTTGCAAAGGCGGAGATTTCGGCACAGCAGTAAAGGTCGATCGACGCTGGCAAGCTGGAGCTTGTGGTATCAGCTGTTTTGTGAAGCGGATTATGGCCGGAGCAGGGCGAGGCGGCAAAGCAGACGGTCTCGATATTAGAGGAGGGGAAGTGGCGATTTAGGAAAGAAGAAAAAAGGGGTTTTGGCCGATTGGAAACGGAAGAGAGGAGGAAGGCGACTTCGCTGCCATTTTTATTTCAGGAGGAGGAAGTCATTTCGGAGGCCATTACTGATTTGGGGAAGCTTCAATTTTTTTTTTTTGCTGAAGCAAAAGAAAATGAAGGGAGATCGAATAAGTTGTCAGGTAAACAACGAACACTACACCAAAATGGCCATTTTGTAACACTTTTTCCATTTTCCAACACTTATTTGCGTTGTTGACTAATAACAATAATAAGTGTTGCTATGGTAGAAATGTGTCATAAAAAATATATAGCTACAATTATTATTTTTCCAACACATATTTGCGTTGAGGAATGTGTTTAAACTAAAAGTGGATGAATATCCATGGGCAAAAAGGTAAATTGATATTGCATAGCCCTAGTCTTCACCCTCTAACGCTTCATCATGCATTTATCAAACTTCGGCCGCTAGAATAGATACTCAAGCACCATTGGAAAAAAAATCCAAATCCAAATCGCAGGTCTTCTGTTTTGTCATCACTCTCTTTTCCCATTTCTAGGGCACATCTCTTTCGCTTCTAATTTGAATCTGGGCAGGTATTTTGTTGTTTAAATGTCTATTTTCATCCATATATATCGATCTTACTTTCCCTTTTTAACTTTGAGTGCCATTTTATGTTTTTGGCTTAATTTATTACTAGATTGGGATCCGAACCTGCTTGCTTTTTACTCTGAATGTTGTTTTGTTTTATGGCTAATTACTAATTCTATGTCTCGATTCCTAAATCTGTTTTGCTTTACTTAATTCAATGTACTTTACTAATTAACGTCAGATTCAAAACATGTATAAATAAGAGATTTGATCCTTGCTTTTAAAAGAAATTATATAGTTATTTGATGACTTAAAGTAGAAGTGAAATGTTGTTTAGTTGGGTTAAACTCTATGAAATTGTTAATCTTTGGTGTAATTATTTGTTTTTGTTTTTTGTTCCTATAGTTTAAACTTCTTGTTTGAAGACATGTTTCTTGCTCAGATTCAACTGGGTATGTTGTTTGGTTCAATATACAAAAGGGTTTTATTCCTCTGTTTACGTAGCGGAATACTTACATCGCTTCCTTATTAATTAATTTCTTTTGAACCATTGCTAGATTAATCTAAGCTATTCATTTTACAAAAAACTGTAAATATTATGTTGTATTAAGACCAGGGCTTGCTCTGTAGCTCGGGTTGTCCTAAGCAAGGCTAAAGACATACGGTGTAACATAAGAAGTGCACTAATATACTATAGTAAACCCAATAGAAATCAGAGCGACCACATTTGAGGGCAGATGAGCAAAGGGATATGAAAAGGCTGATAATTGGTAGGTGCAGATAAAATGCAGATTGAGCATTTGCAAAGTAATCAATACTATGTCAAGAAATGAAGCTTGATCATCATATTGATGGGACAAACTATAACAACTGCGTCCTTATGCAGCACTTGAAGAGGTATAAAATGAAGCTTGATCATCATATTGATAGGACAGACTATGGTGTTAAACATCACAACGAACATGCATCATTAATAAGATGATTGCATTAAATTTTGAACTATTAATTAATTTTCTTCTTTGAATTCCAGAGTTAAAACTTGCATGTACTCTTTTACGCCAGTTTGTGTCTACCAACTTTTGCTTCAATTTATGTGCGCTTCCTTCTTCCAGATTCTAGTAAGCCGCAATGAAATATTCCTATACATTTGTCCTTATTAATTAATCTTCTAGTACTCAAATATTTCTGTTTACAACGCTTTTCTGTTTTTATACGTATGAGTAATTTTGCAATTACACTTTGATCGTTGTTTAAAAGCTAAAAAAGTGTACTTTATTTTCATGAAACTATGAGACCTCAAGATTAAATTTTCTAGCGATTTTTGCCACAGATTAGCTTGGTAGAAATGCCTGAGCACAAAAGGAAAAAGTTGATGGCATTGTCTAGTAATGTAATGAGAGAAGACGGTGACAGGGTACAACAATTACTATGCTTCACTCTGATATATGTAAAGCAATTTCAATTTATATGTGTGTATGTCTTATGAAACGAAACCTATTTTTTATTGTAGCTTATTCAATTTGTTCATGCCCAATAATTAGATAGAGTCTAAAGATCATGATCAAAATAAAGGAGAACGGTAGGTTGCTAGATGATGGTTATATTCATGTTAATTAAATGCAGTAATTATATGCTATGTTATTCTTTACAGTTCTTTTGAAAGCTTAAAATAACTTCTTGTTTGAATCATCTATTGATTTATCAGCTTGTACTTGATTCTATATTTCGATCATGTAAATCATGGATGCCAACAGCCACTGCCATCATTTTTGCATTGATTTGTATGTTTTTTAAAACCATATTAAAGGCCAATACAGTTATGTAGCTTCTAGTTGCAATGTCTTTTCTTATGTATTTCTGTTGTATTCAGGTTTTAGTTTCTGGCCAGGCTGGCGAGGAGGTTAGTTTGGAGCTGATATTAAGAATAGTTGCTGACATTGGGCTCGTGATAAGTTTTCTTTATACATGAGAAGTTGATGAAATGAGTAGACGTCACGATAATATGGATTTTAGTTTTACAAACTGACATTCATCAAGTTGAAGGAACAAACACGTGTATGGTATTATATTAAGATGGGTCTTGCACGTGAGAAACAAAGTTTTTAAGGTGATACTAATGTCAAGTTAGCGTGATGAAGAAAGGAATATGGATTAGCAATATGTTAACCACAATCTCATTCAAATTTTAAGATAAAAACAATTATTTATCTAAATTAGTTTATTACTATATGCAGTTGGAAATAGTACTCGCGGAATCTGAGGATGTGTCCACTGATACTTCGCCTAAGGTTTACAGGAGATCAGGCAGCCGTACGATGAAGATTCAAGGGACAAGAGGGTACATAGCTCTGGAAGTGATTAACGGCGGAAAGATCTCATTCAAATGGATAATTCACGCATGTAGGCCTGTTTCTGTAAATAATAACACAAATAGCCATGTTCCAAAAATAATAACAGATATAGACCTGTTTGTTACTGAAGGCGAGTTTCGAAAACTTGCCTTCATTAAAATACAAAGGCGAGTTTTGAGTAACCCCTTCAATAGAACCATGCATACAAATAAACCCTTACTTGATTATGTAATATATTTACTAATATAGTTGTAACCCTTACTAGATTATGTAATATATTTACTAATATAGTTGTAAATATTAATTATAAATTAAAGTTGTTAAATAGAGATAAATACATTATACTTTATTTAATATATTAATATGATTTATACATTATATAATTTATATGTTATATAATTTTATAATTATTAAATAATATACTTTTCATAATTTTTGCTATTATTTAATAATATATATTTTAATGTATAAGCATATGACATATAATTATATTATATAATATTATAAATTATATTAGTACGACCCAGTACAACATAAATAGGACACAAAATAACAAACCCAACGATATAACATAACTTAGACCCAACAATACAACATAACTTAAACCCAACGATACAACGGAACCATGACCCGGTACAACGTAACTACGAGCCATAGCTTCGGAATGAACCGTAGCACCCATGGAGCATTTCATTCTTAATTGCCACATTCATTCATTCCAAGCGATTAACCTTGCCTTGCATCTCAAGTGCGTACTGGACACCCCTCTCAGTTAAAGGTGGATCGTACCATGAAAAAAAATTGCAACTCTGCAACCCTTGGCGATTCTGTGCATGAATGTACGCTTTACAACCATAAAAGCGACGACCTGCACTCGTTTGACTTTTAGAAACAAGCACATTACATTCGACTCTGCAATAGCAAAGGGTTGAACGACCCGTCATGCTGGAGCTTGACTTATTGGGGTTCTACCGGGCAAGAACTTCCCTCAACTGAGCATTGAGGATTTTTGAACCCGTCTGATGCACTGGACTGCAACGTTTGGTTGTGTTGCACTAAAAGTTCAGACTTGACCTTTGCTGCATCTACTTGGACTCCCATTTGCGTTTCGGGCACAAATTTGACATCTTCTGCAGGTTGTTTACCCCGTTCGTACTCATCGTACATTTGAACCATGGTATCGTCGTCGTATGCCCTGTTAGCCATTTTGACAGCGAACTACTCTATAAAAAACCAAGGAGTGATGAAGAGAGGAAGAGAGAGGTTGGTTGGTCTTTGATAAGGGAGAGAGGAAGAAAGGCTGGTTTGAAACATCTACGAAATAGCAACATTACATCTCTGCAAAGCAGATTCCCTACAGTAATACGTCAGACGAAACAGTGTCGTGCTGGGTTAAAGGAGTACATAAAGTAAATTCTCTCCTGATACGACTAGTCAGTGTTAGGTTAAAGGAGTACGTAAAGCAGATTCTCTCCTGATACGACTAGTCGGTGGAGGGTTAAAGGAGTACGTAAAGCAGATTCTCTCCTGGTACACTGTTGGCCTGCCATGTTGCTCATGTGAATTGGGACGACCCTGTTTTTTAACTCCTTTATGTAGAGAAATATTTAAATTATAAATGGTTGGGAACGACCCTGTTTTCTGGTATATATAGCGGCTTCTCTGAATCCAGCTAAACCCTCATTCACAATTTCACCATGTCGAAACAAGGAAAAGAAAGTGTAGGCTCCACCGTGGACAAATGGGCAAACAACGATGAATCGGTAGTAAATCAACGACCTGGAAAAGAAAGGGTAGTTGCAGGGTGCGTTGTAGAGCCACTAATTCTTGGTGGATCCAAGCCAATTTGCCGTTGTGGAGAAGTATCGGTCGTGGTTGTTTCCAAAACCGAAAAAAATGCTGGTCGTCGATTTTTCGGCTGTGAAGCCTATGAGGACCACAAGGTTTTTCCTGCTGAAATTGATTGTTGTTACTTTAAGCAGTGGATTGACCCTCCGATCTACGAGCGTGGAGTTCAGTCACCTAGAGCTAGATTTTACCCACGACCGTGGTAGGTGTATGTGGAACCTATCTTAATGTGTTTTATTGTACTTCGAATTTGATGTTCGTGCGTTCCTTTGTTGTAGTTCGTATGATTGTAGTCTGCGTTTCTTAATGTTGTAATCGTTGCCGTTGTAAAATTCTTAGTTCTGTAATGCAATATATTAAAATTCCTAGAAGTATGAATATTACTGATAAAAACCGTAAAGCAGATTCTCTTCTGATACGACTAGTCAGTGTAGGGTTAAAGTGTCATGCAACACGTAAAGCAGATTCCCTACAGTACCATACGTAAAGCAGATTCCCTACCAGTGACCCTTCACATCATTCTTTGTTTTACCCTCTATTCACTTGTACACTACGCAGCTATATATCTCTGTCGAATTTCTCAAAACTTATCTCACTCCGACAATTTGTTTCCAACTACCCTGTGCTTTACCACAACTATGCCTTCTTGGCCATCATCTCCAGACTGAGGAAGAGGCGTACGACCAGATGGAACTTCAGGCGCTTGCAGATGAACTCGAGTTTCTAAACGAACTGAACTCTCGGCTTGGACCACCGTCCGAACAACGGCCCGTCCAACCTCCACATCAAGCCCAAGTACCAAACGTTCAACACACGCATGAACAGTTCGTCGTTGTACCACGACAAGAAGTTGGTTCTTACCAAGTACCACATGTTCCAATTCCATATGAACAGGAAGGTGACTCTTATCAAGTTTGTTGCTACTGCGGTTATCCAGTTGAAATTGTGGTTCGAGCAGATGGCAACGATATTGGTCGTCGCATTCAGCAATGTCCATCCTATCTGAATGGGTGCAATTACACAGAATGGATAGACGAGTCGATAGGGCCAAGGGGAATAACATATGCAAACGAATTCGAACAAGAGATTAGACATCTCTGTAACGTTATTGAACAGTTGCGGCTTAACCGTGATGATTAAGCAGCTTCACATCCCAAGAGCATGAACGTCAGATGTAGTTTGGTTATCGTACTATTTTCCTAATTAGCATTTGCTGTATCCTAAGTTATAGTATCTATTCTCGTGTTAGCATCTGTTTCCTCCTAAGTTCTAGTACTTATTTCTGTGTTATGATCTCTTGTAATCAGCTTTCTAGTAAATATTTGTTGTTATTGGGTTTATGAAATTCACTATATTTGAACATTTCACTGCATATAACATTCAGTAATTTTGTTGTTCAACTTCAGTGCAATTACACAGAATGGTCTCTTGTGACTCTTCTTTTTCTATAGTGAAATGTTATTCAACTTCAGTGAATAAGAGAAAAATTACTGAATGCTATAGGTTTTGTTGTTAGTTGGTGTGTGTGTGGTGGGTTCTGTCGAAGGCGAATTTTCAAAACACGCCTTTGTATTTTAATGAAGTCGAGTTTTAAAAACTCGCCTTCGAAACCAAAACAGGCCTATATACGTAATTAATTCTGAAACATGGCTATACGTGTAATACTATTTCTAAACATGCCTAAATGGGTAAAAAGTCCCATTCAAATTGGACATATATGCGTTTGGGGTTAGTCATATTAGAGATAATATCAGGGCGAGAACCATTAAAATACACTATGAACACACAAACAAAAGACTACGAGAGAGTATCATTGATAGAGACAACGAGAGAAGTGATGGGACTGGAAGATGAGCATGAAGGTTTGGACATGGAAGAGTAGGACAGAAGAGGGAAGGTTTCGAAGTTGTTTCCACAGGCTTAGGAAGAAAGAGTCAAGGTTCCTACTGACTTTTCCGTGTCTCTTGCTCCAAGATAATAATTTAAGGGCACTCGCTCAATCAATGATAAGGTACGATTACTACTTGCTGCTTTGATGGGTGTGGGACTAAATGCTTTCTTTTTTGGTTCTTTTATTTTAGTCAATGTTTTCATAACCGGGTTGTGAGACAAACCGTGAAGACTTAGGGTCCAAGGTTTTGAAGGTCTGTCCGGTCGAACTGTTAATAACTGCACATGCTTGTTAATAGTAAAAATATGAATAATAAAGTTTTATGTGTATCCAAACAAATAAATAATAAAATTTGAAAGTCATTTATTAGTTCACTAACAATAATAGATTGCATGATATAATTAAATAGTAAGGACACAAATAAATGAACATTTTTTTTTAAAACGAAATAGTAAAGTTTATGATTTAGATGTTGGAACAATTATGATTTTTTGAAATATTTTAGTTCTTATTTTTAAAAAAATATAAAAGATGAAATGATCAGAGAATTACATAATAAGAAGTAGGGAAAAATTGTGGTTTAACCCTGTAAAATTGAAGTTTGGACCGCTGGTTTGAAGATCCGACCAGGGTTCATTTATGAATGAGGTTTGATTGAGTTCTGCACCGTTATGGTCCGAGATTCAGGGTTATTTGAGGTCGGACCGGAGCAGGGTCGAGTTATGAAAATACTGATTTTAGTGTTTACTTCTTTGGATCATAGAAGTTGACAAAATTGACATGGTAAATTACTTTATGTTGTGAAGAATGGAGGCTGTATAAAATTGCGACTTTTATCACATATGTCAATTATTTACCTGCAAGTCGCCATCAAAGTACTCGTGGAATCTGTAGTAAGTTAAACGAGACATATAATTACAAGTGGAACTTAGTAGTTTACTAGCAAGTCGGCATCGATGTCAAATTAGAAATTTGTTTGTTTTTGTTTTTAAAGGACTTCCAAATGCTGCAAAGTCGACTGTTTTTGTAACAACCCGGAAAATCAGAACCAATTTAAAAATTTATTTTAAAAATTCCATTTTTAAATTAAATTATTGAATTTAAAAAAGGCTTATAAATAAAATTATGATGTTATTAATGAACGATTTAAAATTTTATTTGTGATAAACAACAATTTATAATTTGTTAAATTGTGATTGATAATAATGGAAATTATTAAATTGTTTATACATTTGGACTAGCTAACTTTAAATATTGTTGAAAAGTAATACGGTTATCCTAATTTGCATGTATGCATCATTGTCTTGTTCACATTTGATGAATGCTAATGAAGATGACGTTGTTTGTTGAATAGTTGATTGTTTTGTTTATTTGATGAATCAAATAATTGAATTTTTGTTGTGCTTTAAAATGTTCAAATACAGATTTGTTTCTAAATATTCAATATAAATGTAATTGTTTGGATGTAATAGCTTTCTTGTTCAAGTAACATATTGTTTTCTTCATTTTGTTAAATAAAAAACTAAAACCATATAAGTTCTAGTACAATGACTCATTTTAGATCATTGGTTTATAAATTTAATTTGGAGTCTAACTTTTAGATCTAAAATTCTATGTTCATGTTAATGGATTAAATTATATCTTAAAGGTTTATTTGAACTTTATACTCAATTAGTTAAATGTTAGATTGTTAGTCCATGTTTTATCTTTCATAACTAAGTGTAACAATAGACTTGAAAGCTTATATATATACATAATAATTTCAATTAGATATTTGGATTTCATAAAAGGGGTTTTGTCAACATACAAATATTTTAAAACTGATGGTTGTAATTATGCGATTTGTATTATTAGGGAGTTTTGATTGAATTTAACTCATACATACATATATATAGTTAAACCTACATTCATGTTTTCATATAAAATTTATTATTTATTTCAATCTTGATAATATGAAATAATTTCTTTTCTTTAAAGGTTAAAAGAGGAAAAAATTAAACACTTGCTTTAAACATTGGCTATATATATATATACTTGTATCATGATCTTTGTTAATTTCATTGATATGCTGTATCCTAATGAGGAATCCAATTAATCATATATGTTAACTTTAATTTATTTCTCATTTTATTGACCATATACGGATTCAAATTATACGTCTACACCTTTATATCACTTTATAGCACATACCACATGTTGCGCTTACAAAAATTACATTATCATACATTTGTTTGTACTCGCATTTAAGACACATGTTTGTTAAATCAAATTGATAATAAATGAAAGGTTTCACTCTCTATGCAAATAATATTCTCCCTGTTAATTAAATAATTTAAAGAAAGGAAATGAAACGTTTTTCTCTTCCCCTCATTAATTAATTGCATTAAACGAAAGGAAATGGGAAGTTTCATCTCTAAATAAATTTAAGTGGCAATTAATTTTATAAAAAAAAGAGAATTAAATAAATTTATAAATACCCTAAAATTAAACCAAAACCCTAATTCATATCATGAGCCGCCGCCACTCACCTTCTTTAATGGCTATTATCTTCCAAAACAAATCCAAAATTCCTTCTCCCTCTCTCATATTTTCAAACACAAATAACTGCAAAAATCTTTGTCTAAATGAGATGCTTCTAATTGGCGATGGTGGATCGGGTTCAAGTGGCTCCGGTTGGCGTGCGTTCTGGGTATGGCAAGGTCGAAGTTGGGTTTGAAAAGGGGCCGATGTCTGGAGTAACGAACGAGATAGGAAAAGGTCATTAGGAAATTATTGAATAATTAAACTTTTTTAATTTATGTATGAAATGCTTGTAACTTTCACAAATGAAAACAGAATCGTGCGAGACGACTTGCATTGGAATCATCTTGAAGAACACTTCGCTATGAAACCAGTTTGATCAGATTTGGAGCTAGTGGTGATTTTTGACTAAATTAAATGAACAGTTTAATTTAGTGAAAAACAATCGTTATAAAAACGATCTCTGAAAGCCTTCGGTGAGATTTTTTTTTATAATTAAAACTAGTCAATTATTATCGTATTTGTAAATTCTTACAATTACGCTATAAATTCAGTTTGTGTTGTTCACGATTGGATTTGGTTTGTTTGTTGCTGTTATGATTGATCTGTTGATTGGATGGATAATGTTTGTTGAGATAAAATAAGTTAAAAACAAAAATGATATTTTTGTTAAATAGTTTTGTGCTAAAACAAAACATCAATTTTGTTTAGTTAGATAATTGTTACCAATAGGATTGACGATATAAAATTTCTCATCTTTTATTTAATTAGAATTTATAATATAAAATTGTCATCTTTTATTTAATTAGGATGGACAATATTAAATTGTCATTTATTAGAATAATGATATGTCATAATGTCATTTATTTAAAAACGTTATGTAAGTATAAAAATGTCATTCCCTTAAGAATGTCATGTAATTAATGTCATTTTATTTAGAAATGTCTTATTAGAACATTAATGTCATTTTATTTAGAAATGTCTTATTAGAACATTAATGTCATTTATTTGAGAAATGTCTTCTTAGAAAATTAATGTCATTTATTTGAGAAATGTCTTATTAGAAAATTAATGTCATTTATTTGAGAAATGTCTTCTTAGAAAATTAATGTCATTTATTTGAGAAATGTCATATTAGAACATTAATGTCATTTATTTGAGAAATGTCATATTAGAACATTAATGTCATTTATTTGAGAAATGTCATATTAGAAAATTAATGTCATTTATTTGAGAAATGTCATATTAGAACATTAATGTCATTTATTTGAGAAATGTCATATTAGAATTTTCAATCAAAATGAAATATCACCTTTAATACATTTTGTTGAATCAAAATTTTCAACAAAAATGAATCATACATTTTTGTCATTTTGTTGGACTAGAATTTTCAACAAAATTTAAATATACATTTTTGTCATTTTGTTGAATTAGAATTTTCAACAAAATTGAAATATACATTTTTGTGTCATTTTGTTGAACTAGAGTTTTCAACAGAAATGAAATATACATTTTTATACATTTTGTTGAATTAGAATTTTCAACAAAGATGAAATATCAATTTCTATCATTTGTTGAATTAGTATAAAAAAATGTTCATGTTTTAGAATAAATACATGATTACATTAAAAATTCACATTCCTAAGTCCCCAGACTTAGGGGCATCCCACCAGCCACATAAGTTTGACATTGAACACTCGCTTGTCTCCGTCTAACCCGACAGGCCTGGATCCGGGCAACATTTGGCGAACCAACAATGCCTTCAAACTCTAACCCAGACGAAACGACGTGATAATCCAAAGGATGAATCAAAGACATCCACGCCTTCTCATATCTCAAGACCAACGACCTCAGGGAGGTCCCAAGAGGGGAGGCACCCAAGACGAACTTCGCACGACTCAGAATTCCTAACCAAAGGAAGTCCCGAGAGCGAAGTCCGCGCTTACAATCTTCGCACGACTCGGGATTCCTGACCAATGGAAATCCCGAAAGTGAAGTCTGCGCTTATAATCTTTGCACGACTCGAGAAACTTGAGAGCAAAGCCTTGGACAACGTTATCTCAAGTGTAATGACATGTATGTTTGTGCAAGTACAAGAAATGGGAAGTATAAACGGACGTTTGAACACTTAATATAAAATCGTGATATAAGACTTAATATAAAATCGTGATATAAGAAAACTCAGCTAACACTTTCATTCACAAACAAAAAGCAGACAATATCTAACTGATTCTTTTTCTAAGGGCGCAATGTACATGAAAACCACATCACGCCTCCAAAAGCAAGGGACGTACTCGCATATACTATCGACCTACATCACCAAAAGACAACTATGACAATCACTTGGACAGTTCGCCCTCTTCCACTTCCTCGGTCTCGTTCTCTTTCTCCTTCTGTTTCTTCTTCTTGCCCGAGTCACTACCCGACGGATCATTGCCTTTTCTCTTCTTCCTTTTCCTAGAACCGCTCCCTCCTTTTCATTTCCTTTCCTTCCCATAGCCGGAGAAGGAAACTTGAGGGCCGCCAACTAAGTCTCCTCATCATCGTCGCCGCTCGTGATCTCTGTAGCTTCCTCGCCTCCAAGTAGGATTGATTTAAGAGGCTTGGGAGTGACTTTGCTAGAGAGTGTGAGTATTGCCGGTGTTCCCTCTCCTATTCTTGGCTCAACTCTTGTGACCACCTTCTGTTGTGCCACCTTACCTGCCTTAAGCTTTTTTCTTTCTCCTCTTATAGCTTCTAATATATAACCTCGCATTTTTTCTTAGCAACTTCAGCATTAGCCTTCTTCGTTAAGTCGTCATGCTCCTTAGCTGCAGCTTCCTTATCCTCCTGAACTTTAGCTGCACCCTCCTTCTCATCTTTCTTCCTAGCCTCAATCAATGTTGTTTACCGAGCCAACTCATCAGGTACTTTTTTCTATTCTTGTTCTTCAGCCTTTACGCGTAGCTTAGCTCGTTGTTCTTCGAACATATCATGCATTGTATGCTCGCTCAACTCGACGATCTCTGCCACCTGTCCCTCCTTTCCATCTCTTTCCATCATGGACCTAAAAAGCACCAGATCAGCCTAGGAGAATGTAAACACCGTACCACCTCCTTCACCCGGCTGACCTTCGAACCCTTCCACTCTTGCTCCAGGCGGTGTCGGACAAAAGCCTATAGTCACTTCTACTCCGGAGGTTCCTGCATGGGGAAGAGAAGGATTAATTAGTCTATTTCATTTCCGCATCACTATACTTCTAAGCACCCGTGAGAATACAACTATACATAGCACCACCTGAAGCATAGTTCCGGCGGGTGCAATGATTCAACCTGCTGGTTGAGTAAAACTCTCATATCCCAGCCCTGGTTGATCGGGGTTGTATTCAGATACAGCAGGGACTGGGACTTGTGAACTAGTTGCATACACGAATGACATAGTCTGTTGTTGCGAAGAACTACCTCCACTAAACTCATAGGTCACTACCAAACTATCGGTTGCAACCATCTTCCCCTTCGCAACAGCAAGCTCGGCCTCCTTTGGCCTCTGGGCATCTTCTCTTAGCAACTGTCTTCCCTCTTGTAGCACCAAGCGCTCCCTCTCGTCCAGGTGAGAGAACATGAACTAGATCTCATCAATAACAGCCACCTCCTGCAAGCCAACCTCAAACTCCGACAGTTAGTCCCACACTTGAGCCAATACCCTGGGATAATCCTCAACCCATGAGAGTCCACAATACTAGAGCGCCTTGACATACATATTCCGAACGTATAGCTCCAGATCCAACTCCACTTGAATCGCAGTGTCCTCAGCTGCTTTCCTGAGCTCCTCCACCTCCTTCTAATGTTCAGCTTTGATCCCATCCAGCTGGGTCAGCACCTCCTTAGTAGTATCCTCGGCCTTCTCCTTACCCTTCTTGGCCTCCTCCAGTTACCTCTTTAGCTCGACATTCTCATTTATGAGCCTCTGGGTTTCTGCATTTTAGGCCTTCAAACTTTCGTTCTCCTTCAGCAAGGCCCCGTTGTTTGTGTGGAGTTGGAATACCCTCTCATTATCCTTAGTCAAATGGGTGTTCTCCTCTATCAGCTCAGAGTTCTCCTTCTTAAGACTTGCATTTTAGGTCGACACCGAGGCCACGGTGTCTTTGAAGGTTGAAGCAGCATGCTTTTCCTCCTTTTCCAACCTCTTGTACTTCTCTTTCAGTTCACCTGTTTCAACAACATAGAACTAGCATTAAATGTGTTATTTGAATACGTAGAAACATTGGAAACTCAAAGATTTATCCTACCTAGTTCCCTGTCCCGATCCCAGACACTTTCCTATTCGGCCTTGAGAGCCAATTCATAGTTCTGCAGATATACATTTTTATTTCGGATTAGCTCCGAGAAATGCCCTGCATACTTATTGA
Source organism: Allium sativum (assembly GCA_030737875.1). NCBI lineage: Eukaryota > Viridiplantae > Streptophyta > Magnoliopsida > Asparagales > Amaryllidaceae > Allium > Allium sativum. The sequence continues at coordinate 293,419,498 of CM060913.1, read as the reverse complement.
ATTCCGTGACTTGGTGATAGAGGGTGTATACTTTTTTCCATATCATTTGGGTATCTTCGCGAGGGATAGGGCTAATGTTTGGCACCCACTTCAACTCATCAAAGTAGTGCTTCATAAATTTCTCCTTCAAGAAGACCATCCTCTCCTCAGGAGTGAGCTGCGAAGCTTCCAACCCTCCCCTTGACGTGTCCGTATTCGATGACCTATGGTCTGCCGACTGTACAACTTGACTGGTAGACTTGTGAATAGGCACCGCCGGTAGAGCGGGAAGGGGAATGTCAAAGCTTGTGGTCTTGTGTACGAGGTCTCAAGCCTTGAATTTGTCCCCGACGTGCGAATATGTGGTGGGGATTCTGAGCGTCTTAGGTGTCGATGATCACCGCCACGGCTGCAAGAGTGAGAAGACTGGGGTAAATCAATCCCTTTCTTGAAACTACTCATAAACGAGCTCTTTTACGATCGCTGGCCTGTCGACCCATAGCCTCGATGTCTGTCACCGCTGCTTTCACGAAGCATTTCACCTACGCAAAGACAGATTCAAGGTTAGACTTAAGCACTTTGCACACATAAAAAAATGTTGTGTTATGTGGTGTTTATGAGTGTGTTCCTTAAGTGCGCTCTCCGCAGACCAGATTGAGGTCCGCATGGAGGAGTTATCTCCCTAACAGTTAGATTTAAACTTCCAGAGCTTATGCCACTGGGCCAAGATGGGGGCTTCGATTGAAATGTCAGTTATCCCCTTGAACTGATCTTCTCTCTCCAGCGAAGCGGTAGTCTCAGAGGTAATAACTAGGGAAACCGGCCTGGCCAACACTCCCGTCCCCGTCTCAGCAGTCGTAGACGGAACAGGGACAAACGACAGACCCTCTTCTCAAGTAATTGTCTGCTCATCACCAACGCCTCCCTCATTGGTCCCTTCCAGAGTCTTTTCAGCTTTACTTCGCTTAGTCATGGCAGGAGAGACTTTCCTTTTATGGCCCGGAGAACTCCCTTCTCCTTCAGATTCCACTTTCCCTTTCCCAGCAGTAGCTGCCTAAAACACCATGCGCTTTTTGGGGGGTAAGCCAGTCTGGCGAAGAGCCTCCTCATCCAAGATATTCTCTATAAAACGAACTTTTTTTAGGCATAGCTCTCAACTAAGCAACGTGCCCCTGGTATGCAGTACCCTTCAGCGCCGGAGGGATTTCTGTTACAAAAAATTCAAGGTTATCACGAAACCCAAGACTCAACAAACTTCAAACTAAAGGCAACCATAGATACTTACTTCCTTCCAACCAGCATCTCGCAAATCCCGGGGGACAACGGACGAAGAACCACTTCTGCTTAAACAAGCCGAGTCTGTTCCATGACCCTTCAATGAATCGGGAGTTGTGTATCGCCTCCAGGTAGTATAGAGAAGGTGTGATGTTAACTCTTCACTTAATCTAAAACAAGAACCGGATGTCATCTCCCGTAGGTTCCACGTGTAGGTATTCTGTAAACAAATGGAAGGTGCTAAGGAGGAAGGCATACCCGTTTGGGTGAAGCTGCGTAGGCACTAAGCGGAAATAACACAACATATCTCGGACGAAGTCACGAGATGAGGCACCCACCCAGAAATGCACGTATGCTTGTTTTAGGCAATTTACCCTTCTGGCAGAGAATGTGCCCTGCCCTCCTTTCAAGGAACACGAACTTCGGTCCAAGGTATGCTGAACCTTGCACAAATGCGCCTCAATTCAACTTCATCCACACTTGAAGGCTCCAAATCCGGTGGGTTATCAACAATGAAGACGCCTACCAACGTATCCGAAGCCTCAGGGGCATCACTTCCCTCTATGTCTATGTTTTCCTCCTCATGATTCTCCTCGACTACAATAGCCCACTCCGACACCGACAGTTCAGTCAGGTGCTCAACCGTCTATTTTTCTCCTGACTGCAAGCCGCAGTCGGGCGCTTTCGGAAAACTTATAGTCTGGGAGGGGGTGGACTCTGAAGAAGTATCAAGCTTGCTATCCCTAGAACTAGTACTGTTAAGTTGAGCCAGACGGGGATGGCGAGTGCTGCGAAGCTTCAGCTTCTAAATTCTACTGAGTTTTGAACCTTGTCTCCATTGCTAGCTATACTTTAATATAGTTGCATTAGACATCGCATTTAAAACCTGTACCACTCGTGTTGGTGCAAACTAACTTGTAACATGCAGTGAAGTACAATGATGATACGATTATAAGTAAATAGATCCGGGATACGGCGATGATCACTATTTCTTTAAACTGTAACCATCGTCGTCGTCAACCGACATCGCCGAACTCGCATCAAGTTGTGACCACGTTGTGATTGAAACTGGGAAGCAAAACTAATGTTTGATGATATTGTCCATAGTCTGAGTTATATGCACTAAACCATACGTGCAAAACTTTGGTCCTGGTCAATCACGAAACGTCGCGAAAGCAATACAAGTCTAACACTCGAGGAGCCAAGGTTAGAGCTTTTCGCTGGAAACGGTCAGATGCGCTTAAGACTAGAAGGGCTCGAAAAACTCTAAGTCCATAGGATACGAAAATTGCACCCCCCCCCCCGAACCCTTAGTTTTTTTCATCCCTCCATAAAGTCGAAAATCTACATCTTAACTTTCCACAAAGATCTCGCATCGCATCCATCCCATCGACGAGCCTCCACATACCTCGAATACAAGGATCCACATCTATCGATGCAAGATTTCGCATCCATCAGATGCAAGAAAATCGCATCACATGATGCGAAATCTCGCATGCATAGGAAGCGAGATCTCACACCCACAGGATGCGGTTTTCTCGCATCCACAGGATGCGATTCTCTCGCATCCAAAGGATGTGATTGGCTCGATCCCGAGGATGTGATTCTCTCGCATCTGAAGGACGCGAGGAAACTGCATCCACGGGATGTGGTTGCCTCACATCCAAGAGATGCAACATCCTACATCCAACCTAATGCGAGAAGTCATCGCGAGGGAGAGACGATGCGTCCCTTCTCCTCTTCCTCTTCTCCTCCCATCTGTTCCTTCCTCTCCTCCACGCATCTCCACCGCCATTAGAATCAAATTCAAGTTCCTTCGAACGTCAAATTTCGAGCCCAGTAGCTCAAATCCAACTCCGACCAATACTCCTACATCCAAAGCAACATTCTGGTGATTCGTGGCCCACCTCTTGCGTTCGAATTTGGGCTCGTTCAATTGGAAAAACCAAGTTCTTGGATGTGAAAATAGCGAAGGGAAAAAGTGTAAAGGAGGTGGTATCCAGTTTTTATAGGGGACAAGGGGAGCTGGCCTTGTCCCATTCCGATCACATCGCATCTCCCTGGGGATGCGAGGAAAACACATCTCTTCAAAGATGCGAAGTTTCGCATTCCACTGGGATACGAAGTCTCGCATCCCCCATCGGAATGCGATGCAATATAAAAAATATATTTAATACAAATATATGTATATATATATGTGTGTACATTCTATATTATATATATTGCATGTTTTATATGTGCATACATATATTTATGTGTGTACACCTAGATATGCACGTTTACCAAAGCGATGGATGGCCGAGAATGAAATTTCAGAACTTAAGAAATCTCTAACTCGCGATTCAAGTCACACCACGCGCATGAGTTTTCGATGTCATGATAATCGATGTCGATTCGATTCGCTAACCGATGGTATGCTCGTAAGTCTAAACGACTCAAGAACGTACGACATGCGATCGAATCCATGACCCGATAACATTTCTCGAGATCCCACTCGCATAGTCATAAACATGTGACACATTTATTAGTTGTACTCTATTTCCAAATCTCGATCGCATCACGTAAAACACATGAAAGCATGTGAACGTATGTGCAATATTGTGTCGACAACGACTCGTTACGATGTAAACGAGAATCGACAACTAACGTTTAAACTCATGGACAAGCAGGAAACAGACGACAAAAGAGCTATCGATGAATAAAAGTTCTCGACACGCTCAATGGAACGATCGCGACCCAATATTCAACAATGAGGAAACCTTTCCATTCATCAGAGGCAAACATTTTAACTCAAAGCACATTATGTCAAGACAACACGTACTTTGGAGGGCAAATGTTAACCGGCATTTTAGTCTGGTTCCCAAAAGTATAACAGGCCACTCAACTCAATCCGTCACGTGGCACCATATTCCGAAGTGTCGCCAAAACTTCGAGGACTGAAGCTTGGGAGTAGGCGAGCAAACGATAACCTCATAACTCCTCTAAAACACCAATATCGCATCGCAACGTACCACATGTCGCGTCCCGCCCAACTATATTACCTCACCTCGCCGACCCTCGCATCCTACTAGGTTCACACCCACCGATCGCATCACTCACTACAACAAAAATACACTATTACAACGTTTGATAAACGTTGTCAATACGCATCAATGCTTTTATTGACGTTGTGATATGCATAGTTGCATAAATATAAGCTTTTAACATCGTTTACTTATTGTCGCGGGAAACGTTATAGATTATGTATTGACAACATTATTTAATTGTAGTATATGTTTCTTATATTAATTAGAACTGGTTTTCACGATAATCCAAAACTATTGTAAAACTAAAATTTTAATACGTATTATGGACGTTGATGTAATGTCTTCTAAATCTATTGTAATAAGTCGTTAATTCCTTTTACAACATTTTTTCAACGATTTTTGTGCATCTTAAGTACAAGTCTAAAACGTTGGGAAAAAATAGTGAAAAGTAAGATACAACATTTAAAAAGAGTTATGTTTAATTGTAGATTATAATTTTAAAACGTTGTAAACTAACTTGTTACAAGTACATTTCAACATCGTGTATACTATTTTATCATGTAGTACAGTTTGTAAATAACATTTTAACTCTTTATTACAAGCATTGTAAAAGATAGTATCTGCAATTTTTCATAACCGTAATATATAGATCTTACATGACATTTCACAAACATTGTAAATATTATTTTAACTATAATTCTTTCATATTTTACCATTCACTATTATATGCAAATATTTTTTTATAGTACATAATTATCATCACAACAGGAACAGTCTATTATAGAATGATATACAAAAAATAGCATTGGACAGCAAATGGAAAGAACATTTTAAATTGTAGACGGTAAATGTTATTACATTTACAACAAAGTTATGGACACATAAGTACATGTTTTTACACACATTACCACTTATATGTATGCTTGAAGCTCAACCTAGAATAGAGTGAATAGACCTAGACCTGGAAAGTTGGATCCTTTCACTTCTCATGCTTTTCTCTCAAGCCTAGAGGAGACAGGATCTGCAGTTCAGGAAATAGGATGGCTACCACAACATATTATTACACAAGATGAAAACAAGAATACCATAGATATGGTCAACAGTACCACCCACAGCACAGTCTTGCGTACCTTTTACTCTAGTAACCGGTACAAGGATACCGGTTGGAGACATTTGGTGCAAGGATCAAGTATTTGAAATTCTAGTCCAGGCATTGAAAGATTTAACTGCTAAGCTACAAGTATCATCACTGCACGTAACTTTTCCTTGTAAAGTGAATGGCATAAACTGAAGGATGGTGGATTTTTGCAAAGGACAGGATTGCAATACCATTGAAAAAATCGTAACTATAAGAACTTTGATGAATTCTCGAGGGATATGAGCCAGAGAAAGCGAAAAAATATTCAACAGGAAAGGAAAAAGATAGTCGTGCAAAATTTGAAAATGAAACGCCTGCATGGTTATGAGATAAAGGCAGAACAATAGGACTCTTTCTACCAGTTATATCGCAACACAACAGACAACAAGTGGGGTAGGGCCTACCTAACACGTGAATTCTTTCATACTCTAGGATCGAAAATAGGAGATCGTGTCTTGCTTGTTGTTGCTGAAGAAGGTGATGAACTTGTTGCAGGTGCTCTTAAACTTATTGGTGGTGATACTTTGTTTGGCCGCTTGTAGGGTTGTTTACCATTTGTGTACTATCCAAATTCGCACTTTGAAGCATGTTATTAAAGCAACCATTGAGTTGGAACCTGAAAAAAGTGGAAGCAGGAGCTAAAGGAGAGCATATGATTCAGAGAGCATATCTTCCTATTACAACATACAGCTGCCATTAGGCCTGTCAATCTTGACACTAACTCATTTACCCGACCTATTTACCCTAATACTAAAAGGATTGGGTCCGACCCATTTACAATTTATATTTTCCAGACCCAACCCATTAGGCAATCAAATAAACGGTTTACTATCGGTCCAAACCCACGTAATCCACATATACCATTTCCCCGATTCTGCAGATAACCCTAGTTTTAGGTTCTCCCTAACTCACGAGAAAAAAAAATGGCGATTGCTCATATTCCGATAAAGAGTGGCATTTCCTCATAGTTCCTTTTGTCTCTGCGTTGTTTCTTCTTCTTCTTCCTTCCTTTCCCACAATTGAACAGTGCCCTTATTTCTTAAAATCGAGGATACCATTTTCCCAATTGAACAGCGACCGTTCCACGATAGGGCTTTGGATGGCTCGGCAGAGATAGCTTACCAATTTAATCGACTTCTGTTTTTCCTCGAAGGTTTAATTCTTTATGATTTATATAGTAAAAAATATATACTTTTCATTTTGCTTCAATTTCTGACATTGTTACTAATTATTTTTTCCGATTGACCTGTTTTGTCAATGTCGCACATAATTTTTCAGCCTGATTTTTTGTTCTTATCTTATTTGTGAACTTATGATTTAAAATTTGTTATAAACGACATTGAATCCATACAAGTTTTAATAAACTAATTAAATCGCTGTAGTTACTATTGTATAGATATTAGGTGGTAAAAATTTTGATTTATTTAGTACCTTAAACATCAAATAAACTATGGTTAATTAGGTATACGGAGAAGGTTTAACTGTTTAAGCTATTGCAGTTTGCAGTATTTGGAATTTGACTTATTGTGTGACTTTTCAGATAGTTTAGCTAAGATGCACAATTATTATTTTGTACAACTCAACTTTACAAATGTATAAAAAAAAATTGCACCTAATTTTTGTTATTGTTACATTGTTTTTTTCATAGGGATTAGTATTGTGTTGTGCATTTTATTTGTTTGTACTGTTCGTGCAATTGTTGTTGCGTCATACTTTTCTTTAAAGGAAAAACTAAAACTGTTCATTTTGCTTTCTGCTCATTTTGTGGTTCTTATTTCACTTTCATCATTTCATTGTTTCACAGTACGACGACTGGAAAAAACAAACAAACATGGATACACAAACACTCTTTGTTTACATTCTTTTTTCAACACTTAAAGTTTATAGCTAACCACCCAGGTCAGACCCTCTCTAAAGACTGCAATTACCTGAGCACCATCACAGAGCTATAAGTTAAATTTATAGCTGGGTTATGCATAACTCTGCTGTATGCTCAGTTTATATAACATGCTCCAATTAGGCAAATACATAATTAATATTTATCTGTACATGATACATTAATGTTCTGTTTTGACGTACTTGGATGCCTTGCTCAATCAGTATCGTAGTGTTACAACCACCATTTTATTGTCATATTAGTAACGTTTTCAAACTATATACTAGAAAAAAGATTAATTTTAACTTACTTTTTGCCAGGTAGAATACAAAGGCTTGCAGGAACTCAAGCAAAAGTTGAAATAAATGCATTTTACATTTCAGATTGTGGTTTAAGGTGAGGTATCTCACCACTCTCTCTTTGTATTCAATTACGTGACTATATATTTTTAGTTTGGTCTAATCTTCTGTGAATATATTGATGGTTGCATTTAATGGAGTATGGCTCCTATTTCTTTGCATTTAATGAGACATGCTTGCTGACTTTGCATTATTACTCTTATATATATTTCACGCAAGCAGGGAGGGAGATGGATTCTCTTCTCTAGGCAAGAACACTTCCATTTATATATTCACCACACAACACCTTTCTCCTCACAAATTTTGTTCGTTTTCTTTTCTCATGCAAGACACAACTTTCCATCCTTCCATGCTTCACCCATGAACACTTTATCAATTTTTTTCCATGCTTCAAATACACCAACACAGTTAAATCCACTTTCGTTACTTCTCTAAAACACAAACACATTATATTTTTCTTCAAAAAAATAGAGCACTTTGGTTATGGAAATAAAAACATAAGGCAGTATGGCCTGCGCATGAAATGGAGCCCTGGCAAAAGGAATAAAATTCATCTTTTGCTTCTCATATTCCTTCTGAGCATTTGCACATTCAAGCACGTCCTCAAGCAATTTTTTATTTTTTTTGTTGTAGTATGTTAAATATAGCCTGCCATTTTTTGTTGTAGTATGTTGTATCGCCTACTGCTTGTCATTATCATGTTGCGGTATTTTGTTTTAAATCTTGGAGTTTAATAATAAATATCAATAAGATCAACCAAAAAAAAAAAGGGAATACTCAAGAAAATTTACACTTTATGCAATAAATTATGGGCAAGATTCAAATTTTGAATCTACAAAGAATAGAAGTAAATTATCAAAAAGTTAAAATTAATTTACTTTGTCAACAGGATTTTTTTCAGATATAAGATTATTTTGTTTCTCCATCAGTGATATGGGTAATAGGAAAATGGCAGTTTTAATAAGCAATATCATTAGGGATGCACTATTATTAGGTATATTAACATTTAATAAGCAACGTTACAGTTACAGTTATGCTAATAAGATATTCAACGGATTTTGTGGTTTTAGCCGAGCAGATAGTATCCTCCTGCAAATGGCTGGCATATTTTCAGCTGCTATTTTCCAGTAGAGGTACAGCTCTATTAAGGTTTGTATTATTCCAGTTTAACTTTTTTTGTTTATTTAACAGTTTGTTTGTTGACTGGATGTTGTCTTAAGAAATTTTAGACAATGCTAGTTATGTTGGCCATTGGATAATCCCAACAATAAGGACAGGACAAGGCTACGGTTTGTTTCATGGTATCTTCATGTAGTCTATGTAACGTGGAATAGGTTTTTAACCTGAGTTGCAAATTCCTATATATAGTATGTTTCATATAAAAAAACCTGTTTTAAACCCTGAAGATCTGCCTTGTCTATGTACAGTGTAAATATATATATTTATGTCACACCTTGTAGCAATTCTGGCATTCAACTAGTGTAGCCATAGCTAAACTTGTATATGTATATATAAATGTGTGCCTTACTACCCAAAAAATCAAGACATTATAGCTTCATAGCTTACATTAAAACTGAGGAGCTAATTTTCTGTTTAACTACCCAATGATTGGACCAATATATTTAAAAATATTGATATGCAAGTTGTGGTGTTGTCAAAGAATCCAATTTTGTTTTACTTAATATTCACTGATATAAGCAGATGTTGTGTCCATTTCCGAAATAGATGAAGCTTTTGTTTGGTATATGATATCAAAAACTGGTTTTGTCAGCATGTAGTTAGTGACAAGTCAAAGGTTTCATCCCTGTCATTTGCTTATGTCGTTTCTCTTTGCACAAACTGATACACAAACATTGTTCCATGCATTACTATTGAATATATTGGTTCATTATACATCGTTTGATGTCAGATTTTTATTTTTTTGTTGCAATTGTTAGTTTCAGGAATTTCAAAGTTCCTCTTGGGACCATGCATGTTTAAAATCTCCCGTCATTCCTTCTCTCATTTAGCTATAAAGGAGGTAATAATATGATTATGTCATTGTTTCAGGTTACAACTTCGATCCAGTGTTCATGCTTTCTAGCCCTTGATTCTACTATCAATATGGTTTCTTGTAGCTGCTGCTTAGAGAATTGAACGAATTTTGTTTATATTTTGTTGTTTTTGTAGTAATTGATTCGGTATATGTTATTTATTTGATGCAGCGTTTGTCGATATAAGTCATGCTATGCTGAGTCATTTGGCTTCTATATGCTGTTGTTTGTAATCACTTTGTAGGATATATTTTTTAAATCTAGCTAGATTTTGTTAATGTTGCAGTTTCTTTTGAACAGAAAGCCATTCATATTGCAGTTTTTTGTTATTGTATTGGTGTTTTATTGAAGTTTTCCTTTGTTTGGTTTGTATGGCAGTTTTGTTTCCAGTTTTGTACAGTTTTCGATAATTGGGTTGGGTCCGGTTGACCCTTTAAACAATTGGATCGGGTTGGATTGATCCATTTATTAAATGGGTTAAATGGGTCGGGTTTGTTTATCTCTTGGATGAGTCGGATCAAATGGTACCCAACCCATTTATCATCCGACCCGACCCATTTGACGGGCCTAGCTGCCATTATATCTTAGATGAAGGCTTTAGAAGAGTGATTGGAGAATTTCTCTTGCACGAAGCAGCTCAGGTTAAGCATGTTATCGAGTTGCTCCGGGATTTAGGTCCGTTCAAGGATGACATTGACCTATAGGATTCACAGGTCTCAATCAGATTTTGTTTGTAAATAGAAATTTACTAGCAAATTTGAGCAGCAAAGTCTTTATATATGTTCATGTTTATAAGTACCAGTATTTTGGCAGCTAGTTCATGTAAAAATGAATAATAGTATCTCGGGATGAAATAATCTATTAAATAATAATAATAATAATAATAATAATAATAATAATAATAATAAAAGCTGGGGCATCCGTGTATGCAAAGATATAAATCGATATGACAAGGAAAGTAAACAGATATGACAAGGAGTATCCTTCTAAACTATCACAACCACAAAACAATATAATCCTTGCCCAACGTGTGAAATTTCATTGTAAACATTTACTGCTGTCAAACCACAATATCAGCCCTAGCATTTATAGATCAATGGAATATTCTTAGGCAAAGTGTTTCATTTAGTAGAAGTATAAACAAATCTTGTAAAATATAATACAGCTATGGTCCACTTTTTTCATGATGCAGAAAGTGATTGTTTGTAGCTTGTACAGGTGCTATATTTCAGGAAGGGCCAATGCGTATTTTACATTGAAATAAAAATTTAAATCGTTGTCATTTGAAACATCAACACAACTTTATTTTTTTACAGAAAGTGCAGTGGAGCTATATGGAACTACACTATTGCAATTTCATTTAAGCACCTCCTCTATTTCAAATAGCATTGGTTTAAATGGCCACTTTTTACCACATTGGCAAAAATTGGGCAATATTTATAAAAAGAATTAAAGTATAATATGTTTTGAAAAGTGACCGAAACGGGTAAGAATGACCATAAAATACGCATAATGCCAATATGAGTTGAGATTAAATCGAAATTAATACATACCTTCTGCCAAATTGATTGTGGTAAGTTGTGCATAAGCAGAATTCGGATACGGTTCAGCTCATCTACATCAGTCATGCATGCATCTAGCTAAGCAAAAATTGCAAATACGGAGTCTTGGAGGATGACAAGACCGCCTAAGTCGTTACAAGAATTAAATGCAAGAACATGCAGTGCAAGTGGGCACAACTTTCTTTCTTTTATTAATTCTGTTTGATAAGTTTGTTACGCAAGACATGTATGTAGGTCTGTATAAGCATGGAACGGTAATAGAAATGTATGGTTGGATAAATTATTTCCTTTTTTCATTTCTTGCATCTTCTTCCTCTGTTTTCGCTTATCCTTCCACACTTTAATTTTCTTATTTGCATAACTGTTTAATAATTAGAGCTTTGGTTGCATCAAATTCCAATCCAAATCAAGTGTCCATTATCATCCTACTATATGCACTAAGGTAAGCAGTACAGGAACAGCTCCTTAACCGCAACTGATTACTCTAATTAAGATCATCCAACGCTACAATTTTCATTTGTGCTACCTTGACATTTTTCACAGTCGTAAATGGTATCATCTCCATTTACACAAAATGATTTTCATGTGCTGCTGTCATATAACAAAGGTAAGCTTTATAAATCACTAAATGGAGTAACGAGTAGTTTTAAAAGATGTGAATGAATCAAAATGAAAGAATATGTCGCATCTGACTTATTACTAACAAAGCTTAAGCTGATGCATTCAAATGTCCCTGCCTAAGTATGGTATGCCACTTAACTTGGTCTCATCCCATGGTCCTTTCTCAAATAATATCTTTCAACCTCTATCATCATTTCAGGGACTCTCCGACGTTCCATATATGGCACAAATTCCCCCGAGGTAGGTCATTAGGAGTCTAAGACTGCTCCAAGCAGTCAAGGTATCGAGATGAAAAAAGAAGTGATATTGCACGGTGTTCAGTCCTTTATTCGTTTATGAGACTGAACGTTGACCAATATGATCATAAAGTAATTTTCTCATGAATAAGGGAAGTAATGTGAGTTAGAATATTAAACTAAACCAATGACAATCCTTCATTCCTTTGTGTTTAATTTTTGGCTCTAAAAGCATGCGAAAGTCACATTCACCAAGATGCAACACTTCCATTCGAGGAAATAGCAAGGTCCGCAATTACTTTTTTATTTTCGTTTTTATGTTTTTACTTGTAAGTTTACATGATTTCCACTAAACAGTAAAAGGAGGAATTGTTTGGATAAATAAGTTGAAATTTTGGTAAGTGTGCTTTGTAAAAGATGAAGTCATAAAAAAAAATACTCGATAATGAGATTATCGATTTCTAATTAACTTATATCTTGTTGTGGCCTGCCATTCAAATTTGAACAAGTATTATATAAGCTGTTTTGGAATATTTCTAACGTACATGTTAACCACTCTTACTTTTCAACAGTTTTGCATAAAATTATGGCAAATAGTAATTACCAAGCTCCAGCTAGTCTGCGTAAGTGTGCTCCTATAGGACCATGAACATGACCGGGCTAAATGCAGATTTACAATGATATTTACAATTAGCAGTAGTTACTGTGTACCTGCAGTAAGGATCGCTTTGGAAGAAAACGTAATTCTGAATTTTAGCTTGCAGTTTGAAAGAGCTAGGGCACCAACATTGATGAATATTACTTAATTGAAGATTGAGCTTTGCTCCCATGCACAAAATGTATCGAAAATCTGTACCTCGGATCAAGATCAACAAATACCTAGAAGATTAAAGAAAGAACGTTGTTATTGGCACACCAGAAATTGTTAATGGAGGACATGTCCGAAAACAGAATTCGGTATACACTTACCGTTTTTTCGTTGTTTTAGCACGGCTCATTGCCGAATTTAAGGTTTGAAACTCAGCCATATCCTCATCGAGTTCCATGAATAAATGTGGCAGTCTTGCAGAATGTCACTCATGTCCCCTCCCCCCTCCCCTCCCCTCCCCCTCCCTCCTTTTCAAAATCCAAATCTCGTGTCAACAATAGTGCTCTAAAGAAAAGAAAACAAAAACCTGACCCAAAAGGTTCTAAGAGGGGAGTAGGGTTATTTTTCTATCGTCATTTATCTCTATGCTATTTTATTATTTACCATGTAGAATCACGTGCTTCGCACCTGGGAAGCATGCAGTCTGTTGATGTAATTGTTGTTTCATGAGCAGAAGAAGATATGCCAGTGTTGGTATAGTTTGTTGTAAAGCTGGATGGAAAGGTGAAGAACCAATTGCATTATTGATCGGAGTACATCAAAGTACACCAAGAAGTGGCAGATTCATCCATGTTGCCGAGCCATAGCGTACCATAAGTTATTTTATGGAAGTAATAGTAATATAAATAAAAAAGGCAGTCACAATAAAAAAAACATCCACACAAATAATGATCAGTCCTGAGAGATATCTGGTTGTATAGACTATATGAAAAAGAAAAAAAATGCTGATGGTCACATACTGAATCAGGAAAAAGAAAAAAATTATGCTCATACATAAATGATAGTAGTTAATCAGCAGAGTCTATCAGCTTAGTGGAACAGTACAACTTACATATGCGAAGGACAGTAAAAAACATGAAAAACAAAAAATACGCAAATAAAATCTTAGTCTTCAGGTATGGGAATAGTTAGAAAAGATGTTATGTAAATTGTTTATTATACATATACAATCTTCCAAGATTTTTTTATAAAACAATGGTTGTTCTAAAAGCTAATCATATGAAGAGGTTAGTTGGATTTTTTATTTTTACAGTCCAGAAAACATATCTACGTCGTTAATTTTCAAATGAGACAAATTAAAAGCATTTTCATTTTCTAATTTTCAATTGGTATATCGATGATAGATTAGCACATGATATTTCAAGTAGTGCTGTTGGAATAACTACTTGATCATGCAGTGAATTTGTACATCCGATTAAAGCACAAAATTGCAATGGCAAAAGTTTATGACCGTTAAAATCAATTATAAAACTACTGCAAGTAGATTAAATGATTCGAATAAATTAGGACTATCCAAATGCTGCTTGAGCTAGCACAACAATAACTTAAGTAACGTTGATTATCAGTTGCAATAACTTAAGTAACCTTGATTATCGGTTATCGGAACTATAACATCAACCTATAAATGTGAGTCTAATAGCTAAGAAAAGAATAAAGGACAAATTTAGAACGGACAAATTTAGAACAAATACCCAATAACTCAAAGCAACTTTTATCAAATTTCACATCCTTAATGTGCACATTTGCCAACAAAATACAGTACTGTCATTGGAAAAGCTGATGTCTTGTGCAATTATTAGAAAATCATGGCATTATCAAGTGAATAAAAAGAAAAAACTTACACATGAACCATACAAAATATAATTTTTCTAAAAGCAATGCTTGTGACAGTTGCATATTGCAAATTTTCATATCTACCAGACTGTATAAATTATAAAATCTGTTTATCTATGGTAATAATTTATTTGCTAACAAGCCTTTATTGATGCATTCATCCACTAATATGGTAACATATATAATTCCATTAGTGTATATTCGAGGACGCACAAATTATAACCTTGATGGAAGGCATCCATCCGCTGGCAAAGCAAAAAAAACAAAAACAAAAAACAAGAACATGCAGAATAATAAAATATGAGTTAAACAGTCAGTAGCTCGAAAAGGAGTAAGCAACATGGCATCATGCAACGCAATGGTAAGCCTGTAAGCAAAGAAGTTATGAAAAATCATTTCATCTCTATAATCTTTCACAGAGAGTGTGGAGCAAGCAAATAACCGTTTCATTGTTCATGGTTACACAACAGAGCAAAGGATTTAGGTGGTTTGTTCATTCCTAAGAACCCGTTAAGCTTCTGACATAATAGACACCACAAAGTCAATCACTGATGTGAAACTGAAAGAAGGAAATACACAGCATATATAAATCATTGACCTATTCAATACTTATTATTATACAAAATCATTTTAAATGCCACAACTGATGATTAACAGTCGCACATGAAGATGAACAATGTGGTGGTCAAATTTAACAAAATGCAGTTTAATAATCTCCTACCTCGTGTAAAAGACACAATATATGCAAATTATTTTTTATGTTTAACATTCTCGGTCTTAATTGCTAAGAGTATTGTAAATTACCAAAATATGTGTTTAGTGGAGAACTGTTTATCAGACTACAGACTATCCCATCAACGTCGAAAGCATTTCCACAATGTGCACCGAGTTTAAGTAATAAATTGAATCAAAATACTGGAGTCTTAACACATTACAATTTGTAAAAGTTGCCAAACTTTGTTTAATCCTAACACAAAAAGATGCAACCACAATGATATATCTTAAATTATGAAGTAAATATAACATAACAATATAAATTGGATCTTCGAGTCATTTAATAAAGCAGACGGTTGGTATAAAGTAAATGAGAACTCTAAACTATACCAGAGTTCACCTTTCAATTTCCGCCACTTTCCAGTGTAATAAAGGCTGAATAAAGTGGAAGGGTCCATGAAATGGAGAAAGTAAAAGATGGTAGATGAATGGGATGGCCATTCATGTAACCTTCAAACATTTACATCCATACCCTACAATGATCAGTCAGTCACAAAGCCTTTAAAATATCTGGAAAAGTAAATTTAATGCGGGCAGGATATGAAAAAAGATCAGTCGAAATTTCAAATAGTGTATTTTTTTAGAGTAAATAGTGAACTTCAAAGTCAGAAACCAGTTGCTTCTAGCAAAAATCCATCTTAACATCGATTATGCATCGCCATTTCACAACCTTAGACAAGGATATCAGTGTGAATCTTCAGATACTGTCAAACTAATAGAATGCCAGCATCATTACTGCAAGCAAATCATATCATACATGAACTTTATACAATGCAGAGTTTCGAATTATCTTAGGGATTGTTGATTAAAATCAAGTTTTTGTGTATGTGTCAAAGAGAGAGCGCGTGGGGAGAGGAGTGAGTGTGTGTCCGTAGATCTTTATTTGCAGCAAGGTATCGGCAATAAAAATGGGGGAAATAGGTATGATAGGACAAGGTGTAATTGATGATCATCCAGTAATTTCCCATCAAATAAGGGGTTCTGTCGTAATGCTTATAGCGTCTCCAACATAAAAAACAATTATGTAAATATTCTAAATTTGTAATCTACAAAACTCATAGAATTTTGAAATTTTCGAAGAGGTGTCTGTACTACAAGCATCAACGGATAGGAAACTTGTACTAAGAAGATGTGTCTACAATAAGCATCTACAGAGTGTTCCTATGAAGGTTTTGGATCTCGATCCGTTGAACATAATCAACATGTAATTCACATGACTTTTTCAATTATTATAAGGCATTGAACTATCAAAATGGCAAAAATATAATTCAAATACATATCTGCTAAAGATGCCATTAGTATATATAACTAGAAATCATTACATTTTGACCAACTGCAGATACTCGGAATCATTTTTTCTGCTGGTATTTGGCACCAAACACCCCTAAAAATGTTCTTTGCCTGACCCAGAAAAGAATCTCAACATTTAATAACACAGTTTAGAATGCTGCATAGTATTTGAGTACTGCTTTAAAATCTGCGTGTTAAATAATAACACTCGAAAGAACAAAATCTTAAGTGGATACATTTTAAATCATAGAGAATCATCACCATGCCAACCAAATTCAGGTACATGTTTACATACAGGCTTTTAGATAACAATTTTATTGTATTAGAAACATAAAACTAAAATGCCAGTAGAATTCCATTTTATAGTTGAAGGTATAGCATAGAAAGAGAAAACCAGATTACTCTCTCACCATTGAAACCTTGTATGCAAACGATAATTTATGGGCATCATTATTTTTGTCCAGTTTTCACAAACATCAATATAAAAAATGACATTCAAAATTCTTATTTGCTTGCATGTATCAACACCCACATAAACAACTGAAACCAAAATAACATCAAAACAAATAATTGACGAATGCAGTAACTACAACGTAAATGCCTACAGCAGCAACCAGTAAAAGATACAGCTAGCTAGGTCAACATTACTGAAAGTAAATTATTTGAAGAAGATAAGTCTACATAGTAGCTTAAAATTCATATGACTTCTGCTATGGTGGCGGCTTCCAGAATAAATGAATGATTTCTTATTTTTACTGTGAAAATTGAAACCTAGTATTAATTATGGCTTTCAAACTCGTAGACAGTACACTGGAACTTCGAATCAAAAATTTACCTCGATTTGATAATCAAATTCACAAACCAGAAGCACCAAGCCAAATTTACATACCTTTGCAGATTGGCCTTACCACCTACAGCAAATATTGGCGCGAATAGTGAAAAACGCGGGAGATACGTGGGCGATTATTTTTATGGAAGGGAGAATCCGGCGCGATGAGAAATTGATGGAGACGTGGGAATTGGTTTTGCCATTATCGACCAGAAAACAAGCAAGATGATTAGGGATCGGATTACTGTATGAAAGAGGGTTAGATGGCATAGTGGGTACGAGTGTTAAGGCGATTGATTTATTTTTCTATAAATTATATATGGTTAACATATTTAAGACAAAATAATTTATACAAATATTTAATCATGTCTTTTTCTTGAAAACATATGTAGTCAATTTAAATTTTTATTTCTAAGTTGTAGAATTTAATTTTTGTTAGTTTTAATTTTATGTATACTCATACTTAATAAATGATATTTATTTGTTTATGCGACGTTGATTGGTCAGATCCTAATTTTAAGCATAATGTAGGTAGTTTGAATTTGTAAAGAAGTTTGAACATTAGATTTAGATTCTATTATTAGGGGCATTGAGATTTATATATTCATGTAGAAGGAGCATTTCCATTTTATTATTACTTAATAAAAATGAATTTTAAATAAGTATATGTATTAGATTCTAATAATAAGTGATATTATGATCTACCGTGGGCATTTTGGATTAGAAAATGAAATTTATCCATTAGATCCTACTTTTTAGGATTATTAAACTTAATAATAAATAGGGGTATTATTGGTAGTTCACGTTGATACCAAAAAAGTGTGACACCAAAACTATTACAACTATTAATAAAGATATATCTTTCCAAACCTGTGACTGTCATTGGATATTTAGTGCAAAAGTGGTTTTCTAACTCATACCACTTTTGATTAAAAACAAAATGGAAGACTAATAACATTGTTACTGGTAAATCTGAATTTTGATATTTACTTACCAAAAACATTTAGTGCACTTATGATTTGCCAATCGATTTTAATGTTAAAATCATGTGTTTTTTATAATTTTATTATTGCAATGTCTTATGGTTTGGAAGCGTGAATCTTACTTTTTTATTGTTAGTGTTAATCTTCTGTATGACATGGTCGTTACGCTTTGATTTAGGACATCCGGATTGTTCATGACTCGAGTGCGGGCTCGTACAAACTCGTATTAAGCATAGAAATTGATGTTCGCTTGAAAATCAGATAATGACTCGACTCGGAACAATCACATATGGGCATTGTCTAATTACTTAGAAATAGCTTGAGCAGGTCATTAAATCACTCAATATTTACTTGATCGATCGCGTAAGGGATCGATTGATTACCTTGGAAAAGCATGATTGGTACGGTCTTATCACTAAAAAAGACATGATCGACACATAGGATCGCTCAAAGTTCAATGATCAGTCATCTTCGGATCTGAGTACTATGGCAAATTTCATATCTGAGATATCATGCTCAATCTCTTGTTTCTGATTGATCACATCTTGTTGACTAAGTGTTTTTGCGTGATCGGCTTCGTCTTTAGGTGATCGATCACCAGCCTTTGTCGGGTCCAATCCAGGTTTCGTATCCAGAAGTCAGTGATTTTCATATCCGAACAGTTGGCCTGTGATCACTTGATTTAATGTGATCGTGTCGTCCCTATCACTCATTTTTATGTGTTCTGAAGTAACGATCGATCTGTTCCAAACCAATACGATCCGACCTAGGAGTCGTGCAAATCCCTCAATTTCCATCAACAATATCAATCTTTGTAAGTGATCAGGCAAATTCTCTATATCTCGATCCTTAATTTTTGAGCGATCGCATCATGCTGATCACCAATTTCTGACGTGATTTGAAGTTGTGTCGATCCGAGTTTCCAACGTCATCGGGAAATCTTAATGAAATGATTTTCGTATAACGGATCATCTGTTTTGACTGATCGGACGATGTCAATTATGATTTTCATGATATTGATCTGAACTTTCCAAAGTGATCGAGAAAGTATCGGATCAATCCGATTTTTGGTTTTCGAAGTGACCAGGCTGTACCAATCATGCTTTTCTGAAGTGATCCATCGGATCATGCGTGTGATATAACAAATAAATATGGAGTGATCTAGCGAGTTAAATAAGCTATTTTTGAGTGATCAAACGATGCATGAAGGCGTTCGGTCCGAGCCGAGTCACCCGTCATTTTCTGATTTTGAAATAAACGTCGATTCTGATGCTTAGTTCAAGTTCGTACGAGTCCTCGTCCGAATCATGAGCGATCCGGATATTTAAGTCCAAAAAGTAACAACTTGTCAAAAGTTGGGTTAACAATGTGATACTCAAAAAGCACGGACTACCGTTATAAACCATAACGAATTATTTAATAAAATAAATAGGGTTTTCAATAAATTGAATATCATTATAACTTGGAATCGAATCAAAATGGTTTCTGAATAGTTATATATGCTACTGGAATATAATGAAAGTTGATAGAGATTTGAAAATTCAGTTTAATGTTGATTTGGCAAAAATGTTGATTTTCTATTAATTTAGTTAAAAATAGTCAATTCTGAAACAGTCACGGATTTCAATGAAATTAGTTTCATTGGATCCATAATGTTAAATTATTGTATGAAAATAAATTTTGTGGCGATCCGATATCGTATGTGACTTCGGTAGCCATAAACGCGTAGCTAGTTTGCATAGCATTTAATTAAATGAATTTAATTGGATTAGAAGATCAAAGGATTTTTTAAACTTAAGTAAGTTGGATGTTACTTAAAGTTAGTGAGTTTTCTTGCGTTCTATCACCAGACTGATCCGTGTCGTTTGCAATGCTCGGGTTAGATCAAGTTTTACAGATTCAGGTTAGGATGCAACGAATTTCAGAGGACAGGCTAGAGGAGTTCGGATGTATTAATTTTTATTCTGATGTGTGTTGTATATAAGGACAGGTTATCATAACTGTCCAAATGTATTGTTTGTCTGTTGTACTCTGATGGATGTAAGTACATATATAAGTTTTCTATAAAGTTTATTTCCATATTATATATTTATTCTGCTTCGATGTTATATTCCGTGTTGTGTTGGTTAGTTGGATCCCTCTTCTCCTTCTTCTATTCTAATATTTCTTTCTTTTCTTTCTCATCCTCTAATTTCTTTCTATTAAGTATCCGGTTTTTTGATACTTTGGTTTTGGCATGTAATACGATTGAGCTTATGTATGATTGTCCAAATTCGAGCATTGAAATTCTTACCTGCTCGTTACATTCTCAGCAGTGACAATCATATCACAGACATGAGCAAAAGGATCTTGAGAGGTGGATCACCAAGTTTTGACATAAATCGAAATCAAAGTCCACTCGCTCAAAGCATCCAAAACTAAAAGGCATGTAAAAAAATTAAAATGAACTAACTATGGGTTTTTTTTACCACAGGACACTGAGTCGTACATTTTCAACACATCAACTAGCTATTCATTAATAGAGAAATGAGGAGACACTCTAAGATTTCTGCATCATAGCAGTACACGGATACAATATCTAAGGCCATATAAGTAATCTACTTACGCTTTTTTCCTGTTATTCCTACTCGATCATATGTATCTAGGTGTTTTCTGTTTCTTTTTATATCATTTGATCTATAATATATTCTCAGCTAACATTACGATGCAGGATAAAAGTCGATGATGGTCCTCTTTAAATTCTTTTTCTTGCAGGTGTTAGATGATATGATGTTGTTGCAAACTAGATTTTAGATCATAAGCCCTGTTGTGTACTCTTCTTTGTTTTACTGTTAGATCTGGTGTTTTATATTCTCGCTTGAAACAAAATTGTTCTCTTATAAAACTAATTTTTTTAAGCTGTCATTAATTTTAGTTTCCTTTTGAATCCTTGAAAGAGACATCATTGTAATACCTGTGAATTCCAGCAAAAAGTGTTTTCCTTATCCTGTTGATATAGTTTTCAAGATCTGCATATGTTGCGCAAAGTAGATTTAAAATAAGTGCTTATTTTGTTGGCCATTGAACAAGATCCAACATTTTCAAAAAAATAAAATAATTAAAGCTCAGGTTGTGCAACAAGCTTGCTCTTGTCTATAAGGCTCTCGAATCTGATCTTATCCAATGCATGGAATGCATCACTAATAAGCTTACGAAGAAAGATCTCCTTGTTGCAATAAAATGTATTGATGATTAAACTTATAAGTTGATTGAATGAAACGTTTAATGATCCTTAATTTAATGCAAAAGTATAATACAATCCATGCGATGACATTGAGGTAACTCCTATTCTATAACACCTATTATATGCTTAAATGTAAACCATATATGTACTACTATTATATCCCATATTTTATGCAATTTAGTTCGTGGACCCTAGAGTTATTTCTTCGGGTTGGCTTCCTTGATAACCTTTTAGCCTAACTTGTTCAACATATCTAAATATAGTCGGCTCAAAAGGTCGGATAATAAAGTTACGGTGAGACATCCTTGGCAAAATAATTGCAATAACCATTAAATTTATTAAGTCTGATGTAACGACCTGAATTTTTGACCATTCAAATCGACAATAAACTACACATGTTGACCCAAACAAATCACCAACACATGTAGTTATTTGGGAAAAAGAAGAAAGAAGAGAAAATAATCACAGAATCTCACAGCGGAAGGACAACATATAATAACAAATAATGGTTCAAAAGCATTTAAAAACATATACATTCGAGTTACATTTTCAGTCATCAGAGTTCACTAATACAAGTATATACAGTAATGTAGCGGAAATAAAGTGCAGCAGAAAAACATACTTATAATTGATATTTATACCAAATCCTCGTCTTCATCCTCCAAGCTATTGAAATCTTCGCTAACTGCAACTTCTGCTGACCCGAGCGTATTGCATAAAAGAAAAACACAACAAACACTCGGATCAGCACTAAATCATTCTCGTATTAGTCAAATTAAAATATGAAATAACATGAGTGTCATGGGTGCAGTAACTCAAGAGATGTTACGGGTTTTTTCCATCTCTCAAGGATCCGTTAAACTAATACGTACATAATATAATACGCTATTGTGATAGTGTTTATCCAGTAAAGTAAATATCATAAAAATAGCATAAGCGGGATTAAATTTTTACCCTTACACCGTTTACAATACCATAGTCTTTAAAGTACCGTAAACCTGCCACAACTGATGGAATCAGAGGGCACTCCATAGGTAGGGTACAAATCAAAATCGTATGGGCTCGATGAGGATAAATACGACAAGGCACTCGAGGCAATACCCAGGGTAGGATTCTACCATCAGCACTCTCGGACCGGTGGTAATGCATAGCAGCCACTACCGCACACCTCGGAACACACTCCCAAATCAAAAGAGCCCAAATCATCATCATAGTAATAGAAATAGTATCGAAGAAGTGCGTCCGATCATAGGTGCTACCTCAATTAGTCACGGTATAGCTCATGTTTTAGTAATTTCAATTATGACACGAAGGTCAAGGCCATTTCGTTATCGTTCATCTTCTTCAATCCAATAATTGCCTCCAAGTCATCATATTTCATTCTGGATACGTCGTAACGTACACAGTTGTTAAAGTGGCATCAACACTGACAGAGAGTATGCCAATTGCCGACTTCGGTCTCTTTAGCAACCAACGCTTACATTTTCAACATCGGTCGGTTCTTTTACTTTTCACAAAGGTTCGCTTTCATATCAAAATATCATGTTTGCTTCGAACCCAATTTATATTCCAAATAGAATATAATTTCATATCAAAATATCTCAATCATTCCAAAACCGATTATATTCTAAACTAGAATATATTTCCATATCACTATATTATAATCATATAATATTTCACAAAAATCGATTTATATTCAAGTAGAATATACTTCATATCCAGGATTATAATTATTTCAAATCGATTTATGTTCGAAATCCATTCATATTCAAATAGAATATATATTTCATTACAACTCATTTCAATCCCTTAGTAGATCCATTCATATTCAAGTAGAATAAAATTTACATTTCCATATAAAAATCGGTTTAAAATCGATTCATATTCAAATAGAATATAACTTTATCTCAACTCCATTTGAACCAACGGTTTAAATCCAAACACTTCCAATTCGAAAGAAAATTACAATTCATAAAATATAATTATGAAAAATAGATGCTTATAAGAAAATCTTTATATAAAATATATATATAGAATATAATAGTTAGAATAAGACAAGATAATTTAAAACACAATGTATATACATAAATTTAAAAGTTTACTAAATAGTTTTAAGTAATAAAATATAAGGAAAATTTATTTATAACAAATTAGTTTATAGGTTAAAAGTTTTTAATACATAATTTTCAAGAAAAGGAATAGTTTATTTGTAAGCAAGCGATGTCTATATATAAAAATAATTTTTATTTAAACTGTCATTGTTCCTTTCTTCCGAATTTCAAATACTTGAATCTGTATTCCAGTCTCAATGGAGTTTACATAGTTTCAATATCCTTTTCAGATACCATTCAAGCCAATCGTTCGATTTAAGGGATTCAAATTCATATTCATGCCAAATTTGAAGTAATTTCAAGTATCCTCAATTAACTTTCATTTCCAAACTTAATTTATGGAGAATTTATCAATTTCACATTTACCATAAATTTGAAACTTCAAGACATACCTAAAAATCCCATTTTTCTTTTATCCTTAATTTGGTTTGGAAAATTCTTGAATCTATATTCCAGTCTCAATGGAAAATTATGTATTAAAATACTTGAATCTATATTTAAGTCTCAATAGAGTTTACATAGTTTCAACATCCTTTTCAGACACCATTCAAACCAACCGTTCGATTTAAGGGATTCAAATTCATATTCATGCCAAATTTGAAGTAATTTCAAGTATCCTCAATTAATTTTCATTTCCAAACTTAATTTATGGAGAATTTATAAATTTCACATTTACCATAAGTTTGAAACTTCAAGATATACTAAAATCCCATTTTCTTGAAATCCTGATTTTGGTTTGGAAAATTCCCTTAACAAATTCGTAATCATTCAAAGTTCAAGTTTAAAGGAAAAATAAAATTCATCGAAAATCGACACATTTCCTTTAAATAAAATTTCCATCGAATAGAATTTCGAATACTTAAAAATCATTTAACCAAACGATGTCCGTATATAATTTTCTATCTTATGGTCAAGTGATATTAATTTTAATTCTTCGATATTTCAGGGCTGGATATATATCATTTCAATCCAAATCAGGGTTGCAAATATTTATCATTTAAACCTGTGTTCTTAATTTATTTTAAATCGATAAATCCCGCGTTTATTAGATGCCCATAACATCAAGGGTGAAAATGGGATTCATCGTCAAAATGAACATACAACATCCATACACTAAAAAAGGGACATTTCAGGCAATATCAATTCAGAAATCAAATCAACCAAGGCATCCATCACAACCATTTTATTCAAATGGTAACTATTTAATCATTTCACTGGTTAACAAGGGCCAAGATTCCAACTAGAAATTAAATTAAATTTAAATAACTAATTATCAAATTCATTTGCATGTTAACACACTTGCATGTTGAAGCGACCCGAACTTCCCCGGTCTCCGAAGAGAAGAGAAAGAACGAATTACTTTGAGGACAAGACGAATTCGAACGCAAACAGAAGAACTCTTCATTGTTAATTACAACAATTCATCAGATTACAAGAATATACATAGTATGAATAATTATTACACATCATAAATTATCAGAGATTACAATAAATTATATAGCAGCGGAAAAATAATACAAAACACAACTGAAAGTAATACACGGATACAGAGCTTTCCAAGTATCGTTCCAGCTGTACATCAGGATCTTGTGAATATAAATCTGCAAAACCAAAACTACTAGCTGCCCGTGCAGAAAAGGGCACCCAGAGTTTTGGTTAAAACAATAAACTCCAGGTCAGTCATGAGACTGGTGTGAGAACTAAAACAGTTATTAATCTTTATTTTTAAAGTTAGGTAAATCAAGGGAACATGACGTATAACACGGAATGGGTTTCCTCCCAATAATACCAGTGCATAAAACAACAACACAATGCTAAATAAATAAAAATGAAGCTATTATAAGACCCAGGTCCCATCAAACAATGCAACACAAGCCGAAGGATAGGGTTTTACCTTATAATAGCCAAAGAATGCTTGATATGCTCAATTTCATCTTTTATTACTATAACTGTATAGTGTCAAAACAATTTCAATCATAAGCATCAATCATAGGCGGCATGAGTACCATATATCATGTTGCCAATGCTAGGCTCTACAATCAAAACCGCAAAGTCACGTATTGGAAGTTGGATTTCCATCTGTGAACCGAGGCAAAAGATAGTCCTCTACCGATTCGAGACTGTCTAGCCCGAGTCTCAAGAAAAGAACGCATCGTCCCATGGATCGTCAGGGCCGATCCACCGATGTGGATTAAAATGCCTTAACACTGCGTTTCCCCGCCCTTTGGGCCGTAAATGAGCCAAATGACTCCATCGGCTCCACACAGTCACCGATATATCCGAGGCGCCTCCCAACAGCAACAACCACAAAGGTGAAAATAATATAAATGTCAGGGCTGGTAGGTCACTGACACCACCCTAGCTAGAAGGAAACGCATGCCCTCCCAGATGTCCCCTCCCGTTTCTGGTTCACAACCGGGGTGTGAGGCTCGCGAATCAACGTTACACAAAGCTATGCCACATAGGCGGTTGTTTGATCATCAACCACAAGACTTTACTTTTCAACAGAAGCCTTGATCAATTGCCACTTAGGCATGCCACACAGGCAATTCACTCCATGCAATTGATATCCATCAATATATAACCCCTGAGCTCGTACGCCTCAGAGAAGGTCGTTAAGCAAGAGAATAAATTCTCCACCGCCAAGCAGATATATATTTAATAGAAATCAATCACACAGAATAAAATCCAATGTCAGACACACAGTCCATTTACAAGTTCGTTCTGGGTTTGAACGAAACCGAAGACACCTTTTACCTCGCATATCCATCGATCTCCAAGTACGTCTAGACGATCACCAACTGATTCCCTCCTCTTGGGTGTACAGCCCAATCAAGATCATCAGTAATCACCCAAACGATGTGAAGACCTCCGGTCTTCGACCACCGACTTCATCCTCGACACCACGTCGAATCAGTTATTCCGAATGGGGTAAACCCGGACTTTCTGAATAACACGCATATATAATAAACAAGTGTTACACAAACAAAACATACGCCCCATTCCAATTCAGAATATTCTTTTGTTCAAATATTCTTACACTTTGGGAAAGGTTCCCATTAATTTTATCAAAGATAAATTCTTTAAATTTATCCTTTAATCTTCCTTGAATATCAATTCAAACTAGTTGGGATTAGCGAACCACTCCGCAGTAATTATTTATTTTATTTCCTAATCCCAACCTATTCATCCCATAAAGTAAAACTGGTCATACTTCATATCTAACACCACGGTGTTATCGGTAAATTCAATTACCATTTCTCGTTCAAATCTAATTAAAGATTTAACTATCGCCTGGAGCAAAACTGGTGATACCCTATTCTCGATCATTTCAATCTAATTAAAGATTCATTAAAACTCCACTTGGTTTTAATCTTCCCAAAAATCAATATTAATGATTGTTTAACTTGGGAAATCACATCCCATTAATTATCGGGTTAAAGAACAAGTGTTATTTAAAACACCGTTCACGATAAACCCAAAAATCAATTCAAATTCAATTCCAATTAAATACCATTTAATTGGTACACTTCATTAAATATAAATAAAAAGATTTAATCTTTTTCTCAACTGGGTTTAAGAACAGTGTTAATGAAGACACCATTCACGACAAACTCATATCACATTTGATATTAAATACAAGGCTCTAAATAGAAAATATATCGGCTTATATTCAATATCAAATTCTACGACCAACAAATACCGTATTGGAAATAACGATATAAATATGTCTTTCAAATTTCCATAACAATATATGTATAATCACGAAATCCAACATCGAAATATTCCAAAGACAATTTCTATTCAAATCCATTCCAATTCAATTATTGGAAATTATGGTTACTTTTAAAACCCTTTTCAAATTCAATTTATTTATTTATAAATAAATAAATTATTATTCTAGTTCAAAACTAGTTCATTTCGATAAAAAACTATTTTTATCTTTTCAAATATGGAGTTTTTCATCCCAATTCTTTCCAAATCATTTCTTATGATTCTACACAAATTATTACTATTTTTAATAATTTTATCAAGGCCCGTACAGTCGATTTCCATCAACGGCCATCGAACTGCACTTACATCGACCTTTTCAAAATTTTATTTGGACATAATTCCAAATCCAACCGTTAGATTTCAAATCTCTAATATTCGTTAGAAAGCTCTTTTTGATACGAACCCAACGGTTCTGGTTTTAGGAGAATCTGACATTCGGATCTCCCGCAATATCCATTCGAAGTCAATGGTCGAAATTCACGTACTGTCGCAGCGCGGCGCGTTCTATTTAGGCCATTATATAATATATATATATATATATATATATGTATATATATATCGTCGATTTCCTTTTAAAACGTATTTTATAAATCGTTTTAAATTCGTTTTCAAAACGATTTCAACCTCATATTCAATTTCTAATCAAAATTGAATATTCCATATCATTAATCTATAAATGATAATATTTTCAAAATGTTATATTTTGAAATCACTTCCTTTTCTATATTCATTTTTAAAAAACGAATATAATCGATAAAAATATCGTTCGCGTCAAAATGGCGTCAATCTAACCAACACGGCTTTATATATTTCAATAACTTCGTTATTCTATTCAACAAATGAATATTTTCTTCAACACATGAATTTTTGTTTTTCTATTCAACACATGAATTTATACTTTTCTATTCAACACATGAATTTATATTTCTATTCAACACATGAATTTATATTTCTACTCAACACATGAATATATATTTCTATTCAACACATGAATTTATATTTCTATTCAACACATGAATATATATTTCTATTCAACACATGAATTTATATTTCTTATTTTCCAAACTGGAATGAGGCCCAATCAATTACCATATAACGTTAATTATACAGGTTCCCTACAACACATGTATATAACAGCAACGATAAATCATCAACCATCATCTAGAATGCACCACACAACTGCATAAGCATTAAATATAAATAATTAACGCTTACACAGTCTGTCAACCCATCGATTGACATACAACTAAACAATCGGGATTAGTGTACGTCAAATATCATCCCAATACCCGTGTGAGGTTTCAAATCAACAAACACCGATTTTATTTGTGCAGTTGGGCGATGTGTAAAATTTATCGTCCCAATCAATATCAGTCAAATCAGTGTATATAAACAAATCATCTGATTTGTTTATTATTATTTATTTTATATACACGTTAAAAATCATATTACTTTTTTACTATAAAATATTCTACCCTATAAAATATTTTATTTCATTCCACATCACACAATCAAATTTCACAACACAGCAATCAATCAAACAAGTCATCCATGGTCTGTGGACGACGGGTGTCCGGTGCTACTAAGCACCGTCTGCATCCTAGTATATATTTCAACTAGAAATAGAAATAAAAGTGAGGAGTTCTCACCGATAAGCTAAACCAAACACTGCGACTCTTCATATGTAGAAAACCTTGCTGTACTCGCCTTTGATCACTTTCGATGTCCGTAGCCACTACATATATATAAATCGCATCTTTATATTGTTGCTATGTATATAAAAATCACATTTTTATAACTACGCTATACGGATAAAAATCACATTTTTATACTGCTACCATTAATGTAAAAATTCTATTTTTATACCACTACTATATAGATAAAAATTCTATTTTTATCCTTATCACTATATAAAAATTATATTTTTGATTCACTACTTATATAAAAATCATATTTTTATACTTTCTATAATATAAAAATCATATTTTTATTCTTTACATTATATAAAAATTATATTTTTATTATCTCTAAATCTCATCTTTTATAAACTGAAAATCGTATTTTCTTTAAACAAAGATCGTATTTTTCCTCGTTAAAAATCCTAACTTCTAAGCATTACAAATCCATACTTTGAAGCAGTAAAATCGGATTTAAAAGCCATACAAATCAAAAGAGAAAATAAAACAAAATAAAAACTTACATCTTATTTCGATTTTCCAGAGGGGGGGAGATTGATGCACGCGCGTTCTTCGAAGTGAGCTCCGGTTGGTGGCGTCGCGCCTGGAGTTGACTGGCGGCGGGTGTAGGGGGGAGGCGTTGGCGGATCTCTGGGCTTTTGGTGGCAGTTGGCTGCGATTACAGGGGGCTAGGGCTCTGCATCGGAGAAGAGGAAGGGGGAATCGAAGGGGGGAGGCGCGATGAACCTCTGGTGGGCGGCGGCGTGGGGAGCGACGAGCTTCAGCGGCTTTTTTTTTCCAACTGTTGAATCGGGGAGAGAGAAGGAGAATAAAGGGGGTAGGTTAGGTTTATATATTTAAAATATTAATATATTATTATTATTTTCAATTTAAGTTGACTTTTTCATACGATCTCCAAACAACACCCAACGATTGTCGTCCCTAGCTAATTACCCCCATTCCGAACACAATAGGATACGTCACATAGGCCAATTCGATCGTTACGATCAGTTTTCGTTAAATTTAAATTATAAATCTTTATATTCAATTTTAAACGTACATTTCACTTTACCGGGACCACACACTAACTCTAAAAATTCCCGAAAAAAATATTTCTAGCTTCGTATTGCCAATACGATCCTAACAAAACTAGTTTCGCCAAATTCTGGGACCATACGAAAAATGGCCATTTTCCAGTCGATTAAAATCAACTAAAACTAGTCAAACGCGTTTTCCTTTGCCACGCTCACATATTGATTCAGAAAATTACGAATTTTAAACCTAGCAATAACTTGACATCACGGATCCAACAAAAGTGGTTTCGTCGAAAACCGAGGTCGTTTGCAAAATTTCCATTTTTAAGGGTCAGAATTCCACAGCGACTATTCTGAAATTTCATCTGGGCATAACTTTTGATTCTCGCTATGAAATTTCAATTTTTCGGATTCGTTGGAAAGATATTCTCAAATAGATTCAAATATTTTTTGTTTCACTAAAATCCGGTTTATTTTGAATCCTGTACATTCATTTGAACTTTGAAATCGAATTTTCGAACTACCGCGCCATTTTCAATTCCTTTTATATTTAAAATAAAATATTTATATTCTAACGACGATCTATATAAATATATACGTTCTAATTCTATTCAAAATAAATTTCTCGTTGTTATTATTTAAAATAATTCATTTTAAATATTCAAAATTCACTAAAATCGCCAAAAAAAAATTTTAATTGGCTCAGATTTCCGGGTTATTACAATCTCCCCCACTTAAAACTTTTCGTCCCCGAAAAGGAACGAAGCCGAAAGTTGTTTCACAAACCAACTCAACTTTCACCATTTCTATTACGGCTTAAGTTCTTCAACTTTTCAGTTTCTAAGAACTTTTCAAATTTTTCAAAAATTTGGCTAACACCCTAAATTTTCGAAAAAATTCGCCATAACCTCCCCTGCACCGGGGACTTCGGGATATTTCAAATAGCCTCCCATGGCCCTCATCTATCCAAAAAGAAAAAGAAACAGCCAAGCGGCTAGCCAATCGGCTCATAAAATCATCAAAACCCAATAAATTTGTAAACATGTACCTATTTGTCTGGCAAACAATTTTATTCTTCTGCTCTAGCCTCCTTGCTATGACCTGTTCAATGTAAGTACATGTATACGTATGCAAATGCGACAAATTTTCAATACAATTCACTATTTGGTACAATTTGGATAACGGTTCAACATTTAATTAATTAACCAATAATCAAACAACATAATCAGCAATCAATTAGTTGATTATCTTTTCAAATTCACAACTTGGGTACATAGTCTAAAAATCACATTTTTGGTCCTAAATCACAACAATAGGCCCTATCTAATTTTGGTTCTCACACCAGTCTATTGGAAATATATAAATATCACACCTTCGAAACTCGAACATAAATACTGATGATGTCATGACAATCATCAGTACCATCTCCGGGCGACTAGAGTGTGACTCCATATCTATCTAGTATATTAAAACTTCAAATACACGCGGATCAGACGTATACGCAAAATTTTATATACTGGACTGTCCAAATTCAATACAACATAAATAATCAAATACGGATAATTGATTTAAATTTTCAAAACAAAAATTGTTTTCATTTTTATTTTGAAAACATCACTCTTCACACTCGTTCTAGGATACTACTGATCCCATCTCTAACGAGTCATTCCCATTGGATATTACTAATCCAATCTCTGATGAATTCTTTCGTATGGTTCTAATGTGTCTTGTTCTCTGAGCTTTGTAAATCAAAGCTCTGATACCAAATGAAGCGACCCGAACTTCCCCGGTCTCCGAAGAGAAGAGAAAGAACGAATTACTTTGAGGACAAGACAAATCTGAACGCAAACAGAAGAACTCTTCATTGTTAATTACAACAATTCATCAGATTACAAGAATATACAGAGTATGAATAATTATTACACATCATAAATTATCAGATATTACAATAAATTATATGGCAGCGGAAAAATAATACAAAACACAACTGAAAGTAATACACGGATACAGAGCTTTCCGAGTATCGTTCCAGTTGTACATCAGGATCCTGTGAATATAAATCTGCAAAACCAAAACTACTAGCTGCCCGTGCGGAAAAGGGCGCCCAGAGTTTAGGTTAAAACAATAAACTCCAGGTCAGTCATGGGACTGGTGTGAGAACTAAAACAGTTATTAATCTTTATTTTTAAAGTTAGGTAAATCAAGGGACCACGCCGTATAACACGGAACGGGTTTCCTTCCAAGAATACCAGTGCATAAAACAACAGCGCAATGCTAAATAAATAAAAATGAAGCTATTATAAGACCCAGGTCCCATCACACAATGCAACACAAGCCGGAGGATAGGCTTTTACCTTATAATAGCTAAAGAATGCTTGATAAGCTAAATTTCATCTTTTATTACTATAAGTGTATAGTGTCAAAACAATTTCAATCATAAGTATCATTCATAGGCGACATAGGTACCATATATCATGTTGCCAATACTAGGCTCTACAATCAAAACCGCAAAGTCACGTATTGGAAGTTGGATTTCCATCTGTGAACCGAGGCAAAAGATAGTCCTCTACCGATTCGAGACTGTCTAGCCCGAGTCTAAGGAACAGAACGCATCGTCCCTTGGATCGTCAGGGCCGGTCCACCGATGTGGATTAAAATGCCTGAACACTGCGTTTCCCCACCCTTTGGGGCGTAAATGTGCCAAATGACTCCATCGGCTCCACACAGTCACCGATATATCTGAGGCGCCTCGCAACAGCAACAACCACACAGGTGAAAATAATATAAATGTCAGGGCTGGTAGGTCACTGACACCACCCTAGCTAGAAGTAAACGCATGCCCTCCCTGATGTCCTCTCCCGTTTCTGGTTCACAACCGGGGTGTGAGGCTCGCGAATCAACGTTACACAAAGCTATGCCACACAGGCGGTGTTTTGATCATCAACCACAAGACTTTGCTTTTCAACAGAAGCCTTGATCAATTGCCACTTAGGCATGCCACACAGGCAATTCACTCCATGCGATTGATATCCATCAATATATAACCCCTGAGCTCGTACGTCTCAGAGAAGGGCGTTAAGCAAGAGAATAAATTCTCCGCCGCCAAACAGATATATATTTAATAGAAATCAATCACACAGAATAAAATCCAATGTCAGACACACAGTCCATTTACAAGTTCATTCTGGGTCTGAACGAAACCGGAGGCACCTTGTACCTCGCATATCCATCGATCTCCAAGTACGTCTGGACGATCACCAACTGATTCCCTCCTCTTGGGTGTACAGCCCAATCAAGATCATCAGTAATCACCCAAACGATGTGAAGATCTCTGGTCTTCGACCACCGTCTTCATCCTCGACACCACGTCGAATCAGTTATTCAGAATGGGGTAAACCCGGACTTTCTGAATAATTCGCGTATATAATAAACAAGTGTTACACAAACACAACATACGCCTCATTCCAATTCAGAATATTCTTTTATTCAAATATTCTTACACTTTGGGAAAGGTTCCCATTAATTTTATCAAAGATAAATTCTTTAAATTTATTCTTTAATCTTCCTTGAATATCATTTCAAACTAGTCGGGGTTAGCGAACCA
The DNA here is from genome assembly GCA_030737875.1 of Allium sativum. Taxonomy (NCBI): domain Eukaryota; kingdom Viridiplantae; phylum Streptophyta; class Magnoliopsida; order Asparagales; family Amaryllidaceae; genus Allium; species Allium sativum. The sequence goes on along the minus strand of CM060913.1, from coordinate 293,385,613 downwards.
CTCCGCAGTAATCATTTATTTTATTTCCCAATCCCAACCTATTCATCCCACGAAGTAAAACTGGTCATACTTCATATCTAACACCACGGTGTTATTGGTAAATTCAATTACTATTTCTCGTTCAAATCTAATTAAAGATTTAACTATCGCCTGGAGAAAAACTGGTGATACCCCATTCTCGATCATTTCAATCTAATTAAAGATTCATTAAAACTCCACTTGGTTTTAATCTTCCTAAAAATAAATATTAATGATTGTTCAACTTGGGAAATCACATCCCATTAATTATCGGGTTAAAGAACAAGTGTTATTTAAAACACCGTTCATGATAAACCCAAAAATCAATTCAAATTCAATTCCAATTAAATACCATTTAATTGGTACACTTCATTAAATCTAAATAAAAAGGTTTAATCTTTTTCTCAACTGGGTTTAAGAACAGTGTTAATGAAGACACCATTCACGACAAACCCATATCACATTTGATATTAAATAAAAGGCTCTGAATAGAAAATATATCGGCTTATATTCAATATCAAATTCTACGACCAACAAATACCGTATTGGAAATAACGATATAAATATATCTTTCAAATTTCCATAACAATATCTGTATAATCACGAAATCCAACATTGAAATATTCCAAAGATAATTTCTATTCAAATCCATTCCAATTCAATTATTGGAAATTCTGGTTACTTTTAAAACCCTTTTCAAATTCAATTTATTTATTTAAAAATAAATAAATTATTATTCTGGTTCAAAACTAGTTCATTTCGATAAAAATCTATTTTTATCTTTTCAAATATGGATTTTTTCATCCCAATTCTTTCCAAATCATTTCTTATGATTTTACACAAATTATTAATATTTTTAATAATTTTATCAAGGCCCGTACAGTCGATTTCCATCAACAGCCATCGGACTGCACTTACAACGACCTTTTCCAAATATGATTTGGACATAATTCCAAATCCAACCGTTAGATTTCAAATCTCTAATATTCGTTAGAAAGCTTTTTTCGATATGAACCCAACGGTTCCGGTTTTAGGAGAATCCAACGGTCAGATCTCCCGCAATATCCATTCGAAGTCAATGGTCGAAATTCATGAACTATCACAGCGCGACGCGTTCTATTTAGGCCATTATCTATATAATATATATATATTATATATTTCGTCGATTTTCTTTTAAAACGTATTTTATAAATCATTTTAAATTCGATTTCAAAACGATTTCAACTTCATATTCAATTTCTAATCAAAATTGAATATTCCATATATTTAATCTATAAATGATAATATTTTCAAAATGTTATATTTTGAAATCACTTCCTTTTCTATATTCATTTTTAAAAACGAATATAATCAATAAAAATATCGTTCGCGTCAAAATGGCGTCAATCTAACCAACACGGCTTTATATATTTCATTAACTTCGTTATTCGATTCAACAAATGAATATTTTCTTCAACATATGAATTTTTGTTTTTCTATTCAACATATGAATTTATACTTTTCTATTCAACACATGAATTTATATTTCTATTCAACACATGAATTTATATTTATATTCAACACATGAGTTTGTATTTCTATTCAACACATGAATATATATTTCTATTCAACACATGAATTTATATTTCTATTCAACACATGAATATATATTTCTATTCAACACATGAATTTATATTTCTTATTTTCCAAAGTGGAATGAGGCCCAATCAATTACCATATAACGTTAATTATACGGGTTCCCTACAACACATGTATATAACAACAATGATAAATCATCAACCATCATCTAGAGTGCACCACACAACTGCATAAGCATTAAATATAAATAATTAACGCTTACACAGTCTGGCAACCCATCGATTGACATACAACTAAACAATCGGGATTAGTGTACGTCAAATATCATCCCAATACCCGTGTGGGGTTTCAAATCAACAAACACCGATTTTATTTGTCCAGTTGGGCGATGTGTAAAATTTATCGTCCCAATCAATATCAGTCAAATCGGTGTATATAAAAAAATCGTCCGATTTGTTTATTACTATTTATTTTATATACACGTTAAAAATCATATGTTTTTTTACTATAAAATATTCTCCACTATAAAATATTTTATTTCATTCCACATCACACAATCAAATTTCACAACACAGCAATCAATCAAACAAGTAATCCATGGTCTGTGGACGACGGGTGTCAGGTGCTACTAAGCACCGTCTGCATCCTAGTATATATTTCAACTAGAAATAGAAATAAAAGTGAGGAGTTCTCACCGATAAGCTAAACCAAACACCGCGACTCTTCATATGTAGAAAACCTTGCTGTACTCGCCTTTGGTCACTTTCGATGTCCGTAGCCACTACATATATAAAAATCGCATCTTTATATTGTTGTTATGTATATAAAAATCACATTTTTATAACTACGCTATATGGATAAAAATCACTTTTTTATACTGCTACCATATAGGTAAAAATTCTATTTTTATACCACTACTATATAGATAAAAATTCTTTTTTATCCTTATCACTATATAAAAATTATATTTTTGATTCACTACTTATATAAAAATCATATTTTTATACTTTCTATAATATAAAAATCATATTTTTATTCTTTACATTATATAAAAATTATATTTTTATTATCTCTAAATCTCATCTTTTATAAACTGAAAATCGTATTTTCTTTAAACAAAGATCGTATTTTTCCTAGTTAAAAATCCTAACTTCTAAGCATTACAAATCCATACTTTGAAGCAGTAAAATCGGATTTAAAATCCATACAAATCAAAGAGAAAATAAAACAAAATAAAAACTTACATCTTATTTCGATTTTCTAGAGGGGGGGAGATTGATTCGCGCGCATTCTTCGAAGTGAGCTCCGGTTGGTGGCGTCGCGCCTGGAGTTGACTGGCGGCGGGTGTAGGGGGGAGGCGTTGGCGGATCTCTGGGCTTTTGGTGGCAGTTAACTGCGATTACAGGGGGCTAGGGCTCTGCGTCGGAGAAGAGGAAGGGGGAATCGAAGGGGGGAGGCGCGATGAACCTCTGGTGGGCGGCGGCGTGGGGAGCGACAGGCTTCAGCGGCTTTTTTTGCTTCCAACTGTTGAATCGGGGAGAGAGAAGGAGAATAAAGGGGGTAGGTTAGGTTTATATATTTAAAATATTAATATATTATTATTATTTTCAATTTAAGTTGACTTTTTCATACGGTCTCCAAACAACACCCAACGACTGTCGCCCCTAGCTAATTACCCTCATTCCGAACACAATGGGATACGCCACGTAGGCCAATTTGATCGTTACGATCAGTTTTCATTAAATTTAAATTATAAATCTATATTTTCAATTTTAAACGTACATTTCACTTTACCGGGACCACACACTAACTCTAAAAATTCCCGAAAAATTATTTTCAGCTTCGTATTGCCGATACGGTCCTTACCAAACTAGTTTCGTCAAATTCTGAGACCATACGAAAAATGGCCATTTTCCAGTCGATTAAAATTAACTAAAACTGGTCAAACGCGTTTTCCTTTGCCACGCTCACATATTGATTCAGAAAATTACAAATTTTGAAACCTAGCAATAACTTGATATCACGGATCCAACAAAAGTGGTTTCGTTGAAAACCGAGGTCGTTTGCAAAATTTCCATTTTTAAGGGCCAGAATTCCACAACAACTATTCTAAAATTTCATCTATGCATAACTTTTGATTCCCGCTATGAAATTTCAATTTTTTGGATTAGTTGGAAAGATATTCTCAAATAGATTCAAATATTTTTGGTTTTACTAAAATCCGGTTTATTTTGAATCCTGTACATTCATTTGAACTTTGAAATCAAATTTTCAAACTACCGCGCCATTTTCAATTCCTTTTATATTTAAAATAAAATATTTATATTCTAACGACGATCTATATAAATATATACGTTCTAATTCTATTCAAAATAAATTTCTCGTCGTTATTATTTAAAATAATTCATTTTAAATATTCAAAATTCACTAAAATCGCCAAAATAAAAATTTTAAATTGGCTCAGATTTCCGGGTTATTACACATGTCAAATTTAAGCAACCGTTCATAATCAATCACAACCATGCAAACAAACTTATTTCATAGTTTAATTTAATAAATATGACAATCATTCAGTTAATCGTGAGTGAGAAAATGACTCACCTTTGGGTCTTTAGTGGATTGAACGTCCAACTAAAGCCCAAAAATTTACAGTCTCCAAACGCAACCAAATCAGTGCCAAAACATCCGCAATTCCACCACGATCCTAACGCAATAAACCATGCGTCAATCCGAGGTCGTATGAAGAAGTTCTACAGGTTTTACCATTTGAAAATTTAAATATGTAAAATTAATAAAATTCATTTCTCACCCAACCGGATTGCTACACGTCAGCACCAAAAATCCCGCTTCCCTTCTCCCTCCCGCGTTCAAACCGCATGCAGAAATCCATTCACCACGCAACTTTGACCGTCGATTGCTCCTACCTCCGACCGCTTCAGGGTCTGCGACCACCACCAACGGCAAGCTCACCTAAGCCGCGTCCGACGACCCCCGCCATCACACCTCCGGCGGTCCCCTGCTCGTGTGCCGCCCAACCCTAAAACTGCCTTGTCAAACCCTTAACCACCAAATCCCGACGCCCTACCGGATTTTATTACCTCCGATCACCGTCTTTGGCCTCCTACCGTCGAGCTCTACCAAACCCATATCGCTAAATCTTCGATTAGGTCCCAAATCGAAAACCCCTAATTCGAGCTTTAGGGTTCCGATTTCCAGCAACTTTGACTATGAATTCCGGCAAAACCGCTCACTTCATGTCGAAACAGAGGGTACCCGTAGCTTCGTATCATCGAGGCCTTCAATTTGATATATAATATGTTGTGGTTTGAGGTGATTTAATTTTTAAAGCTTGTATTTTTATTGATCTAGGGTTTGAACTTTTGCTCAGCCATTAGAGATAAGAAATTTTTTGATGGAGGAAACTAACGTATAATGACAATGGACTGATGAAAGAGTGAATGGGTTATATATATATATATATATATATATATATATATATATGAGGCCCAATATTATAAACAAAAAATTATCATATCACATCGATTCCTTACACGTTTTATCCAATATGATCAAAATACAAGTCCGATTGTAACGCAATTTGAAACTCCACAATAATTCACTATCTTGGATCCAATGAAACTGATTTCATTGGATTCTGAGACAGTTGCCAAAACAGTTAAATTTCGCAGTTAATTAATTAATAAAATATTCAATTTTTTATTTAATTGTTTTAATTCAATTTAAATATTTATTAAATTTCAATTCAATTTCAACTAAAATAGATTTTATACATCGATTTCACATATTTTAAGTTCCTAAATTTGCTTATTTAGATTTTTAAAAATTGAATTGCAACTACAATTAAACAACTCAGAATTCCGTCGTTTACCAAACTAAATTTGAATTCCAACTATAAATCAAATAACTAAAATTTATTTAATTATTAAAACATTAAATTCCAAATTACAATCTTTCTAAATATAAATTCAAAAATTATTATTCTCAAAATCAACAAAATTTACATTTTAACTATTATTGTTCGGTTGATTTATACCAAATGTAAATTTAAATATATGGAAAATTTACGGGTTGTTACATCTGATGTACTTCATAATACCAATATTTTTTTATCAAAAACAAAATAATTTGCAATATCAATATAGCAATTTGTGTAACAAAAATTAAAACATCAATTTAATGTTATCAGCAATACTGTTTTTATAACATTCACGGTATGTTGTCACTATTAATATCATTAACAATACAATGTAAAAATTATAAAACTTACTCATGCAATGTAATAATGTATTGTCAAAATATAAATAACAATAACATCAACCAAAAGTTATTGAATATAACGTTGTTAACAATGTAAAATAAACGTTATTCTAAATATGAATTGCATTAACACTACGTCGATGTTGTAAAATAAAAAAATAAACCTAATCTACAACAATGTTTTGTTGTTGTTTACCTTTCGTTTTGCAACGTTTGATAAATATTGTTGAACAATAAATTTACAATGTTAAACAAATGTTCTTAATTTACGTATTCCAATAACATGAGATATAAGTCATGGAAGAACAAATATAATGCAACGTAAAAAAGTCATTGTCAAAAATTACTTTCTACAACAGTTTAAACAAACATTATAGAAATTTTTTGTTTACAACTTTTGTACATAGAAAACTTTCAGAAAAAATCTATTATAACATTTTTCTTAACAAATATTGTGAAAAATCTACCTTTGTTACAACACTTTGACGAACTGTTGCAGAACCAATGTTGTAAAATAGTATTTTTGTTGTAGTGACTCTATCTCACAATAAACAACCTCCATCGCATAGCATACACTAAGATGTGATGGCAAACGCACCTATCGTGTGCGATGGAGTCGCATCCTTCGGGATGTGACGCCATCGCATCCCTCAGGATGCGGCACCATCAAATCCCTCGGATGCGATGCTATCGTATCCACAAGATGCGATGTCACCTCATCCCAGTGGATGAGTTGCCTCTACTCCCCCCTTTGGGAATATGTCACAATGCACCCTCTGGGATGCGACTTTAGCATCCCTTGGGACGCAAAAATTCGCATCCCATATAAGGGATGCGATTTTCCATCTACCATGAAGGGGAATGCAATTCTCTAGTGTGCGTGTTTCTACGATGCAATTTCCCACTGTGTGGTCCCCAAATCTCATCTACTCCTACCTAACCCACTACCTATAAATACCCCCTTACTCACACTTCACAAGGATTGGATTTTTTCTAATTTAACACCTCTCTAAGCTCCTAGAACTCACTAATAGCAGCCTAGCGCTTGAGGAAGAAGAAGCATAAAAATCGTTTTTTTTTAGACTTGGCATATGACAAATATGAGTCAAAAATACATGGAAACACTTGTATACGAATGCTATGATGAAGTTAAATGCTTGTAACTCATATCTGTGAATAAAATATCAACAAACTCCTTCAAAGTGGACATAGGTCCCTCATGGACCAAACCACTATAAACTCCCATGTTATTTACTGCTTTTTGTACTTAATTTTCCCACGCGAAATGATTTCTAAAGTAATTAAGAATATTTGGGTGTTACGACATTTTTTGCCATCGATAGTAGTGAACGTAGTTAAGAGAATTCCTATGATCCACGAGGATCAATCATGTTGAGCTAACTATATTACCTTGACCTATAACCAGACAATCTGAGTTTGATACCAGTAGTTACTGACAAATTCGAGGAGGTTATCGATCCACCTCAAAGAAAGATCAAGTTCAAAATCTATCTTGTTGAAGATCTCGACCATGTGAGTTGATTCAAGCAAGTTAAGGAGTTGCTGGAAAAGTTTTTCATAAGAAGGAGCATTTCCGAATTGGGAGCGTCAGTTGTCTTAACCATTAAGGCGGATGGCTTTCTCAGACTTTGCATTTACTATCGGGTATTGAACAAGTAGACGAAGAAGAATGTAACAACCCGCATTCTACGCATCGGAGGATCGTAGAATATTTATTTCTTTCCCATATGAAGTCGTATGGTCATGTAACTTTGGGAAACAACCATTAGAGTCATTTCCCATGTTCATGATTTTTGCCGATTTTTAAATGACCGTTTTGCCCTAGCTGATCTTGTTTCGGCCATAATTTTTGATTGGAAAGGAATTTTGACCTGAAACCACTTCCATTAGATTCGTTTGATGGTTTACCTTTCTGTAGAGTGGTCACATGTGAGAAACGGACTTACCGTTTGGGAGATATGGCTGAAATGAGGTTTGGAAGGTGAAAAACTGCTTAACCGGGCCAAATAGGGTGATTAGTAAATGGGCCCATAACCCATTTCGGGATTAGGGTTATGTGGAGGCTGAAATGGGTTAGGGTTTCATTTTATTTCAGTTTTCTAGCCTCCACCTACCTCTTAGAAACCCTAAAAATGGCCTCCAATCTCTAAATCACCTCCAAATCACTTTCTACTTGAAGATTGGGCTTAGCAACATCAAATCAAGAGAGATCAACACCAAATTGACATTAGAGCTGCTGTTTAGCATTGGGATTCTCACCAAATCAGAGATTTATTTCAGATTTAAGTTTTATTTGTGGCTAAGGTGGGTGATTTGCATAGTTCCTCACTAATTATGGTTAATTAAGGGTAATTAGTGTTAATTAGCGAATTTAAACATGATAAAATTCTGGAAAAATACTTATAAATTCTTAAATAATGTTTTAGACCTCTGATATGAATTTGGGTTAATTTGGTTAAGTTTTGCTAATCCTATCATTAGTTTCACCTAAACATGCTTAAGGGAAAATATGGGGTTTTGGCTATGTTTGATCCATTTTAACCTATCATATTGATGTTTTAGTGTTTGAGGTCACTTCTACTTGTTGCTATAACTTTGTGGTATGCTTTGTGATTGATTAGAATACTTAGAATGGTCGAAAACGTCGTCGAGTGGCGTAAAATGCTCGTTGGAAAAGTTGCAGAAAAATAGTGCAGGTTTCGGATCGGATCGGAGGAATGGGCTCGGACCGGATAGAGGACTAGGCAAGGAATCACCGAACCGAACCGAGACTTGGCACAAGGGCAAGAAAGAAGGCCACAATGGTTGAACTGGGATCGGATTGAGCTAGAGAAGGGGAAATCATATCGACGGAAGGGAAGAAAAAGGGATCGGAACGGAAGGGAAAAGGGGTAAGTGGACCGAACCGAACCACCAGAGGACATCCGAACCGAACCGAAGCATTCTACCCGACCCGAACCACCAGAGAGCACCCGAACCGAACCACCAGAGAGCACCCGAACCGAACCACCAGAAAGCACCCGAACCAAACCGACGTACTGCTAAGGGGCTTGGAGACCACAATCCGACCCGGAGCACTTGGAAGATACCGATCCGAACCGACCCAGTGATGACCAAAAACCCGAGATGCAAAGGTTGTCCAAATTGGAAGTTAGAGCTCAGGATCCAGTTGGGAACCAATGAGTTCACTTCATGGTTGGGCTTTGTTGTGGGATGTGTGCTAAGGAGTTGTCGACATTCATAACTTCGATTCACCATGAATGATAGGACTATGTTATCAGTGCAGTAGAGTCATTATGACTCGAGGGGCAAAGTGACCGTAGTAAGACTATGAGCCAGTGCAGATGGGGTGAACAACTCCGTGGGGCAAAGTGGACATAGTAAAGGATTAGTAAGACTATGAGCCAGCATAGATGGGGTGAACAACTCCATGGGGCAAAGTGGACATAGTAAAGGATTAGTAAGGCTATGAGCCAGCGTAGATGGGGTGAACAACTCCATGGGGCAAGTGGACATAGCGAAGGATTAGTGGCGATGTATCAGTGCAGTGAAGCCATTTATGACCTCATGGGGCAAGGTGATCATAACAAAGTATTGGGGTGATCGAAGTGGTGGATATCGTATGCTTTATGCACTGAGTGAGAGATGTGAGGATGGTTGATATGTTTGATTATTTGCCATCACTATGACATGCACACCCCCACCCCCGTATCTTTACACCATATGTTAGTGGCACCTTAGAGTGTTGTACAGTATGCAGTGCTAACTCTTTGGTTGCAGGTCCAGGTTCAGGTATGGTTTAGTATACCTGTTATTGTTCTATTTAGCTGCTTATCGCTCATACCAGACTTTTGTCTGACCCAGAGTTTTATGTCTCTTCTTATTACTCTGGGTGCTCACACGAGCAGACTAGAGACAGGTTAGCTGGTGATGCGCGAGTAGCTGATTCGGAGGCGAGCAGGAGGCTTCCACGTATGATATATAGATATTCTCCCTGTGTCGTTGGTGGTCGCTACTTGGGCATTAGTAGTGTACCTCCCTTATCTTGCTTTTGCTTTTGAGACAGTTTGAAAAGTTGTAATAATGTTGGCTTTGGATCATAAGCTGTACTTGGTGTGACGACCCGCCCCGCACCAACCGACATTTACTCTAATGGTGCGCTGTACACAATCCAGTTAGCACGGGACGGTCATCATAAGAAAAGAAAGAAGAGAGTGAACGAACAAAGAACCTGTAATATGTCTCACAGCGCATGGAATAAAATATAATCATAACATATACTTGACACAAACAGGCGAGACAGTGTATAAGCTGAAAACAACTATCATAGCAGCGGAAATCCAAATACAGCTTATGTTCCACATCATTTAATTATTACAACTTTTCAAACTGTCTCTAAAAGCAAAAGCAAGATAAGGGAGGTACACTACTAATGCCCAAGCAGTGATCTTCAACAACACAGGGAGAATACTATATATATATATCATACGTGGAAACCTCCTACTCGTCTCCGGATCATCTACCCGTGCATCACCAGCTAACCTGTCTCTAGTCTGCTAGTGTGAGCACCCAGAGTAATAAGAGGAGACATAAAACTCTGGGTCAGACATAAAGCCTGGTATGAGCGATAAGCATCTAAACAGAACAATAACAGGTATACTAAACCATACCTGAACCTGGATCTGCAACCAAAGAGTTAGCACTACATACCGTACAATACTCTAAGGTGCCACTAACATACAGTGTAAGAGATACGGGGGTGGGGGTGTGCATGTCATAGTGATATCAAACAATCAAGCATAGCAATCATCCTCACATCCCTCACTCAGTGCGTAAAGCATACGATATCCACTACTTTGGTCACCTAATACTTTGGGCCATGACGGAATCCAATCCCGTGTAACTATCACTACAAGCCCACTATCCATCTCTCAGTGGTGAACCAAAGTTATGAATACCGACAACCCCTTTGCACACGTCCCGCAGCAAAGCCCAACTCATGAAGTGAACTCATTGGTTCCCAACTGGATCCTGAGGTCTAACTTCCATTTGGACTACCTTTACATCTCGGGTTATTGGTTTCCTCCTGTTCGGGTCGGTCGGTCAAGAACCTTTCATTTTGGTCGGTTTTTATCATCTCTACCCTGGTCGGTCGGTATTGCCCCCTGGTCGGTCGAACACTTCACCATTCCTGGTCGGTCGTACTTCACATTCCCTGGTCGGTCGAACACTTCACCATTCCTGGTCGGTCGTACTTCACCATCCCTGGTCGGTCGAACACTTCACCATTCCTGGTCGGTCGTACTTCACCATCCCTGGTCGGTCGAACACTTCACCATTCCTGGTCGGTCGTACTTCACCATCCCTGGTCGGTCGGTATTTCATCATCGTACGGGGTCGGTCGAATATCGCATAGTGGTCGGTCTTGCCCAGCCTGGTCGATCTCCCTAGTCGGTCGAACACTTCATACAGGGTCGGTCGTGAGCTCGGGTCGGTTGGTCAAAACCTTCCCCTGGTCGGTCTAACTCGACCCAAAGAAAACCTGCACCATTTCAGCAAGCTATTTTCGCCTCTCGACGGCGTTTTCAACCATTCCAACTATTCTAAACAATCATAAAGCATACCATACAGTCATAGCAACATGTATAAACATCCACAAATAGCAAAACAACAATATGGTATGTTAAAACGGATCAAACATAGCCAAAAACCCCATATTTTCCCTTAATCCCTCTTAATCACGTTTAAGCATATCTAATGATATGATTAACAAAACTTAACCAAATCAGCCAAATTTTCTAACAGAGGCCTTAAATAATATTTAGTAATTTATAAATATTTTTCTAGATTTTTAACATGCATAAATTCACTAATTTACACTAATCACCCCTTAATCCCCCAAATTCCGGTATTTGCAAAATTAGTCGAAATTAACTCAAATTCATATCAGAGGCATAAAATGATGTTTTAGAATTTTAGAAATTTTTCTAGATTTTTCTGAGCCATAATTTCGCTAATCTTCGCTAATTACCATAATTAGCCGTAATTAGTGAAAAAACAATGCAAGCCACAAATTAATTCTCAAATCTGAAACTTATCTGATTTGGATCCAATCTCTATGTGTTCCAGCAGCTCTATCCCAATTCTTATGCTAATCCACCTTAATTTGATGTAGATTAGGCTAATATGTGATTAGAAATGACAAAAAGGTATTTTGGAGTGTTTTAGAAGATGGAGGCCATTGCTAGAGCTTAAGGGAGGTTTGTGGCGGCTGAGAAAACTGAAATGAAATGATTTTCCTAACCCTTTCAGCCCTCCCATAACCCTAATCCCGAAATGGGTTATGGGCCAAGTTGCTAATCACCCGGTTAAGCCCAATTAAGTTGGTTTTAGCCTTATAAACCTTAATTCAACCATATCTCCCAAACGGTAAGTCCGTTTTTCACATGTGACCACTCTACGGAAAGGTAAACCATCATCTGAAGCCAATGGAAGTGGTTTCAGGTCAAAACTCCTTTCCAATCAAAAGTTATGGCTAAAACAAGATTCGTTAGGGGTAAAACGGTCATTTAAAAATCGGCAAAAATCATGAACATGGGAAATGACCCCAATAGTCGTCTCCCAAAGTTACATGACCATACGACTTCGTATGATAAAGAAATAAATTTTCTACGATCCTCCGATGCGTAGAATGCGGGTTGTTACATTCTCCCCCTCCCCCCCCCCCCCCTTTAAGAAATTTCGCCCCCGAAATTCCCTAACCAAAACACACAAAAGGTCCCGCATGCCTACCAGCTATAAAACAACAATGAAACATGCAAAACACGTCTATCCTAGCATGCGGAATAACTAAATCGCAAAGAAAATCTTACTTGGCAAAGAGTTCTGGATACTTCTTCCTTATATCCTCCTCTGTTTCCCAAGTACAGTCTTTTTTATTCTCACCCCATTGGACTTTGACTAGTTTCACCGCCTTCCTTCGAAGCTGCTTCGTATCGTTCCCAACAATACACATAGGCTTGCGGTTCTCAACCGCCTCGGGTTCAACCTCGATATCGTCCAACTGATCTGGTGAAATAGCCACATTAGGGTCTTGCACAAACTTCCTTAATTGGGAAACATGAAATACGTTGTGAACTCCCGCCATCTTGTCAGGTAGCTCTATTTCCTATGCCAAATTCCCAACTTGTTCGAGGACTGGGAATGTGCCAACAAATCTTGGTGCTAACTTACCTCTCCAACCAATCCGAATCACATTCTCAATGGAGAGATCTTGACGAACACCAAGTCATTAACGAAGAATTCCAAATCTCTTCGTCTCTTATCGAGATAAGTCTTCTGCCTATCTTGGGTAGCCTTCATTCTCTGTTGGTTAACCTTGATCTTGCCTGAAGTTCCCCTTATTATTTCTAGTCTAAGCTCAAATTTCTCACCATTCTCCAACCAACATGATGGTGCCTTGCACGGTCTTTCGTACAAAGTTTCAATTGGAACCATACCAATACTGGGCTAATAACTATTATTATCCATTTGAGACTTGTTCTCATTTCCATTTAGGAATTTCTAATGGTTGTAACAAACCACTAGGCTTCTTTTGCTCAGCTTTTACTAACTAGCAATTTATGCATTTGGACATAAACTTCCCAACGTCTTTCTTTATCCTTTCCCAGTAGTAGATCTGCTCCATGTCTCAATACATCTTGTTACCACTGGGATGTATAGTCAATTTCGGGCGATGATATGCTCTAAGCACTTCATCTCTCAGTCCATCTACGTTGGGTACAACTAGTCCCCCATTCTTTTTGAAGCCATCATTCTCGATCAAGTCCTTACTTGATCAATCTCTCGCCATCGATATCCATCTCTACCTTAGAGATGGTTTCCAATAGGTTAGGATCGTTCCTCTAACTGGAACCAATCCACTCCATCAAAATCGATCTAATCGTCAAACTTGCTAACATTTTTGGATCCAATCCATACTTAGGTCTAAAATCATATCCTGTGATATACTCTAGTTGCTTCTATCCCAGAAACATAACCTCTAGACTGGCATGTCTCCTACTCAATGCAACTATTACCGCACCCAAATCCTTTACTATGATCACTCTGCCCCATGGAGTCATGAAGACTCCACTGCACTGATCCATAACCACTAGTCCTTTGCTATGTCCACTCTTCCCCATGAAGTCATAACAACTCCACTGCACTGGCTTATAGCCTTACTAATCCTTTACTATGACCACTTTGCCCCTCGAGTCATAACGACTCTACTGCACTGGCTCATAATCCTACTACAATCACTTTGTTCCCCATCGCTGGAACCCTACAGGTGATAGTCTACTCAAGGGAAGAAAAATAGGAACAACATAGCAACCATAACATCCATCAAACAAGTCCTACCTATCACCTGCTAAATTCATAAACACATCGACACCTACATGATTGGTCTAACCAATCCCAATATGTCGATTCTAGTATGTCTGGTCCAACCAACATCAATAACTAATGGAAGCCCAACCTCCATACATACACCGATGCCTACTTGACTGGTCCAACCAATCCGAGGCCAATGGAAGCCCCGCCTCCCTACGGACTACCGTACGTCCAACGTACGTTTATCCTCCAAGGATAACTAGATCACGTCCAACGGATCCAGGGTAACGGGCGTCCCCAGATACCCCTGCTTTTAGTCCGCCTAAAATACTTGAGTCCAACCCAAGTGTATCCACTATCTTGCTGCCCTCTCGAGTCCAACTCAAGCCGAATCCAATTCCTTGCAGACTTCTTGAGTCCAACTCGAGTCAATCTATAACTCAGACCCAATCTTGAGTATCCATTACCGACAAACTCTAGTCCAACGTGAGTCGTCGTCTCCTTATTCGTTGCATCTCCAAGATCAACGGACACCCATTTTCCTTTTACGAGTTCAAGTCCAACTTGAATCGCCCTAATCTTCATTGTATCCTCCATGATCAACGAACACATCCTATTCCTTCAAAGTCCTACTATCCAAAGAGAACATCAACATAGGGTTCTTAACAATCCATTACTTTGCATTTTTCTCGAATCCCAGTCGAGCCATCTCATAACCCTGTTGAGTCTAACTTGGGGCAGTCTATACCATTGAACAGTCTTATCATGTCACTGCCGCCCATCACTCCTCGAGTAAACCAAGATATCATACAATGAAGAATCGCAACAACTATTTATCTCTCACGCAAACCATCCTAGTCGAACTCGATATTCCCCAAGCACAAGCCCCAAAGGCCTAAACCAATATCAGACAAGCACCCAAGGAACATCTCCTCCGAATTCGGACAATCCACGTGAGGTGATACTAGCAAAACAAGTAAGCACTGGAGCACTCATTTGCCTCCCAGAGACAACTAGAACTTATTACAACGATAACTTTTCAGCTTCCTTAACTCCAGTTACTATCGCCATCATTAGGTAGGTACCTAATACCACCCTATTCCTTTAGAGTAGATCGACTCCCCAAAATAATGCTAAACCCAGTAAAGCCCAAAACAAAGCAATCACAACAAACATACACCCATGACTCGATAAGACCACATTACAACAAATCATGCCAAAACTAGTCGAACCACCAATCGGGTTCGTCACAACTAGAGGTCTATCGACTATCTCGGGTTTGTCAAACAATACCTGAATAGAAACATCTTAAATAGAAAGCATACCTGTTATAACGACACCCTTTCCCTTCTGCGCCGCACTTGGAACATTCGACGAAGAAGGAACAGCATTGATAGCACACGCTTTCACAATCTACTTCTCCCTAGGAGGTTGTGGGCAATCATCCTTGTGATGTCCCGCCTGGCCGCAGTTAAAGCACTTCCTTTCCCCAGGCTTTTCTCGACAATCTCTGGCATAGTGGCCCTTCTTGCCACAACTAAAGCATTCTCCATCTTTCTTATTTTTCTTATTCTGACCATCCTTGGTTGGGTTCTGCTTCCTCTTGCTCTGAGAATTCTTCTTGCCTTCACCGCCTGCTTGCGGCTTTGGCTCCTCTGTAGATGCAATAGCAACTTCGGTCTTTGACTTAGGGAAAAGGCTCTCTGACCTTAATGCCTTTCCTACAATAGATTCGAACGTCTCATCGATATGGCTTATAAGTCTTTCCCCCAAGTATCCATCTAAGCCAGTAATGAACTTCTCGTTCTTCTTTTCGACTGTATCGATAAGGGACCATCCATATTTCGATAAAGTATCGAATTCTACGATGTACTCCGAGACTGCCCTACCATTATGCTTGAGCTCCAAGAACTTCCTGAACAATTCTGATTTATGAGCAGTTGGAATAAACTTATCACAAAAGCGAGTCTTAAACTGATTCCAAGTAACTGGATCCTCTGGAGTAGCTGTCTTAATGGCATTCCACCAATTCATCGCTCGCCCTTGCAACTGACGAGACGCTAGCCTTCTCTTCATCGCATCCTCGATACCCAAGTCGTCGAAGATACAATCACAGCTATCTAACCAATCCTGAACATCTGTGGCCGACTCCGTTCCGTGGAACGGCTTCCCACCAAGGTTAGTGTAATCCTTGCACAGCTTGGCGAAATCGACCCTAGGCGCCTGCACTACTGGACCACCACCATTACCGGCATTGGGAACTGCTCCTTGAACATCCCTAAGCATCTCCCTCATGAAGTCAGTGAACATCGTCCTCATGTTAGGAGCATTCCCATTATTGGCTACTCTACCAGCACCTCTCAAATTTCGGCTCATCGTCAAATATGTAGAGAGAAAACGATTAACCATCTCCATAGTGGTGCCAGTGCAGTACGACTTCATCCTTAGCTATACTAATAATATATTTAGATATAGCTTTTGAAAACCAAAATAATAACAAATACGCGCTCTCATATACGTACAATGTAACAACCCGTATTTTTAGATAACATATTATAACATAAACCAAGGCATAATTAAATGATAAAATCCGAATCAAGGGAAACAGGTTGTGCCATTGCGTTCATCTCGGAAAAATACGCGAAATAGAGTCCGAGTTTTCGAAAATCGGAGTCTGTATGACCAAGTTATGGCCCGTCAAAGTTTTCAGAAAATTCAAATTTAAAAACAGATTCGAATTCAAATTCAGCTGGGCAGGTAGGCGGGAAAAATTCCCGCCACCCCAAGTCGACTGGGGAGTCGACTTGGGAGTCGACACACCCCAGGTGGTGTCGACTGCCCAGTCGACACCCCTGTCGACTTGGGTGGTCGGCCAGCTTGGCCTGGGTGCACCTGACTTGTTCCTCAAGACATGCTTTAGGGCTGGTGACGGATTTTAATGGCTCAGATCTGAACTAGGGTTAATCCTATGGTCCAAACTAACCTAATCTTCTATAAAAAGACACTAAGACCTAGCCTAAACCCTCATTAATCATTCCTACAACTAAACTATGCCAAAATGTTTCTTGATCATGGCCTCCATCTTCATATCATGGCCTCCATCCTCTTCATGAAAGTTTGAGTGTCCTAAGCTAGTAAAAGAGCCACCTTTCTTCATCAAAACAAGGATCTTTCTTCATACAAATCAAAGGAGCTTATTGTTTCTCAAAACAACTTGGAGCTTATATGCGATTGGGGGTTTTTAGAGTTGCTAGTGGCTTCGTCTCAATCTTATTTTATTTCATAGGTCTTCATAGCATTGTAAGCCCTATTCTACTCTTAGATTCTAACTATGAAGTTAAATATGACATGTTGCAAGTTTGAGTTTGGGCCTAAGTATGATTTGTGCTTTGATTCTATCATGTTATGCATAGATTTATTCTATGCATGTTTGTAAAGCTATCACCTTGACTTTGTGCATAGAAAATTATGAGCTTTGATTCTATCATGTTATGCATAGATTTATTCTATGCATGTTTGTAAAGCTATCACCTTGACTTTGTGCATAGAAAATTATGAGCTTTGATTCTATCATGTTATGCATAGATTTATTCTATGCATGTTTGTAAAGCTATCACCTTGACTTTGTGCATAGAAAATTATGAGCTTTGATTCTATCATGTTATGCATAGATTTATTCTATGCATGTTTGTAAAGCTATCACCTTAACTTTGTGCATTGAAAGCTATGAACTTTGATTTGAAATGTTGCATAAAGCAACATAGAAACTCTCATAAACCTTATGTTAATTTGCATATGATGTTATATGCGAATCACTTGCTGTCATCCCATGTTATTTATGGCCATGTTTCACCTATTTTGCTAAAGTTGATATCATGCATGTTTTGAGGCTTATAATGTAATATGCAAGTTTATGAACACATTTGCCTCGTATGCCACCATGTTTAACTTGTGGCAAAACCTTAACCCCTCATGTTCCTTAATATGCTTGTGGCCAAATCACCCTTATGCTATTATGCATGCTTGTGGCCAAATCACCCTTATGCTAATTGATATGTTTGAGGCCAAGTCACCTTTTATGCTATCATACATGTTGAGGCCATATGCTAGTATGTTGAACCCCTTTTGGCCTCAAATATCACCATGTTTAATTTGTGATAGATTTTGCCATCTTATGTCCACCTTGTCATATAGTTATGCTCCCTCTTTGATCTATTTGCGTTGATGCGAATTTACGTGCGATGGGAATACGTTATAGGTAGTTGGGCAAACTTAAATAACATGAGAACATGACTTGAAAATATGACATGAAAGTTTGACATGTGTTTATGCTTGAAAACATGGACTTGGACATGACTTCTAGAAAACATGAGAATGGCCAACTCGAGGTTGGGTTGAGTTTGTAGCATAAATCTACCCGGAACCGACCGGCTTAACTAGTGGCTACAAGCAATAGGACCCAATGTGAGTAGTTGGTCATGTTGCACTTAAAACCCGAGGTTAGACTAGGTTGTGGTGTAAAGCTACCCGGACCCGCCCGGCTTAACTAGTAACCACAACAAAGTCTAATGTGAGAGGTTGGGGTGTATTAAGTTAATTAATGCCACATGGTAGGGTTAAGTCATGGACTACTTGAATACTTAACCAATTAAACACGATGGATTGGTAGGGTTAAGTCATGGACTACTTGAATACTTAACCAATTAAACACGATGGATTGGTAGGGTTAAGTCATGGACTACTTGAATATACTTAACCAATTAAACACGATGGATTGGTAGGGTTAAGTCATGGACTACTTGAATATACTTAACCAATTAAACCCGATGTATTGATAGGGTTAAGTCTTGAACTGCTTGAAAACACTTAACCAACTCAATACATGGTTAGGGTAGAGTTAACCACACTTAACCCACTTGAAATCCTAGTTACGTGGTCCTTTTCAGCAGTAACCAACTTGGAAGTATCATGGGTACCCTGGACTAGGCTAGGATGGGGCACGATTACTGGACTGATTGTAAGAGACCAAAAGAGACGGCTGAAGGGTGCACCGGTTGTTCAGGTGGACCATGGTCGTGCACATTAAGTCCGGAGTTGAACATGGGCACCAGTAGGTTTAGACTGTGCGTGCTTGAATTGTGTCTGTGGTTTACACCTTAGGGCTGGATACACCCTGGGGTGGACCTTGCACAGTTAACTACATTCCACGATTAAGCCGTATGACACCGATACACGACGAGTTATGCTTATAGGGAGCCGATCGACTAGACCGAGTAGTTGGACCTTGATTTAGGTCATCTCATGATGTTGGGCCAACTTTGGGCCAAGGGATCATTTCTTGTTTATACTTGACATGGATTGGAATACTAGTACACACCTGGTGCAACTTAACCTTGTATATGCGATACCACACTTGATCTATCTTATTAACTTTTCACCATACCAGTTATCACCCTATGTTTCATCTCTGCTTTACATGTCCAGATAACTTTATTAGTTTTTATACTAATAGTAGGTAGGGCTTACCAGTCTTTTTGACTGACCCGTTTTCTTTCGCCTCTTTTCTTCCGTTCCCCCCCCCCCTAGGTTTACAGGGTGGGAACACTGGTACCTAGCTCGGATTTTTAGCTGCTTTTCTGGATAGCTCATGTACGGTTTGGACTTGAGCATGCTATGGCTTTATTCTGCTTTGGGGATAGTTACTTTATGTTGTTTCCAGTTTTCAGTTTATGTTTTCTAGACTTTGTTTTGTTGGGAAAATAATGACTCGGTATTTTGATGTAACTTGACTATGGTTTTGAAATGTTAGTTTTATCCGCTGCTTTATTTACTCTGTTTTACTTATATGTTCTGTCTTGTGATATCTGCATGCATGTTTACCTCGTTTAACGCCCCTCCAAAGCTATGCGCTTGCAAGAGTGGCATTGGCGGAGGTGGGGTGTTACATTTGGTATCAGAGCATAAGGTTTACAAGATCTGAGCAAAAGGTTTTTAAAACTTACCTTTTGAAAAACTATTTTCAAAACCAATTAAGTATTTTCCAAGAAAAGTCTAGTTTATTTTAAAAGGCTATTCCCCAAAAGCCATTAGCACTATCCTTTGTTTCCTCGTTCTCAATCTATCTTTTTCTTCGTTTCAGTATGGCCAATAATTTTGCCATTCTGGAGGGCGTACCAGTACCTATTTGGTTTAGAAGGTACATGGAGGCAAGGGCGAATGAAGCCGGCCCCACGGACATTCCTCCTCCTTCCCCCGTGGCTAACATTCCTCCTCCTCCCGTAGCTGAGATTCCTCCTCCTCAGCATCCGCAAACGGATTTCGCGAAGATTTGCAAGGACTTTAAGGCGATAGGTGGCAAGAATTTTATTGGGACGGAGACTTTAGTTGAGGCAAGAAACTGGTTAAAGGAAACTGAAGACCTCTTTGCTATCTTTGATATAGAAGACCGTAGGAAAGTTCTGTTAGCAGTATGGTTATTGAAAGAGGAAGCTGCATATTGGTGGGTAGTCACCACCACTACTAGGCCAATTCAGACTTGGGATGACTTTAGGAGAAGGTTTCGACAGAGGTTTCTGTCATCGACAGAAGAGAACCTTCGGATGGAGAGGTTCCTATCTCTAAAGCAAGGGGACATGACAGTTAGGGAATACGTGGATACGTTTAATCAACTTGCTTGGTTCGGTCTAGACTTGGTTAACACAGCTCAGAAGAAGGCCCTACGCTTTGCTCTAGGATTGAATGAGCCATTGCGCGGTTTGGCCATGTCTCATATACCCATGGGGGCGACCTTCGAGAGTTTGGTGAATATGGCCCTGCTTCAAGAAGAAGATAAGAGTGGCAAGAAGGAGGTCAAGGCAAATGAGTCTCAAGGCGAGAAGGTAAATTCCGGAAAAGGAGGCAAGAACGACAACAACAAGGACAACAAGTCAAGAGAAAGGAGGAAGTGCAACTTCTGTGGGATTACTAGGCACATAGCCAAAGACTGTAGGAAGAAGAAAAGGAAGTTGGGAGAATGCTTTCATTGTGGAGAGTCTGGACACTATAGTAAGGATTGTCCGAAAAAGCGAGGACAAGGGAAAAGGCAAATTCAGCAAGCAGGACCCTCTGGAGGGCAGTTGCAGACTCCCCTCGCTCTTCCAGTTTTTGATCGAGATAGTGTTTCTATAAAAGGTCATGATTACATTTCTGATTTCCCTGTTCGTACCTTATTTGATTCTGGCGCATCGCATAGTTTTTTGATCTTGTTGAAAGTATGCACTTAAGTACTAGTCTAGTTGAGAATCCTGTTAGTATTTCAAATCCGATTGGGGGGGTTCCGCCCATCTATCTGCGATTTGTATGGATTTGAAAACCTCTATCTTGAGCGTAGAATTCATGGGTAATACTTATGTTCTCGGGTTTATGGGACATGGGTTGATTTTGGGCATGGATTGGTTGTCCAATTATGGAGCCATTCTTGATTTTGGAACATAGGGTTGCGAGGCTCATGACTCGCCTCGGTAATACCCTCGAAATCTCGTGTGACCTTTAGGGTTCCGTCCTGATTAGTTATCTAGAATCCCTTGGCACTTTTATTGGAAATTTGTAATCTAATCGAGTAGTGTTCGCCACTAAGGCGGATAGTCCATTCCGCTTAAGCATGGGTTATAAAAATCACCCTAGTAAGAACATTTGGCAACGTGGAGTGGCATTTGTTTCCAAGAGATAGTTCTTCTACGTAGAATACCGTATGGTATGTAAACGAGATCCAGGATTCACTAACGAATTTTGGAAAGCTTGCATGAAACCATGAGCACGCAGTTATGTTTAAGCCAAGTATTTTAGGAAAAGTATAAGTGGAAGTGGGACGAGAGGCAACGGTGAAATGAGTTCTAACTCATATTTTGGAAATAAGAATTAAGAGCTACGAAGTTGTGAAGTTAAAAGACGGTCAAGGCACGATGGGATTAAGCACAAGAAAATGCGGCTTAGAAGATTGAAGACTAGATACGCGCATTATATCTCTTTCTAAGAGTATATCCTTGACCCCTACTATTCTGTAGAGCTTACTCGCATGCTATTTTTTTAAGTATATCCTCTCGGTCCTATTCTCAATCTTAGTTCTGTTGCAAAACCCATAAGGAGTATGACTCGCCTGTTTGTGATTTATAGTTGGGGTGAAGATGTCCATTAAGATGACCAAACTATTTGGGCTTTATGGGATATGGGTCATGGTTGATAGACTTACGAAGAGCACCCATTTCATTCCAGTAAAGAACAAGAGGACTGTATCAGGTTTAGCATCTGTTTATCTTTGAGAGATAGTGCGATTTCATGGAGTTCCTTCCAGCATAGTTAGCAGTCATGACCCAATCTTCACCATCCAGTTCTAGAATAGTTTGCAAGAAGCGATGGGTACGCGATTGAATCTAAGTACAGCCTATCACCCCCAGACGGATGGCCAAACCGAGAGGGTGAATACAGTGCTAGAAGATCTTTTGAGACTTTGTTTTTTTGACTTTGGTGGTACTTGGGAAGACCACCTTCCTCTTGTAGAGTTTGCTTATAATAACAGCTACCAAGCAAGCATAGGAATGACACCATTCGAAGCTTTGTAGGGGAGGCCGTGCAAGCCACCAACATGTTGGTGGGAGACGACGGATAAGCTTATAATTGGGCCCGACATGATAAGGGACACATCCGAGAGGGTTGAATTGATTCAAAGACGGATGAAAACGGCCCAAGACAGACAGAAATCCTATGCAGACAAGCAAAGGACAGACTTAGAATTTAAAGTTGGAGATATGGTCTTTGTGAAGGATTCTCCTTTGCGAAATGTGGTTCATTCTGGAGCAGTTGGGAAGCTGACACCAAGGTTCGTAGGACCCTTCCCTATTATAGAAAGAGTTGGGAAGATGACTTATAAGGTGGAATTGCCCGAGAAGCTGGCCGGAGGGCATAATGTCTTTCGTGTCTCGCACCTCCGAAAATGCCTATATGAGTCAGCCGAGGTAGTTGAGCCTAGCATTCTTGAAGACGTGGAGGTAGAGAAAGAAGCAACCCTAAGGCAAGCTCCGATCCGTATCTTGGGAACGGAGATCAAGAAGCTGAGGAATCGAGAAGTCAAGTTAGTAAAGGTTCAGTGGAGTGAAGCCGAAAAGGATGCAACTTGGGAAACCGAGGAGAAGATGCGCGCGCTTCACCCATTTCTTTTTGAGGGTACATTCTCGATCTCTTTTCCTAGCCAGCATATCTTTCTTTCACTATCCATGTTTATCTTGTTATCTCGTTAACCTTGTCATGAGAACCTTAGGTAGAAATCCTTTGGATGAAACATGTATTTGAAACATGTTATGCTTTATGTTTGCAAGTGGTTGCAAGTGTTTGCAAGTGGATACTCGTGGATGCATGATACACATTAGGCACTAAGATCGGCTCACACACTTTCATATTGCATATGCATGAGTGTTTATACTTATTCATGGATGAAACTTGTTATGCTATCACGTGGATGTTGCATATGGATGAATGTTATGTACACTTATATAGAGATTATGAATTATGTTAGGAATTTGCATACATATGGACTCATTTCACTAACATACTTTGCATTAAGGAGGTTTACTGAATCAGTAACCGCCTGATTTTCGCATTAGATAAGTACATATACACATACCTTTGCATATGATCATACAACATTCAGAATCTTTTAAGGACAATGTTTACTTGTGGATGATGTTTTGAGTAGATGGATGATGGATGGTAGGATATGTTCTTCATAACTTGAAGATTTCGGGGACGAAATCCTTTAAGGAGGGGAGAATGTAACAACCCGTATTTTTAAATAACATGTTATAACATAAACCATGGCAGAATTAATTGATAAAATCCGAATCAAGGGAAACGGGCTGTGCCATTGCGTTCGTCTCGGAAAAATACGCGAAATAGAGTCCGAGTTTTCGAAAATCGGAGTCCGTATGACCAAGTTATGGCCCGTCAAAGTTTTCAGAAAATTCAAATTTAAAAATAGATTCGAATTCAAATTCAGCTGGGAGGTAGGCGGGAAAAATTCCCGCCACCCCAAGTCGACTGGGGAGTCGACTTGGGAGTCGACACACCCCAGGTGGTGTCGACTGCCCAGTCGACACCCCTGTCGACTTGGGTGGTCGGCCAGCTTGGCCTGGGTGCACCTGACTTGTTCCTCAAGACATGCTTTAGGGCTGGTGACGGATTTTAATGGCTCAGATCTGAACTAGGGTTAATCCTATGGTCCAAACTAACCTAATCTTCTATAAAAAGACCCTAAGACCTAGCCTAAACCCTCATTAATCATTCCTACAACTAAACTATGCCAAAATGTTTCTTGATCATGGCCTCCATCTTCATATCATGGCCTCCATCCTCCTCATGAAAGTTTGAGTGTCCTAAGCTAGTAAAAGAGCCACCTTTCTTCATCAAAATAAGGATCTTTCTTCATACAAATCAAAGGAGCTTATTGTTTCTCAAAACAACTTGGAGCTTATATGCGATTGGGGTTTTTTAGAGTTGCTAGTGGCTTCATCTCAATCTTATTTTATTTCATAGGTCTTCATAGCATTGTAAGCCCTATTTTACTCTTAGATTCTAACTATGAAGTTAAATATGACATGTTGCAAGTTTGAGTTTAGGCCTAAGTATGATTTGTGCTTTGATTCTATCATGTTATGCATAGATTTATTCTATGCATGTTTGTAAAGCTATCACCTTGACTTTGTGCATAGAAAGCTATGAGCTTTGATTCTATCATGTTATGCATAGATTTATTCTATGCATGTTTGTAAAGCTATCACCTTGACTTTGTGCATAGAAAATTATGAGCTTTGATTCTATCATGTTATGCATAGATTTATTCTATGCATGTTTGTAAAGCTATCACCTTGACTTTGTGCATAGAAAATTATGAGCTTTGATTCTATCATGTTATGCATAGATTTATTCTATGCATGTTTGTAAAGCTATCACCTTGACTTTGTGCATAGAAAGCTATGAAATTTGATTTGAAATGTTGCATAAAGCAACATAGAAACTCTCATAAACCTTATGTTAACTTGCATATGATGTTATATGCGAATCACTTGCTATCATCCCATGTTATTTATGGCCATGTTTCACCTATTTTGCTAAAGTTGATATCATGCATGTTTTGAGGCTTATAATGTAATATGCAAGTTTATGAACACATTTTCCTCATATGCCACCATGTTTAACTTGTGGCAAAACCTTAACCCCTCATGTTCCTTAATATGCTTGTGGCCAAATCACCCTTATGCTATTATGCATGCTTGTGGCCAAATCACCCTTATGCTAATTGATATGTTTGAGGCCAAGTCACCTTTTATGCTATCATACATGTTGAGGCCATATGCTAGTATGTTGAACCCCTTTTGGCCTCAAATATCACCATGTTTAATTTGTGATAGATTTTGCCATCTTATGCCCACCTTGTCATATAGTTATGCTCCCTCTTTGATCTATTTGCGTTGATGCGAATTTACGTGCGATGGGAATACGTTATGGGTAGTTGGGCAAACTTAAATAACATGAGAACATGACTTGAAAATATGACATGAAAGTTTGACATGTGTTTATGCTTGAAAACATGGACTTGGACATGACTTCTAGAAAACATGAGAATGGCCAACTCGAGGTTGGGTTGAGTTTGTAGCATAAATCTACCCGGAACCGACCGGCTTAACTAGTGGCTACAAGCAATAGGACCCAATGTGAGTAGTTGGTCATGTCGCACTTAAAACCCGAGGTTAGACTAGGTTGTGGTGTAAAGCTACCCGGACCCGCCCGGCTTAACTAGTAACCACAACAAAGTCTAATGTGAGAGGTTGGGGTGTATTAAGTTAATTAATGCCACATGGTAGGGTTAAGTCATGGACTACTTGAATACTTAACCAATTAAACACGATGGATTGGTAGGGTTAAGTCATGGACTACTTGAATACTTAACCAATTAAACACGATGGATTGGTAGGGTTAAGTCATGGACTACTTGAATATACTTAACCAATTAAACACGATGGATTGGTAGGGTTAAGTCATGGACTACTTGAATATACTTAACCAATTAAACCCGATGTATTGATAGGGTTAAGTCATGAACTGCTTGAATACACTTAACCAACTCAATATATGGTTTGGATAGGGTTAACCACACTTAACCCACTTGAAATCCTAGTTACGTGGTCCTTTTCAGCAGTAACCAACTTGGAAGTATCATGGGTACCCTGGACTAGGCTAGGGTGGGGCACGATTACTGGACTGATGGTAAGAGACCAAAAGAGACGGCTGAAGGGTGCACCGGTTGTTCAGGCGGACCATGGTCGTGCACATTAAGTCCGGAGTTGAACATGGGCACCAGTTGGTTTAGACTGTGCGTGCTTGAATTGTGTCTGTGGTTTAAACCTTAGGGCTGGATACACCCTGGGGTGGACCTTGCACAGTTAACTACATTCCACGATTAAGTCGTATGACACCGATACACGACGAGTTAGGCTTATAGGGAGCCGATCAACTAGACCGAGTAGTTGAACCTTGATTTAGGTCATCTCATGATGTTGGGCCAACTTTGGGCCAAGGGATCATTTCTTGTTTATACTTGACATGGATTGGAATACTAGTACACACCTGGTGCAACTTAACCTTGCATATGCGATACCACACTTGATCTATCTTATTAACTTTTCACCATACCAGTTATCACCCTATGTTTCATCTCTGCTTTACATGTCCAGTTAACTTTATTAGTTTTTATACTAATAGTAGGTAGGACTTACCAGTCTTTTTGACTGACCCGTTTTCTTTCGCCTCTTTTCTTCCGTTTCCCCCCCTAGGTTTACAGGGTGGGAACACTGGTACCTAGCTCGGATTTTTAGTTGCTTTTCTGGATAGCTCATGTACGGTTTGGACTTGAGCATGTTATGGCTTTATTCTGCTTTGGGGATAGTTACTTTATGTTGTTCCCAGTTTTTAGTTTATGTTTTCTAGACTTTGTTTTGTTGGGAAAATAATGACTCGGTATTTTGATGTAACTTGACTATGGTTTTGAAATGTTAGTTTTATCCGCTGCTTTATTTACTCTGTTTTACTTATATGTTCTGTCTTGTGATATCTGCATGCATGTTTAACTCGTTTAACGCCACTCCAAAGCTAGTGCGCTTGCAAGAGTGGCATTGGCGGAGGTGGGGTGTTACATACTATCACTCCCTGGTGTCTTTCCCTAGGTTAACTACACAACCTAGAGCTCTGATACCAAATGTGACGACCCGCCCCGCACCAACCGACATTTAATCCAATGGTGCGCTGTACACATATCCAGTTAGCACGGGACGGTCGTCAGAAGAAAAGAAAGAAGAGAGTGAACGAACAAAGAACCTGTAATATGTCTCACAGCGCATGGAATAAAATATAATCATAACATATACTTGACACAATCAGGCGAGACAGTGCATAAGCTGAAACAACTATCATAGTAGCGGAAATCCAAATACAGCTTATGTTCCACATCATTTAATTATTACCACTTTTCAAACTGTCTCTAAAAGTAAAAGCAAGATAAGGGAGGTACACTACTAATGCCCAAGCAGTGATCTTCAACAACACAGGGAGAATACTATATATATATATCATACGTGGAAGCCTCCTGCTCGTCTCCGGATCATCTACCCGTGCATCACCAGCTAACCTGTCTCTAGTCTGCTCGTGTGAGCACCCAGAGTAATAAGAGGAGACATAAAACTCTGAGTCAGACATAAAGCCTGGTATGAGCGATAAGCATCTAAACAGAATAATAACAAGTATACTAAACCATACCTGAACCTGGACCTGCAACCAAAGAGTTAGCACTACATACCGTACAATACTCTAAGGTGCCACTAACATACAGTGTAAGAGATACGGGGGTGGGGGTGTGCATGTCATAGTGATGTCAAACAATCAAGCATAGCAATCATCTTCACATTCCTCACTCAGTGCGTAAAGCATATGATATCCACTACTTTGGTCACCTAATACTTTGGGTCATGACGGAATCCAATCCCGTGTAATTATCACTACAAGCCCACTATCCATCTCTCAGTGGTGAACCAAAGTTATGAATACCGACAACCCCTTTGCACACGTCCCGCAGCAAAGCCCAACTCATGAAGTGAACTCATTGGCTCCCAACTGGATCCTGAGCTCTAACTTCCATTTGGACTACCTTTGCATCTCGGGTTATTGGTTTCCTCCTGTTCGGGTCGGTCGGTCAAGAACCTTTCATTATGGTCGGTTTTCATCATCTCTACCCTGGTCGGTCGGTATTTCCCCCTGGTCGGTCGAACACTTCACCATTCCTGGTCGGTCGTACTTCACCATCCCTGGTCGGTCGAACACTTCACCATTCCTGGTCGGTCGTACTTCACCATCCCTGGTCGGTCGAATACTTCACCATTCCTGGTCGGTCGTACTTCACCATCCCTAGTTGGTCGGTATTTCATCATCGTATGGGGTCGGTCGAACATCGCATAGTGGTCGGTCTTGCCCAGCCTGGTGGATCTCCCTAGTCGGTCGAACACTTCATACAGGGTCGGTCGTGAGCTCGGGTCGGTCGGTCAAAACCTTCCCCTGGTCGGTCTAACTCGACCCAAAGAAAACCTGCACCATTTCAGCAAGCTATTTTCGGCTCTTGACGACGTTTTCAACCATTCCAACTATTCTAAACAATCATAAAGCATACCATATAGTCATAGCAATATGTATAAACATCCACAAACAGCAAAACAACAATATGGTATGTTAAAACGGATCAAACATAGCCAAAAACCCCATATTTTCCCTTAATCCCTCTTAATCACGTTTAAGAAGATCTAATGATATGATTAGCAAAACTTAACCAAATCATCCAAATTTTCTAACAGAGGCCTAAAATAATATTTAGCAATTTATAAATATTTTTCCAGATTTTTAACATGCATAAATTCGCTAATTTCCACTAATCACCCCTTAATCCCCCAAATTCTGGGATTTGCAAAATTAGTCGAAATTAACCCAAATTCATATCAGAGGCATAAAATGATGTTTTAGAATTTTAAGAATTTTTCTAGATTTTTCTGAGCCATAATTTCGCTAATTACCATAATTAGCCGTAATTAGTGAAAAAACAATGCAAATCACTCACCTTAGCCACAAATTAATTCTCAAATCTGAAACTTCTCTGATTTGGATCCAATCTTTATGTGTTCCAGCAGCTCTATCCCAATTCTTATGCTAATCCGCCTTAATTTGATGTAGATTAAGCTAATATGTGATTAGAAATGACAAAAAGGTGTTTTGGAGTGTTTTAGAAGATGGAGGCCATTGCTAGAGCTTAAGGGAGGTTTGTGGCGGCTGAGAAAACTGAAATGAAATGATTTTCCTAACCCTTTCAACCCTCCCACAACCCTAATCCCGAAATGGGTTATGGGCCAAGCTGCTAATCACCCGGTTAAGCCCAATTAAGCTGTTTTTAGCCTTATAAACCTTAATTCAGCCATATCTCCCAAACGGTAAGTCCGTTTTTCTCATGTGACCACTCTACGGAAAGGTAAACCATCATCCGAAGCCAATGGAAGTGGTTTCAGGTCAAAACTCCTTTCCAATCAAAAGTTATGGCCAAAACAAGATTCGCTAGGGGTAAAACGGTCATTTAAAAATCGACAAAAATCATGAACATGGGAAATGACCCCAATAGTCGTCTCCCAAAGTTACACGACCATACGACTTCGTATCAGAAAGAAAGAAATATTCTACGATCCTCCGATGCGTAGAATGCGGGTTGTTACACTTGGATTTTCCGCTGCTATGTTAGTTTATTTTCAGCTTATGCACTGTCTCACCTGTTTTATGTCAAGTATGTTATTATTATATTTTGTTCCATGCGCTGTGAGACATTTTACAGGTTTCTTGTCGATTCTTCATCTTCTTCCTTTTCTTTTGACGACCGTCCCATGCTAACTGGACATGTGTACAACGCACTTTTGGAGTAAATGTCGGTTGGTGCGGGGCAGGCCGTCACACTTGGGATCAGAGCTCTAGGTTGCGTGGTTAACCTA
Source organism: Allium sativum (assembly GCA_030737875.1). Classification (NCBI taxonomy): domain Eukaryota; kingdom Viridiplantae; phylum Streptophyta; class Magnoliopsida; order Asparagales; family Amaryllidaceae; genus Allium; species Allium sativum. The sequence goes on along the minus strand of CM060913.1, from coordinate 293,355,248 downwards.
GGGAAAGAAACTAGGGAGGGATAGTATGTATATGAGAGCGCGTATTTGTGATTACTTTGGTTTTCAAAAACTATATATATATATATATATACTATTAGTAGTATAAGAATGAAGTCGTACTGCACTAGCACCACTATGGGGTCATTAATCATTTTCTCTTTACAAATTGAACGATGAGTCGAGACACCAGGGGTGCTGGTAGAGGGACCAATCATGGGAATGCTCCTGACATGAGGACAATGTTCACTAACTTCATGAGGGAGATGCTTAGGGATGTTCAGGGAGCAGTTCCCAATCCCGGAAATGGTAGTGGTCCAGTAGTGCAGGCGCCTAGGGTCGATTTCGCCAAGTTGTGCAAGGATTACACTAACCTTGGTGGGAAGCCGTTCCACGGAACGGAGTCGGCCATAGATGTTCAGGATTGGTTGGATAGTTGTGATCGTATCTTCGACGACTTGGGTATCGAGGATGCGATGAAGAGAAGGCTAGCGTCTCGTCAGCTGCAAGGGCGAGCGATGAATTGGTGGAAGGCCATTAGAACAGCTACTCCAGAAGATCAGGTTACTTGAGATCATTTCAAGGCTCGCTTTAAAGAGAAGTTCATTCCAGCTGCCCAGAAGACAGTGTTGTTTAAGAGATTCTTGGAACTCAAGCAGAATGGTAGGGCAGTCTCCGACTATATTGCTGAGTTCGACACTTTGTCGAAGTATGGACTATCTCTTATCGATACTCCTGAGAAGAAGAATGAGAAGTTCATTACTGGGTTGGATGGATACTTGGGGGAAAGGCTTATCAACCACATCGATGAGACTTTTGAATCGATTGTTGGAAAAGATTTGAGATCAGAGAGTCTTTACCCTAAGCTAAAAACTGAGGTTGCATCTGCAGAAGGGCCAAAGCCGCAAGCAAGCGGTGGAGGCAAGAATAACTCTCAGAACAAGAGGAAGCAGTACCAAGCTAAGGATGGCTAGAAAAAGAGCAAGAAAGATGTTGAGTGCTTCAGCTGTGGTAAGAAGGGTCATTATGCCAAAGATTGTCGGGCCAAGTCAGTGGATATGAAGTGCTTCAACTGTGGCCAAGTGGGACATTTCAAGGATAAGTGTCCACAACCTCCTAAAGAAAAGCAGATGGTGAAAGCATATGCCCTTAACGCTATTCCTTCTTCGTCGAATGCCCCAACTGCGGTGGAGAAAGGAAAGAATATCGTCATTCACGGTATGCTTTCTATTTATGAAGTACCAGTTCGAGTTTTGTTTGATACTGGGGCTTCCCATTCCTTCATATCTAGTGACCTGGTGGATAGGTTGGGACTGGAACCCGAGATAGTCGATAGACCGTTGGTTGTGACGAACCCGATTGGTGGTTCGACTAACCTTAGTATGATTTGCCAAAATTTGGTCTTATCGAGTCATGGATGTATGTTTGTTTGTGATTGCTTTGTTTTGGGCTTTACTGGGTATGGCATTATATTGGGGGTCGATTGGCTCCAAAGATACGGGGTGGTGGTAGACTGTGAGGGCTTTTTGGTGACAGTTAGGGCAGATGATGGGCGGAGGGTAGTGTTTGGTAGTCTACCTAGTGATGGGGTAATGGCTAGTTTTATAAATTCCCTCGACATCCCGCATGATGAGTTGTCAGATGTGCCCATGGTTGGCCAGTATCCGGACATCTTCGAGGAAGTGAGCGGGCTTCCACCACACCAAGAGATTGAGTTCCATATTGATTTGGTGAAAGATGCCAGACCTATAGTGATGCCACTTCGTCGTATGACACCAAGGGAGCAGCGAGAGCTCGGGGTGCAAGTAAGCGATCTTTTGAAGAAGGGATTTATCAGAAGAAGTGTCTCCGAGTGGGGAGCACCAGTTGTGTTTGCCACTAAGGCAGATGGTTCCCTTCGCTTGTGTGTGGACTATCGCGAGTTGAATAAGTTGACGAGGAAGAATAAGTATCCTCTACCGCGGATAGATGATTTGTTTGATCAACTGGAAGGAGCAAGAGTGTTCTCCCAGTTGGACCTCGCGACAGGATTTCATCAGCTCCGAGTAGCAGATGAGAGTGTTCCGAAAACGGCATTTAGGACGCCGTCTGGATTCTATGAGTGGTTGGTTATGCCATTTGGGTTGACCAATGCACCAGCATATTTCGTGGATCTTATGAATCGGGTATTCAGAGATCAGTTGAATAAGTTTGTTCTTGTGTTCGTAGACGATATCCTTGTTTACTCAAGGACAGAAGAAGAACACAAGGGACATTTGAGGATAGTGATGGAGGTGTTGAGAAAACACCAACTGAAAGCAAAGTTTTCTAAGTGTCACTTCTGGAGAAGGGAAGTGAGATTCTTGGGTCATGTTGTTTCAGAGAATGGTATTGCCGTGGACCCTGCAAAGGTGGCTACGGTATAGGATTGGCCTACGCCCAAGAATGCAACAGACGTAAGAAGTTTCTTGGGGTTAGCTGGATATTATCGTAAGTTTATCCAGGACTTCTCCAAGATAGCAGCACCGTTGACTCAGTTGACTAAGAAGAATTAGTCCTTCGTCTGGGACGGAGTGTGTGAGAATGCATTCAAAAGTCTAAAAGAAAAGTTGACACGTGCACCAGTGTTAGTCATTCCTAAAGGGAATGAAGAAATGACGGTATACACGGATGCTTGTGGTACCGGACTAGGTGCTGTGTTGATGCAAGGAGGTAGGGTTGTAGCTTATGCTAGTCGGCAACTAAAGCCGCATGAAAAAAGGTATCCTACCCATGATTTGGAATTGGCAACGATCGTGTTTGCACTGAAGATGTGGAGGCATTATCTCTTGGGAGAAAGATTCGAGTTGTTTACCGATCATAAATCGTTAAAGTATCTTTTCTCTCAGAAGGATCTGAATCTCCGTCAGCAGAGATGGTTAGAGTTCTTGGCTTCGTATGGTTTTGATATCGCATATACACCTGGGATAGGCAATGCAGTAGCCGATGCCTTGAGTAGGAGACATGCCAGTTTGGGGCTATGTTTCTTGAATGGAAGCAGCTGGAGTATATCGCAGGGTTTGATTTCAGGCCAAAGTGCGAATTGGATCCAGAAATGTTAGCTAGTTTGACGATCAGACCCACTTTGATTGAGCGGATTGGTTCCCATCAGAGGGACGATCCTAATCTACTGGAAATCATCTCCAAGTTAGAAATGAATATTGACGGTGAGGAGATGGATTTGTATGGGCTTGATCGAGAAGGATGGCTTCGAAAGAATGGAAGACTAGTTGTACCCAACGTGAATGGTTTGAGAGATGAAGTGCTTAGAGAATGTCATCACTCAAAACTGACTATACACCCCGGTGGTGATAAGATGTATCGAGACATGAGACATACTTACTACTGGGAAGGGATGAAAAGAGATGTTGGGGAGTTTATATCCAAGTGCTTGAATTGCCAGCTAGTTAAAGCCGAGCAAAAGAAGCCTAGTGGTTTGTTGCAACCATTAGAAATTCCCAAATGGAAATGGGAGCAAGTCTCGATGGATTTCATCGATGGTTTACCGAGGACTAGATCGAGATATGATAGCATTTGGGTGATTGTGGATCGATTGACCAAGAGTGCAAGATTTATACCAGTCAAATCGACCAGAACGACAGCTAAGTTAGCAGAATTGTATATGAAATGGGTAGTGAGATTTCATGGAGTACCTAAAAGCATTGTGAGTGACCGAGACCCATTGTTCACTAGTGGGTTTTGTAAGAGCTTACAAGAGGCTCTAGGGTCAGAATTACATCTCAGTACCGCATATCATCCTCAGACCGACGGTCAGACGGAGAGGGTGAATCGCATATTGGAAGATCTCTTGAGAACTTGTATAGTGGATTTTGGTGGATCATGGGATGACCATTTGCATCTAGTAGAGTTTGCATATAATAATAGCTACCAATCCAGTATCGGTATGGCTCCATATGAAGCTTTGTACGGAAGACCGTGCAACTCACCATCATGTTGGATAGAGACCGGTGAGAAGTTTGTGCTTGGACCAGATGTGGTAAGAGAAACCTCGGACAAGATTAAGATCATTCAGCAACGAATGAAGGCTGCCCAAGATAGGCAGAAGAGTTATGCTGATAAGAGAAGAAGAGACTTAAAATTCTCCGTTGGTGACTTGGTGTTTGTCAAGATTTCTCCGTTGAAGAGCGTGATACGATTTGGCAGGAGAGGCAAGTTGGCACCAAGATTTGTTGGCCCATTCCCAGTTCTCGAACAAGTTGGAAATTTGGCGTATAGAGTTGACTTACCAGAAAAGATGGCGGGAGTTCACAACGTATTTCATGTTTCCCAACTAAGGAAGTTCGTGCACGACCCAGATATGACTATTTCACCTGATCAGTTAGTGGACTTCGAAGTGGAACCCTAGGCGGTTGGGAACTGCAAGCCGATTCTTATTGTGGATCACGATACGAAGCAACTTCGAAGGAAGGCGGTGAAGCTAGTCAAGGTTCAGTGGGGCGACAACGAGAATGATTGTACTTGGGAGACAGAGGAGAGCATTAGAAAGACGTATCCAGAACTCTTTGCCTGGTAATATTTTCTTTGTGATTTAATTATTCCGCATGCTAGGATAGACTTGTTTTGCATGTTTGATTGTTGTTTTATGACTGATAGGCATGCGGGACCCTTTGTGTGTTTTGGTTAGGGAATTTCGGGGACGAAATTTCTTAAGAGGAGGGGGGGGGGGGAGAATGTAATAACCCGCATTCTACGCATTAGAGGATCGTAGAATATTTATTTCTTTCCCATATGAAGTCATATGGTCATGTAACTTTGGGAAACAAACATTAGAGTCATTTCCCATGTTCATGATTTTTGCCGATTTTTAAATGACCGTTTTGCCCCTAGCTGATCTTGTTTCAGCCATAACTTTTGATTGGAAAGGAATTTTGACCTGAAACCACTTCCATTAGATTCGTTTGATGGTTTACCTTTCCGTAGAGTGGTCACATGTGAGAAACGGACTTACCGTTTGGGAGATATGGCTGAAATGAGGTTTGGAAGGTGAAAAACTGCTTAACCGGGCCAAATATGGTGATTAGTAAATGGGCCCATAACCCATTTCGGGATTAGGGTTATGTGGAGGCTAAAATGAGTTAGGGTTTCATTTTATTTCAGTTTTCTAGCCTCCACTTACCTCTTAGAAACCCTAAAAATGGCCTCCAATCTCTAAATCACCTCCAAATCACTTTCTACTTGAAGATTGGGCTTAGCAACATCAAATCAAGAGAGATCAACACCAAATTGACATTAGAGCTGCTGTTTAGCATTGGGATTCGCACCAAATCAGAGATTTATTTCAGATTTAAGTTTTATTTATGGCTAAGGTGGGTGATTTACATAGTTCCTCACTAATTATGGTTAATTAAGGGTAATTAGTGTTAATTAGCGAATTTAAACATGATAAAATTCTGGAAAAATACTTATAAATTCTTAAATAATGTTTTAGACCTCTAATATGAATTTGGGTTAATTTGGTTAAGTTTTGCTAATCCTATCATTAGTTTCACCTAAACATGCTTAAGGGAAAATATGGGGTTTTGGCTATGTTTGATCCATTTTAACCTATCATATTGATGTTTTGGTGTTTGAGGTCACTTCTACTTGTTGCTATGACTTTGTGGTATGCTTTGTGATTGATTAGAATACTTAGAATGGTCGAAAACGTCGTCGAGTGGCGTAAAATGCTCGTTGGAAAAGTTGTAGAAAAACAGTGCAGGTTTCAGATCGGATCGGAGGAATGGGCTCGGACCGGATAGAGGACCGGGCAAGGGATCACCGAACCGAGACTTGGCACAAGGGCAAGAAGGAAGGCCACAATGGTTGAACTGGGATCGGATCGATCTAGAGAAGGGGAAATCATATCGACGGAAGGGAATAAATGGGAATCAGAACGGAAGGGAAAAGGGGGAAGTGGACCGAACCGAACCACCAAAGGACACCCGAACTGAACCGAAGCATTCTACCCGACGCGAACCACCAGAGAGCACCCGAACCGAACCGACGTACTGCTAAGGGGCTTGGAGACCACAATCCGACCCGGAGCACTTGGAAGATACCGATCCGAACCAGTGATGACCAAAAACCCGAGATGCAAAGGTAGTCCAAATTGGAAGTTAGAGCTCAGGATCCAGTTGGGAACCAATGAGTTCACTTCATGGTTGGGCTTTGCTGCGGGACGTGTGCTAAGGAGTTGTCGACATTCATAACTTCGATTCACCATGAACGATAGGACTACGTTATCAGTGCAGTAGAGTCATTATGACTCGAGGGGCAAAGTGATCGTAGTAAGACTATGAGCCAGCGCAGATGGGGTGAACAACTCCATGGGGGCAAAGTGGACATAGTAAAGGATTAGTAAGACTATGAGCCAGCGCAGATGGGTTGAACAACTCCATGGGGCAAAGTGGACATAGTAAAGGATTAGTAAGGCTATGAGCCAGCGTAGATGGGGTGAACAACTCCATGGGGCAAGTGGACATAGCGAAGGATTAGTGGCTATGTATCAGTGCAGCGAAGCCATTTATGACTTCATAGGGCAAGGTGATCATAACAAAGTATTGGGGTGATCGAAGTGGTAGATATCGTATGCTTTATGCACTGAGTGAGAGATGTGAGGATGGTTGCTATGTTTGATTGTTTGCCATCACTATGACATGCACACGCCCACCCCCGTATCTTTACACCATATGTTAGTGGCACCTTAGAGTGTTGTATAGTATGCAGTGCTAACTCTTTGGTTGCAGGTCCTTGTTCAGGTATGGTTTAGTATACCTGTTATTGTTCTATTTAGCTGCTTATTGCTCATACCAGACTTTTGTCTGACCCAGAGTTTTATGTCTCTTCTTATTACTCTGGGTGCTCACACGAGCAGACTAGAGACATGTTAGCTGGTGATGCGCGAGTAGCTGATTCGGAGGCGAGCAGGAGGCTTCCACGTATGATATATAGATATTCTCCCTGTGTCGTTGGTGGTCGCTACTTGGGCATTAGTAGTGTACCTCCCTTATCTTGCTTTTGCTTTTGAGACAGTTTGAAAAGTTGTAATAATGTTGGCTTTGGATCATAAGCTGTACTTGGATTTTCCGCTGCTATGTTAGTTTGTTTTCAGCTTATGCACTGTCTCACCTGTTTTATGTCAAGTATGTTATTATTATATTTTGTTCCATGCGCTGTGAGACATTTTACAGGTTTCTTGTCGATTCTTCATCCTTTTCCTTTTCTTTTGACGACTGTCCCGTGCTAACCGGGCATGTGTACAGCGCACTTTTGGAGTAAATGTCGGTTGGTGCGGGGCAGGCCGTCACAAAGAATGTTATCCTTTGCTTCATATAAGTGATATCTTTGAGAAATTAGTTAAAGCCATAGAATTTTCACAATTTGATCTAGCCACTAGTTTTCATCAGTTCAGAATGGCTGAGGGAAGCATTAAGAAGACTGGATTTAGGACTTTAGATGGGTTCTATGAGTGATTAGTCATGCCAAATGCCTCGACATATTTTATAGATTTGATAAATATAGTATTTTGGGGGTTTATGTACAATTTTGTTAGAGTATTTTTGATGACTTTTTGGATTAGTTGATGAGTATAGAGGAACACACTTTGCATCTTAACGAGGTGCATAGGACCATCTAAGACCATAAGCTTAACACTAAGTTCTCCAAGTGACATTTTTGGAGAGATGATATTTACTTTTTAGGACATAATTTTTTAGAGGAGAAATTAGATGTAAATCCAAGAAAAGTTCTGGTAGTTCAGGACTAGCAAGTTCCTAAGAATGCCACCATGGTAAAGATTTTTCTTGGACTTACACGATATTTTAGGACGTTCACAAAAGACTTAGCCAGGATATTGGTTTCCCTGGTCCGCCTTACCAAGAAGAAATTGGCTACTATATGGGATGGTAAGTCTGAGGATGCCTTCGATAAGTTGAAGGCGGATTAGACTAGTGCACCTGTGTTAGTTTTACGGAATGGAACCAAACCTTCTGCAGTCTATACCGATGCTTATGGTACGAGATTAGAGGTTGTGCTAAGAGTAAAAGGGTAGAATGGTATACTACGATAGTAGGCAGTTGATGACTTATGAAAGGAACTACCCGATGCATGATCTTGAGTTAGAAGCTATTGTTTTTGCTCTCAAGTCTTTGAGGTACTATCTTTTAGGTGAGAGATTTGACATTTTATTGACCATAAGTCATTGAAATACTTATTATTCCAAAAGCGTTTGATCTTGTGGCAGCAAAATGTATGGTTTTTTTTCTCTTATGATTTTAAGATCTCGTATACTCTTGGTAAAGGTAACAAAATGGCATACGTTTTCAATGGACGACTTGTGGCACTAAGTTATCTATTTTTGAAATGGAGACATTAAAGTTTATTAATGATTTCGAGTTTAGACCTTCATCGAATATCACTCTAGGATTGTTAGCAAACCTTGATGTTTAGTCAGCTCGGTTGGAGCGAGTTAGGTCTAGGCAGAGAGCGGACGATGAGTTAACAACCATTTTAGATAGGTTCAATAGAGGAGAGTCAATGAATACCTTAGGCACTATGCAATGAACTCAAGAGGATGGTTGAGGAGAGATGGTATTCTTTGTGTCTCCCACAACATGTATTTGTGGGTGTCGTTTGGAAGAATATCATCATTCTAGGACGACTGTCCATCCAGGTGGAGGTAAGATGTACCGAGATATAAAGAGAGCTTTATTTTGGTGTGGGATGAAAAAGCAAGTAACAAAGTATGTAGCCAAAAGTATGACTTGTAAAAAAGGTAAAAGAGAAGCAAAATAAATCTAGAAGATTACTTTATCCATAAAAAACTCCATAGTGGAAGTGGGAGGGTATCTCCGTGGACTTTCATTGATGGATTATACAGATCTAGACAAGGGAATGAGAGCATTTGAATTATAGTGATAAACTAAATAAATGCGCTTATTCATACCCATTAGGGGTATAAGGATAAAGTGTCATTTGTGACATTATATGTGAGGATGATCATTACACTTCATTGAGATCCCACTTGTATAGTTAGCGACCGAGACCTATTTTTTGCTAGCACGTTTTGGAGAAGTCTTCATGATACTTTGGGAACTGAGCTAAATATGAGTACATCATATCACCAGTTGATAAATGGACAAACATAAAGATTGAATAGGATTCTAAAGGACCTATCCAATATGTGCATTATAGACTATGAAGGTTCTTGGAAGGATCACTTGACATTGGTTGAGTTTTCTTATTATAACAGCTACCAAGAAAGTATTGAAATAATACCCTTGGTGTAACAACCCAAAATCTCAGCGGGCATTAATTTTTCACAAAATGCTAGAAATCCAAGTCCATTGAAATCAGAATTGGTTTGTCTAGCATCATGTAGAAAGTAAAAGGTAAATATATCAGAACTTATAATAGAAATCTCACAGCGGAAGGAAATAAAATATAATGGTAGGTAAATACTTACCAAAATAATGACAATATCTAACAAGTGTCTCTAAGCTGTAGAATCTCAACCACATGTCTAGGCCGTGGATTAGTTATGAGGAGGGCGTCAGAACAAAAGTTCTGGTTAATGGACAAATTATACTTTCTACAAATAACACTACATTTACCTTATATCACTGATTCATATTTATTGAGTTATTCAGGTTTATCTCTCAATATAGTTTTGATTTTTCCATGCAAATCGTACCCATCTACCCCAGTAGATTCACCTAATAAATAATATCTATGTAGCTATATGCCCAAGATATCAAGGTACTCCCTATAGTACCCTCCTCGAGTGGTCCCCATTGTCGTACTACAAAAACGTACTGGATCTCCATCTCTATGCTACAAAAGCGTACTAGACTATTCTACAAAGACATACCAAGTCTCGAACGCTATGCCACGAAAGCATACCAGGCTACGCTGCGAAAGCAAGTAAGTCATTATTGCTGCACCAAAAGGGCACCCTAATCCCTGAGTTCCCCCCATAGAACTCAGTCGTTTTTTTTACATATATCTGTAAAGGACAGCCTTGTTAGGCTTATATTACAGATATCTAAAGATTGGTCTGCCTCTTTCGGTGGCTCTCCAAGTCACCACCCAACCTTCCTCTATTATAATGAAAGACTATTCAAAGAGCTAAATGACCTCCCTAACATCCAATCTAAACAACCATGTGGTCCCTCATTCAATGACCTGATAGTAAAAGACCGTTGGCTTCTTGGCTTTGCTCCAATCTTTCTTGCAGACGCTCCAACTGACGATGAAAAATATCTGACGACCTACTATCCTTTGTTGGATTCTGACCATGAAGCCTCCCACCTTGAGGCAACCTCTGAATCATCCTAAAATCATCCCAATTAGTTTTTAGGTTGTCTACCATCAAAGATGCAGCCAAGGCATACTCACCGGATATGTACAAACCATGCCTCTATGGGTACAACTTCATTAGTCCTACCACAGAGGGCTGTCTTGGAGTATCCTCACATACCGTAGGAGTCTCGCACTTCATTTAAATCCCGTCAAATAATAAGCTGGATGTGCTTCCCTCGTGTCTCCAGACATCTAAGATGATCTTCCCCGTTGGGCTCTTTACCCACTTACGCACGGACTGGCCCTAATCACCTCACATTATTACGTCATTAGACCTTATATCTAATCTTGAAGTACGCTCTTGTTTAATTTTCCTCATTGCTAATGAATTTAAACATTTATTTGTTTACCCTTCATTCAAGTTATATGTTTATTAGCTTTAGTTAGCCACTTAATTTCCCTAATCAGCCATCGCTGCTAGAACAAACCACTACTTACTATTATATTCATTAAACTTAATTACTCAGTTATAAGTTTATTAATAATAGGCCTACTCTACTTTTTTACGTTTAATTATAAACTCATGTTATAATATTACCACAACCATAATTGTTGGTTTGCTTCTTAAACTTATTTCCTGAAGACTAAATTCGTTTATAATATGCCTCTTGTTTCCCATTTCATCTTTTAATTATAACTTGTACGTTATAATCCTACTTGCTACTAAATAAGTTTGCCTGTTATATTCCATTCATGTATCATGATTTATTATACTATGTTATATCCCCTGTTCATTACATATTTCACAAACTTCTTACTATTTAACGTAACCCTCACAGTTATGTTACCCTTCCCTTTCCCGTATTTACAATTTATTCCTTTTTAATAGGTTAGGCTTATTCTAAATTGTTTGGTTACCAAAATTGTGAAACAATCTATTTCCATAGTTTTATGTAATACTAAAATAGAAACCCATGATTGCAAGACATTCCTTTTCTTATATTTGGGATTATTAATTTAGTGCGCAATACGAATAATTCCTTATTTCGCATTAATCTTATTTATTCATAACTTCAAGTTTACAGTCATGTTCCTATATTTTTTATTCACCAAACTATGCAAATACATTCCCCTTTTTCTCTATCCAATCAATCTAGACTATCCCCAACCCCTAAGATTTGTAGGTAAATATGTGTATATATATAAAAAGATTCATGTTTCTTTCTCATTAATATTTCTGTAACTTGGATACAGTTAGAATTTATATATAAATTTCCCTAAATCGAAATTAACCCAAAGAACAAGATTGAATATAGATATTCCCAGATCTATAATTTCAAAGCATGTTTACTTTACATGTGATTTCTTACATATCCATAATTGGGATCTTCCACAAAAACTTAGACAAGGATAGATTTATACCAAGATTATACATAAAATGAATTGCCGCAAATTAACTATTTCAATATCCACAATATTCAATATAGGAATCAAATTATAATATATCAATATTGAAAAGGTATAATTTTAAATCCACTCACCAGACTGCTTTCCAATTCTTGAATCCGGTTCAGACCTGTCACTATGGTCTTCCTAATAGTATCTCACACAAACGAGAAACCTGAGCACATATAGCCTAGATCTACAACCTTTATCTCCAAATCTTGAATCAGAACCCTGAAAACTAATATATTTTTAATTATGAGGAATTTGGAGGAGAAAAGAAATGGCGGAGTCCTAGCATTGTCTCGAAAAATATGAGTTGGAGGCCAGACTCTGTTGGTTTATTTATAGGTACTCAAAAGGATTATGTTCGTTCTATCGGAAAAAAATCAGAGGTGTCCAAAATGAACAGACCACGTTATTTCGACCCGAAGTGGGTCGATCCATGACTTAGGTGGGTCAACCCCTGGATCGACCCAGAACCTAGGTGAGTCGACCCTTGGATCGACCCACTTGCAATATGGGTCAACACATATATGACCATTACGATCGTATATCAGACCTTCTACTACGTGATTTCCGTTGATTTAAAATGTTACGTTAATGTTTATTTTCTTTCCTAATCTTCTCCAATCTATTTGACTATTTTCCGTTTGTTGTTCGCGCTTTAAAATTTAAAATATAAATCTATGTGTATATATTCGTGTACACTTCATTAAATTTCAACCGTTAATAACTTCCTCATACGAACTCTGTTTGGGCAAGTTATATATATAAACGAATCAGAAAAAATCCACAAACACAATGATACTTGTTTTTAGGCCAAATTTCAAAATATTAAAATGCAAATTTTCATCAACAACTATTTAATTGTTTATTTAAAAATACGGGGTGTTACATTCTCCTACCTTTAGGAAATTTCATCCCCGAAATTTGATAATGGTAGAATTATGTAATTCGTTGCATAATTTGCAATCGTAATGTGTACACCCAATTTTGCAACCAATTGTGCACTAGTGCAAAGTGTAGCACAATACAAAAATATACGAATGTAAATGAATGCCTAAGCAGTACCTCCATATGAGTATAAATCTTCTGGAAAACTTATTTTGAAAACACGATGCATACATCCTAAATATACTTGTAATTTCTACATGAACGCAATATTTCAAAAATCAAAAAATACCTTTTCATTCAATTCTTCCGACACCCTTACTAAGTAAGAATCCAGTTCTTCCAACTTTTTGCATCCAAACCCTACCAATCAACTTAAAATTTCCAAATTTCAGAAAATATATTTTTCTAAACTCGATCTCTAATGTTAGAAAAAGGTAGGCAATGGAAAAATTTATATTCTCCATCCCATTCATATACACCTTTTTCTCCGCATTTTGAATTTTTTTGTATTATACAGTCAAAATTCCTATGTTTCCCAAGCACAGTTTACATAAGAAGATTTCCTAATTAACTTCCGTACTCCCGAAAGTCAATTTTCAAGGAAATTTTATTTTATTTTGTCATTTGCTATTTTATTTTGCATTTTCAACTTGCAATTATTTTATTCGTTTGAGCTTATATCACGAAATATGTCTAATAAAGAAAAGGTTGTACACACCCATTATCATAAGATAAAACATTGTTAAAAAGTACAAGTCAGAATTACAATACTAATTTCTAATACAAGCGTCATTTCAGCAAAGAAAAGCTAAGTGTTAAAAAATCCTATAGAAAGCAATAACGATACTAATCCATCATTATAAAGGAGGCTTGGGTCCCTACTGACCTAGTCCGAAAATATCCTGGATGAAAGAATCCTATCCACCTAGACATTCCTACTTAATCTAGTACTATCCCGTACCTCTAGCTGCATCTGCTCAAAGCGCTGTTATGCTAAAAGAAATCTGTAAAGATTGTTGTTGGGTCTGAGCGAAGTCAAGCTGAGTGTGAACTATATTTTGTTGTCCAAGCAAGATCTATTGTTTCTCTCTAGTCAACTGATCATGCCTATTAGATAAGGATCTAACCTCTCCCCTCAAATCTCATGGATGCCACGAGGGCATCTCCTCACCAGGTCATGGGCCTCACTGTGATGACTGTGAATACCCAATGCCTCCGCAATATGGTGGCTCTATACCCTGGTACCCTTGATCTACTAAAGGGGGCTCAAAATACTGATAAGGCTACTCAATGTCGTGCCCCTCCTCATGCACAAACTCTTCCCCTAACCCTGCCGCTGGCTAAGTAGGACGATCCTCCTGGATAGGCTCCTCCTCAACCTCGTCCTCGTGTTGTATAGGTTGTATCCCCTACAACTGTGCTAGCTAAATGTGCATCCTAGGCAAGGTGAATGCATTAATCAATGGGTATGCCTCCTCAACACGGCTTTCGTGGCCTAACGCCACCTCAAATTGCCTGAATACTACTGTCCATAAGTAGCCCAACTGAATCGTCGACTGCCTCCTACTCAATGCAGTCGCAAACTGTGACATAATCTCCTTCGTTCGGTTAATCTAAAATCCCACTAATATAGCATAGGTACATGTCTAATAATGCTAGTGACCCTATCATAGTTGTCGGTCCTAGAAATAAGGTTATACTGCAAGATGCGTATAATCACCCTAGCCAACGTGCACAAATTCTCTATGTCCTATGCACAAATTATCGACCTAGTCCAACTTCAAGCTCTGAGACCTAATACCCAACATACCACTAAACTGGGTCTCAATGAACATAATTCTTAACCGCTTAACTTCTAACTCAAAAGAGGCCTCATCACCAGTAGTCCTATAAACTAAATTAGCATCATAGAGACGAACTAACCTGGGATAGGAAACTCGTCCAGTCATAGTATGGCTCAGAATATGATACAATCCTGTATCCTGAAAGAGCTGCTCCAACGGGTTCATAGAAAAATTTGAAAACTTGACCGGTCTTCCTAGCAAAATCTGGTACCCTATGTAATCCACGTAAGCTTGAGCTATCTTTTTATTATTCTGCACCAAGCGATCTCTTGAGGCTTTAATTAGGGAAAAAGGGTAGATAAGGACTATCATGGAGGCATGGAAAAAGAACTTAGAATCCGTGAAGAAGAAACACCAATTTGGATAGAGAAAAGAACAAGCTTCGATTTGATGGTAATTGCATGGAAAATGGTGGAGGTTTGAAGTGGCGTTAGTGGTTGGAAGTGGTGAAAATTGGGTTCAGCTAGGGGAGGAAGTGCTCTCGGGCAGGAAAATAAAGTGACAAAGCCTACAGGCTTCGTCCTTTTATTTCTGCGTGTTTTACATAGTGTAGCAACCCGTATTTTGATAACGTGTTATAAATATAAATAAAGGCAGAATTAATTTTTAAAATAAGAATCAAGGGCAAGGGTTACACCATTATGTTCGTCTCGAAATTCTGTTTGGAAACGAGTCCGAGTTTTCGAAAATCGGAGTCCGTATGACCAAGTTATGACCCTTCGAAGTTTCAGGAATTTTCAAGTTCAAAAACAACTCAGAATTCGAATTCAAATTTCGAAATTCAAATTTCGAAATTCAAACCCCAGAACGGACTGGGCGGGAAATTTCCTGCCCAGGACCAGGTCGACCTGGGGGTCGACCATAGTGTCGACCTGCCCAGGACCAGGTCGACCATAGAGTCGACCTGGGTGTCGACCTAGTGGCCGAGCCCACTTTTGAAGCTGGGTTCACTCTGATGTTCCTGGTCTCGTTTTCTGTCCAGATTCATTTACCTGACCCTATATAAACAGCCCCTAACTTTAGTCTCTCTACACAAATCCTCTCTGGTATTATGCTGCTAAAACTCTTGTTGAAAAGTTAGAGAAAAGGGATTGCTTCTTCTCCAACAAGACTACGTGTAGAGTTTTGCTGTTTGAGGGATTTCTGTTAGACTCGAGATTCAACATCGCCTCTTTGTTTTCTAATTCTCAAACCACGATCTGTAAGCCCCAGTTACTTTTAGATCTAAACTTTAAACTTAATATGGACATGTTGTAAATTGAAATTGAACCTAAGTATGATAATTATCTTGGATCTATCATTGTATTTCTTGGGTCTATTATTGTTCCTTTTGGATCTATTATTTTGGATCTACTATTATTCACCTTGGATCTATTCGTCTTGAACCTTGACTTGTGGGAATATTTATATGAAATTGATTTAGGGCCTAAACATGTTGAAAACCTAAACCCCTCATGTCCATGATGTTAACATGCCTGTGATGTTGAATTAGTTGTTATTCACAAGTTTGGGGTTATTATCTTATGTCAACTGTTACCATGACTATCACCCTATTTTGCTAGGTTAGATATTTGAGACCACTATTCCATATGCTAGTATTGTTGTAGTCATTTATCTAAAGTTATACCATGCTTGACTTATAATCACTTTTGCCACCTTATGCCCGTTCTTTCTATGTTATTCCCTAATTAGATTTGTTTGTATCGATTCGAATTCACGTGCGATGGGAATACGATTTGGGTAGTTTAGGCAAACCTGAATTTACTATAAACTTGAAACGTGAACATTGTTATAACTTGAACCTGAATATGGACATGAACTTGACACGATTTGACATGAAACACGACATGAAAATTTGACATGAATTTAGACTCGAAACTTGAACCTGGACATGTCACTTAGAATAAACTTGAACATGGCCAACTCGAGGTTGGGTTGAGTTTGCAGTGTAAATCTGCCCGGAACCGCCCGGCGAATCCAGTAACTGCAAACAATAGGATCCAATGTGGGTAGTGGGTCATATCGCACCTAAAACCCAAGGTTAGACTATGTTGTGGTGTAAATCTGCCCGGAACCGCCCGGCAAATCCAGTGACCACAACAACTAGTCTAATGTGAGAGGTTAGGGTGTATTAATGAATTTATGCTACAGGATAGGGTTAAGTCATGAACCACTTGAATATACTTAACCAATTTGACACGATGATTTGGTAGGGTTAAGTCATGAGCCGCTTGAACACACTTAACCAACTTGATACATGATTTGGGTAGGGTTAAGTCACGAATTTGAATGACAACACTTAACCCATTAGAAACCCTAGTTACGCGGTCCTTTTCAGCAGTAACCCACTTAGATGTATCACGATACCCTAGGACTAGGCAGGGTGGGGCACGATTACTGGGCTGATTGTAAGCGACTAGAACGACGGCTGAGTAGGTGCGCCATTGTAGGTTCAGGCGGACTATGGTCGTGCACGTAGTCCGAAGTTGAAAAAGCAGGCATTGGGCACCAGTAGGTTTACACTGTGCGTGCTTGATTCGTGTCGGTGGTTGGCACCCTAGGGCTTGATACACCCTATGGTGGACCTAGCACAGGTGACTACATTTCGTGATTGGCCCGTATGACAGACACATGACGAGCTAGGACTTGTAGGGAGTCGATCGATTAGTAGATCGTACTATAGGACCCCGTAACGGGTCATTTCATGATATTGGGCCAAGGGATCATTTCATGGTTAAAATTTGACATGGGTTAGAATACTAGTACATTTGGTGCAGCGAATCTTGAATATGCGATGCTAGACTTGATTTATCTTGTTATCTTAGTTATCTTGCCAGACATATTATCATCCCTATGTTTACTTTCCGTTTACTCATGTCTTGTTAACTTTACTAGTTTTTATACTGAAAGTCACTAGGGCTTACCAGTCTTTATGACTGACCCTTTTTCTTTCGCCTCTTTTTCTTTCGTTTCCCCCCCCCCAGGTTCTCAGGGAGGAAACGCTAGCTCTTAGCTTGGATTTAGCTTGCTTTCTGTCAGCTCGTGTACGGTTTGGTCTTGAGCTATGCTATGGCTGCATTTCTGCTATTTTGGGGAATAATTTACTTTTGTTATCTTCAGTTTATGCTTCTTTATTTAGAACTTGATGTAATGGAATAATTTGTACTTTGGATATATGAGGTTTTGACTCTTTTCTTGAAAGTAATGAAATTTGGTTTTTAATTTCTACCGCTGCTTTATTTATGTTCTGCCTTGTGATATCTCTGTGTATGTTTACCTGGATAATACTCCACCAAAACTAGTGCATTCCCTTTGTGAGTGACCCTAGCAGAGGTGGGGTGTTACATTTGGTATCAGAGCAGAAGGTTACCAGACGGGGCAAAAGTTTTAAAAACCTCCTAAAACTATTTTTCAAAACCGTTTATAAAGAAGCATTTTTCAATAAAAGTTTTATGTTTAAAAAGGTTGTTCCCCAAAAGCCATTAGCACTTTCCTTTGTTTCCTCGTTTGAATCTTTTTCTTTTCGTTTTTCAGCATGTCTGATCTTAACCTTCCTGAGGGAGTACCCGTACCTGGATGGTTCCGAAGGTACTTAGAAGCTATGGCCAACGGCGTGGGCCCGGCAGACATCCCTCCTCCTCCTCCCCAGTGGTCGCGGTTCCTCCTCCACCTGGTACCTTCTTTGCCAAAATATGCAAAGACTTTAAAGCAATGGGCGGCAAGAACTTCGTTGGAACTGAAACCTTCGTTGAGGCACGAAACTGGCAAAAGGAGACTGAAGACTTGTTTATTATCTTCGACGTGGAGGATCATAGGAAAGTTCAGTTGGCAGCATGGTTGTTGAAAGAGGAAGCTGCATTTTGGTGGGAAGTCACCAACGCTACCAGGCCAGTTGAGACTTGGGCAGACTTTAGAGAGAGGTTTGGGCTTAAATTCTTATCGTCAGCAGAAGAGAACCTTCAGATGGAGAGGTTCCAAGCACTTAAGCAAGGGGACGTGGCTGTTAGGGAGTACATGAATAAGTTTAATCAGCTTGCTAGGTTCGGATTGGACTTGGTTAACACAGCTCAGAAGAAGGCTGTACGCTTTGCTCGAGGATTGAACGAGCCACTACACAGTTTGGCCATAACTCATATACCTATGGGGGCGACCTTTGAAAGCTTGGTGGATATGGCTCTACTTCATAAGGAAGACAAGAATAGCAAGAAGGAGGTTAAGCCTAATGAGACTTAGTATAAGAAAGTTGACTTCAAGAAGGGAGGCAACAAGAATAACAAGAATAACAAGGGCAACAACAACAATAATAGCAAGGCACGTGAGACAAGGTAGTGTAACTTTTGTGGGATTACAGGGCATATAGCCAAGGACTGTAGAAAGAAGAAGAGAAAGTTGGGTGAATGCTTTCATTGTGGAGATACTAGACACATCAGCAAAGATTGCCCTAAGAAGCAAGGGCAGGGGCAAGGGCAGGCCCAGCGAGTAGGACCTTCTGGAGGGAAGTTGCATGCTCTCAACACCACTCCAGCTCTTGACCGAGGTAGTAATATTTCTGTAGAAAGCCTTGTTTGCATTTTTGAATTTCCTAT
The DNA here is from genome assembly GCA_030737875.1 of Allium sativum. Taxonomy (NCBI): domain Eukaryota; kingdom Viridiplantae; phylum Streptophyta; class Magnoliopsida; order Asparagales; family Amaryllidaceae; genus Allium; species Allium sativum. The sequence goes on along the minus strand of CM060913.1, from coordinate 293,336,164 downwards.
TCGAACCTTATTTGACTCTGGCGCATCGCATACTTTTATTTCTTCCGATATTGTTGAAAATCTGCACCTAAGTACTAGTCTAGTTGAGGATCCCGTTAGTGTTTCAAATCCAATTGGGGGATCCGCCCATTTATCTATGATGTGTGTGGATTTGGGGATTTCTATCTTAAGCGTAGAATTCACGTGTAATGCTTATGTTCTCGGATTTATGGGATACGGTTTGATCCTAGGTATGGATTGGTTGTCCAATTATGGAGCCATTCTTGATTGTAAACGAAGGGTAGTGAGGCTCATGACTCGCCTTGGAAATACCCTTGAAATTTCTTATAACCCTAAGGGTCCGGTCATTTTGTGTTATCTTGAATCTCTTGACTCGTCCATCGACAATTTGCAATCTGTAAGAGTGGTCCGAGAATATCCAGATGTCTTTGATGAGTGAAGGGGTTACCTCCTAAACGCGATATAGACTTCCGAATTTATCTTATTGATAATGCCAAGCCAGTTTCATTGCCCGTTAGGTACATGGCCTCGCGAGAAAGAAGAGAGCTCAGTAAACAAGTTAAGGAGTTGCTTGAGAAAAATTTCATAAGGCGAAGCATTTCTGAATGGGGTGCTCCGGTGGTATTCGCTACTAAGGCGGATGGTTTGCTTCGTCTATGCGTAGATTATCGTGAGTTAAACAAGCTAACTAAGAAAAATAGACACCCACTACCAAGAATCGACGATTTGTTTGACCAACTTGTGGGAGCATCTGTTTTATCTCAACTCGATCTAGCCACAGGATTCCATCAGCTTAGAGTGGCTGAGGATAGCATTGACAAAACTGCATTTAGGACTCCAGATGGGTTCTTCGAATGGCTCGTCATGCCGTTTGGGTTAACAAATGCACCCGCGTACTTTGTAGATTTGATGAGTAGGGTGTTTCGGGAGTTCCTTAACAAGTTTGTAGTGGTTTTCGTGGACGATATTTTGATCTTCTCAAAGGATGAAGAAGAACATGCTAGACATCTCAAGGAAGTCATGGATACGCTTAGAACACACCAGTTAAAGGCTAAGTTCTCCAAATGCCATTTTTGGAGGAAGGAAGTTCGGTTTCTTGGACATGTAGTTTCTAAGCAAGGCATAGCCGTGGACCCCGCAAAGGTAGTTGCGGTGCAAGACTGGAAAATTCCTAAGAACGCCACGGAGGTGAGAAGCTTTCTCGGTTTGGCAGGCTACTATAGGAAGTTCATTAAGGACTTCGCTAAGATTTCAGCCCCTCTTACTAGGTTAACGAAGAAAAACCTAGCATTTGCGTGGGACTTAGAATGTGAGATTGCTTTTCAGAGACTCAAGAGAGCCCTCACCACAGCTCCAGTTTTGGCATTACCCGACGGAAGTAAGATGTTTACGGTGTACACAGATGCGTGTGGCACAGGATTAGGCGCTGTCCTAATGCAAGAAGGGAAAGTGATATCCTATGGGGGTAGACAACTTAAAGTTCATGAGAAGAACTATCCCACACATGACTTAGAGTTGGCGACGATCGCTTTTGCACTTAAATCTTGGCGCCATTATCTTCTAGGGGAGAGGTTCGAGCTGTATACCGACCACAAATTGCTTAAGTACCTCTTCTCACAGAAAGATTTGAATCTGAGACAACAGCGGTGGATGGAATTCTTGGCATCATATGACTTCGATATAGCTTATACCCATGGCAAGGGTAACGTGGTGGCGGATGCGCTAAGTAGGAAAAGGTTGACCTTGAGCCCCTTGTTTGTTGAAAGGAAAAGTCTAGAGTTTATAGCAACCTTTGATTTTACACCTGCTGTTAAGTCATTAACTGGTACGTTAGCATCTCTTGAGCTAAGACCTACACTTCTAGATCAAGTAGGGACTTCACAGAAGGAAGACCCACAGATAGTCGAAATCATGGACAAGATGATTAGTGGTGAGACGTCAAGTCACCTCGGTAGGTATGCCATAGATGACAAGGGATGGCTAAGGCATGATGGAAGGCTATGTGTCCCACAAGTGGGAGACTTAGTAATGAAAGTCCTCGAGGAGGCGCATCACTCGAAGATGACCATACATCCCGGAGGTGATAAGATGTACAGAGATATGAAACACATTTTCTTTTGGACTGGAATGAAAAAGGACGTGGAAGAGTTCGTTTCAAAGTGCATGGTGTGCCAACAAGTAAAGGCTGAGTCGAAGAAGCCCGGTGGGCTATTACATCCTTTGGAGGTTCCGCAATGGAAATGGGAGAGTATCTCGATGGATTTCGTGGATGGACTGCCTAGGTCAAGGAAGGGAAATACTAGCATATGGGTCATAGTTGATAGACTCACGAAAAGTGCTCACTTCATTCCGGTGAAAAGCAAGAAGACCGCATCATGGCTAGCGTCTATTTACCTTCGAGAGATAGTACGGTTATACGGGGTTCCTTCTAGTATAGTTAGTGATCGTGACCCAATTTTCACTAGCCAGTTTTGGAATAGTCTACAAGAAGCAATGGGTACACGACTAAGTTTAAGCACGGCCTATCACCCACAGACGGATGGACAAACTGAAAGAGTAAATAGGGTACTAGAGGATCTTTTGAGGCTATGCGTTCTCGACTTTGGTGGTACTTGGGAAGACCATCTTCCTCTCGTGGAGTTTGCATATAATAATAGTTACCAAGCTAGCATCGGAATGGCACCGTTCGAAGCCCTGTATGGAAGACCGTGCAAGTCGCCAACTTGTTGGTGGGAGACGACAGACATGCTTATACTTGGTCCCGACATGATAAGGGACACTTCTGAGAAGGTTGAGTTGATACGAAGACGGATGAAAACGGCCCAAGACAGACAGAAATCTTATGCGGACAAGAGAAGGACAGACCTAGAGTTCGAAGTCAGAGATATGGTCTTTATAAAAGTTTCTCCTTTACGCAATGTGGTTCATTTTGGAGCGTTTGGAAAGCTAGCACCAAGGTTCGTAGGACCATTCCCTATCACTGAGAGGATTGGGCAGATGGCCTATAAGGTAGACTTACCCGAGAAGCTGACCGGAGTACACAATGTCTTTCACGTCTCGCATCTCCGAAAGTGCTTACATGAGTCGACCGAAGTGGTTGAGCCAAGCATCCTTGAAGGCATAGAAGTGGAAAAAGAAGCAACATTGAGATGAGTTCCGATTCGTATCTTAGGAACGGAGATCAAGAAGCTAAGGAATCGAGAAGTCAAGCTAGTTAAAGTACAGTGGAGTGAAGCCCAAGAAGACGCAACTTGGGAAACCGAAGAGAAGATATGCGCGCTTCACCCGTTTCTTTTTTAGGGTACATTCTCGATCTCTTTTCCTATAAACTTGAAAACCTTTCGTATCATGCTTTTACTGCCTATGTTTGTCTTGTTATCTTCTCGATCTTATCTTGAGAACCTTAGGTAGAACCATATGGATGTAAACATGTGATTGAAACATGTTATGGTTGATGTTTGCAAATGGTTGCAAGTGTTTGCAAGTGATTGCTAGTGGATGCATGACACACATTAGGCACTAGATCGGCTCAGTCACATTTTCATGTTGCATATGCATGAGTGCTTATACTTGTACGTGGATGGAACTTGTTATGCTATCACTTGGATGTTGCATATGAATGAATGTTATGTGCACTCATGCAGAGATTATAAATTATGTTAGGAATTTGCATACATGTTGGATTCATTACACCAACATATTTTGCATTAAGGAGGTCTACTGGATCAGTAACCGCCTGATCTTTTGCACTAGATAAGTACATATACACACACTTTCTGCATATGTTCATACAGCACTAGAAATCTTTTAAGGACAATGGTTGCTTGTGGATGATGTTTTGAGTAGATGGATGATGGATGGTAGGACACATCCTCCCTAACTTAGGGATTTCGGGGACGAAATCCTATAAGGAGGGGAGAATGTAACAACCCGTATTTTGATAACGTGTTATAACTATAAATAAAGGAAGAATTAATTTTTAAAATAAGAATCAAGGGCAATGGGTTATGCCATTACGTTCGTCTCAAAATTCTGCTTGGAAACGAGTCCGAGTTTTCGAAAATTGGAGTCCGTATGACCAAGTTATGACCGTTCGAAGTTTCAGGAATTTTCAAGTTCAAAAACAGCTCAGAATTCGAATTCAAATTTCGAAATTCAAACCCCAGAACGGACTGGGCGGGAAATTTCCCGCCCAGGACCAGGTCGACCTGGGGGTCGACCATAGTGTCGACCTTTCCAGGACCAGGTCGACCATAGAGTCGACCTGGGTGTCGACCTGGTGGCCGAGCCCACTTTTGAAGTTGGGTTCACTTTGATGTTCCTTGTCTCGTTTTCTGTCCAGATTCATTTACCTGACCCTATATAAACAGCCCCTAACTCTAGTTTCTCTACACAAATTCTCTCTAGTATTATGCTGCTAAAACTCTGGTTGAAAAGTTAGAGAAAAGGGATTGCTTCTTCTCCAACAAAACTACGTGTAGAGTTTTGTTGTTTGAGGGATTTCTGTTAGACTCGAGATTCAACATCGCCTCTTTGTTTTCTAATTCTCAAACCACGATCTGTAAGCCCCAGTTACTTTTAGATCTAAACTTTAAACTTAATATGTACATGTTGTAAATTGAAATTGAACCTAAGTATGATAATTATCTTGGATCTATCATTGTATATCTTGGGTCAATTATTGTTCCTTTTGGATCTATTATTTTGGATCTACTATTATTCACCTTGGATCTATTCGTCTTGAATCTTGACTTGTGGGAATATTTATATGAAATTGATTTGGGGCCTAAACATGTTGAAAACCTAAACCCCTCATGTCCATGATGTTAACATGCCTGTGATGTTGAATTAGTTGTTATTCACAAGTTTGGGGTTATTATCTTATGTCAACTGTTACCATGACTATCACCCTATTTTGCTAGGTTAGATATTTGAGACCACTATTCCATATGCTAGTATTGTTGTAGTCATTTATCTAAAGTTATACCATGCTTGACTTATAATTACTTTTGCCACCTTATGCCCGTTCTTTCTATGTTATTCCCTAATTAGATTTGTTTGTATCGATTCGAATTCACGTGCGATGGGAATACGATTTGGGTAGTTTAGGCAAACCTGAATTTACTATAAACTTGAAACGTGAACATTGTTATAACTTGAACCTGGATATGGACATGAACTTGACACGATTTGACATGAAACACAACATGAAAACTTGACATGAATTTAGACTCGAAACTTGAACCTAAACATGACACTTAGAATAAACTTGAACATGGCCAACTCGAGGTTGGGTTGAGTTTGCAGTGTAAATATGCCCGGAACCGCCCGGCGAATCCAGTAACTGCAAACAATAGGATCCAATGTGGGTAGTGGGTCATATCGCACCTAAAACCCGAGGTTAGACTATGTTGTGGTGTAAATATTCCCGGAACCGCCCGGCTAATCCAGTGACCACAACAACTAGTCTAATGTGAGAGGTTGGGGTGCATTAATGAATTTATGCTACAAGATAGGGTTAAGTCATGAACCACTTGAATATACTTAACCAATTTGACACGATGATTTGGTAGGGTTAAGTCATGAGCCGGTTGAACACACTTAACCAACTTGATACATGATTTGGGTAGGGTTAAGTCACGAATTTGAATGACAACACTTAACCCATTAGAAACCCTAGTTACGCGGTCCTTTTTAGCAGTAACCCACTTAGATGTATCACGATACCCTGGGACTAGGCAGGGTGGGGCACGATTACTGGGCTGATTGTAAGTGACTAGAACGACGGCTGAGTAGGTGCGCCATTGTAGGTTCAGGCGGACTATGGTCGTGCACGTAGTCCGAAGTTGAAAAAGCCGGCACTGGGCACCAGTAGGTTTACACTGTGCGTGCTTGATTCGTGTCGGTGGTTGGCACCCTAGGGCTTGATACACCCTATGGTGGACCTAGCACAGGTGACTACATTTCGTGATTGGGCCGTATGACACAGACACATGACGAGCTAGGACTTGTAGGGAGCCGATCGATTAGTAGATCGTACTATAGGACCCCGTAATGGGTCATTTCATGATATTGGGCCAAGGGATCATTTCATGGTTAAAACTTGACATGGGTTAGAATACTAGTACAGTTGGTGCAGCGAATCTTGAATATGCAATGCTAGACTTGATTTATCTTGTTAACTTAGTTATCTTGCCAGACTTATTATCATCCCTTTGTTTACTTTCCGTTTACTCATGTCTTGTTAACTTTACTAGTTTTTATACTAAAATCACTAGGGCTTACCAGTCTTTATGACTGACCCTTTTTCTTTCGCCTCTTTTTCTTTCGTTTCCCCTCCAGGTTCTCAGGGAGGAAACGCTAGCTCTTAGCTTGGATTTAGCTTGCTTTCTGTCAGCTCATGTACGGTTTGGTCTTGAGCTATGCTATGGCTGCACTTCTGCTATTTTGGGGAATAATTTACTTTTGTTATCTTCAGTTTATGCTTCTTTATTTAGAACTTGATGTAATGGAATAATTTGTACTTTGGATATATGAGGTTTTGACTCTTTTCTTGAAAGTAATGAAATTTGGTTTTTAATTTCTACCGCTGCTTTATTTATGTTCTGCCTTGTGATATCTCTGTGTATGTTTACCTGGATAATACTCTACCAAAACTAGTGCATTCCCTTTGTGAGTGACCCTAGAGGAGGTGGGGTGTTACACATAGGGTGGGTCGACCCTCCTTTCAGGTGTGTCGACCATCTTCAGGGTGGGTCGACACATGGGTCGACCTATCTGAATCCTGGGTCGACCCGAGACAGGTAATTTATTTATTTTTCGAGCGTTCCCAATTCGTTTCTCCCGTTTATGACTGACCTTCTTCTATGCTGCAACAGGAAAATATTTTCTTGGTCAGTCGAGATGCTGCTCCGACTTAGATAAAATTTCCAACGTTCATTCACCGTCCAAGTAGCGCCCCCAAAATTCCTAACTTAATTAAGATTTCAATCTCATAAATAGTCGTCGTGCTTTCTTTATCCTTTTACCGTTATCCAAAATAAATTTTCACATCCACTTTTTTCATTTAGTCCAATAATTCCTCAAATCTGTGTCCACAAAAACCCGTTGAAAAAATAATTATCAAACCGCATTAAATCTTTCTTGCTTCCAACCATCTTTACTAACTTACGCTTTTACGCCTCCAAGTAAATCTTTCAATAGCATTCAGAACCACGAGTGGTGTCCAACTCCCATGTTGTCAATGCACACCATATACATATATATATCCCTAATCTATCCATTTTCAAACACAAGGCAATATTGCTCACCTACCTACTTGGACCTATCGTCCATTCCCGATTACCTACACATGAACTTCCCCATTTAGATACCAATCCATCGTTCACCCCGTACCAAAGTTAAGCTAAAACTTAAAATTTTAGGACTTTTCCATCACCCTAACCGTTGGTGTATGAACTCACTACTGAAAATTTTCCATGTGCAGTTTACTCAAAAAAGTGGGTATCCCTCATGGATCTAGGTATATGTATGCATATATATATATAATATTTATAATTTCTAAAAATACAAATATGCCCACTCACTAGCTATATATATAGGAATCCTAAGCCTGAGCTCTAGTACCAGATGTAACAACCCAAAATCTCAACGGGCTTGAATTTTTTGCAAAATGCTAAAATTCTAAGTCCATTGAAATCCGAGTTGATTTTTATGGTATCCTGCAAAAAGTCAAAGACAAATATATCAGAGCTCATAATAGAAATCTCACAGTAGAAAGGAATAAAATATAATAGTAGGTAAATACTTACCAAACTAATGACACTATCTAACAAGCATCTTTAAGCTGTAGAATCTCACCACCAGACTAACCTGCGGATTTGTTATGAGGAGCGGGTCAGAATAAAAGTTTTAGTGAACGGACAAATTATACTTTCTACAAATAACGTTACATATACTGTTCTATCACTGGTTCATATTTATTAAGTAATTCAGGTTTATCGCACAATATACTTTCGATTTTTCCTCATAAATCATACCCATCTACTCAGTATATTAACCTAGCAAACAATATATATGTAGCTATATTCCCAATATATCGAGGTACTTCCCATAGTACCCTCCTAGAGTGGTCCTTATCGTTGTACTATAAAAACTTACTAGATCTCCATCTATACTATGCTACAAAGACATACTAAGTCTTCAATGCTACACCACGAAAGCATACTAGGCTACGCTATGAAATCAAATAAGTATTTATCACTGTGCCACAAGCGCTATAATCTCAGAGTTCCCCCACGAAACTTTGTCTGGGGCTTTACACATATCTATAAAGGACAACCTCATTAGGCCTACATTACAGATACCCGAAGATAGGACAGTCGCATTCGGTGTCTCTCCAAGGCCCCACCCAGCCTACCCCCATACTAAAGAAAGACCATTCAAAAAGCTAAATGACCGCCCTAACATCCAATCTAAAAAAACATGTAGTCCCTCATCCAATGACCCGATAGTGAAAGATCATTGGCCTCCAGTCTTTCCCGCACACGCTCCGACTGATGATGACAGGTATCCGACGACCTACTATCCTTTGTTGAGTCCTGACCACGAGCTTCCCACCCTAAGGAAACTGTCGAATCATCCTAAGATTATCACAATCAGTCTTTAGGCTGCCTACCATAAAAGATGCAGCCAAGGCATACTCATCAAATGGAACTATACAGACTATACCTCTGTAGGTACAGCTTCATTAGGCCTACTACAGAGGGCCACCTCGGAGTTTCCCTACGCCCGTAGAAGTCCCGTAATTCCTTCCAGTCCTGTCAAATAATAAGCTAAACACTTTTGCTCGTGTCTCCAAAGTTCAAACACCAACGGTGATCCTCCCCGTTGGGCTCTTCACCTATTTATGCACGGACTGTCCCCAAGCGCATCACATTATTACATCATTAGACTTTATGTATGATCTTTAATTTCACGATTGTTTTATTTAACTCATTGATAATGAATGTAAACATTTACATGTTTACCCTTCATTCAAGTTATCTATTTATTAGCTTTAGTTGGCCACTTAATTTCCCTAATCAACCTTCGTTGTCAAAACAGACTCTACTTGTTATTATATTCGTTAAACTTAATTTCTCGATTATATGTTTATCAATAATAGGCCTACTCTACTCTTTTCCATTTAGTTATAACCTCATGTTATAATGTTACCATAGCCATGATTGTGAGTTTGTTTATTAAACTTAATTCCCAAAGACTAAGTTCATTTATAATAAGCCTCTTGCTTCCTATTTCATCTTTTAATTATAACCTATAAGTTATATTCGTACTTGTTGCTTCAACAAGTCTGCCTATCATATTCCATTCTTGTATCATGATTTATTATAACATGTTATATTCCCTGTTCATTACATATTTCACAAGCTTCTTATTACTTAACATAACCCTCACAGTTATGTTACCATTCCCCGTCTTTACAATTTATTCCTTTTTAATAGGTTAAGCTTATTCCAAATTGATTGGTTACTAAAATTATGAAATGATCTATTTCCATAGTTTTATGTAATTACTATAATAGGAACCCATAATTGTAAGACGTTCCTTTTCTTATATTTGGGGTTATTAATTTAGTGCGCCATACGGCTAATTCCTTATTTCTCACTAATCTTATTTATTTATAACTTCAGGTTTACACTCGTGTTTCCTATTTTCCTTTATTTACCAAACTGTGCAAATACATTCCGCTTTTTCCCTAACCCCTCAATCTCGACTATCCCCAACCCCTAAGATTTGTAGGTAAATATGTATATATATATACACACACACACACACACACATATATATATATATATATATATATAAAGATTATTGTTTCTTTCTCATTAATATTTCTGCCACTTGGATACAATTAGAATTTATATATAAATTTCCATAATTCAAAATTAACCCAAAGAACTGAATTCGATACAGATATTTCCAGACCTATAATTTCAACACATGTTTAATTTACATTTGATTTCTTACATATCCATAATTGGGATCTTCCATAAGAACTTAGACAAGGATAAATTCATACTAAGATTATACAGAAAATGAATTGCCACAAATTAACTATTTCAGTATTCATAATATTCAATATAGGAATCGAAAGAAAATATATCATTATAGGAAAAGTATAATTTTAAATCCACTCATTGAACTGCTTTTCAATTCTAAAATCTTATTCAGATCTGTCACCCGTGGTCTTCCTAATAGAATCTCACACAACCGAGAAACCTGAGCACCTATAGCCTAGATCTTTAACCTTTATCTCCAAATCTTGAATCAGAACCCTGAAAACTAATATATTTTTATTTCTAAGGAATTTGGAAAAGAAAGGAAATGGAAGAGTCCCAGCGTCGTCTTAAAAAATATGAGTTGGTGGCCAGGCCCTACTGGTTTATTTTAGGTGCTCAGAAGGATTACGCTCGTTCGATCGGAAAAAAATAAATCAAAGCCATCCAAAATAGACAGACCACGTTATTTCGACCCGAAGTGGGTCGACCCAATACCCTGGTAGGTTGAGCCACTTGCAGTGTGGGTTGACCAATATACGATCGTATATCGGGTCCTCTACTATATGATTTCCACTTATTTAAAACGTTACTTTATCATCTATTTTCTTGCCTAATCTTCTCTAATCTATTTTACTATTTTCCCTTTTTAGTTTAAGCTTTAAATTTTAAATTTTAAATTTATTCTTATATATATATATATTCGCGTACACTTCATAAAATTTCAACCGTTAATAACTTCCCTATACGAACTCCGTTTGGGGAAAGTTATATAAACGAATCAAAAAATGCCACGAACGCAACAATACTTGTTTTCGTGGACAAATTCTTAAATTCAAAAATGTTTATTTTCATCAAAAACTGTTTAAGTAGTTATTTAAAAATACGGGGTGTTACACTTGGAAACCCTTCGTGGTAGACCCTATATATCGATATCATGTTAGTGAGACATGACTGATAGGATTATTATCGAACCCGATATGGAAAAGGTCACATATGAGAAAAAGGAACTAATTCATAAGAGGTTAAAGATTGTTAGGGATTGAGATGGTTGTAATGATGGTTTTGATGACAACAACCTTGTTTTAACTATTATTGATATAAAATATATATTAACACTATTGTCTAGAATATATATAGGAAATATACGAAGGTATTGATTATTGAAGACTGTACAGTTTAGAGAATCAAGATTTCATAAAAGAAGAGTTCAAGATACAAGACTCATAAGTAACAAGGGTTCAAGAAATAAAAAGTAATTGAGTCTATATTTCTTGTTAAAACTCTGATTAGCACTGAGTCGTTGTTTTAATCATTTTCACCATTTTTTAAATATTCATATCTTAATTTCAAAATTACTTTCTTATTTTAAATATATTTCTTTGTTCTTAAATTTATTTTAACTCTTTCTTTTAAATATATTTATTTCAAATATTTATTATATTTCATATTAATTTTTACATTTAGTTTTATAGTTACTTAAGTTTTAAATTTCCATACTTAAATTTATATTAAGTTCTGAAGAATTTCTTATATTTAAAGGTTTATAGATATGCTTTAATTTTGTGTATAGTTTTTAATCATTTTAAATCATCTTAATCTATGTTTTGTAATATACTTTTTACTTGGAAAACTCTATTTTAATATAAAGGAATATAGTTTGTTTTTATTCAAGAATCGCCATAATTTATTTAACCATTATTTGCTTTAATTCAAAATTTTGTTTTTATAAAATTTACTAAGGTATGTCAACATACTTAAACATGTATGTTGATATACTGGCCATTGTTTTCAAATTCAAATTATGAAAAGTTGTGCCTTTTGAATTCAAAACTATTCTGAAAGGATTTGACTGTTGGTAGACTATAAATTGGCTTTTACATTCGATTTTTTACTACCTTATCATTATCTTCTTTCTTTCTCTTCTCTTCATTAGTACTCTTTAATTCTTGAAATATATACTTATGCTCTACCAATTTTCAAAGAGAATCGTAACAATCTCTTTCTATTTCAATTCTCTGCCAAATTCTCTCAAAGATTCAAGTGCTACTCAAGAGTTATAAGCTTTCTGTAATCAAAGATCGCAAGATCAAGTTCTATCGATTCTATCCTCTGAAATTGGAACTCAAATTGTATACCTTATAAATCGACTGGGTGTGATTGTGTCTCGCAAATCAATTGGGTGCAGGTTATGGCCTGGTAATCAATTGAATCTCACTATACTCCGAAAATCATCTAGGGGTGTGCACTTGTAGCCAGGAAATCAACGATTGTAATTGGATTTTATTTGAAAAGAAATCCATATCAACCCAGCGTTGTATGGGACTGGATGTAGGGTAACTCTGAACAAATATAAAATCCTGCTTATTATTATTTGCATTTGTGTTTGATTCTATAATTATTTATATCTTTGATTTGTTCTGATAAACTTAAAAATATTTCAAGAAATCTATAAAATCCATAAAACATTATTCACCCCCTGTAGTGTTTAGTTTGCCTTAAGATCCTCAATCCGCATTCCCCAACAATTGGTATAAGGGCATTGGTTTTCAAAGTTGTCATAATCTAAATTTTTGAAAAGTTTAAATGGCAACCAATACTGGCATTGTCAATACTAATAGTTCATCTATAGGGGGTCAGTCCACTTTTAGAGCACCACCATTCAATGGTAATAATTATGCATATTAGGCTTTTAGAACATAAATTTATTTACAATTTGTAGGATTAGACACTTGGAATATCACACAAGCCGAATATGTTGAACCCATTGTTAATTTTGCACAATGGACTAATTATCAAAAAGGCAATGCGCAAAAAAATTCAAAAGCCATGAATATTTTATTCTTTTCACTATGTAGAAATGAATTCAATAGGGTATCTGTTTGTAAATCTACATATAAAATATGGAAAACCTTGCAAGTGACTCATGAAGAAACAAACAAAATTAAATAGACCAAAATACCTCTGTTATCTAATCAGTTTGAATTATTTAAATGAATCAGAATGGGTTTATCACTGATAAGTACTGTAGATTTCAGGAGATCGTGCATTCATTAATAGATTTGGGAAAAATATATTCTGAGGAAGATCAAGTTAGAAAAATCCTAAATTCAATAACTTCAGAATGAGATCAAAAGACCCTTGCAATTGAAGAGCCCAACGATATCGGTACAATGAAAATTTAAGAATTAATCAGAAATATAATGTTGTTTGAAGTTTAGATGCAAGGAAGAAAAGAAAATAAGTAATCAGAGAAGAAATCGATAGCATTTAATGTAGCAACCGAAGATTCCGACTCAAAAAGCGATGATGATGAGATAGCATTAATGACTAGGAATTTTTGAAAATTCCTGAGATATAGAAAAAGGAATAATTACAAGAGGAGTGAGGAAATAAATTATATGAAAAATAATGAAGTTCTGAATAATGTCAGATGTTTTAACTACGATGAAACAGGCCATGTGAAAATATTTTGTCCATATCCGGAGGAACAAAATCAACCTTCAAATGATCATTCATGAAAGAAAAGAAAAAGAGCCTTTGTAGCAACTCTGATTCTGATTCATCTTCCAGTAACGAAGAGCAAGAAACGAACAATTCGAGTATGTGCTTCACAACAATTCACGAATCAGAAGAAATTAAAGAACGGATCTAAAAATAGGTGCCGCCTTTATAATAATTATTTTTTGGTTAAATTGTCTCAATGGTTGCTTGTTTGATTGCTTCGTATGAAAATTTAAATTTTGAATACAAAATTTAAAATTCAAAATTTAAATTCTAAAATAATAATTATTTTAATAAAATAATAATAAAGTAATAATATAAAAGTATTATTATAATAAATATTATTTTTGGAAATAATCAAAAGAGAATATAAGATATAAATAAACCAAAAAGTCAAAATCAAATGTATTTTGAAAATTTCAGAAGGTATGTCGACATACCCATTTATATATGTCAACATATATATACTAAAATTTGAACTTCAAACTTTCAAAATTCCCTCCACCTTTTCACCAAACCCATTGTTCTGAAAAGGTGTCTCTTAACCAGAGAACATGTCCTTTGATTCTCTATTTAACTATCTATTCCTACAATCTCTTTCCACCTTTAATTCAAAATTCAAATTTATCTTCATTATCTTATACTCTTCACAAAAACTCTCTAATGACTTCCTCAAGCACACCAAGCACCATGAGTGTAACGAACGGAAAATCTGAACCAATTTAAAAATTTTAAATTGGCTATTTTAGTGGATTTTAAATATTTAAAATAAATATTTTAAATAATGACGATGAAAAGTAAGTTTGAATCGACGTTGAAAATGAAAATAATTAATTTGAATTATAAACAAGGCCTGGAATGGCGTGGTAGTTTCAAAATTTGAATTCAAACTTTGACTGACTGTACCGGGTGCAAAACCAAACGGATTTGAGTGAAATCAAAAATATTTAAATCTGTTAGTGAATATCTTTCTAACGAATCTGAAAAATCGAAGTTTCATAGCGGAAAGCAAAAGTTATGGCCAAATGAATTTTCAGAAAGGTCGCTATGGAATTTATATAGCCGTGAAAATGGCTATTTTGCAAACGACCTCGGAATTCGACGAAACCACTTTTGTTGGATCCGGGATGTGAAGTTATTACTAGGTTTCAAATTTCATAATTTTTGAAGCTAGTATGTGAGCGTGGCAAAGGAAAACGTGTTTTGATCAATTATAGTTAAATTGGATCGACCAGAAATGGGCCTTTTTGCAAACGATCTCAGAATTCGATGAAACTAGTTTTGTTGGGACCGTATCGCCAAAACATAGCCAGATTTATTTTTCTGGAATTTTTCGAATCAGTTTGTGGCCCTGGCAAATTGAAATGTACGTTCAAATCAAATATTGAATGTTTTATATTTTAATTCGAAGTAAAACTGACTGAAACAGTCGAATGGGCCAACGAAACATATCCCATTGTGTTCGGAATGGGGGTAAAACGCTAGGGACGACAGTCGTTGGGTTTGGATTGGAGTTCATGTGTGGAAGAGGGTATTTTTGAGATTTTAAAATATATAAATAAATAAAAAAACGTGATTGGTCCAACTCACTCTCTCTCTCCCCGTCTTCTCTCCGAAACCCCCCAGATCGAACGACGATAGTTCTTCAACCCTTCTCCCCTCTTTTTCTCTCCGATCTCGCATCAAATGGCGTCGGTCCAGTTAGGGTTTTTGAAGAGGGTCCTCCAAGCTACAAATCCATATAAGGTTTGCCAATTTCCACTGAGTATTCGAGGAAATCTGACCCTCGAAAGTCATCGACTTTCAGCCGCCGCCGTGACTTCTGGGGGCCATCGATTGGAGCGCCACCTACTGGGGAATGAGCGCCCTTCCAGCCTCTTCGACACCGTATAACCTGATCCTCGTATCGAGCAACAGATTGGAAGTTAAATTCAAACCTAGGTTTGAATCAAAAACGGAGAGGTAACGGTTTATATATATTAAACTATATTATAGCACTTTAAAGCGCTACGGTTTTTGTTTTCACTGTAAAAATCATATCTTTTTCGTTTGTTGACGAAATTCAGTGAAACAAGAGACAATGGACTCGTGTGGACGTCTTCTACATTCTAGAAGAGACCGCATATTTTTCTGAGCCTTCTGCTATTTTAGGTGGAGTGGAACCCAACGTGAGATTTCTAATTTATAAACGATATGGAAAATGACGATGTATAAATTATATGGTTGATGTATGACTTGTATAAGCGTTGTACACCTCATATATAAGCATTGTATAGATCGTACATTCGATGTATAAGTTATATATGCGTTGTAAAAATTATATGTGTGTTGAAATAGAAGTGAAATGCTTATATAATATATATATATATATATATATATATATATATATATATATATATATATATATATATATATATATATATACGCCCCTCGACCACAAACCATGGACGATATTTATTGGTTATGATTAGTGTGAAAATTGGTTGATTGCGAATGGTTGATTATAATTGTTTGTGGTCGAAATTGATTGATTGTGGTTGAAAAATACCCGTTTGTGATTGAGAAATATTTGGTTGAAACCACATAGGATTAGTTTGTGGAAATGAAAAATATATACATGCCGCCTGCGTGCGAACTAGATGCATGATTCCCCATTGTCAAAAGCTGCGAGGCTTTAAGGTAGAGCGAGGAGCCGTACTAGGGATGGTCCCAGTTTTAACTACCCTGCCGTTATGCTGCCGAAATTTTGAATAATATTCATGTGTTAGAATTATTTTCATTTGTTGAAACTATATTTATTCGTTGAATAGAAAACCTTCATGTGTTGAATCGAAATTCATTCGTTGGATAGAAATTCATGTGTTGAATGGTATTCGTGTTTTAAATATAAAAATCACATTTTTATTAATATATATAAACTATAGAAAACCTTCATGTGTTGAATCGATATTCATTCGTTGGATAGAAATTCATGTGTTGAATGGTATTCGTGTTTTAAATATAAAAATCACATTTTTATCTATATATATACAAACTATAGAAAACCTTCATGTGTTGAATAGAAATTTATTCGTTGAATTGAAATTCATGTGTTGAATGGTATTCGGGTTTTAAATATAAAAATCACCTTTATATATATATATATATATATATATATATATACAAACTATAGAAAACCTTCATGTGTTGAATCGATATTCATTCGTTGGATAGAAATTCATGTGTTGAATGGTATTCGTGTTTTAAATATAAAAATCACCTTTTTATCGATATATATAAACTATAGAAAACTTTCATGTGTTGAATCGATATTCATTCGTTGATTTGAAATTCATGTGTTGAAAGGTATTCATATTTTGAAAGAAATTGTTTTATAATAAAAATCCCATTTTTATCATCAATATGAGATATATAAAATAATCTTGTTTTGAAATAAATTGTTTTATAATAAAAATCCTATTTTTATCACGTATATTAACTATATAAAATAGTTGAGTTTTGAAATAAATTGTTTTACATTAAAAATCACATTTTTATTACATACATGAATTGTTAAAAATAGTGAAGTGTTGAAATAGAAGACAGTTTGATAAAAATATCATTTTTATCAAAAGTATGAAATTCATATAGTTTGAAATCGAAGAATCGATATATATATATATAAATAGAATTGAAATATATCGAATAACAAAGCTGCAGTTCGTATTTTGAAATCGTGATTTCAAACGATTAGTGCGGGAGATCCGACCATCGGATTTTCCCAAAACCGCAACCGTTGGGTTCGCTTTAGAAATATCTTTCCAACGGCACCAACTTTGTAAAAATCCAACGGTTGGATTGTCTGGAATGTTTAATTCAAATCTGAAGAAAAACAGCGCCAAAATCGATTATATTTATATATATATAAATATAATTATATATAATCGAATAACGACGCTGCAGTTCGTATTTTGAAATCGAAACTTCAAACGATTATACCGGGAGATCCGACCGTCGGATTTTCCCGAAACTGGAACCGTTGGATTCGTTTTGAAAATATCTTTCTAATGATGTAAATTTTGTGAAGATCCAACGGTTAGATTTTCAAATATGTGCAAATAAAATCTGAAGATAAACAGCGCCACGGCCGCGTTATGGCCCGAAGCGTCGTTTTGAATAAATTGGCTATTTTAAAATATATAAAAATAGCGATAAATCGTTATAAAATATTATAAACGATATGGATGTGAAATTTAGAAACTAACTGAAGGTTGGCTAATTCGAATGGTTTCTTGGGTATTGATCTGATGTTGGTTTCGACCTTCGGGGTTAATATTTGGGAAATCGTTCTCTTACTGATTGACGGTTAGTGACTGATGAATTGAAATGATGCGTAGTAGTGTTTGTGTAGCACTTGTTTATTATATATGCAGTTGCTCAGAAATACCCGGTTTATACCATTCTGAATAACTGAATCGACGATAAGAAATCGAAGATGAAGACGGTGGTCGAAGACCGGAGATCTTCACCTCGTTTGGTTGGTAACCGAGGTCCTGATTGGGAGGCATCCCGAAATATGGATAATGAGTGGTGATCGTCCAAACGTACGTGGTGATCGATGGGTTGGCGAGGTATATAGTGCCTCCGGTTTCGTTCAAACCCAGAACGGACTTGCAAATGGACAGTGTGTCTGACATTGGAATTTATTCTGTGTGATTGATAGCTATCAGTTGCACGGTGTGAATTGCCTGTGTGGCATGCTAAGATGCAATGATCAGGGCTTCTGTTGAAAAGCAAAGTCTTGTGGTGATGATCAAAGCACGGCCTGTATGGCTTAGCTTTGTGTATAACGTGAATTCGCGAGCCTCACACCCGGTATGAACCAGAAACGGGAGAGGACATCAGGGAGGGCCTGCGTTTCTTTCTAGTTAGAAGTGGCGTCAGTGGTTTTACGCGCCCTGACGAGTTTGACTTATGTGGTTATTACTGTTGCGAGGCGCCTCGGTTAGATCGGACGATCCGGGTCCGATGGAGTCATTCGTTGGCTCATTTACAACCCAAAGGGTGGGGAAATGCAGTGTTCAGGAATTTTAATCCACATCGGTGGACCGGCCCCGAAGTCGGTAAGGACTATCTTTTGCCTTGGGTCATGACGGAAATTCAATTTCCAAATACATGACTGTGCGGTTTTGATTGTATACCTATATATGGCGACATAGTGGTATGGGGCATTAATGCCGTCTATGATTGATAGTTATGATTTGAAATTGTTTTTAAAACATATAAACACTAGCAATAATATCAAATGCTTTTGTTTTATTCGTATCAAGCATATTTTGGTCGTTATAAGGTAAAAACTCTATCCTCCGGTTTGCGTTGCATTGTGTGATGGGAACTGAGTCTTATAATGGCTTCATTTTTATAAAAGGCATTGCGATGTTTAAAAGAATGATTTGTTTTAAAGCACTGGCAATCCAATGGAGTAAACCCGTTCCACGAAAGTGGCGTGGTCCTGTGATTAGCCGTATTTTAAATGTGTTGAGTAGATTTCTCATACCAGTCCCATGACTGACTCGTAGTTTGTTTCACTTTCAAACTCGGGTGCCCTTTTTCTACACGGGCAGCCTTGTATTCAGGTTTAGCAGGCTTTACCCGGATAGCTGGAGCTGAAGATGGATTCTATCATTTATCTCTTTTATGTTGTTCAGCTCCTATTGTACATTATGTTTGTTTTCCGCTGTATACATTTATGTATAGCTGAATTGTATTTGTACTTAGTATGATCTTGTATACTGTGTAACTCGGATGATTATGTTTATCCAGTATATTCTATTTGTTCATTATCTGGTGTATTTATTTAATTCTGCTCTGTTGTTATCATTTTCTGTGTTATATTCCAAAGATTACCCTTGCCGCCGTCAGTACGGGGTTCGGGGTCGTCATAACGAGGCTGACCAAGACCACCAAAGGCTTTCTTTACAACAGTCCGGGCGCTATCAAAGATTACATAAGCTATGTAAACTTTTATTAAGTCGATATGGTAAATTTTGTTATTTTTAGTGATTGATCTTTTTATGATCTTCAAACATTTTTTCATCAAAATGGCGTTTTTAGTTTTGTTGGCTCTTGGGATAATTATGAAGTTTGCTACCTGAATCTTGTCAAAATGTTTTATGCAAATTTGAATCGTGGTTTTTATCAGGGAAATGAAAGTGAAATTTGGAGTAGCGTAAAAGGAACACAAATTGTTTTGAATTGTGATGTTTTAGGTACTATTTTGGGTTGTAAAAAATACGGGAATGAATCTCTCGGATTTTAAGATCAATGAAAATGATCAAGAGACCTTTCACCATATTTTTGAGAGTGACGAACTGTGATGATCCCAAAACCCCATACCACGGTGTTAAGGATAATCATTGGAATGTAACACATTAATCATCATTAGCAGAGTACAGATAATAGCATGGACAGAAAATAGAATAATTTACATCAATATGACAGCGGAATCATAACATGTAATAACATTAGAGTAGCACAGTGTAGGATACAACTTAGTGCATAAAAGAAATGATCAATCTACATCAAGATCACTGGGACATATACATCATAGAGTACATAAATGAAAGTAAATCTATCTACATTGCGATGAGCGGAATCATATACATAAATAATAATGGCGGAATATCAATAGCCAAAATACAAAGAGATCTAGTCTTCGCCACACAATCCAAAAGATGCACTCCGTGCTGCAGTGCAAAAGCCAAAATACTACCTGTCACTAGGCTGCTCATGTGAAAATAAGGGCACCCGAGTTTGCAAAGTGAAACAAACTATGAGTCAGTCATGGGACTGGTATGAGAAATCTACCTAACTAGTTAAACAACAATAATAAGGCAAATCATAGGACCATGCCACTTTTGCGGAACGGGTTTACTCCAGTGATTTCCAGTGCATGAAATAAAGTAAATTCTTTAAACAACGCAATGCTCGTTTAAAAAGAATGAAGCCGTTATAAGACTCAAGTCTCATCACATAATGCAACGAAAAACCGGTGGATAGAGTTTTCCCTTATAACGGCCAAATTATGCTTAATATGTGTAAAGCAAATCATTTGATATTATTACTAGTGCATATATGTTTTCAAAAGCAAATTCAATCATAAATATCAATCCTAGACGGCATAAGTGCCCCATACCACTATGTTGCCATATATAAGTTACAATCAAATCCGTAATTTCGTATTGGAAATTTGGATTCCATCATGAGTAGAGGCAAGTGATCGTCTCCTCTCCACTTCGAGACACTCTAACAAATGTCGCAGGACTACACACTCTGGGTAGCCCTGTGATGCTTCAGGGCCGGTCCACACTTACGTTAGTGGATTAGTATTCCTGAACACATGTTTCTCGGTCCTAACATACCTATATAACCGAGGCGCCTCGCAATCCAACAATCCACAGGGGTACAATAACAACGATGTCAGGGCTAGTAAAACGCTGACACCACCCATAGTTAGAAACGTCGTGCACTCCCTACAGTCACGATCCCATTTTGACTCATACCGAGGTGTGAGGCTCGCGAATTAACGCCATACACAAAGCTGTGCAACATAGGCCACGCTTTGATCATCAACCACAAGACTCTGCTTTTCAACAAAAGCCTTGATCACTGCATCTCCGCATGCCACACAGGCAATTCATGCCATGCGACTGATTTCTATTGATATACAACCTTTGAGCTCGTATGCCTCAGGGAATGGTGTTAAGCAAGAGAATAAATTCTCCACCACCAGACAGATGTATATTTAATAGAGATCGATCAGCACAGAATAAAATCCAATGTCAGACACACATCCATTTACAAGTTCGTTCTGGGTCAGAACGAAACCGGAGGCACCTTATTCCTCTTCCACATGTCCAATGCAGAACAGAGGCCCTCATATATCCGAACAATCAACAAGTACGTCCGGACCACCACCACTGTAACCCCTTCACGGGAGCAAATCATATCCAAGGCATCAGTGGTAATCCTTTCGATGTGAAGATCGTCGGTCTTGCACCGTCTTCATATCTTCGACATTTATTCGTCGATCAATTATTTGAAACGACAATTAACTCGGCCCTTTCAAATAATTCACGTATAACTGAATTTAAATCGATTCATTCCATGGTTAAATTATTCGTCATCCACATTTCAGTTCTTTAAATAATATTCATGTCAAACACATTCAACCATCAAACATCTAGCAAACCAAGTAAAATCGGTTTATTTCCATTCCATATCGACTATAATATTTTATAACGATATATCGCCATTTTTATTTATTTAAAAATGGCCCTATTTAATTAAACGACGTTTCAGGTCGTGCCGTGGCACTGGCGCTGTTTTTCTTCAAATTTGTTTTACATATATCTCAAAATCTAACCGTTGGATCTTAACAAAATGTACCTTATTGGAAAGATCTCTCTAAAGCGATCCCAATGGGTCCAGTTTCGTGAAAATCCGATGGTCGGATCTTTCGGTATAATCGTTTAAAGTTACGATTTCAAAACGCGAACTGCAGGGGCTCGATTCGTTTTATTTAATTTATATATATATATATATATATATATATATATATATATAAAAACCATTCTGGCGTTGTTTTTCTTCAGATAAGCATTTCTCACAATCCAACCATTGGATCTTAACAAATTTTATATCGTTGGAAAGATTTTTCCAAGGCGAACCTGACGGTTCCAATTTCGGGAAAATCCGATGGTCGGATTTCTCGGTATAATCGTTTCAAAATACGAATGCAAAACACGAACTACAAGGGCTCGATTCGTTTTAATTTAATTTATATTTATATATATATATATAAATATAATTCATTCGACAATTTCAATATCGTTTTCACTTCAAATATTTCACCAACGCCTTTAAATTTCAAAAAATTTCTCCATAACCTCCTTTGTACGGGAAGGGGTTTGGAAATTTATTGGGTTGTATTAGGCACCCAATAAATCCTAAAAAGCAAACACATATTTATAGTGATATATTCCGGTATCCACAGGGGAGTGTGTATAGATCATAACTCCAGAGAATAAATTCTCATCACCCTATAAATGGTTTTTGTGCCTTGATGACTAGAGAGACGTGTTTATTGTCAACTCCAGACCCGTGTGGGGTTTTTATTAATCTGGCCATTTATCGTTATATTTTATATAGTTCAAATCGGTCTTTGGTTCAACCTGAAATATAGTCATCGCCATACAAGCCTCTCGCTTGTATGGTAAATCTTCAACCTCGTCACACAAGCTCCAAATGCTTATGTGGTATATGATAGGGTATGCTATCTTCTGAAGTATGCCATGTAGTGTAGTTAAAAATTATTTGTTACTATCCTATGGCGACGTTTTATAATTACACACAGAATAACCAGCACTCCGCATCCAATGGCATTCACAGAAGTTTATATAAAAATAAGATTGCGCAGCCAACTCATTAAGGCTTACCTATTTGTCGGGCACGCAAATATATTCTTTACTCAACAGCTAATCCACTTCCTTATTTAACGATGTGTATATATATGCACATCTAAGTTAAAAATAATATTTCTAGCGAACAAATATTTATTTCAACTCACGGTTATTTTTAACACTTCATACATAGGATAAAAATGATATTTTTGGCGAACAAAAATATATTTCAACACATGGGTATTTTATTTTAGTTCCTAAACATGTTAAAAATAATATTTATAACAAACGAACATTCGTTTCAACACGTGTGTATTTTTAGCGAGTCGTATACATGATAAAAATGATATTTTTATCGCTCTAGATATTTATTCAGCACATGAATGTTTTTAGCACTTCATATACACAATAAAATGTTAATTTTATTGTTCAATCCTTTTCTTCAACACATGAATATTTTATATAGTTCATAGATATAGTAAAAGTGTTACTTTTATCGTTAAAACAGTTTATTTAAAACAAGTATATTTTATATACTTCATACAAAAGATAAAGATGATATTTTTAATGTTAAAACAATTTATTTAAAATTCTAATATTTTATATAGTTCATATATATGATAAAAATGTGATTTTTACCTGTCAAAGAATTTATTCGACACATGGATGCTATTCAACACATGAATTTTATTCAATACATGAGTTTCTTAACACATGAGTATTATTTACTTCATACTTATGATAAAAATGTTATTTTTATCGTTTAAAGGATTTATTCTATATATGCATATTTTTCAACACGTGAACATATTTTTCAACATCTGAATAGGGTTTTAACACATGGATATATTTTCAACACATGAATATTTTATTTACTTTACACACATGATAAAAATGTGATTTTTATCGTTCTAATCATTTATTCAACATATGAATATTTTCTATACTTCATTCGAGCGATAAAAATGTGATTTTATCGTTTAGAGATGTTATTCAGCATATGAATATATTATTTGTTCATACATACAAAAAAAATGTGAATTTTATCGTATAAATACTTCGTTCAACACATGAATAATTTCAACACATGAATATCCTCAACATATGAGTGGATTCAACACATGAACAATTTTAGTGGTTTACATATATGATAAAAATGTGATTTTTATCGTTTAGAGATTTTATTCAACATACGAATATTTTTCTAACTTTACCATTCGCAATTATCAACCATTCGTAATTATCAACCAATCGTAATTATCAACCATTCGTAATTATCAACCAAATTTCAAGTCAATCACAATCAATTCATATCGTCCATGGTTTGTGGACGAGGGGAGTATATATATATATATTCGTATATAAATATATTTCTATTCCATTTCAATTCACTTTCAACACATATATGATTTTTACAATGCTTGTATAATTTATACATCGCTCATATAACTTATACAACACATGTACATGAGGTATGCAACGCGTATATAATTTATACTTCGCTTATATAACTTATACAACGCATTTCCATTCACATTTCTGTTTAGAAATCTCACATCGATTTAAATCCTTCTGAAAATTGTAGCGAGTTTGGTATATGTTCTAGCTTCTTCTAGAATGTAGATGACGTCGCTGCGAGTCTGATGTCTCCTGTTTCACTGAATTTCATCAACATAGCAAAAAGATACGATTTTTATTTGAAAATCAAGATTTGCAACACTTAAGAGTGTTATTTCCAGTTTTAAAAATAAAGGCCGTACCTTTTTGAAATTAGCTTGAACTAGGGTTTAGATCTAGCGGCAAATCCGTTGCACTTCGTTACAATCGAAGTATACCATGATGAAGAGGGGGGTGGGGCGCGCCTATCGATGGGTGCCACGTCAGGTGCGGTGGCAGCTACACACGGTGGCGGCGAACTGAAGTTGACAACTTTGGGGAGGTGATTCGCGAAGTAGAGGCGACGATAGGGGGTGCTACTTGTCTTGATTTGAAGAGGGGGAGATGGACTTCAGAAAGTTGAACGGGGGCAGTGGGTTTTGGCGAAGGGATTCGCCGGAAAATGGACGGGAACGGTGGAAGAGGGTTGTGCCGTCGGTCTGGAGAGATAACGAGGGTTTCTGATTTTTTTTCTAATTTTAATTAATGAATGGATAAATTCTATTGGTCGATATTTATATATTTCAAAAATTAGGGTTTTCTCCAAACCAACTCCAATCCAAACCCAATAACTGTCGCCCTTATCTAAATACCCCCATTCCGAACACAATGGAATATGTTTCGTAAACCCATTCGACTGTTACAATCAGTTATTCTTCAAATTAAAGTATAAAACATTCAATATTTGATTTAAACGTACATTTTAATTTGCCGGGGCCACATACTGATTCTAAAAATTCCCGAAAAATTTATCTAGCTATGTTGGGATGATACGGTCCCAACAAAACTGATTTCGTCGAATTCTGAGACTGTTTAAAAAATGGCCCTTTTCTGGTCGATCCAATTTGACTGAAATAAACCAAACACATTTTCCTTTGCCACGCGCACACATTAACTTCAAAAATTATGGAAATTTAAACTTAGCAATAAATTGACATCCCAGATCCAACCAAAGTGGTTTCGTCGAAAACAGAGGTCGTTTGCAAAATTGTTATTTTCAAGGGCTTTAACATTATTTAAAAATGGAAATTTTATATTCTAATCAAATTTCTGCTCAAATTAACCAAAATAAATTTTTTAATTTGGTTCAGATTTTCCAGGTTGTTACAATCTCCCCCACTTAAAAGTTTTCGTCCCCGAAAATGAACGAAGCTGAAAGTTGTTTTACTAATCAACTCAACTTTCACTCTGGCTATATTTACCTTTCATTTACATATTGGTTTCAATAATTTTATTAGTTAAACTAATAATCAAACAACACAATCAACAATCAATTAGTTGATTAACTTTCAAATATATATCTTTTATATATTCAAAAATCATATTTCTAAAATCAGACTATATACATATATAATCACAAATATGTTATTTATAAACATATTACTCTCAACTCGTTCTGGGGCATTTTTGACCCCATCTCTAACGAGTATTTCATTCTAGGAAGCTACTGATCAAATCATTTTTCTATTTTGCTTAGTTCGTTCTAGGACATTACTAATCCTATCTCTAATGAGCCACTCGCTATAGAACACTACTGATTCTATTCTGATGAGATGTTTAAGTGTTAAATTCCAGAACTAAGATTAACCAAGGCTCTGATACCAGCTGTAACGACCTTAGGCTTTGCAACCATCAGGGAGTGGGCTAACCTCCTACCATGACATACAGTGATACCTCAGAATTGATTTTACGGCCAGCCTCTCGACTGCAACAACCAACCCAATCTTCCCATTGGGACGTGTACGGGTAAGAGTCTCCTGCTCGCCACCAAACAGCCAAGCGAGAACCCCCTATCACGTTCTCTAACCAGCTCTGATACCAGCTATGATGATCTCAAAACCCCGTACCACGGTGTTAAGGATAATCATTGGAATGTAACACATTAATCATCATTAGCAGAGTACAGATAATAGCATAGACAGAAAATAGAATAATTTACATCAATATGACAGCGGAATCGTAACATGTAATAACATCAGAGTAACACAGTGTAGGATACAACTTAGTGCATAAAAGAAATGATCAGTCTACATCAAGATCACTGGGACATATACATCATAGAGTACATAAATGAAAGTAAATCTGTCTACATCGCGATGAGCGGAATCATATACATAGATAATAATGGCGGAATATCAATAGCCAAAATACAAAGAGATATAGTCTTCGCCATACAATCCAAAAGATGCACTCCGTGCTGCAGTGCAAAAGCCAAAATACTACCTGTCACCTGTCACTAGGATGCCCATGTGAAAATAAGGGCACCCGAGTTTACAAAGTGAAACAAACTACGAGTCAGTCATGGGACTGGTATGATAAATCTACCTAACTAGTTAAACAGCAATAATAAGGCAAATCATAGGACCACGCCACTTTCGTGGAACGGGTTTACTCCAGTGATTTCCAGTGCATGAAATAAAGTAAATTCTTTAAACAACGCATTGCTCTTTTAAAAAGAATGAAGCCGTTATAAGACTCAAGTCCCATCACACAATGCAACGCAAACCGAAGGATAGAGTTTTCCCTTATAATGGCCAAGTTATGCTTAATACGTGTAAAGCAAATCATTTGATATTATTACTAGTGCATATATGTTTTCAAAAGCAAATTCAATCATAAATATCAATCCTAGACGGCATAAGTGCCCCATACCACTATGTCGCCATATATAAGTTACAATCAAATCCGTAATTTCGTATTGGAAATTTGGATTCCATCATGAGTCGAGGCAAGTGATCGTCTTCTCTCTACTTCGAGACACTCTAGCAAATGTCTCAGGACTACACACTCTGGGTAGCCCTATGATGCTAGAGGGCCGGTCCACACTTACGTTAATGGATTAGTATTCCTGAACACACGTTTCCCGATCCTAACTGGCCAATATAACCGAGGCGTCTCGCAATCCAACAATCCGCAGGGGTATAATAACAACGATGTCAGGGCTAGTAAAACGCTGACACCACCCATAGTTAGAAAGAAACGTCATGCACTCCCTGCAGTCACGATCCCGTTTTGACTCATACTGATGTGTGAGGCTCGCGAATTAACGCCATACACAAAGCTATGCCACATAGGCCACGCTTTGATCATCAACCACAAGACTCTGCTTTTCAACAAAAGCCTTGATCACCGCATCTCCGCATGCCACACAGGCAATTCATGTCATGCGACTGATTTCTATCGATATACAACCTCTGAGCTCGTACGTCTCAGAGAAGGGTGTTAAGCAAGAGAATAAATTCTCCGCCACCAAACAGATGTATATCTAATAGAGATTGATCAGCACAGAATAAAATCCAATGCCAGACACACATCCATTTACAAGTTCGTTCTGAGTCTGAACGACGGAGGCACCTTATTCCTCTTCCACATGTCCAATGCAGAACAGAGGCCCTCGTATATCCGAACAATCAACAAGTACGTCCGAACCACCACCACTGTAACCCCTTTATGGGAGCTAATCATATCCAAGGCATCAATGGTAATCCTTTTGATGTGAAGATCGTCGGTCTTGCACCGTCTTCATATCTTCGACATTTATTCGTCGATCAATTATTTGAAACAAGAATTTTCTAATAATTCACATATAATTGAATTTAAATTGATTCATTCCATGGTTAAATTATTCGACATCCACATTTCAGTTCTTTAAATAAATTTCATGTCAAACACATTCAACCATCAAACATCTAGCAAACCAAGTAAAATTGGTTTATTTCCATTCCATATCGACTATAATATTTTATAACGATATATCGTCATTTTTATTTATTTAAAAATGGCCCTATTTAATTAAACAACGTTTCAGGTCATACCGTAGCACTGGCGCTGTTTTTCTTTAGATTTGTTTTACACATATATGAAAATCTAATCGTTGGATCTTGACAAAATTTACCTTATTGGAAAGATCTCTCTAAAGCGAACCCAGCGGGTCCAGTTTAGTGAAATTCCGATGGTCGGATCTTTCGGCATAATCGTTTAAATTTACTATTTCAAAATGCAAACTGCAGGGGCTCGATTCGTTTTATTAAATTTATATTTATATATATAAATATAAATCATTCTAGCGCTGTTTTTCTTTAGATTTGAATTAAACATTTCTCACAATCCAACCGTTGGATCTTAACAAATTTTATATCGTTGGAAAGATTTTTCCAAGGCGAACCTGATGGTTCCAATTTCGGGAAAATCCGATGGTCGGATTTCTCGGTATAATCGTTTCAAATTACAATTCCAAAACACGAACTGCAAGGGCTCGATTCGTTTTAATTTACATATATATATATATAAATATAATTCATTCGACGATTTCAATATCGTTTTCACTTCAAATATTTCACCAACGCCTTTAAATTTCAGAAAATTTCGCCATAACCTCCTTTGTACGGGAAGGGGTTTGGAAATTTATCGGGTCGTATTAGGCACCCAATAAATCCTAAAAAGCAAACACATATTTATAGTGATATATTCTGGTGTCCACAGGGGAGTGTGTATAGATCATAACTCCAAAGAATAAATTCTCATCACCCTATAAATGGTTTTTATGCCTTAATGACTAGAGAGATGTGTTTATTGTCAACTCCAAACCCGTGTGGGGTTTTTATTAATCTGGCCATTTACCGTTATATTTTATATAGTTCAAATCGGTCTTTGGTTCAACCTGAAATATAGTCATCGCCATACAAGCCTCTCGCTTGTATGGTAAATCTTCGACCTCGTCACACAAGCTCTAAATGCTTATGTGGTATATGATAGGGTATGTTATCTTCTGAAGTATGCCATGTAGTGTAGTTCAAAATTAATTGTTACTATCCTATGGCGACGTTTTATAATTACACACGGAATAACCAGCACTCCGCATCCAATGGCATTCACAGGAGTTTATATAAAAATAAGATTGCGCAGCCAACTCATTAAGGCTTACCTATTTGTCGGGCACGCAAATATATTCTTTACTCAACAGCTAATCCACTTGCTTGTTTTACGATGTGTATATATATGCACATCTAAGCTAAAAATAATATTTCTAGCGAACAAATATTTATTTCAACACACGGTTATTTTTAACACTTCATACATAAGATAAAAATGATATTTTTGGCGAACAAAAATATATTTCAACACATGGGTATTTTATTTAGTTCCTAAACATGTTAAAAATAATATTTATAACAAACGAACATTCGTTTCAACACGTGTGCATTTTTAGCGAGTTGTATACATGATAAAAATGATATTTTTATCGCTCTAGATATTTATTCAACACATGAATGTTTTTAGCACTTCATATACACAATAAAAATGTTAATTTTATTGTTCAATCCTTTTCTTCAACACATGAATATTTTATATAGTTCATAGATATAGTAAAAGTGTTATTTTTATCGTTAAAACAATTTATTTAAAACAAGTATATTTTATATACTTCATACAAAAGATAAAGATGATATTTTTAATGTTAAAACAATTTATTTAAAATTCTAATATTTTATATAGTTCATATATATGATAAAAATGTGATTTTTACCTGTCAAAGAATTTATTCGACACATGGATGTTATTCAACACATGAATTTTATTCAACACATGAATTTCTCAACACATGAGTATTATTTACTTCATACTTATGATAAAAATGTTATTTTTATCATTTAAAGGATTTATTCTATATATGCATATATTTCAACACATGAACATATTTTTCAACATCTGAATAGGGTTTCAAGACATGGATATATTTTCAATACATGAATATTTTATTTACTTTACACACACGATAAAAATGTGATTTTTGTCGTTCTAATCATTTATTCAACATATGAATATTTTCTATACTTCATTCAAGCGATAAAAATGTGATTTTACCGTTTAGAGATGTTATTCAGCATATGAATATATTATTTGTTCATACATACAATAAAAATGTGAATTTTATCGTATAAATATTTCGTTCAACACATAACTATCCTCAACATATGAGTGGTTTCAACACATGAACAATTTTAGTGGTTTATATATATGATAAAAATGTGATTTTTATCGTTTAGAGATTTTATTCAACATTTGAATATTTTTCTAACTTTACCATTTGCAATTATCTACCATTCGTAGTTATCAACCAATCGTAATTATCAACCATTCGTAATTATCAACCATTCGTAATTATCAACCAAATTTCACGTCAATCACAATCAATTCATATCGTCCATGGTTTGTGGACGAGGGGAGTATATATATATTCGTATATAAATATATTTCTATTCCATTTCAATTCATTTCAATTCACTTTCAACACATATATGATTTTTACAACGTTTGTATTATTTATACATTGCTCATATAACTTATACAACACATGTACATGAGGTATACAATGTGTATATAATTTATACTTCGCTTATATAACTTATACAACGCATTTCCATTCACATTTCAGTTTAGAAATCTCACATTGTTTTAAATCATTCTGAAAATTGCAGCAAGCTCGGAATACATTCTAGCTTCTTCTAGAATGTAGATGACGTCGCTACGAGTCCGATGTCTCCTGTTTCATTGAATTTCGTCAACATAGCAAAAAGATACGATTTTTATTTGAAAATCAAGATTCGCAACACTTAAGAGTGTTATTTTCAGTTTTAAAAATAAAGGTCGTACCTTTTTGAAATTAGCTCGAACTGGGGTTTAGATCTAGCGGAAAATCTGTTTCACTTTGTTGCAATCGAAGTATACCACGATGAAGAGGGGGGTGGGGCGCGCCTATCGATGGGTGCCACGTCAGGTGCGGTGGCAGCTACACACGGCGGCGGCGAACTGAAGTTGAAAACTTCGGGGAAGTGATTCGCGAAGTAGAGGCGATGATAGGGGGTGCTACTTGTCTTGATTTGAAGATGGGGAGATGGACTTCAGAAATTTGAACGGGGGCAGTGGGTTTTGGCGAAGGGATTCACCGGAAAATGGATGGGATCGGTGGAAGAGGGTTGTGCCATCGGTCTGGAGAGATAACGAGGGTTTCTGATTATTTTTTATAATTTTAATTAATGAATGAATAAATTCTATCGGTCGATATTTATATATTTCAAAAATTAGGGTTTTCTCCAAACGAACATTAATCCAAACCCAACGACTGTCGCCCCTAGCTAAATACCCTCATTCCGAACACAATGGAATATGTTTCGTAATCCCATTCGACTGTTACAGTTAGTTATTCTTCAAATTAAAGTATAAAACATTTAATATTTGATTTAAACGTACATTTTAATTTGCCGGGGCCACGTACTGATTCTAAAAATTCCCGAAAAATTTATCTAGCTATGTTGGGACAATACGGTCCCAACAAAACTGATTTCGTCGAATTCTGAGACTGTTTGAAAATTTGCCCTTTTCTGGTCGATCCAATTTGACTAAAATCAACCAAACACATTTTCCTTTGCCACACTCACATTAACTTCAAAAATTATGGAAATTTATACTTAGCAATAAATTGACATCCCGGATCCAACCAAAGTGGTTTCATCGAAAACAGAGGTCATTTGCAAAATTGCTATTTTCAAGGGCTTTAATATTATTTAAAAATGGACTTTTTAAATTTTGATCAAATTTCTGCTCAAATTAACCAAAATAATTTTTTAAATTTGGTTCAGATTTTCCGGGTTATTACATGAACATTTGCATTTCAAAATCCGTATTTTTCATCCTAAGGCAAGATTTGTTAACTCACTTCTTCAACATACCTTCGCACCATGTTTGGGAAATTTTAACAACCCAACAATGAAAGTTTGTAAGATTCTTTTTGTGAAATTACGACACAAATTAGGCTCGAGTGATTTTGAATGAATTTGTTCCAAAGGATTCGCCATCAAATGAAAATACATTATATAATGGAGTTTATCTTGCTCGTGTTTTGTAGTAGATTTCAGCGACGAAGAGTTGTATCTAGAAAAGTTTTCAAATCTGCAAACATATCCCTTATGAAGATTCCACTTGTGTTTCAACCATATGAAACACTTGCGGAAAAACAAGCAAGAATGGATCAAGAAGAAGAAGGTGAACAAATGGAAATCGAAGAAGAGAAAGAAGATGAAAATACTTCCTTAGAAAATATAGAGTATCTCGCTAAAACTAAATTCCCTTTCAAGAAAATCCTCCTCGATAATCAAAAGATTCTAGCCAAAAATCAAAAAGCGTTTAAAGAGGCCATTTATTAAAGAAGATGGAAAAGATGTCCAAAAAATGACTAAGTTCTTTGGGAAAGTTAGAAGAAATCTTGGCTTGTCTTCATCCTCATCTCCTCCGAAATCTAGTTTTAGTTTCTTATTGTATTAGTTTCTATTTCTATATTTTCATTTCATGCTATATATTAATCCAACGTATCGTTACCATTATTATTAATGAATTTTTATATTTCTGTTAATTCTTATATAAACACCTCTGAAATAATCATTAAATAATAAAAACAAGTATATATAAGTTAAAAAAGCATAAGTAACAAAAATTCCTCAAAAATACAAATTGCAAAAGGTATATGACATATCCATTTATATATGTCGACATATAACAGTAAATTTTTCAAATTAGTTTAAATTTAAAAACTGCCTTAACTAACTTGTGCCCATTCATTTTAAACGAATAACAAATCCTATAGATTTCTATTTTTTTAATAAAAACTCATTTCTTCATTCCTCCTTTATTTTCTTTCATTATTTTTTAATATCATCAAACCCTCGACTTTCCTAATTCATAATTTGAGTGGAAATCTTGAAGCAACACTTAATTCGTTCAAGAATATTCTCTCTATTATCCTTTGTACCCAACGTCCCTTAGAGTTAAGTCAGATAAGTTAAGCCAAATACAAATGATAAAGCAACAAGAAAAGCATTTTGATGCACTTCAATGGATGAATTCCACTCTTTCCAAAGACGAAGAAAACTACATTAAAGGAGCAACTCTTACCAAAGACAACGAAGAGTGGGATGATATAAAGGCTGACCCAATTTTCGGTGGTGAAGGATGGGTAGAAGTTCCTAGAAATGTATGAATTTATATTTAAAAATTTGTGTGTTTTCCTTGGATTATTTTAAAATTGGATTTGAATTAATAATTGTAAATAATTAGATTTAAAATTGGTTTGATTTGGATTTGTTTGAATTGATTGGTTGTATCTATTGGTTTGTTTGCATAATTATACTTGTTTATACTCATTCAAGTCATTACTTAGAATATTAGATATTATATCTTGTTCTAGCTTCGATTAATTTATAATATTAGAACCATGTTAGTTTTGAGTTATTAGAACAATGTCTTAGTTTTATGGGGAGTATTATAGTCTAATTAGGAATATATAGTTTTTATTGATGACAAAGGGGGAGAATTATAAAATAGGGCTTAGACTAAGGAGGGTTAGTAGTTTCAGAAGGAGTTAATGGAGTAAGGGGGAGTAAACGAAGAATCAAGACGTCATGTATGAATATTTTATAAACTAAGGTTGTCATCATCAAAAAGGGGGAAACTGTTAGGGATTGAGATGGTTGTAATGATGATTTTGATGACAACAACCTTGTTTTAACTATTATTGTTATAAAATATATACTAACACTATTATCTAGAATATATATGTATAACAGGAAATTTATGCATGTATTGATTATTGAAGATTGTACAGTTTAGAAAATTAGATTTCAAAGAAGAAGAATTCAAGAAACAAGACTCATGAGTAACAAGAGATCAAAAAATAAGAAGTGATTGAGTCTAGATTTCTCATTAAAACTCTAATTAGCACTGAATCCTTACTTCAATCATTTTTCACTATTTTTTAAATATTTCTATTTTAATTTCAAAATGGTTTCAAAATTACTTTCTTATTTTAAATATATTTTAACTTCTGTTTTTAAATATATTTTATTTCCTAAATACTTTTTAACTCATTATTAAATATTTCTTATATTTCATACTAATTTTTATATTTAGTTTTATAGTTAGTTAAGTTTTAAATTTCCTTACTTATATTTATATTAAGTTCTAAAGTATTTCTTATATTCATATTTTTATAGATATGCTTTAATTTTATATATAGTTTTTAATCATTTTAAATCGTCTTAATCTATTTTTTTAATATATACTTTTTACTTGAAAATTTCTATTTTATTATAAAGGAATATAGTTTGTTTTTACTCAAGAATCACCTAATTTATTTAATCATTATTTTTTTTAATTCAAATTTTAGTTTTTTTAATTTACTAAGGTATGTCGACATACCAAAATATGTATGTCGCCATAGTGGCCATCTTTTTCAAATTCAAAATTTGGAAAGTTGTGTCTTTTGAATCCAAAACTGTTCTGAAAGGATTTGACTATCGGGAGACATAAA
Source organism: Allium sativum (assembly GCA_030737875.1). Taxonomy (NCBI): domain Eukaryota; kingdom Viridiplantae; phylum Streptophyta; class Magnoliopsida; order Asparagales; family Amaryllidaceae; genus Allium; species Allium sativum. Next base: position 293,301,143 of record CM060913.1, on the reverse strand, counting down.
TAGGCTTCTAAATTCAATTTTTTAACTAACTTTTTATCATCTTCTTCTTCGTTTCTCTTCATTAATACTCTTTAATTCTTAAATTATATACTTATACTCTGCCGATTTTGAAAGAGAATCGTATCAATCTCTTTTTATTTCAATTCTTTGTCAAATCTCTCATAGATTCAAGTATTACTCAAGAGGTATAGGATTTCTGACATGAGCCCAAACCCCCTCTCCGCGGTGACAAGGTATGGGCTTGGAATATAACATATTAATCATATCAGCAGATTACAGAATATAGCATAATACTTAAAATCATAGAATAATTTACATCATATCATAACAACAGGAAATCATCAACGTCATCATCATCAGAGTTACACAGATACATGATCCTACTTAGTACATAACAAGTTCATCACTTAGATAATAAGTCTACAGTGGAAACAAATATAATTATACATAAGATAATGTATAAAGAAGTTCATAACAAATAATAAAAGATAAGTCTTTATCTTCAGCCAAAATAGCACCTAATGCTATGGTGCATATCCAAAAGAAAGTCAATCACCTATTCACTTGGTTTCCCATGTAAAATAAGGGGTACCCGAGTTTGCAAGGGTAAAACAAACTACGAGTCATTCATGAGACTGGTATGAGAAATTTTACAGTTACTTAACTTATTTAAGAATAAGGCAAATCACAAGACCACGCCGTATGACACGAAACATGTTTACTCTATTGGATTATCAGTGCATAGAATAAAGTAAATAAAATAAACAACGCTATGTTTTTTAGAAAAATGAAGTCGTTATAAGACTCAAGTCCCATCACACAATGCAATGCAAGCCAAAGGGTAGAGTTTTACTTTATAAGGGCCAAACATGCTTGATACGCATAAAACAAAAATCGTTTGGTATTATTATTAGTGTCTAGATGTATTAAAAACAATTTCAATATAAATGTATCAATCCTAGATGGCATAATACCCCATCCAGCTATATTGCCATATAGTTTTACATCTAAAACCTTAATATCGTATCAGAAATTGGGTTTCCATCATGATTCAAGGCAAGGGATGGCTCCTTACCGATTCGGGGCACCTCTAGCAAGATGACCCAGGATCATACCTATGGGCAACCCTGGATCTTGCAGGGCCGGTCTGCACCTAATGTTTGTGGATTGATTATTCCTGAACAATACGTTTCTCGGTCCTATCAGACTTGTTACCTAGTCAGTATGTCGACCAATCATATCCAAGTCGCCTCGCAATCTATCATCCACATAAGTAAAAATGTCTGGACTTCATACCATGACATCACTTCTAGCTACAAAGAAACGCACGCACTCCCTGTTGTCCATAATCCCATGTTTGACTCATACCGGTGTGTGAGGCTCGCTAATCAACACTATACACAAAGTGGCGCTATATTAAAGTTGTGCTTTGATCATCAACCATAAGGCCACGCTTTTCAACAAAAGCCTTGATCATAGCATCTTAGCATGCCACGTTGACAATCCATGTCATATAACTGATATCTATCAATATATAACCACTAAGCTCATACGTCTCAGAGAAGGGTGTTAAGAAAGAGAATAAATTCCCCGCCAATAAGTAGATATATATTTAATAGCAATTAATTGATATATAACAAATTACAACGTCAGACATACAATCTGTTTTCAAGTCCGTTCTAGGTCTGAATGAAACTGGATGCACCTTATTCCGCATCCCATATGTCCAATACAGGAGAGAGTCCTCGCATATCCAGACAATCGACAAGTACGTCTGGACAACTACCACTATAAACTTTTCAAGGGAGCTACCCATATCAAAGGCATCAACAATAATCCATTCGATGTGCAGATTGCCGGTCTTGCACCATCTTCGTTATCTTTTACATTTAATCGTCTTTAAATTGTTTGAAATGAGATTTAATTAGGTCTTTTCAAATAATTTTCGCATACATAATTCAAATCAAATTATTTTCCTTGGTTAAGTTATTAGATTCCACAATTAATCTCGTTACCTCAAATCAAAAGGTTTTAAGTCGAGAATTTAACTCGGCCATCAAATTAAATTCTCAAGTCATAACATTTCCAAATTTATTTTATAAGTTTTCCTTGCCAAATCCTACTTAACCATTTTTATTTGATAAACCAAGTAAAATTGGTTTACTTGCATTCTAAATCGCTCATAATTATTTAAAATGATTTTTCGCTATTTTTATAAATATAAACATAGCTAAATTCAACAGAACGACTTTTTAGGTCATTCAGCTGTACTAGCGTTGTTTTCATTCCATTTTGAATTAAACATTTCTAACGATTTAACTATTGGATCTTGACATATTTATTACCAATGGAAAGATCTTTTCGAAACGAACCTAATGGTTCAAATTTCGAGAAAATCCGATAATCGGATCTCCTGGTATACTCGTTTAAAATTGCCAGTCGAAAACGCGAACAACCGCTATTCAATTCGTTTAATTTAATTTATATTTTTCGTTTAAAATATAGTTCGTTAAACGGCTTCCAAACTATTTAATTGACTAAATATTTAGCTAACGTCTTTAAATTTCGGAATATTTTGCCATAACCTCCTTTGTACGGAGTGCTCAGAAAAATCATAAATGGCCTCAACAGGCTTGTTGATTCACGATATTTTTGATTCATGTCAACAAAATGGTGATTAATGAAGATCGTATCAAGGAGCTAAATTCATATATATATTTTTAGTATTGAGTCATGTTAGATATATGTTAAAATCTATCCTCAAAGTATAACACGATTACATAAATTTTCAGATATATATATATATATATATATATATATATATATATATATATATATATATATATATGATAAGAGAAGAGCTGAACTGGACTGGTCATGCCTAACAAATCGGCTGGTAGAAAATCAACCAATCGACTGATCATGAAGTCTGAGTCCAGTAACGGCTATTTTCATATCATATTTATATATATATATATATATAATTTTCTCTATTAACCAGTCGACTTATGAATTTTATACCAGTCGACTGGTCAGGAATTAACAGTCTTTTATGAAGAGTCACCTCCTTTCATGAAGAGATTCCTCTTTGATTATGAACAGAAATGGATGCAACTTTCCATAGAAACTCTTCATACTATTCTACAATTATAAATACAGTACAAACATGTTTTCCACATCACAGATTCTCACTTATCCTATTCCAAATTCTAATTTACGTCTCTATACTTACCGCATTCTAAAAGCTCTCTCTAATTCAAGTTACTTCTTGAATATTTGAAGTTATTTCATATCTTTCTATTCAATTAGCAACATACTTCCTCAAATCTTCATATGCACATTAAAATACTTGAGGATAAGATTATAGGAAGGGTGTACTTGATCGTGACTATTCAGTGTTGATATGAGAACACGTTCAGAAGTCAAAACTACTTGTAATTGTGAAGTCCTGTGTTGGTGCTCAGGCGGGAACATCCTTGTTGGTGCTCGGGTGTACTGTGACCTATTCCTCCGGGTTAAGAGAGGGCGTGTTAGTGAATTCCGAAGAGGAGCTTCGAGACTGGACGTAGGACGGGAAGTCCAAACCAGTATAAAATTCCTGGTGTCTTTACTTACAACATTTTATTTGTGTTATATCTATATTGCTTAGATTTATTTGTATAATTATTGTAGCTTACAAATTAGCTTATCATATACATTTCCGCTATATCCATATAAAGATCCTATTTAAGTCACACACCTATTTTTCATTTGGCATCAGAGCAAGGTCATCATTTAACTGTAAAACCGTTATTTGATACTTAGCTAGTATGGATAATAACACTAGTACTAGCACTAATACTGGATATACTGAAGGCCAATCAACTGCGAGACCACCCTTTTTCAATGGCATGAATTATAGTTATTGGGATACACGAATAAGAATATATATGCAAGCTAATAGTTTTGATGCTTGGAATATTACACAAAAAGTGTATACACAGCCCACTACTCTATATACTGAATGGTCTGCAAATGAAAAAGTAGAGGGTACTGCCAATGCTAAAGCCATGAATATGTTGCATTGTTCGTTGGATAGAAACGAGTTTAACCGGGTTTGTATGTGTAACACAGCATATGAAATCCAGCGAACACTCAAAATAACTCATAGAGGAAATAACAAGGTCAAACAAAGCAAGATATCCATGCTTAAAAACCAGTTTTAAAATTTCAGAATGAACGAGAATGAGTCTATAAATGACATGTACTCATGATTTCAAAATATTTATCATTCTCTATTAGGATTAGGAGAAAAATATTCTGATTTTGAAATAGTTCCAATAATATTAAACTCTTTGACGGATGAGTGGGAAAGAAAGGTGTTAGCTATTGAAGAGGTTAATGATCTTTCTGCCATGAAACTCGAAGAGTTAATCGGTAATATCATGTCCTATAAAGTAAATTTGCAGGCAAAGAAAGCACATGTCCAAGATAAGAAAAATTTAGCTTTCCATGCTGAGAAAGATGAGTCAGATTCAGATGAAGAAGATATTGCTTTTGTAGCAAATAATTTCAGAAAATTTCTGAAATATAGAAAAGGCCAAAGTAAGAATATGAAAAAGAATTTAACAAAAGAGCCTGACCCAGCCTTGGTAGAATTTTCCAGCTGTCACAAAACCGGACATTATCAAAAGAACTGTCCTGAATTAAAGAAGAATTGCAACAAAAAGGAGAAATAAAAAAGACAAGTTATCTCAGTCACTTGGGATAATTCATATTCATCATCTTCTGATAGTGACAGTAATAGTGACAACGAACAAGCAAACGTATGTTTCATGGCAAATGTTGCTGAGGTCGGTGATTTTACTTATGATGAATTAATAGAAATTAATACAGAAGTTTTAGAATCTAGAAATAATTTTAAGAGAAAATACAAACAAGCAAATGAAGATAGAAAAATAGAAGAATTTGAAAGAGACTTATTAAAAGATGAAAAAGAGATTTTAGAAGACAAGATAAGAAAATTACAAGAATCTTTATCAGTTGCAAATTATCAGATTTCTATGTTGAGTCAAGAAATTGAGACTCAAAAGAATAAAAATGATATACTAGTTTCTGAGAATCATGATTTGAATACAAAGGTTAAAATTACAGAATTAGAAAATTCTAGTCGAAAATTAATTTAGATGATATTTCTAAGAATGTTAATAATTTTAATAAGGTTAGAGAAAATTTATCTAAGATATTAGAAAATTCTCAACCTGTTTCTAGTAAAAAAGGACTAGGATATGTTCAAAAAGTTAAATCTGAAAAGAAATCTAGTATTAAACCGGTAATTAAAAAACTAAACATTGTTACCAAGAAGAATCCTTCAAGAAATATTAGTATATAGGTTCCAAAAACAAATACTATTCTGATTAGAAAGAGATATATTAAGAATTTCTTAGATACTGTTCATAACAATACTAATTATATTTTCAAAAAGGACTCTGAACCCTCTTGAGTTTGGTTCCCTAAGAATTAACCCTTAGGACCCTAACGGAAGAAGTGGGTACCAATAAAATTCTAAATTATTTTTTGCAGGTCCCACTCAACAAAAATAGAGGAAAATGGATACTCAACAATGGTTGCTCAAAACACATGACAGGATATAAAGAGATGTTAACCAATATTATCTACTTAGAAGGAGGAACTGTCACATTTGGAGATAACTCCATAGGATATATCATTGGCAAAAGCTACGTAAGCAATTACGGTATATATAATTCACCTCTTATTTCTGATGTTTTATTAATTAAAAACTTAAAACATAATTTATTAAGCATTAGTCAATTATGTGATAAAGGTTTTAAAATATCATTTTCTGAAAATAAATGTAGTATATTAGATTCAAATCCAAATCTTATTTTTGAGGGAAACCGAGATAAACATCTATATTTTGAATATGGCAGTTAATAATAATCCAAGTATGTTTTTATTAGCCAAAGATAATGATCCTTGGTTATGGCAGAATCGATTTTGTCATATTAACTTTAAAACGATAAACAATATTTCTAAAAATGAACTTGTAAGACGTTTACCGAAAATAAAATTCAAAACTGAAAATTTGTGCGATGCATGTCAGCTTGGGAAGTTAACTAAATCCTCTTTTAAATCTAAAAAGGTTATGCCAACATTACAACCGCTTGAATTACTACATATGGAATTGTTCGGACCAACTCAGGTTCAGTCCATAAACCATAGTAGATATGTGTTTGTAATTGTTGATGACTTTTCAAGATATACTTAGACTATGTTTCTAAAGAATAAAAGTGATACTTTTGATCTCTTTAAAACGTTTGTCAAACAAATTCAAAATTTAACTGATTTAAAAATTAAAAATATAAGAAGTCATCATGGAGGAGAATTTGAAAATGAGAAATTTGATTTATTTTGTCAAAAGAAAGGAATTTTTCGTAATTTCTCTTTTCCTAGAACTCCACAACAAAATGGAGTAATAGAACGTAAAAATAGAACTTTACAAGAATGTGCCAGAATGCTGTTAAATGGAAGTACACTATCAAAACAATTTTGGGCTGAAGCAGTTGCTACGGCTTGTTATGTTTTGAATCGTATGTCCATTCGACCTCTCACTAAAAACACTCCATACGAATTTTTTACTGGAAGAAAACCAAGTATTTCGTATTTTAAAGTTTTTAGTTCAAAATGCTTCATTTTAAATACAAAAGATCAGCTTGGAAAATTTGATTCAAAATCCGACGAAGGAATATTCTTGGGATATTCTGAGTGTAGCAAAGCTTATCGTATTTATAATAAGTGAACCTGTAAATTGAAGAACCACTTTATGTCTCATTTGACGAGAATTTTATTCAAAATTCTTTTAATTCAGATATTGTAAAAAGTAATTCTTCTCAAGATGATGATTTTATAATATATAGAGAAGATGAAAACATTGTTCATAATAACATATAGAACAATACTACAGAATTTCAAGATAATATCAATAACCAAAATATTCCTGTTAATGAAGTTAGATCTTCACTAAGAATATTACGAGACCGTCCAACTCAAAATATTATTGGAGAAATAACTTCAAATGTAAGAACAAGAAGCCAACTTAATTTAGTAAGTAATGTAGCTTCTTATCAAATATCGAACCCAAAAATCCTAAAGAAGCATCTACAGATGAAAATTGGATAATCGCTATGCAAGAAGAATTAAACCAGTTTGAACGTAATGAAGTCTGGGAATTAGTTCCTAGACTAAATGATCAAAATATTATTGATACAAAATGGGTTTACAGAAATAAAGCAGACGAATTAGAAAATATTACTAGAAATAAGGCTAGACTTGTTGCACAAGGTTACAATCAAGAAGAAGGCATAGACTACGAAGAAACATTTGCTCTAGTCGCACGACTAGAAGCAATTCGAATTTTGTTAGCATACGCATGTTATCGTAACTTTAAACTATATCAGATGGATGTTAAAAGCACTTTCTTAAATGGTTATATTAAAGAAAGAGTATATGTTGAACAACCTCCACTATTTGCCCATGAAAATTTTCCTGATCATGTTTTTAAATTAAAAAAGGCATTATATGGTTTAAAACAAGCACCCCATGCTTGGTATGAATGTCTCTAGAACTATTTATTAGATTCAGGATTTCAAATAGGAAAGGTTAATCAAACACTTTTTATTAAGAAAGCTAATAAAGATATTTTAATAGTGCAAATATATGTCGATGACATTATTTTTGGATCTACAAATGATGAATTATGTCAGGAATTTTCAAAAATAATGACTAGTGAATTTGAAATGTCTCACATGGGAGAACTATCGCATTTTCTGGGTTTACAAATTAAACAATTATCAAATGGAATTTTCATCAATCAAGGAAAATATTGCACTAATCTAATAAAACGTTTTGGAATGGAAAATACTTTGAGTAAACCTACACCAATGAGTATGATGACACATTTAGATAAACAAGAAAATGGTAAAAGTTTCGATCAAAAGTTACATCGAAGCATGACAGGTTCACCTTTGTATTTAACTGCTAATAGACCAGATACTATGATGAATGTTTGCTTATGTGCCCATTTTCAAGCTAATCCAAAAGAATCACATTTGAGGGCAGTAAAACATATATTACGTTATCTTAGCAGTACCAAAGAATTTGGACTTTTGTACCCAAAAGATTATTCCTTCGAATTAGTTTCATATAGTGACGCTGATTTTGGAGGATCACGGGTGGATCGTAAAAGTACAAGTGGAACTTGTCACTTTATCAGTAAATCACTTATATCTTGGTTCAACAAGAAATATAATTGCGTTTCACTATCAACATGTGAAGCTGAGTATATATCTGCGGCACTAGCCTGTGCTTAAGTAATATATATGCAGCAGACACTTAAGGATTTTAATGTTCACTTCACTAACTCCACAATTTATTGCGACAACACAAGATCAATAAATTTATCTAAAAATCTGGTAAACCATTCTAGAACTAAGCATATTGATATATGACATCATTTCTTAAGAGACAATATTGAAAAGCAAATCATTAACTTAGAATTTGTAAACTCGAAAAATCAAATTGCTGACATATTTACTAAACCCATATTAGAGAATTTTTTCATAAGACTTTAAAGAGAACTAGGAATTGTTTCATTTAAGCATCTCTGAAGACTTATACTACTATTTCTCATAACATGTATTATTTTTTACCGATGACAAATGGGGAGGATGGTAATATATCATTTTAAATTGGTTAGCCGTATGCTTATATGTATACTATGTGTTAACATTTTTGTCACAGGAAGTCACACGGTAAGTATATACTATATATTATAAATTAACAAAATGTTGCAGAGTTTCAGGGGAAGCTAAATATATATACAAGCATACACTCAGGGGGAGCAATTCAATATTTCAACAGAATGCGAGATGTTGTCATCAATCAAAAAGGGGGAGAATATTTATTCATGATATTTTCGATTCATGACAACAAAATGGTGATTAATAAAGATCGTATCAAGGAGCTAAGTTCACATATATATATATATATATGTATTAGTATTGAGTCGTGTTAGATATATGTTAAAATCTATACTCAAAGTATAACACGATTATACAAATTTTCAGATATATATATATATATATATATGAATAAATGATAATAAAAGAGCTGAACTGGACTGGTCATGCCTAACCAGTCGACTGGTAGAAAATCAACCAGTCGACTGGTTGGGAAGTCTGAGTCCAGTAACGGTTATTTTCATATCATATTTAAATATATATATATATATATATATATATATATATATATATATATGTGTGTGTGTGTGTGTGTGTGTGTGATTTTTCTATGTTAACCAATCGACTTATGAATTTTATACCAGTTGACTGGTAAGGAATTAACAGTCTTTTTTATGAAGAGTCAACTCCTTTCATGAAGAGATTCCTCTTTGATTCTGAGCAAAAATGGATGCAACTTTCCATAGAAACTCTTCACGAAAGATTACTATTCTTCTACAATTATAAATACACTACAAACATGTTTTCCAAATCACTGATTCTCACTTATTCTATTCTAAATTCTGATTTACATCTCTATACTCACTGCATTCTAAAAGCTATATCTAATTCAAGTTACTTGTTGAATCTTTGAAGTTATTTCATATCTCTCAATTCAATAAGCAACATACTTCCTCAAATCTTCACATGCACATCAAAATACTTGAGGATAAGATTATAGGAAGGGTGTACTTGATCGTGACTATTCAATGTTGATACGAGAACACATTCAGAAGTCAAAACTACTTGAAATTGTGAAGTCCTGTGTTGGTGCTCAGGCGGGGACTTCCTTGTTGGTGCTCAGGTGTATTGTGACATATTCCTCCGGGTTAAGAGAGGGCGTGTTAGTGAATTTCAAGAAGCATCTTCGAGAATGGACGTAGGACGGGAAGTACGAACCAGTATAAAATTCATGGTGTCTTTACTTACTGCATTTTATTTGAGATATATCTATATTGCTTAGATTTATTTGCATAACTATTGTAGATTACAAGTTAGCTTATCATATACATTTCCGCTATATCCATATAAAGATCCTATTTAAGTCACACACCGACTTTTCAAGGCCCCTAATAAATCCCCATATATCAATACAACATGTGTACACTGAGAGATGTGTAAAAACAAATCATCCCAATGCCCATGTTGGAATTAAAAATCATTGTGAACAACCATTGTGCCTTACATACCACTCCATGCCCATGTGTCGTAACTACACAAGAGTGATGTGTATGTTTTTGTCATTTCAAAACCTGTGTAGGATTTAATATTAAATCCTACAAATTTATTTATAGGTTTATTTTAGTCCATATCATGTCCTCTATTCATATCTGATCAGTATACCATATACCCGATCTCCGGTCATTTGTTCTCGACTAAAATAATCTTTTTCAATCATTCATTGATATCATGATAAATTATCTCATAATTTCATTGTTAACTATTATTAATTTAATGCTCAATCGTTAATTTTATATGTTCAGTCCCATTCGCAATCTTATGATATCGATATGGTTTTATTTATGTATATCCAATATCCAATCTACATAGCATACATTAGTTAAAAATCACATTTTTAACTAACTAAAAATTATTTCATCACTTGATAAATTTAATTTATCACTAACACTAATTGTTCTAACTTAACAATTTGTTTTCTAATGATTTAATTTCTAATCTACCCCTTTTTAAAGTGAGTTTAGATTTCTCACCGCGAGTCCTACTCCACCAATTCTTTAACACGGAAGAATGCGCCTTTGTCGAGCTTTAATGCGGCTATCCAATGGTCCATGACACTCTGATTTTTCTCCAATGCTTGCTCACACTTGATGGAGACGAAGTTAAGCACGAACGAGATACCCCAAGGCATAGGGTTCCATTTTTCGGACTTAAATCGGAGAAAACAGGAGGTGCTGGATGTGATAGGAGGGATAGTAGGCCATGAGAAGGTGGAAGGATGGTGTAGAGATGTTTGAAAGGAGGAAAATTAGGGTTTGGAGGCTTGGAGGGGTGCTAAGGCTTAGAGGAAGAAGAAGGAAGGGGGAGGGTTGTTACCGTGCATCGGCCAGGGGGTTGCTGCGTCTTGGGGTAGGGTAAGGGGTAGGATGCGGCTAGAGGGAGGGAGTAGGGGCTAAAGTTTTCTTGAGAGGGGAGGCCATTAATGAAGAAAGAGGGAGGTAGAAGGAAATGAGGGAAAGTGAAGAAGGAATGGGAGAGAAAGAATATAATAAGAGATTTATCTCTCTCTCTGGTAACCCGATGATAAACTATCTCCGTTTGCTACAAAATTTCGATACAAGATAATACACGTCATTACGAATTCAATGAATCCAGTTTTATCGAATTCTGAGTTCGTTTGACCTACCGTTTTATTTTTTGATCTAGCTCAAGTTAGCTTCAAAAAATGCGATTTTATCGTATATTTTCTTCTTGCACGCCCGCACGCTAACTCCAAAAATTATAAAACTTAGGATTCTTCCATTATTTTACTATACGAATCCCAAAAAAAAGTGTTGTCGACTTCTGAGATCATCTCAGTAACCTTCCTTTATAAACTGATCGTCGGTTTTTTAGCAAATATGTTTGCCTTGCACGGCCACAAACTAACTCCGATTAATGTGAAATTTGAAATCTAGCAATGGATGATTATTCCGAATCTAATAAAAAATCGGCGGATTCAGAGGTCGCTGTCAAAATTTCACGTTTTAGGGGCTAGGCGATGATTTAAAAGTCGATTTTTTAAATTTTGACGTACTTTGCAATAAAATTACATTAAAATAATTTTTAAATTGGTCGTGAAACTCTGGGTTGTTACAATCTCCCCCACTTAGAAATGTTTCGTCCCTGAAAAGGAAAAAACAGTGAAGTAGGAAATAAAACAGAAATGTAACATATCATAAATGTACCTCACACCAAAACTAATCAGAAATGTCCACTCTGCACTTGGGATAAGCTTGCTTAACGCTATCCTCTGTCTCCCATGTACAGTCTCTAGGATTTCCACTCCATTGCACTTTGACCAAATGCACTTTCTTATTCCTTAGATTTCTGGTTTCTTTACCAATAATCTTTATCATCTCTCTTCGCACTGTCAATTTCGGAGTGAAATCTAGTGCCTACTGCGATCATTCCTCAATAATAAAATCTGGATCATGAACATGCTTGCAAAGATGAGAGACGTGAAATACATCATGAACACCGGATAACCAATCTGGTAATTGAACTCTATAGGCTAGAGTTCCAATCCTCTCGAGCATAAGGAATGGACCAATATATCTAGGTGCCAACTTTCCCGTTTTCCCGAATCAGACCACTCCTCTCAATGGAGAAACTATAAGATAAACAAGATCACTAACAGAAAACACTAAATCTCTTCTTCTAGAATCCGTATAACTCTTCTGTAGGCTTTGTACTTCTTGTTGTCGCTTCTTAATGTAATCCACTTAATCTGAAGCTTCTTGGATCATTTCTGGGCCTAACACTAATCTATTTCCAGTCTCTATCCAGCATGCAGGAGATCTACATGATCTACCATACAATGCTTCAAACGGGGATAATTTCAAACTTTCTTGATACCTATTATAGTATGAAAACTCAACCAAGTGTATATGATCTTCCCAAGATCCTCCAAAATCAAGAATATAAGCCCGTAATAAATCTTCCAAGATGCGATTCACCCTCTCAGTCTGCCTGTCTGTCTGAGGATGATATGCCGTGCTAAGATTATTCTTCGTACCTAATTCCGAATGCTTCCGAGAAGTTACTAGCAAAGTTTGGATCTCGATCACTTAAAATTCTGCTGGGAACCCCATGCAATCTGACAATCTCTCTCATACATATCTGAGCGAGACTCTGAGTTGTCCTAGTCGATTTCACTGGAATAAAATGGGCACTCTTCGTGAAACGATCAACAATAACTCATATGCTTTCATTTCTTTTCTTGGTTCTAGGCAAACCATCAATGAAATCCATGGAAATCTGATCCTACTTCCATTCTGGAACCTCTAATGGTTACAGCAAACTAGCGAACTTCTTCTGATCACTCTTAATCTATTGGCAAGTAGAACATCTACTAACATATATAGAAACGTCTCACTTCATCGACTTCCACCAGAATGTGCACTTAAGATCGTGATACATCTTACTCACTCCTGGATGGATACTAAGATTGGACTCATGACATTCATCCATCACTTCTCTTTTGAGCTCAGGAATATCTGGAACACAGACACGGCCTAACAATCTTAGAACTCCCTTGCTATCAATCTGGAAACTCGAGACTTCGCCTTCCCGAATTCTCTTAAAAATATTATGAATGTAATAATCGTCTTTCTAAAGGATAGAAATCTTCTCAATCAATGAAGGTGTAATAATAAAACTATCCACAAATGCATTCTTTCTGCTAATAGCATCAGCTACAACATTGGCCTTCCCCGGAGTATACAAAATATCTAGATCGTATGCTACAAGAAATTCCAACCAACCTTGTTGTCTCAAATTCAAGTCTTTCTGGGTGAACAAATACTTCAATGACTTATGATCTGTGTATAGTTCGAACTTCTCACCCAAAAGATAATGCCTCCATATCTTCAAAGCAAATACCACAGCTGGCAGCTCTAGATCGTGATTAACATACCTCTTCTCATGCGGCTTTAACTGACGGCTAGCATAAGCAACTACTTGGCCTCTCTGCATCAATACCGCACCTACTCCTTCATGAGAAGCATCGGTATAGACATTCAAATCCTGATGGCCATCTATAATAGTCAACACTGGAGCATTAGTCAACCTTACTTTCAGCTCTTGGGAAGCTGCCTCACATTCTGTCATCCAATTAAACCTTTCATGCTTCTTTATGAGCTTCATCAATGGACTAGATAGTTTCGAAAAATGCTTAACGAATTTCCGATAATAGTCTGCCAATCCCAGAAAACTTCTGCGGGAGTGATAGGTTGCTTCCAATCTCGAATGGCTGTAATCTTGCCTGGATCTACTGAAATTTCTTTCTATGATACAACATGACCAAGGAACTTCACTTCTTCTTTCCAGAATATGCATTTAGAAAATTTGGCTTTTAATACATTCTTTCTCAGAATTTCAAACACCTGTTCCAAATGCTTCGCATACTCGCTAGCTGACTTAGAGAAGATTAAAATATCACCAATGAAAACTAGCACAGACTTATTCAAGACATTGTGGAATACTCGATTCATCAAATCAACAAAATAAGCAGGAGCATTACATAAGCCGAACGACATTACTAACCATTCATAAAATATGTTTGGACCTTGGAAAGCTGTCAAAGGAACTCATTCCTTGGCAATCCGTAATTGATGGAAACCTATAGCTAGGTCCATCTTCGAGAACACTCTAGCTCCATTTAAGCAATCCAATAAATCATCAATGCGCTGTAATGGATATTTATTCTTCAACATTTGCTTATTTAAGTCTCGGTAGTCTACGCATAACCTGATAGTACCGTCTGATTTAGGAACAAATACCACATCTGCTCCCCAACTCGAGAAACTAGGTCTGATTAGACCTTTCCATAAAAGTTGTCGAGTTTGATCACTTAACTCTTCCTTCTCTTTAAACGTCATTCTTCGAATTGCAAGCACAACTGGCCTTGCATTCGAAACTAGATCGATTCTGAAGTCAATTTCTCTTCGTGGAGGCAAGCTATCAACTTCATCGATCATATTTATTATCGATGGAAAGATCATTTCCAAACGAACCTAACGGTTCAAATTTTGGGAAAATCCGATGGTCGGATCTCCCGTTATACTCATTTAAATTTGCGAGTCGAAAATGCGAACTACCGCTATTTAATTCATTTAATTTAATATATATTTTTCGTATAAAAATATAGTTCGTTAAACGACTTCCAAACTATTTAACTGACTAAATATTTGGCTAACGCTTTTAAATTTCGAAAAATTCGCCATAACCTCCTTTGTACGAAGTGCTCAGAAAAATCACAAATAGTCTGAACAGGCCCCCAATAAATCCCCATATATCAATACAACATGTGTACACTGAGGGATGTGTAAAAATAAATCATCCCAATGCCCGTGTCGGAATTAAAAATCATTGTGAACAACCATTGTGACTTGCATACCACCCCATGCCCATGTTTCGTAACTATACAAGAGTGACGTGTATGTTTTTGTCATCTGAAGACCTGTGTAGGGTTTATTATTAAATCTTGCAAATTTATTTATAGGTTTATTTTAGTCCATATCGTGTCCTTTGTTCATATTTTATCAATATGCCATATACCTGATCTCAGGTCATTTGTTCTTATCGTATAGCATCAAATAAATGAATGCAATACGGTTCACATTATATGAGCATCAAGCAGATACATGTTTATTTGGGTATGTTGGGCTATGTTATGTAGTGTAGTCCATTACCTGTTTTCTATCCTATGGTGTTTATTCAATTAATCCAAGAAAACATCACTCGCATAAAATTCACACACAGTAGTCATGAATAAATAAATCAACCACCAATGCCACTCAAGGCTCAATCATACTCCAATAAATTTAGTTGTGGAGTTTGGGCATAGAAATCAAGTGAACATCAATATAACTGATAAAAATGGTATTTTTATTTAACTAGCTAATATTCAATATAACAATGAACTGATGATAATAATGTTAAACATGATGAAATATTTTCAACCTATAGCTAGCAGTCATACAAAATCACCACATTATTACTAAAAATTCTAGTCCAAGGAGAATCCCCATAATCGTTCCCATCTCGACTAAAATAATATTTTTCAATCCTTTATTGATATCATGATAAATTATCTCATAATTTCGCAGTTAATTTCATTGTTAACTATCATCAATTTTACACTCAATCGTCAATTTTATTTGTTCAATCCCATTCACAATCTTATGATATCGGTACAGTTTTATTTATGTATATCCAATATCCAATCTACATCGCATACAATAGTTAAAAAACACATTTTTAACTAACTAAAAATTATTTTATCACTTGGTAAATTTATTTATCACTAACACTAATTGTTCTAACTTAAAAATTTATTTTCTAATGATTTAATTTCTAATCTACTCGTTTTTAAAGTGAGTTTAGATTTCTCACTGCGAGTTCCACTCCACCAATTCTTTAACACGGAAGAATGTGCCTTCGTCGAGCTTTAATGTGGTTATCCGAAGGTCCACGACACCCTAACTTTTCTCCAATGCTTGATCACGCTCGATGGAGACAAAGTTAAGCACGAACGAGATACCCCAAGGCCTTGGGTTCCGCTGTCCGGACTTAAATCGGAGAAAATAGGAGGTGTTGAAGGTGATAGGAAGGGTATTAGGCTATGAGAAGGTGGTAGGAAGGTGTAGAAATGTTTGGAAGGAGGAAAATTAGGGTTTGGAGGCTCGGAGGGGTGCTAGGGCATGGAGGAAGAAGAGGGAAGGGGGGCTGTTGCCGTCTGGGCAGTTAAAGCGCTAAGCGGTTCTATAGCGGTAGAGGTGCAAAAAGGTGCAGTGGGGATAAAGCAAGGAAATAGCGGGGATATAGCGGATGTGCAAAATGGTTTATTTGATGTGAAATCAAATATATAAAATTGGTTAAGTATCATTCTCATATTATACGTGTAGAAGAAACTAACATTAATTAATCTTATATAATGAAATCAAAGAATATCATGGTTACGCACACTACATTTGACGATTATAACAGAAATCTAAAATATATTGGATGCTTATGCCTTAAGATTAGCTCTTTACACTAACTTTATTAATATATTTTTAAAAGAGAATTAGTCAAATCAATCCCTGTAAATTAACTTTGCTAAAGCAGCTGCTAAAACAGCCTTGATTTAGCGGATGCAGCGGGAATTAGCGGGGCAAAAAGCGGATCTACTATTCATCAGTGCTAAACTGAAATAACGTAGTGGTTGAAGGGCGCTACGAGCTAAAGCAGGGATTTCGCAGGCTTTAGCGGGGCTTTAACTTCTTAGGTTGTCGTGCGTCGGCTAGGGGGCTTTTGCTTCGTGGGTAAGGTAGGGTGCGGCTAGGGGGAGGGAGTAGGGGCTAGGGTTTTCTTGATGGAGGAGGTCATTAATGTAGAAAGAAGGAGGTAGGAAGAAATGAAGGAAAGTGAAGGAGGAATGGGAGAAAAAGAATTTAAGTAAGAGATTTATCTCTCTCTCTCCCTCCGATTTCCCCAACTGCAAACTATCTCCAATTGTTACAAAATTTCTGAACAAGATAATACACGTCATTACGAATTCGACGAATCTGGTTTCGTCGAATTCTGAGTTCGTTTGACCTTCCGTTTTATTTTCCGATGTAGCTCAAGTTAGCTTCAAAAATGCGATTTTAGCGTACATTTTCTTCTTGCATGCCCTCATGCTAACTCCAAAAGTTATGAAACTTAGGATTCTTCCATTATTTGATGATACGAATCAGGAAAAAAAAGTGTCGTCGAATTCCGAGATCATTTCAATAACATTCCTTTGTAAACTGATCGTCAGTTTCTTAGCAAATGTGTTGCCTCGCACGGCCACTTACTAACTCCGTTTAACGTGAAATTTGAAATCTAGCAATGATTGATTATTCCGAATCCAATAAAAAAATCTCGGTAGATTCAGAGGTCGCTGTCAAAATTTCACTTTTTAAGGGCTAGGCAATGATTTAAAAGTCAAAATTTTAAATTCTGACGTATTTTCCGATAAAATCACATTAAAAATAATTTTTAAATTGGTTGTGAAATTTCGGGTTCTTACACTTTCTTTAATCAAAGATTGCAAGATCAATTTCTGTCGAGTCTATCCTCCAAATTCGATACTGAAAAGGTATGGTAGTGTCCCGTATAAATCGACTGGGTGTGATTGTGTCCCAGAAATCAATTGGTTGTAGGTTGTGGCTCGGAAATCAACCGAGTCTCACTGTATTGTACTCCGTAAATCAATTAGGGTGTGCCCTTGTAGCACGAAAATCAAGGATTGTAATTTGGATATTATTTGAAAAGAAATCTACATCAACCCAGCGTTGTGTGGGACTGGATGTAGGGTAACTCTGAACCAGTATAAATTCCTAGTATGTTCTTTCCTTTTAATGCTTATTATTATTATTATTATTATTTGCATCTGTGTTTGATTATTTGATTATTCATATCTATGATTTTCATAACATTCTGATATACTGAAAAAGATTTCAAGAAATCTATAAAATCCATAAAACAGTATTCACCTCCTATTTAGTGATTAGTTTTCTTAAGATCCTTAATTTGCATTCCCAACATAGGATACTCAAGATAAGTAAAAAAACGTATGCTAATAGGAGATGTTATGACTTTGAATTTGAAGTGGGAGACATGGTACTTATCAACATTTCATTTTGAGGCATGTTATGAGGTTTATTTCAATATGGAAGCTAGCACCAAGATTTTTAGGACCCTCTCCTATTTGGAAATGATCGCAAGTTAGCATATAGAGTGAGGCTTCTAGAGAAGCTGACCAGGGTGCTTGACATTTCCCATGTTTCACACTCGAGGAAGTTGTTTGCATGATTCTGCAACTGTAATGGAAATCCAATTACTTAGAAGAGTTAAAAGTTAAGTGCAGGTTTTTATCGTGTACCTACCTGCATACTAGTATAGGCATCAAAGGACTTCACAACAAAGAGATCCTTCTTGTTAAAATCCAGTAGTGAAATGACCTAGTAGAGGGTACATGGTAATATGGGAATGAGTTTCGAGATTCTTACCTATATATTTTTGGTGGTACATCTTGAATCCAATCTTGAGTTTTTCCTCAGTTAGGACCCTAGGGTAGATCTTGCGGGAATGGCAATATTTTAGGACAAGACTTACGGATGCAAGGGATGGACGTAAACCGTCATTAGGACATGTTATGGACGATGGATGCTAGTCGTTGCAAGAAGATGCTAAAGATTGCATTTCACACACTGAAGTATACACTAAGTATGATGATTAACCAAATAGGTACATGCATATTCATATCATATACATATGAATGTCTATTTCTTAATTTATATGGAAACTATATGTATGTATGTTGAGCATATGAATGTTGCATATAGATGAATGTTGAAGCACATATATGGAACTATCAGTTACCTTAATGGATTTGCATACATTTAGATGCATGCCATGATCATAATAGCATAAACAGGAAGTCAACTACATCAATGGACGGACTACTTTTTTGCATTAGATAAGTTCATATGTACTTCACGATTGCATAAAAGCTTAATTGCATTAGAAATTGTAAGGACCTTGTTTGTTGTGGAATATGTATGAGTAGATGGATGTTGAATTTATATGCTAGTCGTTAATTACATTTTTTTATCCTTGAAAATTTTGGAGATGAAATCCTTTAAGGTAGGAGGATATAACACCCTGGTTGTTTGTGAATATAATAATAAATTAAAGTCAATAAAGAAATAAAAATTAATCTTTTCATAAACATCCAAATTTGGCTATGGCGACTATGCCATTGCACTATAGTGATTTTCTGAACAATTTCTATATATAATTGGTTGTAAGTCAAGTTGTATAGAGGAGTAAAAAGAATAAGAAGAAAATATATATTAAATGGGGAAGTCGACTATTGGCTAAGGCGGTCGACCTAGCCTCTTACAATTGGAAAATCTACTATCTTAGCAATGACATGTTCGGATGGATAGATTATAAGGAGTGACCTTTTCGAATGATTGGATGATGGATGTGACATGTTCAGATGACTTGGATTGAATCCAGAGTTGATCCGACGGTAGTGAGACCCTAAATAGGACTATAAATAAACTCTAATCTCTAACCTTAAAACTTTATATATCTTCTAAATTTACAACCTACAACAAGTTTATTCATTCTTATTCTGTAACGACCGCCTTACACCATCAGTGCTCATATAACCCAATAGTGCACTTAACGGGCGCTCGATCGACGCAAGACGATTGTCAAAGGAAAGAAATAGAAGAAAAGAAGAGGAATAGAAAGGAGAAAGAATAAAATAAAAGAGAAGAGGAAGGAAGAAACACAAGATACAATCAACGAACCTGTCGTATATCTTACATCGCATAATAGTATGTGATAATAATTATAGATATAAAACATGAGTGACGGTGATAACTATATAAACCACATAATCATAGTATGTAGGTTTATAAAGTTATAGATAACAACAATAAAATTTATACAAGAGGTAAACAAACTCAACTAGCAAACTATCTCTAATAATAAATAGTCAAACTATCAAGGCTTTACAGTGTCACACAAGGGAATAAACAACAATAATATAAGTATAATAAGAAATGGGGGATCACCTCCTACTAATCCGCCTCTGTAGCTCTAAATGATGCTTACATTTGTTACCTAGCCTACTCATCGGCATCGTTGACGAGTACCCAAGGTAATAAGAGGAAACATAAAACCATGGGTCAGACAATAGTCTAGTGTGAGCGATAATCAAATCCCAAAATATTGTACAAGTCGTAATAGTATAAGATACATAGGGTATGGATAATCATTCCAGACCTAACCCTACACCCACAAAGTTAACACATATAGGAATATATACTACTTTATTATCATCATCATCATCGGTGTATCCTACGTCTAATTATTACAGGTGTCCAGATATCTGCATCAGAGATATATGTTTCATATGACATCCCCAAGGTAATAAATAATTATGAAAACATAGAATCCATCATTTATCCTCATATTTACTCTCATCGTGCATTGGATACACGATAGCACTCAATTTCCATGATACTTGAATCCATGCCACTCAGTAGTTAAGGGCCTACATTGTACCCACGTGCACAACTCAAGGTAAGGACCCCATCCAAGTGAATGCCATATATCTTTCGTCGTGAAGATAAAGAATCGACGTGGCTCCAGATGGACATCATATCCACTACATCCTCTTTACGAGTAATCACTAAAACTCTAGTAACCATGATCTCTTCGCACATGTCATCCTCAGTAGAACCTATAATTTGGAACTAGTCCTATGACTTTCAATGGGGAGTCCTCGGTCAGGACTAGGCATAAACAACCGACATGTTATCAAGCTCAAGCACACACCCCCAACCTTCTCTAGTAGCTTCATCTTCAATTCACCATCGTCTACTCTGTGTCTCATGAAACAACCATCCATTGTCAAAGACTTACTTCCCATTATGGAATCACCATTGCCAAATGACAAATCACTATTTTAAAGCACCATGTTTTTGCCTCACACCAAAACAACTAGTGGAAGAGCCATCATTTGAAACCACTATCAAATGAACCATCATATTATGGTCCTCAAAATCGAACTATTGTTCACATCAAATTAGCTAAAGCGGCCAACATCAATAATAGTACAACAAACACTTCACATAATCGATAACGACGATTCCAATCATGTATTTAATAAAAATTGGTTAAATACACATCAAGCAAATGCATTCAAAGTTCTTCCTAAAATCTAGGCTCATCGTTAAATCTATCATCCATCTTCAAATCAGTAGCCAAGCTCAGTATTGCTCCATCATCGAATCTATAGATATGCTTCAATTAGTTATGCTTCAATGCTCCTTTGTCTTTAAATTGGCTTATACGCTGTGATAATCCTTCGCTAATTTAGCTCATTTGTTTGAGTCTATTATCACTTGTGCGCTCAATCAATATACACACATGTGTGTGTTCGATTGGTAAGCACCATACCCTAGCAAATGAGTTTTTCCTAGTCCTAGCTCGCATACGAACGACATTTTCAACCATACTACACAAAACAAACAACGATGGATCAATACTGAGTTAATCGACTCAGTACCAAGTTATTTTATTGGGTCAAATGATGTTGGAACTTTTGGACAATGGAGTTGAGGTTTTATAAATCGTGCTATCGAGTTGTTCTGTTGGGTCCAATGGGAGTAGAACATTTAGGCAATGGAGTAAAGGTTTTATAGACCATGCTGGAGATGGTGGCTCATTCACATCAAAGATGGATGATAATGTAACAACAAGATAATTATTATGTATCTTTGGTTGGTGACTTTTGAAGGGGTTAGGTATCAAAGATAATAGTTCGATAAAGGAGGGATCCATGATTCAGAACGTGAAGGGTTCATGGATAATGGAGCTGGATTAAACAGTTAGGAGGCTTTGAATGTTTATGCAAGTGAATCATTGGTAACTCAGAGTGTTTTCTTTTGAACCAGAAGAAGAGGTATTATAACCGGGGACGTCCATAGATCTACGTAAAGATGTATATCCTTGACTAATGACTTTGGGTTTAGTGTCTAGCTTGGGCTATGAGACACATATCTAGTTTTGAGTTACATGATAGGGGAGTAAACTGAAAAATAAGATTTTCATTAGTCCCTGATAGTGTGGTCGTACAAATTATCTTACATTTATGACAGATGGAGTATAAGTTAGGATTGCTTGATGGATACTGTGGTTGTTTTGATTGCTTTCTTTAGTAGTCTGTCACTAAAAGATATCACGAAGATTAAATGTTGCGGATAAGGAAATACCGGCGCCTAACATTCTATTTTATGTATGGCATCTTTATGATATAGTAGGGTAGAGCGCGCGCGCATATATATATATATATATACACACACACACTCACACACCAGTGATGGTCTATTTAGTTATTATTGGTGTCAGTGAAATAGGGTGGCTATAAGAGCCAATTATTTGTTCTGAATGTAGCCTATGACCCAGCTTATTTAGAATGCTAAGTTCAAAATTCTAGTTGATGAACTATGGACTTTAAATGCTAATGGTTGAATGTAAAACTCTGAATAATCTTTATTTATTTGCATTCTAAACATTTGTTTAAAGTTAATAATTATTTTCTTTTTACAAAATAAATTCATTTTATATTGACTAGTTCTTAAATAAAGATCACAAGAGTTTAAATTTAAATGCTTTAAAGTAATAAAGTTTGAGTATTAGAAAAAGTCGTAAAAGCGTTTATTTTTTACGATTACTTTTCAAAATTATCTATGAAAATTTTTATGTTTGAAATTATGATTTCCAAAAGCAATAAAATTTTATACTTTTATTTATACTTTTGGAAATTCTGATTGAAAAGGTAGTTTTCAAAAAATTTAATTCTAGAAATTCAAACTTTGGAGTTTAATTTTAAAAGTTAGAATTTCTAGAAATGTAAAATTTAGAAGTACGTTGGATTTTGAAAATTTAGTATTTCAAATGTAAATACTAAATATTGAATTCCCTTTTCTAGATTTTTTTATAAGGCTATAAAGAGAACAAACTTTCAATCAACATCATTCAAAGCTAAAATCAAACCATATAAAAGTTTTTAATAATTACGTGTGAATTAATGGTTTTAAGTGGAGGTGAGTGACATTTGGTTAGAATCAATTTAACCAACCGAGCTGTTCTATTTTGATCGATTCGGTTTGGTTTTGAAGCTAAATTGATTTGGGTTCGATATGAAAAATGATTTTTTTTCCAGTTATCAGTTTAATTGAATTAACAAAGTTTTTACCATATTATCCAATTTTGTGGTAATGTAATACTTCAAATAATTGGTTTAGTAATAATATGGAACAACATCGCCATCTTCTATCAAAAGCTCAAACGTCTCAAATCCTACCTTAAATCTTGCAACACTAATGTCTTTAAGAGTATTTTTGATCGCATCTGATCGGCGGAGGAAGCCCTTTTCCTAATTGAGTGTGATTTTGATGAAGATCCATCTGCCTTTAACAGAGAAAACTAGGACCTGGCCCAGGTTGCTTTCAACTCTGAGCCTAGTATTGAAATTGGCTTTCTTTGCTATAAGGCCAAGATCAAGTGGGTCATTGACGGCGACTCCAATTCGTAGTTTTTTCATTCATCTGTCAAAAAGGAAAGGAAAGTTATCTCCATTATCCATATTCGTCCCTCTGATCTTCAATGGTCTCTTCCCCGTCAGAAGTTGAAGAGGCACTCATTTCTCACTTTCGATCACTCCTAGACTGCCCTTCTACCAACCACTACTCTCCCGAGGTTTTGTCTCATATTCCTTGCCTTGTTCTTCAGTCTAAAGCTCATGGTCATTTCTGCCCCTCCTTCGTTTGATAAGATCCATTCGACGATTTTCTCGCTCAGTAAAGATAGAGCGAGCGGCCTTGATCGATTCAATGACACCTTCTACCGCATTACTTGGGGCGTCATTCACACTGATTTCTCTCTTGCAACTGAGTATTTCTTTTCAGGGGGCTGCCTCCTGAAGAGTTGAACTTCTACTAACCTCGTTCTTATTCTGAAAATTGAGAACCCTCAGAGCTGTTCTGACTTCTGTTCAATTAGTCTTTGCAATTTCTCAAATAAAATCTTTCGAAGATCTTGGCTTCATGGCTTGCACCGCTCCTAGACAATATCATTTCTTCTGCTGAAGCAGGTTTTATCAAGGGTAGATTTATCACCGATAACATCCTTCTTGCACTAGAATTGATTTCTATGACGACCGCCCACAACACCCGCAATTGATAAGAGGAATAATGTGCTGTAAGATGTGCACGGCAGTTGTGGACAATCATCAAGGTAGATAAAGATCATCGGAACCTGTCGTAAAACTCACAACGCAAGTATAAAATATAATAAAACATATACAATAGGTATTAATAGTGAAAACAATTGCACGGAAACTGGAACCTCCCATCAGAACCAAAAGGATATCCATACAAGTTAAGTCATATCAATTTTCTATACCATAGTCCTCACTACATCCCTCAGAGTGTATCATCTAAATGACAGCGAAAATAGAAATACTAGATAGTAATAAATTGATACGTAAGCCTCCAGCTCACCATCGATCAACATCATCGTCTCGCCAAACTATCACCTGCCACCTGCTACTCAGTCTGCCCATCCACAACCGGATGAACAACCCAAGGTAATAAGAAGGAAACATAAAACCTTGAGTTAGGAAATAGTCTTAGTGAGCAATAAAACAACTAACAAACTTCATCAAATAATGTATACGAGAATAGGTAGATTTACCAACCACTACCCAATACTAGAGAAGAACTCACATCCTTCTTCCCCACATCCGACAGTGATAACCTTTACAACCCATACATCCAAAATAAACAACAATTCATCCATGGAAATTAGAACAACCATCAATAGTGGCACTCAAAGCATCCAGATTAGATAGGTCTCACGTAGACAATCCTAATCGAGTTTAACATCCCTCAAGCACTATCCCCAGAGGCCTAAACCAATATCAGTCAAGCACTCAAGGAACATCTCCCTCGATGTTGGATAATCCACTTGAGATGGTATAAACAAAGCATCTAAACATCCATGATAGACTCTGGCTATCATCCCCAACCCTGCTTTGATACCATCGTTAATCGTATGACGACCCATCATGACGGCCGTATGTTAAGGGCTAATGGTAACCCCAGTTCTAGCACAACTTCATACGCCATCATGACTCGTATGTTTGTCTTCTCAAATCTCGACATATATGTACTTCATGATACGAGGCCCTTCATGACTGCCCAAAGTACCTTTGCTTTGAGCCTGCTAGAACTTACGATAACGATAATATCTCGGCCTTCGCATCTCTAGTCATCATCACTGGCGACTATTCTCAAGCTCAAGTGCCATTAGAGCAATCATTATCCACAACCCAACACCTTTGAGTTGTCTTCCTATTTGTTGTTTTTCACCGATCAACAAACACGTTACATCACTTCAGACACCCTCTTCTGGATTCTCGTCGAAGCCATCATCATCATCGAACCGAACAACATCAATATAAGGTTCAATATAATCCCTAGCATCCACACACATTTGCTAAAGAGACAAACCACAGCACTTAGGCCATCAACCACAGCGTTTTAGAAGCACTGACAAAAACCCTCCTATCTACTGGCCGACCGACCCAATCCAACCAGGAGCGACCGACCAGGAGAGATGCATGACCGACCAGCTCTTGTACTTCTATTTGTATTGCATTTGTACCACACGTGTACTTCTTGCTCGACCAACCACCTGCTTGACCTGTACACTTCTTCTCGAGCTAACCATGCTCGACTGACCCAGTGCCACGTGCGACCAACCCTTTCACTTTACCATTTCCAGGCTTTACGACCGACCCGATAGGACCGACTAGGTATGGACCGACCCCCTTGCTCAACCATAGGCTCGCTCGACCGACCCTGTTCATTTCTGCTTGATCACTCTACTACGTGCGACCGATCCCCGATCCTTTCTTTTCCCCCGACCGACCAAGCTAGCTTGTTCCCCAAGCCAGAGGCGACCGACCGACTGGGAGTGCGCGACCGACCAGGACCTGAACGACCCTAAACCTGCACTTCACCAATGCGACTCCAATTTCGACCAAAACTCCTCTAATCAACACAATCGATGAAATATACTCATCCGATTCATTCAATACAACCACAAGCATCTTACGAAATCAATAATAACAACAATATGACAATTCCATCAATAATTATATAAAATTCACTAAAGTCACCATAAATGTACATATGAACGAAACTATAGATCTAACTTGCATAATCATATGGAATAACATAGAAATTACTGGTTTAAACTTACTAAATTGGATCCCATGGTGATTCATACGAAATTGGACTTATAATGGTATAGATCTATGGTAAAACACTTGAATTTGATGAAAAACATAATCAAACATTCATATACTTCATTGAATCCATGTGAGAGATGCAAACCACTCACTGATTCTCACAAACAAGCTAAAATCAATGTAATAAGATTCCGGATAGCAAGCACTTCACACCAAACCCCTTGATTCGATGAATTCTTGCTTCAATTGATGTAGATCTAGCCTCCAATGGTGTAGATCTATGATTTCCCTCCTTAGATTTTGTTTTTTAATAATGGAAAGGTGTTAGAGGAAGGAGGAACACAAGGCCACCAAATGAGAGAGTGGGAGAAGTAACCTATTCTCCATACCCCTCACCCCTTATTTATAGCTTCCACCAGCCCACTAATGGGCCTTCCCCAATTTAGCCCATTGTGGCTCTTAAAACCTGAATAACCAACTGAAAAACCTTAAAACAACGATTTCTCCCAAACCGCTAAGCCAATTCTTTAGTATAACCACTCTACAGAAAGGCAATCATCATTTCCTTTCCAATGGCACATGTCTCACCTTATGATTCGACCTAAGTCAAAAGTTATGCCATGTACAAGACTGACAGGGGCAAAATGGTCACAAACAAAATTGGTAAAAATTATGGACATGTCTCACATCCCCATAAGCAACATATTAAAAGATGAGAATGATCCAGCCCTCAGGGAATAAAATAAAAATATTTTACGATCATTTGATATGTAAAATACAGGCTGTTACATTCTTCCCCCTCTCCCCTTAAGATTTTCTCCCCCGAAATTCCTAACAAACACAAGCAACCACAACAATCCCGCATGCCTATCATCCTTAAGAAGCCAATTCTATCATCCAAACTAGCAACCATCAAGCCATGCATCCATAGCCTTATCCTAGCACACAGAATTCTGTCAAACAACAACAAGATACAATGATATAACGATGATATGATATCAAATGGTCCTACCGACGAAGAGTTCTGGATGAGTTTCCTTCATGCTCTCTTCCGTCTCCCACGTACAATCATCGCCATCTTCACTTCATTGTACCTTGACTAGCTTAACTGTCTTCCTCCTAAGTTGTTTCATGTCATTCCCCACAACACGAAGTGGCTTACGAGATCTCATGACTGCAGTCTCGACTTCTAGGTCTCCATACTGCTCTAGAGATACCATAACATTTGAATCATGCACGAACTTCCGTAGAAACGACACATGGAACACATTATGCACACTCGACATCTTCTCAGGTAACTCCAATCTATATGCGAGCTTTCCAATTCGCTCGACTATCAGAAATGGTCCAACAAACCTTGGAGATAACTTTCTTTTATTTATGAATCGAACCACATGCTTCAACGGCGAAATCTTCACAAAAACCATGTCGCCAACGTCTAATTCCAAATCCTTTCGACGCTTATCATCATAACTCTTTTGGCGATCTTAGGCTACCTTTATTCGTTGTCGAATGATCTCGATACAATCCGAGGTTTCTCTAATCATCTCAGGCCCAAGTATCAACTCATCTCCAGTTTCTAACCAATAAGCCGGAGAATTGCACAGCCTTCCATACAACGCCTCGTATAGTGCCATCCCAATGCTAGACTGGTAGCCATTGTTATATGTAAACTCAACTAGATGTAGATGGTCTTCCCATGATCCTCCGAAGTCTAACACACAAGCCCTTAGGAGATCTTCTAAAACTCGATTTAACCCTCTCGGTTTGACCATCAATTTGGGGATGATAAGTGTACTTAAACACAACTCGGTTCCCAAAGCTTCCTGCAAACTCTTCCAAAATCCACTTGTAAATAATGGATCTCGGTCACTACTATGCTCTTCGGGATACCATGGAATCGAACGATCCATTTCACATAAAGTTCAACCAATTTTAATGTCGTCCTAGTCGACTTAACAGGAATGAACCTTGCACTTTTGGTCAAGCGATCCACGATGACCCAAATCCCTCTATTTCCTGCCCTGGTTCTAGGTAGTCCATCGATAAAATCCATTGAAATCTGCTCCCACTTCAACGTAGGAACTTCCAATGGCTGAAGCAATCCACTCGGCTTCTTCTGTTCAGCTTTTACTAACTGACAGTTCATGCATTTGGAAATGAATTTTCCAATATCCCACTTCATCCCCTCTCTGTAGTAGATTCGCTTCATGTCCTGATACATCTTATTGCCACCGGGATGAATCGTCAACTTCGAGTGATGACATTCCCTCAGAACCTCATCTCTCAATCCATCAATATCGAGCACAACTAGTTGCCCTTGCTTTCGAAGCTAACCTTCTTGATCGACTACGAACTCTTTATTCTCTGGTTCCAGCTTCTGGATAAACTCGACAAGCTTTGCATCTCGCTTTTGGCTCCTTCCAATCCTTTCGATAAGAGTAGGTCTTATCGATAATCTTGCCAACATTTCAGGTTCCAACTCATTCTGAAAACATCGATCCCAGACTTACATGTCTTCGACTTAACGCATCAGCCACTGCGGTGCCTTTGCCAGGAGTATAGACAATACCAAAATCATATGATGCTAGAAACTCCAACCATCATTGCTCCCGAAGATTCAAATCCTTTTGGGAGAAAAGATACTTCAACGACTTGTGATCGATAAACAACTCTAATCGTACTCCCAATAGGTAATGTCTCCACATCTTTAGAGCAAACACAATCGCTGCCAACTCCAAATCATGAGTTGGATAATCCTTCTAATGTGGCTTTAGTTGTCGACTCGCATAGGCCACAACCTTATCCTTCTTCATTAGCACTGCTTCAAGCCCTATACCACATGCATCGGTGTATACCACCATCTCTTCATTCCCACTTGGAATGGTCAACACAGGAGCACTTGCCAGTTTCTCCTTCAGGATTCCAAAAGCTTGCTCACACTTTACATCCCAGGTGAACACTTAGTTCTTCTTCGTGAATCATGTTAATGGTGCAACTATCTTGGAGAAATCCTTGATAACCCGTCGGTAATAACTAGCCAACCCAAGGAAACTTCTCACATATGTCGCATTCTTGGGTCTATCCCAATCTTGGATTGCTACCACTTTAGTCGGGTCAACCGCTATCCCATTTCCAGAAACTACATGGCCTAAGAATCTCACTTCGCTCTTCCAGAAGTGATACTTCGAAAATTTAGCTCTCAGCTGATGCTTTCATATGATTTCCAGCACAACTCTCAAGTGCATCTTATGTTCTTCCTCATTCCGGGAGTAAACCAGAATATCATCCATGAACACAAGCACGGACTTATTCAGCTGATCTCTGAGTACCCTATTCATAAGATCTACGAAATATGCTGGTGCATTAGTCAACATAAATGGCATCACTAACCATTTGAAGAAACCAGATGGTGTCCTAAAAGCATTGTTCTGCACACTATCCTTTGCCACCCTCAACTAGTGGAACCCCGTTGCCAAATCCATCTGAAAAAACGCTTTGCCTTCGTGAAGCTGATCGAACAAGTCATATATTCTTGGCAACAGATACTTGTTCTTATTAGTCACCTTGTTTAGCTCACAATAATCCACACACAATCTTAACGAGCCATCCGCCTTGGTTACAAACACCACTGATGCACCCCATTCGGAAACACTTATTCGAATGAATCCTTTTCCCATAAGGTCACAAACTTGCACCTCTAACTCTCGTTGTTCCTTAGGCGCCATCCTCCTAAGAGGCATAACAACTGGTCTAGCACCCTCGACCAAATCGATCCTAAACTCGATCTCATGATGTGGCAGCAATCCTTTGACCTTGTCAAAGACATCTTCATACTCATTAGCGATCAGCATAGTTGACAAGTCTTCTTGTGGAATTCCACGTGCATATAGATAACTCACGAAGACCCCATCTTCGCGCTTACATCTAATCAACACCTTTTGCCATTCCACATCCCCGACTCTCACCTCTAGCTTCTCGCAATTCAACCTTACCGCATATCTCTTGAGCCGATCCATGCCCAAGATAACCCTGAATCCAGCGAAGTTAAGAACAAAACAATCGCACACGAAAGAGCAGCCATGACTCGATAACACTAAACCACGACATATCATGCACAAACCGGATGAACCCCAACTGGATTAGCCACGATCAATGGTATATCACAAATCTCGGGTTCCAAACCCAATCGACATACAAGTTCATTGCAAATGAATGAATGTGATGCTCTAGTATCAAAAAGTACACGAACTGAAACACCTCGGATAGAAAGAGTACCTTGCACCATGACACCCTTTCCCTTATCCTCAGCAGTAGGAGCTCTTGAAGAAGAAGGCGCGGCATCCAAAGTGTATGCCTTCACAACCTGCTTGCTCTTACCTGATTCTGGACAATCCTTCTTGAGATGCCCAGGCTTGCCACAATTGTGACACTTCCTCTCAACTATTAGATTTTTGCACTCGTTAGCAAAATAGCCTTTCCGCTGGCAGGTATAGCAAACTGACTCACTCTTGGGTTTCTTTTGGTCATTCTTCCCTTTCTGTTGTTGTTGCTTCCTTTACTTATTGTTACCACCTTGCTGTGGTTTCTGAGCTTCCTTGGCTGCAGCAACAACATTTGCTTCCTTAGGAAACAAGCTCTCGTGACGAACAACTTTCTCCACGAGTTTCTCAAATGAATCATCAAGATGATCCACCAACGGCTTTCCAATATAGGCATCCAGACCCATGAAGAACTTCTCGTTCTTCTAATAAGGTGTATCAATGTATGAACGAGCATATCGGGACAAGGCCTCGAAATCAGAAATATAGTCAAGCACAGAACGACCATTCTGTTTCAGCTCTATGAACTTTTTAAATAAGGCTAACTTTTGAGCAGTGGAGATAAAATTTTCTTTGAACTTAGCCTGGAACTGCTCCCATGAAATCTCTTCCTCTGGTGTCTCAAGTTAACTGAATTCCACCATTCCATGGCCCTGCCTTGCAGCTGCCTTGATGTAAGTTTCCTCTTATTTGCATTATCCAAACTTAAGTCTCCAAAGATACGAACACGAGAATCCATCCCCCTATGAACCTCTTCAGCTGGCTCAATTCCTTTGAATGGCTTTCCTCCTAGAGATGTATAATCTTTGCAAAATCCACAACCCTAGGCAACTGAACTCCTACATCTACCGTGGCTGCCACTGGAGCAGGCACCCTTCGCATGAATGCCTCCATCATGGCTTCAAACATGGTAGGGTAGTCTGGTTCACCACCATATCCCTCTCCCGTACTAGCTCCCCTAGTAGTGTTTCTTGTTGTTCGTCTACTCATTCTAAATCTGCAATTTAGAATAATTAGCCACTTTCAAGAAAAACTGCCACTACTACTATATATGCTAATATATAGTAAGAATCCAACTAAAATCTACAATTACGTCTCTCATATGTAATTATGTCTTCGAACTTTGGTTAAAATCATTAACCAGAGCTCTAACACCAAATGTGACGATCGCCCACAACACCCGCACTTAATAAGATGAATAATGCACTGAAAGATGTGCACGACAGCTATGGACGATCATCAAGGTAGATAAAGATCATCGGAAACTGTCATAAAACTCACAGCGCAAGGATAAAATATAATAGAACATATACAACATGTATTAATAGTGAAACACAATTGCACAGAAACTGAAACCTCCCATCAGAACCAAAAGGATATCCACACAAGTTAAGTCATATCAATTTTCTGTACAATAGTCCTCACTACATCCCTCAGAGTATATCATCCAAATGACAGCGGAAATAGAAATATTAGATAGTAATAAACTGATACGTAAGCCTTCAGCTCGCCATCGATCAGCATCCTCATCTCACCAAACTTTCACCTGCTACTCAGTCTGCCCATCCACAACCGGATGAACAACCCAACGTAATAAGAAGGAAACATAAAACCTTGAGTCAAACAATATTCTTAGTGAGCGATAAAACAACTAATAAATTTCATCAAATAAAGTATATGAGAATAGGTAAATTTACCAATCACTACCCAATACTAGAGAAGAACTCACACCCGTCTTCCCCACATCCGACAGTGATAGCCTTTACAACCCATACATCCAAAGTAAACAATAATTCATCCATGAAAATTAGAACAACCATCAATGGTGGCACTCAAAGCATTCAGATTACGTAGGTCTCACGTAGACAATCCTAATCGAGTTTAACATCCCTTAAGCACTATCCCCAGAGGCCTAAACCAATATCAATCAAGCACTCAAGGAACTTCTCCCTCGACGTTTGATAATCCACGTGAGATGGTATAAACAAAACATCCAGACATTCAAACATCCATGAAAGACTTCGGCAATCACCGCCAACCCTACTTTGAAATCATCGTTAATCGTATGACGGCCCATCATGATGGCCGTATGTTAAGGGCTAATGGTAATCCCAGTTCTAGCACAACTCCATACGCCATCATGAATCGTATGTTTGTCTTCTCGAATCTCGACAACTAGGCCCTTCACGACTGCCTAAGGTACGAGGCCCTTCATGACTGCCCAAAGTACCTTTGCTTTGAGTCTGCTAGAACTTATGATAACGATAATCACTCAGCCTTCGCATCTCTAGTCGTCGTCGTCGTCGGCGACTATTCTCAAGCTCAAGTCCCACTAGAGCGACCATTATCCACAACCCAACACCTTTGAGTTGTCTGCCTATTCGTTGTTTTTCACCGATCAACGAACACATCACATCACTTCAGACATCCTCATCTGGATTCTCGTCGAAGCTATCATCATCATCGAACCAAACAACATCAATATATGGTTCAATATAATCCATAGCATCCACACGCATTTGCCAAAGAGACAAACCACAACACTTAGGCCATCAACCACAGCGTTTTAGAAGCATTGACAAAAACCCCTCCTATCTACTGGCTGACCAACCCAATCCAACCAAGAGCGACAGACCAGGAGAGATGCACGACCGACCAGCTCCTGTGCTTCTACTTGTACTGCATTTGTACCACACATGTACTTCTTGGTCGACCAACCACCTGTTCGACCAGCACATTTCTTCTCGAGCTAACCTCGCTCGACCGACCCAGTACCACGTGCGATCAACCCTTTCACTTTACCATTTCCAGGCTTCACGACCGACACGATAGGACCGACCAGGTATGGACCGACCATCTTGCTCAACCATAGGCTTGCCCGAATGACGTTGTTCATTTCTGCTCGAGCACTCTACTACGTGCGACCGATCCCTGTTCCTTTCTTTTCCCCCGACCGACTAGGCTGGCTTGTTCCCCAAGACAGAGGCGACCGACCGACCAGGAGTGCGCGACCGACCAGGACCTGATGACCCAAAACCTGCACTTCGCCAATGCAACTACAATTTTGTCCAAAACTCCTCTAATCAACACAATCAACGAAATATACTCATCCGATTCATTCAATACAACCATATACAAGCATGTTATGAAATCAATAATAACACCAATATGACAATTCCATCAACTTATATAAGATTCACCAAAGTCGCCATAAATGTACATATGAACGAAACTATAAATCTAACTTGAATAATCATGCGGAATAGCATAGAAATTACTAGTATAAACTTAGTAAATTAGATCCTATGGTGATTCATATGAATTTGGACTTATAATGGTATAGATCTATGGTAAAACACTTGAATTTGATGAAAAACATGATCAAACATTCATATACTTCATTGAATTCATGTAAGAGATGCAAACCACTCACCGATTCTCAAAACAAGCAAAAATAAATGTAATAAGATTCTGGACAGCAAGCACGTCGCACCAAACCCCTTGATCCGGTGAATCCTTGCTTCAATTGATGTAGATCTAGCCTCCAATGGTGCAGATCTTTGATTTCCCTCCTTAGATTTTGATTTTTAATGGTGGAAAGGTATTAGAGGAAGGACGAACACAAGGCCACCAAATGAGAGAATGAGAGAAGTAACATTTTCTCCATACCCCTCACCCCTTATTTATAGCTTCCACCAACCCACTAACAGGCCTTCCCAATTCAGCCCATTGTGGCTCTTAAAACCTGAACAGCCAACTGAAAAACCTTAAAACAACGATTTCTCCCAAACCGCTGAGCCAATTCTTTAATGTAACCACTCTACAAAAAGGCAATCATCATTTCCTTTCCAATAGCACAGGTTTTGCCTTCTGATTCGACCTGAGTCAAAAGTTATGCCCTGTACAAGACTGACAGGGGGAAAATGGTCACAAACAAAATTGGTAAAAATTATGGACATGTCTCACATCCCCATAAGCAACATATTAAATGATGAGAATGATCCAACCCTTAGGGAATAAAATAAAAATATTTTACGATCATTCGATACATAAAATACGGACTGCTACAGTTTCTCAAGTAGATAAGAAGGTTTATGGCTCTAACGTTGTCATCAAGCTCGATATGACCAAAGCTTATGATCTCATATCTTGGCATTTCCTTATTCGCGCTCTCCGCGCTTTCGGTTTCCCCGAACCGCTTGTTTGACCTCATCCGGCGTCCTATCTCTAACTATTAATCTCGGTTCGGGTTAACGGTGTTGCCAATGGCTTTTTCCCTTCGCGAGAAGGATTGCATTAAGGAGATCCTTTATCTCCTATTCTTTTTCTTATTATGGCTGAGGCATTGGCCCAAGGGATCCATTCCCTTACAATCGATGGCCAAATTAAGCACTTTGGCATTCCTCATAGGTGCCTGGTCATGTCGTCCCTGTCCTTCGCCAATTCATGCATCGTCTCTTTTCTTTTCTTCATCTTTATGAACAATGTTCGGGATTATTGGTTAATGTTGCAAAGAGCTATTTTGTTGCTTCTAGATTCTCTAACGCTAGGAGATCAGAGTGGATATCTTCTTTTATTGGTTTTAGGTAGATCAGTCTCCCCATTATTTATCTTGGTACCGAGCTTTATCATACCCATAAGATCAACTCTCTATTCGACCCCCTAAATGATAAAGCCAGGGAAAATTTCCAAGTGGAGTTCTGTCCTTCTTTCCCCAGCGGGAAGGCTAATTCTCATCAAATCTGTGCTTGATTCTATTGGGCCTCATGGTTTCGCAACAATGATGCCTACAATGGCATTCTTTCGGTCCTACAGATCTCTAGCTTTGTCATTTTTGGGGTTAGTACAGACGACATCCAAAACCACCATTAGGTTTCCTGAGATATCGTCTGACTTCCTAGACGAGGGAGGATTAGGGTTACGTAAGACTGAGGATGTGTGTATGGCTTATGCTTGTAAGCTTTGTGCTCGCTTTAGAGCCGACGACTCCTTATGGGACACTTTCCTTCACGCAAAGTACCTATGGCTACTTGTAACACCCTACATTTTTAATAATAAAAATAATCTGAATAACTACAGAAATAATTATTAATGAAAAATATATACTTTTTTGAAATTATCGGAATATGGCTTCGAAACATATACCATTGCGTTCATGGCAATTTTCTTATTGATTTACATATATAATTTGTCCCAAACACAACACTAGAAGAAGGTACTTGTAGTAGTTAATAGCATTACAAAATTAATTTATAACAGTTATAACCATTACTAAAGGATGCGTGGCAAATTGTTGTCATGGAAATTGTAACGATTATAACCGTTAGATAGTAGATAGGTTATAACGCTTGAAATTGTTATAAAATATATTTTTACAATACTTATAACCGTTGCAACTAATAAAATTATCGCATATATAACTATTACAAAATTCATCTATTATTATAAATTTTTTCATAGTTATAACTATTATAAAATTTAAACTTATAACGATAATAACCGTCGGTAGATTCCTAAACCATATAACGAACCTACATCAATTGATTTCTTAAAGCATGTAACATTCAGAATATACGACAACTAATTTCATAAAGCATACAATAATAAGAATATACAACAACATATAATATAAAAATATCCCAAAGCATATACATCATTATATCGCAATTCATTTCGTAAACAAAATTTCATTGCAACAAATATTGAAATATCACGATTTAACGCACGACTATTCATTAAACATAACAAACATTAGATATCGAAATACGTAAATCTAGTTTTAAGTATCAATACCCAGAAACTAAGTGACGAGCATAACAAATTAAGGAGCTTATACAAAACGTAAACGATAACTGAGCCAAATTATAAACCCATCATCGACCATATCAGATAGCGTATGCATACCATTTTGCGGTGCATCAAAAACTTGTATTTCCGGATCCAAAACTTACTTCGCCCAGACAGCTTTCTCTCCTTTTACTGCAGCTCTATAGTGACAAAGTTTTATTCCCCTTGATTATATTCAATTGAAATATATTTTTCATGTCAAATTTACTTGTAAATATTTATTTGATGTCCTTAGAGTGTGTGTCCAATGCACATATTAAAATAGCAAAAATATTATCTTATAGTAAAAAAAGAAACTGTATTTGAGTCTTCAACATCTCATTTTCATAGGATGTACTAAGCAATTTATTAGTTCATAGACTCTATTAATTAAAAAGTGCTTAATGGATTAGATTTTGAGTTGCTTTTTATAATTGAGTCGAACAGATTTCATGCGATGCATAGAAGATGAGTGCAAATGTATTACCCGGTAAGGATTGCATTGGCTCTAATTAGTTTATGGGAACATAAATATACAATTTCAGCATATGCAGATTAGAGCTGGAATTATGAGAATATAAATATACAATCTAGATAAACTCAAAGCATCTACCTATTCAAGATTCAATTCAAGCATAGTTTCCGTGACGACCGCCTGTAACTCCCGCACTTAATAAGGGAAATAATGCGGTGAAAGACGTGCCAGACAGCTATAGACGATCATCAAGGTAAGATAACACATGTGCGACCTGTCGTATAACTCACAGTGGAAGGATAAAATATAATGGAACATATACAACATGCAATAATAGTGAAGCATATTTGAGAAGAAACTTGAACTTTCATAACAACTAGAAAGAATACTCATACATCTTTGGATTACAACATAAGTGTCTGTACAAATTCACTTCACTGCAACACTCATAGTTAATCATCACACAACGGAAAAAAACAAATATTGAATAGTAAAAAGTAATACGCCAGCCTCCTGCTCGCCACCGCACACTTCCTCGCCTTACCAGGCTATGCTACCTGTAACCTGTTACCCAGTCTGCCCATCCAAAACCGGATGGACAACCCAAGGTAATAAGAGGGAAACATAAAACTTTGAGTTAGACAACAGTCTTAGTGAGCAAAAAAAAAACTATCTAATATCATCAATAAAATATATGAGAATAGGTAGATTAACCAATCAATCTACAAAAACACCAGAAAAGAACTCAACCCCATCTTCCCCACATCTTAGCCTTTACAAACAAGCATTTGGAAACAACTATACATCCATGGAAATCAGAAGTAACCAAGCAACAATGATCATGGCAACCAATTATATATCTCATATAAACCATCCTAATCGAGTTCAACATCCCTCAAGCACAAACCCCACCAACATTAGACATGCATCCAAGAAACATCTCCTTCGACTTCATACAATCTATGTGAGACGGTACAAGCAAAACAATCAACATTCATGACTGACACTGGCTATTACCGATAATCCTGCTTTGAAACCATCGTTAATCGTATGACTGGCCAAACACCTTGCCAACAACTATCAAGGGCTAATGGTCAACCCCGATTCTAGCAAAAACTCCATACGCCTTTCAACGATACATATTTAGGTCTTTTAACGATACCCAGGGTGCTCGACCATACAACCTATCTTTTAGACATCTCTATTATACCCTTGCTTTGATCCTGCTAGAACCTACGACAACGATAATCTCTCAGCATTCAATATCTCTAGTCATCCAACCTGATGACTATTCATAGCTCAAGTAGCCCCCTCGAGCAACCATGATCCATCAACTCATCACTTCAAGTCTTCTTCACATTTCAATGACCAACGAACGCATCACAACACTTCAAACATTCTTATCTGAATTCACGTCGAAGCTACAACCACGTCGACTCAAAAACAAGCTTCGTTGGTCGATACTGCATTTCATAGCATTTCCAGCTTTTTCGCTATGAAAAACTGGCCATAATGTCAAAACAGCCTTTTGCAGCGTTTGTGAAATGCTATTATATCTCGTGGTTCAATTCTACCTCAATCAGTTGTGAAAACTAAGCAAAACATCAAAATTGGCTTTCATAATGTTTTTGGAATGCTACTATATGTCTATTTCAATTCTGGCACTCCCTGGTACTCCCTGGCACTTGGCACTGTCATTTGGCACTCTGGCGCTTGGTACTGTAAAAAAAGTGTAAATCCCCAGCGCGCACCTTGGAAAATCACTAATTTTATCATGAGCAACACGTTTGGCACTTGGTACTTTGGCACTTGGTACTCTGGCATTTAGCACGATCCATAGATGCACGATTCATGCTATGAAAACTGTCAGATCCAAGGAAATTGCACGATCCTTAGCATTTCGCACAATCCATGCTACGAAAACTGCCGGATCCATGAAAATTGCACGATCCACAGCATTTCACACTATCCATGCTACGAAAACACCTAGATCCCTGAAAAATTACCCTATCCATAGCATTTTGCACGATCCATGCTATGAAAACACCTAGATCCATCTCAAACACCCCCAATCAATCTCAAACACCATCGATCAATCTCAAACACCACCGATCAACAAATCAACCATTGGTTCAAGCAATGATCAACAAACATTAAAACAACAATTCAACAAATGATTAAATCAATAAATTGATCTAAACATAGAATTAACATATGAAATTACCGTTTATAAGTTGCTAGATTAGATCCTATGGTGATTTTAATTAAAATCATATTTACATCGATTAGATCTATAGGAAAACAACTTTAAATGATGAACATAAGATTAAACAACCATATACTTAATTGAATCCACATGAGAAATGCTTATCACTCACCAATTCTTCGAATTAGCTCGAAATCGCAAAATTTTCAATCCGAACAGCAAAGAATATGCTTTAAACCGCTTGATTTGATGCGATCTCTCTTCACTTAACGCAGATTAGCTTCAAACTATGTAGGTCTTCAATTCTCATATTTATATCTAGAGTGTTAATGGTGGAAAGGTGTATTTGATTGAGCAAGGAGGATCACGAGCTCAACCAAATGAGATATTGAAGAAGGTAAACTATTCTCCATGCTGTAAGCCCTTATTTATAGCCTCCCACCAGCCCACTAATGGGCCACTCCAAATCAGCCCATTATGGCTAGCAAAACCTGAACAGAAATTGTGAAACACTAAAACAACGATTTTTCCCAAACCACTGAACCAAATCTTTAATGTGACCACTCTACAGAATTAGCAACACCATTTCCTTTTCAATGAGACCGATCTCAGCACCTAATTCGATCCTAGTCAAAAGTCATGCCCTATACAAGACTGACAGTGGGAAAATGGTCGCAATTAAAATTGGTAAAGATTATGGACATGTCTCACGTCCCCATAACCAACATATCAAAATATGAGAATGATCCAATCCTCAGGGAGTTAAATAAAAATATTCTACGATCCTCCGATACGTAAAATGCAGACTTTTACATTCTCCCCCCTTTAGGAATTTCGCCCCTGAAATCCCAACAACACAAGCAAGCAAAACAATTATGCATACCTATCATTCATGAGTAGTCAATTCTATCACCCAAACTAGAAGCCATCATCCATACATCCACAGCCTTATCCTAGCATGCGGAACTCTATCAACAATCATAATCACAATGGTACAAGTTACAATGTTGTAATGATGACACGGTATTTATGGGTCACACCAACGAAGAGTTCCGGATGGGGTCGTCTTCATACTCTCTTTCGTCTCCCACGTACAATCATCATCATCCTCACTCCATTGTACTTTGACTAGCCTAACCATCTTCCTCCAAAGTTGTTTCATGTCATTTCCCACAAAGGGAATCTGCTTATGAGGTTTTGTAACTATGGTCTCGACTTCTAGGTCATCGTACTACTCCGGAGAAACCACCACATTCGAATCATACACGAAGTTCCATGGAAAATACACATGGAAAACATTGTGCATACTCGACATCTTCTCGGGTAAATCTAATCTATATGTGAGCTTTCCAATCCGCTCGACTATCGAAAACAGTCCAATGAACCTTGGAGCTAACTTTCCTTTACTTTCGAATCGAACAACATTCTTCAAAGGAGAAATCTTTACGAAAACCATGTTGCCAACTTCGAATTCCAAATCCTTATGATGTTTATCAGCGTAACTCTTCTGATGATCTTGGACTGCTTTCATTCGTTGCCGAATGATCTCGATACATTTTGGAGTTTCTCTAATCATCTCTGGCCTAAGTATCAGCTTATCTCCAGCTTCTAACCAACATGCCGAAAAATTACACGATCTACCATACAACGCCTCGTATGGTGCCATCCCAATGCTCGACTGGTAGCTATTATTATATGCGAACTCAACTGGATGTAGATGGTCCTCCCATGATCCTCCAAAGTCTAATACATAAGCTCTTAGTAGATCTTCCAAAACTCGATTAACCCTCTCAGTTTGACCATCAATTTGAGGATGATAAGTCGTACTCAAACACAGCTCGTTTCCCAAAGTCTCTTGCAAACTCTTCCAAAATCCACTCGTGAACAATGGATCTCGATCACTTACTATGCTCTTCGGGATACCATGGAATCAAACTATCCATTTTATATAAAGCTTATCCAACTTCGATGTTGTCCTAGATGATTTGATAGGAATAAAGCTTGCACTTTTGGTCAAGCGATCCACGATGACCCAAATTCCTTTGTTTCCTTCCCTGGTTCTAGGTAGTCCAACGATAAAATCCATGGATATCTGCCTCACTTCCACGTAGGAACTTACAATGGCTGAAGCAACCCACTCGGCTTTTTCTATTTAGCTTTCACCAACTGACAGTTCATGCACTTAGAAATAAACGTTCCAATACCCTTTTCATTCCTTCCCAATAGTAAGAACGCTTCATGTACTGATACATCTTATTACCACTAGGATGAATCATCAACTTCAAGTGATGACATTCCCTTAGAATCTCATCCCTTAATCTGTCGATATCAGGAACAATCAGTCATCCTTGTTTCCAAAGCCAACCTTCTCGATCGACCTCGAACTCTTTATTCTTTGGTTCCAACTTCTGGATAAACTCAACAAGCTTTGCATCTCGTTTTTGGCTCTCGCCATTCCTTGTGATGAGAGTAGGTCTTATTGATAAGCTTGCCAATATTTCAGGTTCCAACTCACACCGTGGCTTAAAATCGAATCCTGTCAAGTACTCGAGACTTTTCCATTCCGAAAACATCGCTCCTATTCCTGCATGTCTTCGACTCAACGCATCTGTTACTGCATTACTTTTACTAGGAGTGTAAGCTATACCAAAATCTTGCGATGCCAGAAACTATAACCACCTTTGCTGCCGAAGATTCAAATCCTTTTGGGAGAAAAGATACTTTAACGACTTGTGATCCATAAATAACTCAAATCGAACTCCCAACAGGTAATGTCTCCACATCTTCAGAGTAAACACAATCGCTGTCAACTCCAAATCATGAGTTAGGTAATTCCTTACGTGCAGCCTCAGATGTCGACTTGCGTAGGCCACAACTTTATCCTTCTGCATTAGCACTTCTCCAAGTCCAATACCGCATGCATCAGTGTATACCACCATTTCTTCATTCCCACTTGGAATCGCCAAAATAAGAGCACTTGTCAGCCTCTCTTTCATGATTCTGAAAGCTTGCTCACACTTTGCATCCCATGTGAACACCTGACTCTTCTTCGTCAATCCTGTTAATGGTGCAATTATCTTGGAGAAATCCATGATAAACCATCGATAATAACCTGCCAATCCAACGAAACTTCTCACGTCCATTGCATTCTTAGGTCTATCCCAGTTCTGGATTGCTGCCACCTTAGCGGGGTCAACCGCTATTCCGTTTCCATAAACAACATGGCCTAAGAACCTCATTTCGCTCTTCTTGAAGTGACACTTCGAAAACATAGCCTTCAACTAATTCTTTCGTAAGATTTCCGAAACAACTCTCAAGTGTGTCTTATGCTCTTCCTCATTCCGAGAGTAAACCAGAATATCATTGTGGTAACCCATAAATATTTCCATATTTGAAATAGAAAAATAACGGTTTTTATGTATATATGAGTGAGACATATATGGAGGTTATGTGTACATGGATAAGGTGCAGGATGCACAAGAATATCTAGTACACATGAGAAATAGGAAATTATGTCTACTGAATTTATTTTATCATTTTTTTTAGTCGAGCAAAATGTATGCTTATGAAGACTGCATAAGTATATAAATAAACCTTTTACACCTGATTAGAAATTCCAAGAATAAAACTAAGGGCTTTCACATACATAGGCTATGAAAATTCATACATATAACATCCATAATTCATGGCTAATAGAATCTTGTAGGAAGCATGATGGTTGGGGTAAAAGGGGGAAATTAAAATACCAGGTATAATAAAAAAGGAGGATGACATGGAATGGTGCAGGTTATTTCTCTAAAAGATAAAAAGGAAAATGGGTGTGATCTTGGGTGTTTTAACATGATAAACAGATTATTTTTCTGGATGGGGAAAAAATGGCATTAGGTAGCCATGAAACCCTAGTTTATCCATTATAAAAAGACTAGGCTTGTGAGCTATATTATCTTCTTTTGGCTAAAAATTAAATATAAGAAAATAGTAGCTGTAGCACCTGGGAGTTCGAGCTATCATCAAATATTTAAGGATTAAAGAAGAGAAAATACTATTGTGAGTATATACTATTTTTGTATAGGCATTAAGCCCTTTAAGGCAGCCATTTTTAACTGCACATAAGTCTTGTTTTTCTCTGGAAATGATCTACTCAGTTACATATAGTAATAACTATCTTACCAGTATAATATTATGACCCTAGTAAATAAAGTATAATATCTGTATGAAGAGTAGTATTAATATATGTTATTGAGAGGTAGGATTTGGTATGGGAATTTGGCAGCATGGACAAGTGGTCATGTGCTTATGCCTATTTCTATATAAATAGGGTAGAGAAGAGAAATATAAAGTATATGTGATGTTCTTCTTTCCAAAATATTTCTAATGAATCACTCTTTATAACAGTGGTTACTAAGAAAACTATAGGATCTGGAGGCTCCTTATGCCTCTAATCATACATATATACTGAAAGTACTATAATAATAAAATAAATGTTACGAACCATACATATATACTGCAAGTAGCAGAGAAACCCATTTTAAGTAAAGTTTGTATTGATAGAAGAATAATGCTAAAAACAATCAACAATAGAAAAAAAATTAGTCATACACTTTACATGATTAGTGGAGAATCTGATAACACTTGTCATTAATTTGTAAATCAACGCACACTTCTATTTCAAAATTTTAATACAAAAGCTTTGTCAATATCAAAAGCTCTACCTAAAAAATAGGAAAATTGTACATTTAATTCTTTGGTGAATGTGCCTGTATAATATTCAAGATACATATTAACTATAGGATAAGGTTTGTATAGAAATTAAACACAAATCTAGTGCGTGAAGTTTTGTTCAGCTAAACAAAATTTTCTTAGCATGATTGTTAATATAAATTGGTCTTATGAGTACAAAGTAACTAAAATTTAAGTGGGCACGTGCATACAAAAAAAATGATAGTAAAGAGATTGCATTTGAACAGAAAGTAGCAAAGTTAGG
Source organism: Allium sativum (assembly GCA_030737875.1). Taxonomy (NCBI): domain Eukaryota; kingdom Viridiplantae; phylum Streptophyta; class Magnoliopsida; order Asparagales; family Amaryllidaceae; genus Allium; species Allium sativum. The sequence continues at coordinate 293,256,702 of CM060913.1, read as the reverse complement.
GACCTGTTTGAACACATAGGACAACGAATAGAGAATCTGGCCTTTGCCTAAGCTAAAATGGTGTGACCTCTGAAGATGCAACCAATTTCTCTACCTTCATTGTGTTGACCGTATATGTAATCAAATTTTACATATGTTTTTGCATAACATTACACTATTTTATATGGCAACCATTAACCCAATAAAATTGGAATACAAAATTCTACGTGCTTTGTTTAGCTCAAAACCTTAAATGGTTCATTGTTAGTTCAAAAGACAACTCCAAGAATATAATGCAAAAAACAGGCACCCATCTGAATTTTCAAAATGGACGAAAAAATATAAAACACAATAAAACGTTAACATTACAAAAAAGTAACATAAGCATACAGATTGGAACAAATTCCAATAATCTGCGTTTTAACTAACAAAGAGATTTAACATAGATTTTGTTCGGAAAGAACCGTTAAGGATAACTTCCTGGCAATTGGAACAAATTCGAATAATCAATAATTTATTTGCTTTATGCCTTTTAAATTAGAAATTGGCTGATTTTTGAAGGCCCTTGAAAATAAGAGAATTTTTATGGTATAAAAACAAAGCCTAGTTTAAAGGGCATATAATGCCATAACTACGAGTATGTTGTGGCATAAAATAACTCGATTTAGGATCTACCTGTATTTTTCTATAGTGTTAATGCTTTAAAAGTATACTAAGAGGAACATAGTGGTATAAAATTGAGTACTTACACTGAGATGATCTCCTTTAAACTCCAAGGCTAATTGAAACTACTTTTGTTGCAAAGTTGGGTGGCATTAAACATAGTTAATAGGAGAGGGAACGTGTGAAAATTGTAAGAAAGTCTTCAGTTTTCTTTGAAGTGAAATTTCTCAAACTTATAGTTGGAAACAAAGTTGATGAACAAAGCATTGCAGCCATCCCTTCTTAGTTCTTCAATTAAAAACACTTTAATTGAAATCGCCAATCATGGGTAACAGATTGATCTTACTATTATCCCTACTCATTACCAATATTGTAAAGCAGAATGATAGATGCTTTAATTGGAAGAAAAGGTAATGAACAAAGCATTTTCTTAAATGCTCTTTAAGTCATGCAGTAGTCAATGGCAAGTTTGTAAACTTATTGAAAATGTGGTCAAACCATAGAAAAAATGAGTTCCAAGCTGAACATATAAAAAAACAAAAGAATATTATTCAGTCAATAAAACTACGAACATCCTTTTAAGGATCCCAAAAACGCTATCGAAGGACCCTCTCCATAATGGAAATTTATAAAGAAAATCCGATGAAATTCAGAATAATAAGAAAACAATTCAAATCAAAGTCAGAACTGAATGTAATACACACATAGATCGATGCACATCAAAAGTAAATAGTGATAGAAATTGATTATATCTAAGCTCGATTGAATTGATGGAAGAAATTGATAACCATGGATCTCGATGCGAACCGCAATTTTGAACATAAAGCCCAGAACTATTCTGAATGGAGAAGGTTGGAATCAAGGAGGTAGAAGCACGAAAGATGCGAAAGAGGAGGCACGCGACGATCGAAACGAAGCGGTAGAAGAAGGAAAGGGGCAAATGCCATTTTTTGATTTGCTAATTCTATTCATACACCTATAATTCCATAACATACACCGTAAAATGAAATAAAATAGCATACACCAATTATTTCTTTTCATACACCGTGTCTTTCACAAAATTAACCTTTTATTTTTTCATCACATTTCCTCTCTTTAACCTAAAAACTAAATTACATAAAACTGGGATTTCATTACAATATATTTACCTAAAACGAAAAAAAACTTTTATTTTAACACTAGTATCTTTAAATTATTTGATTGTTTTATTTTTAAATCACTTTTAATTTTAGATGATGGAAATTTGAACTTATTTTTTTAAATATTAGAAAGTTAAACTAGTAAAATTTTGGTGTTAAATTTAAACATGATTAGATTTGAATAAAAGATTGAAGAATTTAGTACTCTGTATAACATTAATTTTAGTAGTTATTTTTAAATTTTAATTTTTATATTTAATTAAAGTGAAAACTGTTAAAATTAACTGTATATAAATGTTGCTTGTAACGATATGAATATATTTTAATCCTTAAAAGAAATATAAAATTAATTTAATCAATGATATAAATTAATTTATAATATACTAACTTTACAAGAGAAAATATATTGAGTATACATAATGCAAACAAGGGAGAATTGTATACATTTTCATTCATTAATATTGATTCTTTTTTAATAAGGTCATTTTGGTGTGAAATTTTATTTAAAATCCCATGGTGTAGGTAAAGCAATTTGCGGTGTTTGAATAGAATTTGCCTTTTTGATTTAGAAAAGAAATGAAATAGAAAGAATGAGAGTGAGAAGGTAGAAGCATGACAAAGGACTGAGCCAAAAATAAAATAGAAAAAGGCCATGGTGTCCATCATGATTGCATGTATTTACGAAATTCTCAAATATAATAACAGAAATAACTGTTATAACGCGTTATCACAAAAATAACCATTATAAATTTACCACAGTAATAACAATTACAAGTTAGAATGGAAAAAGCGTTACAAATGAGGTTGTTTGGTGTAGAAAAGATGTCCGCACGGGAAAATTATTGACGTTTGAAATTTTGTGTAAACGTACATGAATATATACGCGCATGTTTTAATTCAAAATTTAACGTGCACCAAAACAGGAAAAGAATAAAATAAAATTTAGAATAAAGAAATAAAAAGGTGCAAGAATATTAACGTTGAGAGCAACGCTTGTCACAGAGAAAATCAAGCACATCAGATGGCCCGATACACGTTTTCAAAACGTGTATGGGTCGACCCAGGCCTGAGGTTGGTCGACACATGTGTCGACCCACTTAAGGACTATGTCGACCCAAAGGTTGACATTGCAGGGTTCTAGATTAATCCATTCGGGCTAGATCTGACGTGCTTTATTTATTTAGGCGGTTCGGATTTGATCTTCGTGAATATGATGGACGTGGTCCTTTTGGGAAACTATAAATAAACGTACATGGGCATCTATCAAAATCATATTTTTTCTGAGTAGGCGCTCTTCTAAAATAGAAAATATCAGCTTTAGGACTTCAAATTAAAAAATTGGAGATGAAGATTGTAGAATTAGGCTGTAGGTGCCCAAATTTTCCCGTTTATATGAGGTAAATTCCGTGGATCTAAGTAAAATATTATTTTCTTAGAATCAGGTTGGTAAATCCATGATAATTGCAGTGATATATTCAAAATTAGGGAGACCACGGATGACAAATCTGAACAAATTAAGGAATTTGAGAGCAATCACGTGAGTGGATTTAAATTATATTTTCTTATAATAGTATATGATATCATTTGATTCCTGTAAAATCTATAATATGTCTCTTCTTCCTCCTTTTTCCCTTTCTGTGTCTGAATTTACAGTTTCATGTTGAATTTTGAATATGCGCAAAATATGCATAAATCCACAATTTAGGCATATATATAAGAATGGTTTGTGCACCTAATTTTGTGCGATTGATTATAATCTCTTTTGTTTACGCGTTGAAAAATATAATTCAGCTAGAATTACGAATAAAAGAGGATTTGATAATTTGGGGGTCAAATGAACTTTTATACAAAAACGATAACAAAATGGGGACATAGGTTGAAAATAATGAAAGATAAACAGGAATTTACATATTTCTATAAAATGAAGGTTAGGAATAACCTATATTGATTAGTTAAGAAAAGAGGAATATATTTTTATAGTTTGGTCAATAAGGAAAGTAGGAAGCATGATTGCAAACCTGAAAACTAGTAAAGACATGGATTAGTGCGAAATAGGGAATTAACTATATTGCCCACTAATCCAATAACCAGAGATTTTAGAAAATGAACGTTTTGCAATTATGGGTTCCAATTACAGTGAATACCAAAAAATTTGCAAATAAATTTTATACAATTTTGAATAACCAATCAGTTGTGAAACAACCCGAACTTCCCCGGTAAGGAAAGCACGGATAGAATTGAGAACAACACACAAAAGAACGCAGACAGAAGAACATTTCATCGTTAATTACTACAATGTCATCAGATTACAAGAATATACAGAGTATGAATAAATATTACACAGAAAATATCAGAGATTTAAATTACATTACATAGTAGCGGAAAATAATACAATACACAACTAGAAGTAATACACGGATACAGAGCTTTCTGAGTATCGTTCCAGCTGTAAATCAGGATCCTATGAATATAAATCTGCAAAACCAAAACTACTAGCTGCCCGTGTCAAAATAAGGGCACCCAGAGTTTAGGTTAAAACAATAAACTCCAGGTCAATCATGGGACTGGTGTGAGAACTAAAACAGTTATTAATCTTTATTTTAAAGTTCGGTAAATCAAGGGACCACGCCGTATAACACGGAACGGGTTTCCTCCCAAGAATACCAGCGCATAAAACAACAACGCGATGCTAAATAAAGAACAATGAAGCTGTTATAAGACCCAGGTCCCATCACACAATGCAACGCAAGCCGGAGGATAGGGTTTTACCTTATAACAGCCAAAGAATGCTTGATACGTGAAATTTTATCTTTTGATTCTTAATCAGACTCCAACCGTAAATTGGTAAGAGAACGATTCCCTAAGTATTAACCCCGAAGGACGAGACAAACATCATACCAATACCCAGGAAACCACCCATCTTAACTCGTTTCCAGTTAGTTTCTAATTTTATATACAATCATAAATATCAATCATAGACGGTATGGGTACCATATATCATGTCGCCATACTAGGCTCTAAAATCAAAACCGCAAATGTCACGTATTTGGAAGTTGGTTTTCCATCTGTGAACCGAGGCAAAAGATAGCCCTCACCGATTTCGAGACGCTCAAGTCCGCCCCTCAGGACCCAGACTCAGGTGGGCCCTTGGAGCGACAGGGCCGGTCCACCGATGTGGATTAAAATGCCTGAACACTACGTTTCCCCGCCCTTTGGGGCGTAAATGAGCCAAGGAATGACTCCATCGGCTTCACATAGTCACCGATATATCCGAGGCGCCTCACAACAGCAACAACCACATAAGTCAAACTCATCAGGGCGTGTAAAACCACTGACGCCACTTCTAACTAGAAAGAAACGCATGTCCTCCCTGAGGTCCTCTCCCGTTTTTGGTTCACCACCGGGGTGTGAGACTCGCGAATCTACGCTACACAAAGCTATGCCACACAAGCCGTGCTTTGATCATCAACCACAAGACTCTGCTTTTCAACAAAAGCCTTGATCATATTGCCACTTAAGCATGCCACACAGGAAATTCACTCCATGCGTTTGATATCCATCAATATATAACCTCTGAGCTCGTACGTCTCAGAGAAGGGCGTTAAGCAAGAGAATAAATTCTCCGCCGCCAAACAGATATATATTTAATAGAAATCAATCACATAGACTAAAATCCAATGTCAGACACACAGTCCATTTACAAGTTCGTTCTGGGTCTGAACGAAACCGGAGGCACCTAGTACCCCGCATATCCATCGATCTCCAAGTACGTCTGGACGATCACCAACTGATTCCCTCCTCTTAGGTGTACGGCCCAATCAAGATCATCAATAATCACCCAAACGACGTGAAGACCTCCGGTCTTCGACCACCGTCTTCATCTTCGACTTTTCGTCGTATCAGTTATTCAGAATGGGATAAACCCGGTCTTTCTGAATAACTCGCGTATATAATAAACAAGTGTTACACAAACATAACATACGCCTTATTCCAATTCATCACTTACTAATCGTAAATTAACAAGAGAATAATTCCCCAAATATTAACCCCGAAGGCTGAAACCAACATCAGATCAATACCCAGGAAACCATTCTGCTTAGCTAACCTACAGTTAGTTTCTAAATTTCACATTATTAGGGAAAGGTTCCCATTAATTTTATCAAAGATAAATTCTTTAATCTTCCTTTGAATATCACTTCAAACTAGATGGGATTAGCGAACCATACCGAAGTAATCATTTATTTTATTTTCCCAATCCCAACCTATTCATCCCATGAAGTAAAACTGGTCATACTTCATATCTAACACCATGGTGTTATCGGTAAATTCAATTACCATTTCGCGTTCAAATCTAATTAAAGATTTAACTATCGCCTGGAGCAAAACTGGTGATACTCCATTCTCGATCTTTTCAATCTATTTAAAGATTCATTAAAACTCCACTTAGTTTTAATCTTTAACTGGGTTAAAGAATCAATGTCATTTAAAACACGGTTCACGATAAACCCAAAATCACATTCCATTCTATCAACCTTTAACCGTAAAATAGCAAGTGAGCAATTCCCTAAGTATTAACCCCGAAGGCCGAAACCAACATCAGATCAATACCCAAGAAACCATTCAACTTAACTAATCTCCAGTTAGTTTCTGATTTTCTTAACTCAGTTGGGTCTAATAACAGTATTATTGAAGATACCGTTCACGACAACCCAAAATCACATTCCATTAATTATCGGGTTAAAGAACAAGTGTTATTTAAAACACTGTTCACGATAAACCCAAAAATCAATTCAAATTCAATTCCAACTAAATACTATTTAATTGGTACACTTCATTAAATCTAAATAAAAAGATTTAATCTCTTTCTCAACTGGGTTTGAGAACAGTGTTAATGAAGACACCATTCACGACAAACCCAAATCACATTTGATATTAAATACAAAGCTTTGAATAGATAATATATCGACTTATATTCAATATCAAATTCTACGACCAACAAATATCGTATTGGAAATAACGATATAAATATATCTTTCAAATTTCCATAACAATATTTGTATAATCACGAAACCCAACATTGAAATATTCCGAAGACAATTTCGATTCAAATCCATTCCAATTCACATATTGGAAATTCTGGTTATTCTCAAAACCATTTCAAATTCAATTTATTTATTTCAAAACCAAATTGATTTTAATTCTAGTTCAAAACTAGTTCATTTCTACAAAAATCTATTTTTATCTTTTCAAATATGGAATTTTTCATCCCAATTTTTCACTAATCATTTCTTATGATTTTACACAAATTATTATTATTTTTAATAATTTTATCAAGGCCCGTACAATCGATTTCCATCAACGGCCATCGAACTGCACTTACAGCGACCTTTTCCAAATTTGATTTGGACATAATTCCAAATCCATCCATTAGATTTCTAATTTCAAATATTCGTTAGTAAGCTCTTTTCGATACGAACCCAACGGTTCCGGTTTCAGGAGAATCCGATGGTCGGATCTCCCGCAATATCCATTCGAAGTCAATGGTCGAAATTCACGTACTACCACGGCGCGGCGCGTTCTATTCAGGCCATTATATAGATAATATATATATTTCGTCGATTTCCTTTTAAAACGTATTTTATAAATCGTTTTAAATTCGTTTTCAAAACGATTTCAACTTCAAATTCAAATTCAAATCAAAATTGAATTTTTCTTTAGAAATTCGTTTTAAATTCATTTCAAATTGATTTCAATTCAAATCAATTTTTAATTCAATTTCAGTTCATTTTCAATTCAAGTTGAATTTTAAATTTATTCAATTTCAATTCGAATTCATTTCTACTCAATTTCAATACAAATTCAATTCTATTCAATTTCAATTCGAATCCATTTCTATTTAATTTCAATTCGAATTCATTTCTATTTAATTTCAATTCGAATTCATTTCTATTCAATTTCAATTCGAATTCAATTCTATTCAATTTCAATTCGAATTTAATTCTAAATATTCGATTTTGAAATCACTTTCAATATTCATTATAAAATCGACAAAATTCCCGTTCCTGTTACAATGGCGTGTAACTACTTAACACGGCTTCACATTTCAATATTGAAAGAATATTATTTTTAAATTATTCGATAATTCTGAACTGGAATCAGACACAGTCAATTACCATATAATTTCAGTTATATGGATTTCATCAAATTCATATATACAACAATGACGATAAACACCCAACCCTCATCCAAAGTGCGTTCTACACTGTATAAGCATCAAATATAAATATTTAACGCTTATAACAGCCTGTCAATCAATCGATCGACATACAGCTAATTATTGGGACTAGTGTATGTCATATTTCATCCCAATACCCGTGTGGGGTGTTCAAACAATCAAACACATATTTTATTTGTGTAGTTGGGCGATGTGTAAAATTTATCGTCCCAATCAATATCAGTCAAATGTGTGTATATAAACAAATCGTCCGATTTGTTTATATTATTTCATTTTAAATACACGTTAAAAATTCTATTTTCAACTATAAAATATTTTTAACTATATAAATATTTTATTTCATTTCACATCACATCACACAATCAACTACACATCAAAATCAAACAAACAAGCATACAAGCCGTCCATGGTCTGTGGACGAGGGTGTCGTGAAACGACCAGCAAATCCGTGCTATCTGAGTTGACTAAAAACACCACACGTCCAACCCAAATTGCACAGAAATACGAATCATTTTTAGAAAGAAGTTAGAGGATGAGAAATAGAAAGAAAGAAATATTAGAATAGAAGAAAAACGAAGATCACAAACTCACAACGGAACGAATAAAATATATTATATAACATAACTTTTGAAATACAAATCAGTAACTTTATATACATACCATCATCAGAGCACAACAATCATTTCTGGAACAGTTATAAACACCTGTTTCCAGATACAACATAGTACACAGCGGAAATACGATAATCTACATCTACTGGTGAAGCCTCCTGCTTCCAGCTCCTCCAATTGAATCTGTGAAATCCTGACTACTTGACTGCCCGTACAAATTTGGGCACCCAAGAGTTTAGGGAAAACAAAACAAAATAAACTCTGGGTCAGTCATGAGACTGGTGTGAGTAAACTCAAATCATTGGTTTAACCTTTAAAATCCTTTCAAAAGAAAAGATAATAGTAAGACCAGCCCACACATAAACATGGACGGTTTTTACCTTACTATAACCCAATACACTTTGATACGAAAATCCAGTGATATTATAATAATGTTTACAACAAGTAAATAACCAAATAGCAGAACGCTTGCATCTCACGCTCCACATATATAGTATAAAATCAAAAACCGCATGGCGCTTATTGGAGATTGGATTTCCAACATGACAAGGTATGGAACCACCTTCCGACTGTGTATCTCTAGAGAGGAATACACTGGGTTCAACAAGAACATCTTGTAACCCGGCCCACACATGACCGACCACTCATTTCGCTTGAGTGTATCGAATGTATATCACCAATGGTTGGGATCAGCAACCGCCTCCCGATTGGGACAGCATCGAATAGAATAAGAAATTAAATGAACCTCTAGATAGGTGATTATACATCCTAATGGGTGCGACCCACATAGCCATGCCGCCTGCCCGATTTTTGTCCTTTCCTGGTTGTTGAGGCCTGAGGCTATGAATACTTACCATTCATTGATAGCACAATCACTTTGAATGCCACATTGTCAGATCCGTTAATCACTAGTTGAGTTTGCACAAATATTCTGGATGTTATGCTAAGGGAATAAATCCGTTGCAACCATATATATTTATACAGACCAACCCATTTGATCATTGGAAATACTTTGTTAGACATTCGTCCATTTACGTTCGTTCTGGGATTGAACGAAACCGAAGGCACTATTTCTATTAAATAGAAAGAGTCCTTCCACTTTACTCCGTCTTCAATATATTCAGCATACTTGGTTCACAAAGCTTATGCCGATAAGGAGTGGTTCTTCAGATAATAATCCAACCGGTCTCTCCATATTGACAACGATGGTCAAAAACTTCGATAGTCTGTGATTTAACTATCGAATAAAAACAAGTGTTCATCCAAACATATCAAACAAATCACTGGGCTCTTTAATTAATATTTCATTAATTAAATCTCTTCTCCATTTCCTTATCAATATTTGTTAACCAAATATTTTCAATAATCATCTTGGCATCTTATGCCATTTGGAAAACATTTCCCAATATCAACTTCTTTTATTTTCTATATATTAGAAAATATCTCTATTTGCAATTGGAAACAATTCCAATCACTTATCTCTATCCCGACTATTTTAATTATACTCAGGAAATATTTACTTGTTATATTTCCAAAATTCCATCACTTGGGTTTAAAACGAATGTTGTGTAAAACATCGTTACAACAACCCAAAATATTTTATTCAACTAACTCTTTTTCAAACACTTCTCTTCGAGACTGGATCTTGCTATTTATCCATTAAAAATGAAATCAATCAAGTTGGGGTAAAATTACCTCTCAGACCTTAACTGAAAACATCCTCAACTTCAAAACGGCAAAACCACTTACCTCGAATAAACACACTATACAATCCAATTATTCATTTTTAAAACATGTATATAGTTCGCTTTCTATTTCTAATTTATAGATTTCCCTTTTTGTTTACAATATTCGATTTTTATATTCATTTACCTATCGAATTCTATACGTCGATACAATGATTTCTAACTATCAAAATATCTTAAAAATATTCTAACTCCTTAAATTTACGGAAAATTTCTCCATAACCTCCCCTGTATCGGGAGCATCGGGAAATTTCAAATAGCTTCCCGGTAACTTCTCATCTCAAAAAGAAAAAGAAAAAGCCAAGCGGCTTGCCGATACGACGCATAAAATCTCATATATGAATTAAACATGTACCTTATTGTTGAGCACACTAATTATATACCTTCATCACTTTATCCCATAACTGTCTCCGGTATATTTATACCTGTACAATTCATTTCAACTTCATACACTCGTTTTGACTCAATTCGTTAAAGTAACTCTTTAACTAACTCTTTGCCCATTTCGCTTGTATATATGAATATAACACGTTTCAAATATATTACAACTTACTTATCAACTAATTGAATTCAAATTTTAATTTAAGTTCTATATTTGATTTCAAATATATGTTTACAATTCAAAAATTCAATTTTCAAAGTTCGACTTCAATTCACCACTCGATTAACTAATTCTTCTTTGACTTAGTTAATTCTATTCAATAATCAAAAATATGATTATTGTTTCAAAAATCACTTTTATTACTTCACTTGAGTTCACCTTTATGTTCTAACTCAAGACCAGGTTTTTAAATGGAAATTCAGATTTTTATTTGCTTAAAAATCCTTATATTTATTATATAAAATCCATTATGGTTTTAATGGTTTCTGGCGCTGCACTTTTAAAAAATTGATTTTGACATACAAAATCTATTCGACGAAATCCAGATTTTTCTCTTCCATTAGAAAACTATTATTCAACCGGTCCTGACGATTCTTGTTTCAAAGAATTCTGACTTCAATTGAGTCCTGTATACTCAATTGAAGTTCGAGTCGCCAATTTACGAACTGCAGCGCTGCGGCGAGTTCGTTTTAATTATATTTATATATATAAAAACTTTTAAACTTCGTTAAAATGAATCCAACTCCATTTTAACTCTATTTGAATTTCTTGATTCAAATTCCAATCTTGCTTTTATTTGAATTCTATATTCAAATTCCAATTCCTTTCTATTTGAATTCTATGTTCAAATTCTATTTCCTTTTCTATTTGAATTCTATGTTCAAATTCTATTTCCTTTTCTATTTTATATTCAAATTCAATACTTGAATTTCTATTTGAATTTCATACTCAAATTCAATACTTGAAATTCCATTTGAATTCTATTATTCAATTTCTATACTTGAAATTCCATTTGAATTCTATTATTCAATTTCTATTTCAATTCTTCTTTGAAATTCTATATTTCAAATTCAATTCAATTCTTCTTTGAAATTCAATATTTCAAATTCAATTCAATTCTTCTTTGAAATTCAATATTTCAAATTCAATTCAATTCTTCTTTGAAATTCAATATTTCAAATTCAATTATTCAAATTTCTTTATTCCTCTATTCACATTCATTTATTCACATTCCTTTATGAATTTCTATATTCAAAATTCTATTTCAAATTCTGTTTGAATTCTCGATTCAAATTCTATATTCAATTCTGTTTGAATTCTATATATTCAAATTTCTATATTTAAATTCTCTATTCAAATCCCGTTTGAATTTCTATATTCGAACTCCGTCCAAATTATATATCTGATTTCTATTTTTAAATTCACATTTGAAATTAAATATTCGAATTATCCAAGTGATAATTTTCCCCTTTTCATTTACAAGCACCCTCTTGTTTTCTTTTTAAAACAAGTCTCGATTTCGAATTTATTTTTAAATTTCTACTTTGGAAAAATAATTTTCCCTTTTCAATTTCACACTCGTATTTTCATTTCTGAAATATCCAATGATAATTCTTTTCACTTCATCTATAAATTTCGTTTATAGAAGAACTATTTATAAACTTCGTTTATAAAGGAACTACTTGTTTTTATTTCAAAACAAGTTTATACTTCTATTCCATTCAAATTTCAAATTCCATTTAAAAATAGAATTTTCTCTTTAAATCTCAAATACTCTTTCCACGATATTTTAAATAAATTAACCCTTAGCCCAGTGATATTTAAACACACAAAGCAACCAATTATTTATTTTTCTAACACATCATATATAACAATATATATGCAAACAAATAAACAAACAGATAATATATTTTTGAGGAATCCAGTTGGATTCCTCCAACCTGTTTTCCTGCATCCACAGATGTTAGCACATAAATAATACCCATTCTGCTTCGTGGCAGAATATCGTGGTATAGAAGGTCATCCACTAATCATAGCGTGGGGCGTATAGGGTAATCATCCGCTAATGGTACCGCGGGCATCCGCTAATGAGACTGCGGGAATCCAACCAATCAATCAACCAAATATATATATATATATATATATAGCCTAAATAACTAACATACATAAAACAACCAGAAAACATTCACACAAGCAACAAACAATTATTTTTAATGAAATAAAAATAATTCTAAAGGTGAGTGAGATTTACTCACCTCGATTTTCGGTTTGCCGAATATCCATAAATTTCAATATCATCGGCCACGAGTCTGCTCGAATGAAATTTATTTCATACCTATCATTTATTTAAACACTTATTCATCATTTTGAACTATTTATTTAAACTATCTTAAATGAATTTATTTAGATGAATTAACTAATTATATATAAACATTTCTAATTAATTTAATCAAATTAATATTTTACCTTAGCACCTTGTTGCGTCTTAAAAACTCCTCAACTAACACTCCTTCAAGCGACACGCTCACTGCCATTCACCGTCACAGACCCGATGCCTGGGATTTTCACCATCACCGGTTGCTCCGACCATCACTATCGCCATTACCAAGCCCTAGAACTCCACTCAAAAGACCTCAACTCACTGCTCCTTTTGTTATTGCGGTTTCCAAACTTCTCCGCTGCTGTGGTAAGAAGTATCGGTCCCCATATCTTGCGATCTTGGCACCACCGAACTTGCCAACTCCTCCCTCCACTGCGATTTACCTTGCTGATCAACCCAGTATATTTCGACTTTACATCTCCACTAAATCAAATGTTGTGACTTCGTCTACCACCATCGCACTGCTCCTGAGCGACCCCACTGACAATCGGCAGTAGCCCTTCTCCACGACGTCTTCACATCGAGTGCCCCAGATCAGAACGCATCGCACCACCTAGTACTCCATCCACAGGTGCTTCCAAACACCACGAACACAGCCACCTCCTCGACATATTCTAACCCATCGCGACTTCCTCTAATTCGCGCGATCCAGAAATTCTTCGAGTTGGCATCGAGCTTCAGAGGCCTCAAACAAATCGCGACTTCCAAGGATGAACTCGATTTTGATTTGAAGGATTTGGGTTCGGTCATTTTTTTTTTCTAAGGAGGATTCGGTTTTCTGGAAGGGAGAAAACAAAAGAGGAAAATGAAAAATACTTCGTTGGTTTCAGAGAAGGTGAGGCTCTCAATTTATAGATGCGAGTGAGGGAACCGTTTGTACGCTGCCATTAAATTCTGTGTTTCCTTGCTATCAAAGTGGAAGACACGATCTTGTGCTCGAGGGAAATAGGACTGCTTAATGAAGGATAGAGGTCGGCTTTGGTACAGATCTTAGGACGGCTGATAGGATATGTATTAACATATGATTTGATTTCGTTTTGACAGCGATTTGAGTTCGATCTTATCCATTCATTTTTTTTATATTTTGGGGTTCCAAACCGCTATTTTGATCGTATGGAAAAGACACTATTTAAATCAGTGATTTTATTTTAAATTCAAACCAATCTAACTTACCGATAATAAATTACTATTATCGTTCTAATACAATATAGAGTTTATTTAAATCGACTGACTCGTTTTGATTTAATTTTAACGACGAATTAAATTGTTTATTGATGACTCGATATATTCGAAATTAAATCTATATTGATTATTTAATCGATAAATCCAATATAAATATTCATTTATATTTCCAATTAAATATTTAAACTAATTTAAATATTCATCATAAACAGCTAAAAAAATCCGGGTCGTTACATTCCTTCCTCCTTAAAAGAATTTCGTCTCCGAAATTGCTAAGGTAGGAAAAATGATACAAATCCATTACTTTTCAACAATCCACTTATGTTGAAACTCAACTCCTCCTATTTTGATAATTTTAGTTCCAACCAACTTTTGGTTTTCATATATATACTCACATTCATTTTTATCTGAATGATTTACAGTCAATTCACATTCCATTCAAATTGATTCTGATCAATTTATTTACTTCGATTCGTTTAAATTTCCACATTCACATTCCTGGGATTTCATTTTAAATCCTTTCGAAATCACGTAAATATATACATATATATTTATTTCCATTTCAAATTCAAAACATTTGAATATCCAAAACAACTTGTTTCCTTTCAAACAAATTTCCATCAAGATCTTTTCTAAGGTAGGAATCATCCACTTAGAAACTCGAAAATGAACACTGATGATGTCGCGATCATCATCAGAATTATTTCCCAGCCACTGAAGTGGGTTCAATGCTTAAACAATTTCAAAATCCATTCAAAATCCTTTTAAAACAAAGCTATATTGTTCTAATATACTTCCTAAAATATTTCAAACTTCCCAGGATTAAATTTTCAAATTCTGGTTTGAATTCAATTTCAATTCATTTCATTTGTATATGTTATATACAAGTTTTATTTTGGTTATATATAACCATTCCAATTTTTATAATCAAATTTGATTATAACGATAACAATCAACACATCCAATAATTTCAGAAAATTATTATTTATATATCAAAATAGAATTTTGGGTAAAATTATTTCATCTACCCATTTTAAAACTATATCGTGTTCAATCTTCTGTTCAAGTATTTACAAACTCTTATCGATGTCGTGGCGTCCCACGATTCGACCAGAATTCATAAACCACTCTACAGACTAGCCAACACAATATAAAACAACTTTTATATCAATTTACAAATACGCTCTCTCGTATATATACACTCAACTCATTCTAGGGTACTACTGATCCTATCTCTAATGAGTACATTCCAACAAGCCTAGGTATTCGCTCAACCTAAGCTCTGATACCAACTGAAACGACCCGCAAATCCGTGCTATCTGAGTTGACTAAAAACACCACACGTCCAACCCAAATTGCACAGAAATACGAATCATTTTTAGAAAGAAGTTAGAGGATGAGAAATAGAAAGAAAGAAATATTAGAATAGAAGAAAAACGAAGATCACAAACTCACAGCGGAACGAATAAAATATATTATATAACATAACTTTTGAAATACAAATCAGTAACTTTATATACATACCATCATCAGAGCACAACAGTCATTTCTGGAACAGTTATAAACACCTGTTTCCAGATACAACATAGTACACAGCGGAAATACGATAATCTACATCTACTGGTGAAGCCTCCTGCTTCCAGCTCCTCCAATTGAATCTGTGAAATCCCGACTACTTGACTGCCCGTACAAATTTGGGCACCCAAGAGTTTAGGGAAAACAAAACAAAATAAACTCTGGGTCAGTCATGAGACTGGTGTGAGTAAACTCAAATCATTGGTTTAACCTTTAAAATCCTTTCAAAAGAAAAGATAATAGTAAGACCAGCCCACACATAAACATGGACGGTTTTTACCTTACTATAACCCAAAACACTTTGATACGAAAATCCAGTGATATTATAATAATGTTTACAACAAGTAAATAACCAAATAGCAGAACGCTTGCATCTCACACTCCACATATATAGTATAAAATCAAAAACCGCATGGCGCTTATTGGAGATTGGATTTCCAACATGACAAGGTATGGAACCACCTTTCGACTGTGTATCTCTAGAGAGGAATACACTGGGTTCAACAAGAACATCTTGTAACCCGGCCCACACATGACCGACCACTCATTTCGCTTGAGTGTATCGAATGTATATCACCAACGGTTGGGATCAACAACCGCCTCCCGACTGGGACAGCATCGAATAGAATAAGAAATTAAATGAACCTCTAGATAGGTGATTATACATCCTAATGGGTGCGACCCACATAGCCATGCTGCCTGCCCGATTTTTGTCCTTTCCTGGTTGTTGAGGCCTGAGGCTATGAATACTTACCATTCATTGATAGCACAATCACTTTGAATGCCACATTGTCAGATCCGTTAATCACTAGTTGAGTTTGCACAAATATTCTAGATGTTATGCTAAGGGAATAAATCCGTTGCAACCATATATATTTATACAGACCAACCCATTTGATCATTGGAAATACTCCGTCAGACATTCGTCCATTTACGTTCATTCTGGGATTGAACGAAACCGAAGGCACTATTTCTATTTAATAGAAAGAGTCCTTGCACTTTACTCCGTCTTCAATATATTCAGCATACTTGGTTCACAACGCTTATGCCGATACAGAGTGGTTCTTCGGATAATAATCCAACTGGTCTCTCCATATTGACAACGATGGTCAAAAACTTCGATAGTCTGTGATTTAACTATCGAATAAAAACAAGTGTTCATCCAAACATATCAAACAAATCACTGGGCTCTTTAATTAATATTTCATTAATTAAATCTCTTCTCCATTTCCTTATCAATATTTGTTAACCAAATATTTTCAATAATCATCTTGGCATCTTATGCCATTTGGAAAACATTTCCCAATATCAACTTCTTTTATTTTCTATATATTAGAAAATATCTCTATTTGCAATTGGAAACAATTCCAATCACTTATCTCTATCCCGACTATTTTAATTATACTCAGGAAATATTTACTTGTTATATTTCCAAAATTCCATCACTTGGGTTTAAAACGAATGTTGTGTAAAACATCGTTACAACAACCCAAAATATTTTATTCAACTAACTCTTTTTCAAACACTTCTCTTCGAGACTGGATCTTGCTATTTATCCATTAAAAATGAAATCAATCAAGTTGAGGTAAAATTACCTCTCAGACCTTAACTGAAAACATCCTCAACTTCAAAATGGCAAAACCACTTACCTCGAATAAACACACTATACAATCCAATTATTCATTTTTAAAACATGTATATAGTTCGCTTTCTATTTCTAATTTATAGATTTCCCTTTTTGTTTACAATATTCGATTTTTATATTCATTTACCTATCGAATTCTATACGTCGATACAATGATTTCTAACTATCAAAATATCTTAAAAATATTCTAACTCCTTAAATTTACGGAAAATTTCTCCATAACCTCCCCTGTATTGGGAGCATCGGGAAATTTCAAATAGCTTCCCGGTAACTTCTCATCTCAAAAAGAAAAAGAAAAAGCCAAGCGGCTTGCCGATACGACGCATAAAATCTCATATATGAATTAAACATGTACCTTATTGTCGAGCACACTAATTATATACCTTCATCACTTTATCCCATAACTGTCTCCGGTATATTTATACCTGTACAATTCATTTCAACTTCATACACTCGTTTTGACTCAATTCGTTAAAGTAACTCTTTAACTAACTCTTTGCCCATTTCGCTTGTATATATGAATATAACACGTTTCAAATATATTTCAACTTACTTATCAACTAATTGAATTCAAATTTTAATTTAAGTTCTATATTTGATTTCAAATATATGTTTACAATTCAAAAATTCAATTTTCAAAGTTCGACTTCAATTCACCACTCGATTAACTAATTCTTCTTTGACTTAGTTAATTCTATTCAATAATCAAAAATATGATTATTGTTTCAAAAATCACTTTTCTTACTTCACTTGAGTTCACCTTTATGTTCTAACTCAAGACCAGGTTTTTAAATGGAAATTCAGATTTTTATTTGCTTAAAAATCCCTATATTTATTATATAAAATCCATTATGGTTTTAATGGTTTCTGGCGCTGCACTTTTAAAAAATTGATTTTGACATAACTCAAAATCTATTCGACGAAATCCAGATTTTTCTCTTCCATTAGAAAACTATTATTCAACCGGTCCTGACGATTCTTGTTTCAAAGAATTCCGACTTCAATTGAGTCCTGTATACTCAATTGAAGTTCGAGTCGCCAATTTACGAACTGCAGCGCTGCGGCGAGTTCGTTTTAATTATATATTTATATATAAAAACTTTTAAACTTCGTTAAAATGAATCCAACTCCATTTTAACTCTATTTGAATTTCTTGATTCAAATTCCAATCTTGCTTTTATTTGAATTCTATATTCAAATTCCAATTCCTTTCTATTTGAATTCTATGTTCAAATTCTATTTCCTTTTCTATTTGAATTCTATGTTCAAATTCTATTTCCTTTTCTATTTTATATTCAAATTCAATACTTGAATTTCTATTTGAATTTCATACTCAAATTCAATACTTGAAATTCCATTTGAATTCTATTATTCAATTTCTATACTTGAAATTCCATTTGAATTCTATTATTCAATTTCTATTTCAATTCTTCTTTGAAATTCTATATTTCAAATTCAATTCAATTCTTCTTTGAAATTCAATATTTCAAATTCAATTCAATTCTTCTTTGAAATTCAATATTTCAAATTCAATTCAATTCTTCTTTGAAATTCAATATTTCAAATTCAATTATTCAAATTTCTTTATTCCTCTATTCACATTCATTTATTCACATTCCTTTATGAATTTCTATATTCAAAATTCTATTTCAAATTCTGTTTGAATTCTCGATTCAAATTCTATATTCAATTCTGTTTGAATTCTCTATATTCAAATTTCTATATTTAAATTCTCTATTCAAATCCCGTTTGAATTTCTATATTCAAACTCCGTTCAAATTATATATCTGATTTCTATTTTTAAATTCACCTTTGAAATTAAATATTCGAATTATCCAAGTGATAATTTTCCCCTTTTCATTTACAAGCACCCTCTTGTTTTCTTTTTAAAACAAGTCTCGATTTCGAATTTATTTTTAAATTTCTACTTTGGAAAAATAATTTTCCCTTTTCAATTTCACACTCGTATTTTCATTTCTGAAATATCCAATGATAATTCTTTTCACTTCATCTATAAATTTCGTTTATAGAAGAACTATTTATAAACTTCGTTTATAAAGGAACTACTTGTTTTTATTTCAAAACAAGTTTATACTTCTATTCCATTCAAATTTCAAATTCCATTTAAAAATAGAATTTTCTCTTTAAATCTCAAATACTCTTTCCACGATATTTTAAATAAATTAACCCTTAGCCCAGTGATATTTAAACACACAAAGCAACCAATTATTTATTTTTCTAACACATCATATATAACAATATATATGCAAACAAATAAACAAACAGATAATATATTTTTGAGGAATCCAGTTGGATTCCTCCAACCTGTTTTCCTGCATTCACAGATGTTAGCACATAAATAATACCCATTATGCTTCGTGGCAGAATATCGTGGTATAGAAGGTCATCCACTAATCATAGCGTGGGGCGTATAGGGTAATCATCCGCTAATGGTACCGCGGGCATCCGCTAATGAGACTGCGGGAATCCAACCAATCAATCAACCCAATATATATATATATATATATATATAGCCTAAATAACTAACATACATAAAACAACCAGAAAACATTCACACAAGCAACAAACGATTATTTTTAATGAAATAAAAATAATTCTAAAGGTGAGTGAGATTTACTCACCTTGATTTTCGGTTTGCCGAATATCCATAAATTTCCATATCATCGGCCATGAGTCTGCTCGAATGAAATTTATTTCGTACCTATCATTTATTTAAACACTTATTCATCATTTTGAACTATTTATTTAAACTATCTTAAATGAATTTATTTAGATGAATTAACTAATTATATATAAACATTTCTAATTAATTTAATCAAATTAATATTTTTCCTTAGCACCTTGTTGTGTCTTAAAAACTCCTCAACTAACACTCCTTCAAGCGACACGCTCACTGCCATTCACCGTCACAGACCCGACCATCACTATCGCCATTACCAAGCCCTAGAACTCCACTCAAAAGACCTTAACTCGCTGCTCCTTTTGTTATTGCGGTTTCCAAACTTCTCGGCTGCTGTGGTAAGAAGTATTAGTCCCCATATCTTGCGATCTTGGCACCACTGAACTTGCCAACTCCTCCCACCACTGCGATTTACCTTGCTGATCAACCCAGTATATTTCGACTTTACATCTCCACTAAATCAAATGTTGTGACTTCGTCTACCACCATCGCGCTGCTCCTGAGCGACCCCTCTGACAATTGGCAGTAGCCCTTCTCCACGACGTCTTCACATCGAGTGCCCCAGATCAGAACGCATCGCACCACCTAGTACTCCATCCACAGGCGCTTCCAAACACCACGAACATAGCCACCTCCTCGACATATTCTAACCCATTGCAACTTCCTCTAATTCGCGCGATCCAGAAATTCTTCGAGTTGGCATCGAGCTTCAGAGGCCTCAAACAAATCGCGACTTCCAAGGATGAACTCGATTTTGATTTGAAGGATTTGGGTTCGGTCATTTTTTTTTCTAAGGAGGATTCGGTTTTCTGGAAGGGAGAAAACAAAAGAGGAAAATGAAAAATACTTCGTTGGTTTCAGAGAAGGCGAGGCTCTCAATTTATAGATGCGAGTGAGGGAACCGTTTGTACGCTGCCATTAAATTCTGTGTTTCCTTGCTATCAAAGTGGAAGACACGATCTTCTGCTCGAGGGAAGTAGGACTGCTTAATGAAGGATAGACGTCGGCTTTGGTACAGATCTTAGGACGGCTGATAGGATATGTATTAACATATGATTTGATTTCGTTTTGACAGCGATTTGAGTTCGATCTTATCCATTCATTTTTTTTTATATTTTGGGGTTCCAAACCGCTATTTTGATCGTATGGAAAAGACACTATTTAAATCAGTGATTTTATTTTAAATTCAAACCAATCTAACTTACCGATAATAAATTACTATTATCGTTCTAATACAATATAGAGTTTATTTAAATCGACTGACTCGTTTTGATTTAATTTTAACGACGAATTAAATTGTTTATTGATGACTCGATATATTCGAAATTAAATCTATATTGATTATTTAATCGATAAATCCAATATAAATATTCATTTATATTTCCAATTAAATATTTAAACTAATTTAAATATTCATCATAAACAGCTAAAAAAATCCGGGTCGTTACATGTCGGGTGCTACTAAACACCATCTGCATCCTAGTATATATTTTTAACTAGAAATTTAAAT